>CM059427.1:58601066-59201066 GCA_030390025.1 Squalus acanthias | reverse complement strand
CACATTACTTTTACTGAAGCTCAACTGACAACTTTCCATCCTTCCCAACATTTATTGTCATTTGTAGCCCTACATAATAAACACTGAAACACACCAAGGAGAAATAAAATGATCAATATTTATTTAGTTACATGCATGTAAATTATGTGCTCTAAGTCCTACCAATGTCCTTCCCCATTGGTGGCCCTTTAAGATGTCCTGTAGTTCCTGAGTGGGAAGAGCAACTGGTAGCAATCTACTGCAGGTGTTAAGGCTCTGTCGGGCTGGTGGTGGCTTTAAACCCTTCAGATGCAGGAGCCACATCTGACAACACAGTGAGAGTAAATTTCCTTGGTGCTTTCATGCATTAGCAGTGTATAAACAGCGTAGGGTAACTTTTTAGTGAGGAAATTCGAGTGGAAGTCGTTTCCGTGGCTTGTGTACTGGTAAAACACTTTCCCCAAGTTTCCTCATGCTATTTGAGCCTTTCTATGGCCTGCCTGCCATATCCCCACTGACCTCATTTGCATATGTCAGAGTGAGAGCACTCTGCGTAAGTTAGATTGAGACATATGAGGCACAGCAACAGCCACGATCATCTGATCAAGTCTGAATTGAGGAACTTGTGAGGTTGAAAAGTGGAAATTTTATATAGCAATTTCTGCAGGTTGGAAAAGTTTTTTGAATTTGTTTTTGTTTGCAATTTTTTCTACAAATTCCTGCACTTGATCCTGGCTGCATCTCACAGGGCCACCCTACTGAAGATTTTCAGATCCCCTTGTTAGCAGTCAACCTCCTTCCTCCTCTGGTTCACAACAACATGTTTCGAGTGAACAGGAGATACTTAATTGTCTTTATACTTCATAGTCGAGTATACGGAACAGACTTTATTGATACACAGTACAGGTGATCAGCCTAACTGTATACAGATAGTGGCTTTTTGGTTATAAGTTCTATCTTTCGAGCCCTCCAAAGAAATGCTGAAAACCATGCTCCTTTATACATCATATTTTGACTACAACAAAGGAAAATATCTTAGATACGACGGCATGATGTATCTATTTCCAAATCCTTTCAAAACGTTTGTAGTTGTTTACCCCAAAGCTACTTCCTCATAACAGGACTTCCTGATCTGTTACTAACATCTTTGAAGTAAAAGCTTTACCAACTGTTATCTTTCTACTGTAGCTGATGCATACCTCCTACCCATGTTTATTACCCTAACTATATTTATTACCCTAAAGTGACACTGTAATCACTCGTGGCTGACGTCATCACTAACACCTATTTCCTTACAGTTGAACTTTACATAGCAGAAGACAAGCTGTGCTTTACTCTCACGATACTTCAAAGTCATCCTGTTTATTTTGGAAAGTTTATTGCTCCATGATACGAAGAAGTACAATTGTTAAACTTTTAATTCTCCACAATGTCCAACACCCCACCCAACGGCAGTCCAAGGCATTTCGGAGCAGGGGCGGCTTTTCCTTTGGGCATACCACTCTATGTTATTACCATGTAAGAGGAGGAGGAGGAGCAGCAAAGGATGGAGTTAAGCAGAATCAGGTACCATTCAAGGAGGATGCAGCTGACCAGTTATTACCCTCCCCAGCGAATATATAGGTAGCACAGGTCAGATCAGGACCTCCCTGAGGCGCTCTGCGTAAGAAGAGTGCGCTTTACCAAAGAGGCGATAGGGCTGCTACAAGAAGACCTGCAGCCCATATTTATCTGCCCACACTGCTCTTTCAGTGACTATTGTAATGTATTATCACATGGTTTGGTATGAGCATGCTCAGTTCGCTCTGGCCTAATAAAGCAAGCACATGGACTATCAACTCATCGTGTCTCTGTCCTTCATTTGTTCTACCCAAGTATATTACATTTTGGTGACAAGGATGGGATCCCAAAGCCATTTTTAGGGATCATGGAAGGACACCGTGTTCAACCTTCGAGTAGACAAGTTCAAGGTGAATTTGTGACACCTAAACTGAATTTTTGCGATGTTTTACTGTTAATGCTGATGCAGAATCATCCGTGTATACACAGCAACAGCGGCGTCGATTCTCACATGTACACAGGCAGAGTGCTGAGTCACTGTTCGATGGGATCAGGACAATCATGGCCGTGCCTTCAAAGCCTCGACATGTAGGACTGAGCTCACGAACCATTCAGTTCTTACACTGAGTGAATGGAGATGTTTTTTAAGGCCAATAACATTATTGAGACCGAAAGTGCAGCTGAGAATGTTCAAGCTCAAAATAAAGTAATTTGTGAACGGAGATCGGGTCAGATGTCTACGGAACGTTGACAAACCTACTCGCGCCAGGGAATGCGAAGGATGTGTCGTTTGAAGACATTGTCGAGAAACTTGAGGACCATTTCGGCCCAAAGCCATTAGAAATAGCAGAGAACTATCAGTTTGGTACCAGAAACCAAAAAGAAAGTGAAACCATCAGTGAGTACATTATAACTCTTAAGGACCTGTCTTTGCATTGTAACTTTGGCACATTTTTGGATCGTGCGTTGCGAGATAAGTTTGTGTGTGGACTGGTGGATGAGCGCACACATTCCAAGTTACTGAACACTCCGAACCTAACGTTTGACATAGCATGCAAAATTGCCCTACCTATGGAGATGGTGTCTAAGAATGCTAGGGAGCTCCGTCCAACTCAAGTGATTAGTGCAATTGAGGTCTACAGTCACAAAGCCACCGCCGAACCTACAGCTGTGAGACCGAGTCAAAAGCATGTCGGTGAGAGCAGTTCAGTGAATTGTTATTGCTGCAATGGAAATCACAGTCCTGCCAATACAGAAATGCGAAGTGTTTTCACTGCCAGAAGCAAGGCCATATTTCAACTGCTTGCAGAGCTAGATCGAAAGCAGGAAGTTACAACCATTCTAGTGGCAATGCAAAGCAGCGACAACAAAAGGGAGGAGTTCACAATATTGGAGTGAACACACCTGATGTTGAAGAACTAGGCATCTACAGTATCTATGCCACCAGCGGCAATGCTAGCAGTCGTGAGAAAGACTTCCGTACAAAACTTTTGATCAACGAGCAATATATTGATATGTGTATCGACACAGCGGCAGACTGCTCTATCATGAGTAAGGACCCATAAGTTTAATCAAGTACCACTTACAAAGAGTACCATAGAGTTAAAAACCTACACTCCGGAGAAATCCTAGAGACATGTGGTCAAATGGAATGTACAGTTCAGCACAATGGCCAGTCAGTAAAGCTGCCTATTATTGTAGTGAGCTACAACAACAGGCCAACTCTCATGGGCAAAGATTGGTTGAGAAAGTTAAAACTAGACAGGAAAAACATCTTCAGTGTAGATGCTTCAAAGAAGTGTCTCGACACAATACTGAACAAGTATGAAAGCATGTTCACAGATAGTTATGAGGGCATCACTGAGAGGAATCTGCCATCCCTGCAATGGCCGCATCAAGAATGCAACGTTGGGCAGTATTGTTGGCATAATATGACTATACGATTGAATATCGCACTTCAAAGCAAAACACAATCGCAGAGTCCTTGTCCAGGTTGCCACATGAGGACTCATGTGTTGGGAGTGAAGGTGCAATTTTCACGCTAGGTGCAGTTGACAAAGACTTTCCCATGAATGCAACTGAGATTGCAGATGAGACTCAAAATGACTCAGTACTGAAAAGAGTGTATGAAAACACCTTGAATGGATGGACTGATCAGTGTCTGGACACAGAATTGAAACCATTCCATAACCGTCGTACTGAATTGTCTTGTGAGCAAGGTTTTTATCAAGTGGGGAAACAGCGTGGTGTTACCTACTTCTTTGAGAGATAGAATTCTGGCCGAACTTTATACGGAACATCCAGGGATCGTCAGTATGAAATCAATTGCAAGGAGCTTTGTTTACTGGCCTGGATCTTGAATCACTTGTCAGCAAATGCCAAAATTGCAGAAACAAACCACCCAAAACTCCACTACAACCCTGATCATGGCCAAGTAGACATTTTCAGAGAGTACATGTAGACTTCTGTGAGAAAGCAAATGATTATTTCCTGGTACTTGTAGATAGTCACTCAAAGTGGATTGAAGTGAAACACATGGGTTCAAATACTACAACTGAACGTACCATAGATGAGTTGAGGTCTACCTTCGCATGTCATGGCTTACCTGAAGAGCTTGTTTCTGACAATGGCCCTCAGTTCCATTCTGTTCTATTCCAAGAATTCATGAAGCAGAACGGTATCAAACACACTCTCGTTCCACCATATCATCCAGCTTCAAATGGAGCAGCCGAAAGTTCAGTCAGAATAGTGAAAGAAGCTCTCAAAAAGCAAGTGTTGCAGGATTGTTCGGGACTCAGCATGAAGCAACTTTTGGCAAATGTTTTGCTGAAGTACAGAACTACTCCGTACACTACAACTGGATATACCCCAGCAGAACTCTTGATGAAGAGGAGATTGAGAACACGATTGAGTCTTGTTCAATCGAATTTGGCCTCAAGAGTTGAGCAGAAACAGTTGAGTCAGAAACGTTATTATGACACCAATCGGAAAGAATGCAGTTTCAAACAAAACGAGTGTCTTCGTGTTCTCAGTCTCCCTGGAAAGTCGAGTTCACACAAGTGGGATGTAAGAACCATAATAGAGGTTGGTGGAACCAAGAGATATTTGGTTGAAATTGGTGACAACGTCCGAAGTGTTCATGTAGATCAAATGATCTCTGCTAGAGATGAGCCAAGAAGTGATCTTGAACCACTTGATCATGAACTCATGTATGAGTTTGACTCAGTTCAGACTTCAGTCACTGAAGTACCAGGTTCAAACAAGTCTGAGATAAAAACAGGATCATCTTTGAGTTCGGAACCACAACAAAACAGCCCGAAAATTGGTTCAACCCCAAAACCTTCTGTAAGGAGATCAGGAAGGCTCCACAAACCTGTTATTAAACTGGATTTGTAGTTCATTTAAAAGAAAAAAGGCCAGGAGATTTTGTTATTTGGTACATGTAATGCTGGGAAAGGTGGGACCATAGTTTTGTTCTATTTGATAGGGGAATACATACATTTTTTTTAAGGGGGAAAGCAGTGTAATGTATTATCACATGGTTTGGTATGAGCATGCTCAGTTCGCTCTGGCCTAATAAAGCAAGCACATGGACTAGCAACTCATTGTGTCTCTGTCATTCATTTGTTCTACCCAATTATATTGCAACTATGAAGGTGACCACATCCCTCAACGTCTATGGCACAGGGTTGTTTCAGACAGCCACAGGGAATCGCTGAAACATCAGTCAGGGAGCAGCATGGGCTTGCATTCAACAAGTCACCAAAGCTCTTTATAACAGAGCAGCCCAATTCATAATCTTTGGCATCACAGGAAAGCAGCAGAGAGATAGGATCATTCAGTTTTATTGGATTTTTGGCTTCCAAGCACTCTCGCCTCTGAGTCAGATAGTCGTGGGTTCAAGCCCCATTCCAGAGACTTCTTTTCCTGGGCAGCCTAGTCTGGCCTCCCATGGTGTGGTGCTTTGAGAGGGAGGGCAGAAGACCTCTTGGTAGACAGAAGTAACATAGGAACATAGGAGCCTCATAACACACAGCTGTGACTCCTGAGTGGCTTGGTCCATATTATCTTCTTTACCATCCTCATCATCTTCCTCCTCCTGTGCTGTCCGTTGCTGTGGTGGATATGCAGGAAAGGAGGGTAGACGTATTACCCACTGGTACTTCATAGGGATGCCAGGGTGACAGTGTAGGTGCTCAGTCACTAACCTGGCGCTCGGAAGATCCTGCCGACCTCACTATCCCACTCGGCAAGAGACAGGTGCCTCCTCAGGAGCTCCAAGGCATTCTTCTTGAAAGTTTTTTAAAAATTCATTCTCGGGATGTGGGCGTTGCTGGCAAGGCCGGCATTTATTGCCCATCCTTAGTTGCACTGAGGTGGTTGGCCATCTTTTTGTACCACTGCATTCTGTATAGTGAAGGTGCCCCCATTGTGCTGTTTGGTAGGGAGCTCTAGGATTTTGACCCAGCAACAATGAAGGCATGGCGATATATTTCCAAGCCAGGATGGTGTGTGACTTGAGGACTTGCATTGTTGGGGAAGCAGCAGTTTTTGATGTTTGTGTGATATACACACTTGAGCAATGGCCAGCTTAAAGAACTCAGGCTGTGCATGGTGCAGTAAGTGATGCAAATGCTCAGTATTGTCTCACTCAATCAAATGGACCTGTTTATAGGATAGAGTAAGCTAGGGCTAGCTAAACTTTTGATCAATCTCCTACGCCTATTAAAAAAAATAATACATCAAAAAACAAGACTTGTCAGAAAGAATCTGTGCACGTTCAACAATTTTTTTTTTGATGCAGAGCTGCCAAACAAGTACTGCATTGTAATTGCTGCCAACAGCACTGCACTCCCATTATGGAGATGAGTGGGAGAGCTCAGAGCTATTGTGTGATATTGTGTTTTGGCCAGCGCTGACTTCGGTTCCGCTGTTGCCATTGTTTATGGTCTAAGCAAAGTCAAGTTTGAAGCTGTCGCTGTCGCTGCTGCCTCCAATTTTTGGAAACAGGTGGATTTCTGGTCATTGTGCCATTTGGCAGCCATATGATGGGTTAATTCTGTTCGCTACTAAATTTATGCTATAAATTACACTCATTAACAATGGTCAAGTGGGTCATTTCCAGTTGTTAAGCTGTTTCATTTGCATTATTTACATGTTACATTGTATTGAGTGGCATATCTTACTGTTGGTGGTAAATTACCATCTGACGACTGCATTTTGGAGTTTGGAGATGACAATGTATAATTACCACAACACAAAAGCAAAATACTGCGAATGCTGGAAATTTTAAATAAAAACAGAAAATGTTGGAAATACTCAGCAGGTCAGGCAGCATCTGTGGAGAGAGAAACAGAGTTAATGTTTCAGGTCGATGACCTTTCATCAGAACTGGAAAAGGTTAGAGATGTAACAGGTTTTAAGCAATTCCAGAGGCAGGGAAAGGGGGGAGGGGAGGAAAGAACAAAAGGGCAGGTCTGTGATAGGGTGGAAGGCAGGAGAGATTAAATGACAAAAGGGATGATGGTGCAAGGCGACAGGAGATGGTAATGGGACAAGTAAAGAAACAAAAGATGGGTCTAGAGGAGGTGTAAATGGGAATATTCGAATCATCAGCAACAGCTGCCATCCAAAAAAATGGGGGCAGAGATTATGATCTGAAATTGTTGAACTCAATTTTGAGTCCGGAAGGCTGTAAATTACCTAATAGAAGTGAGAAGTCGCACAACACCAGGTTATAGTCCAACAGTTTTATTTGAAATCACAAGCTTTCGGAGCGCTGCTCCTTCGTCAGGTGAAGTGAAGAAATACAAATGGGCACAGCATATATAGACAGAGAACAATGCCTGTGCAGAGAACAATGCCAGATGACTACAGTTAATCTTTCTGACTGCCCTTTATCACACCTCGGCAGAGAGACAATCACAGCAATCAAATCCGACCAGGTCAGTCGGAAAGACATTACATCAAAGACGATAGCAAAATACAACAAAGACAATGAGGTGGGGTCACAGGGGGTCTAATGTGGCAGATGCTGCAGTCTGTATGGAAAACCAAAAACTTTAAACTTTTTACTTTTTTTACTGGAAATCACATCTGTGAACAAGCCAACGACGACTCGAGTCTGGATGACTCTACATCAGGTGGGGTTACATGTAGCGTGACATGAACCCAAGATCCCGGTTGAGGCCGTCCTCATGGGTGCGGAACTTGGCTATCAGTTTCTGCTCGATGATTTTGCGTTGTCGTGTGTCTCGAAGGCCGCCTTGGAGAACGCTTATCCGAAGATCCGAGGCTGAATGTCCTTGACTGCTGAAGTGTTCCCCGACTGGGAGGTAACACTCCTGCCTGGCGATTGTTGCGCGGTGTCCGTTCATACGTTGTTGCAGTGTCTGCATGGTCTCGCCGATGTACCATGCTCCGGGGCATCCTTTCCTGCAACGTATGAGGTAGACAACGTTGGCCGAGTCACGTGAGTATGTACCATGTACCTGGTGGGTAGTGTCCTCACGTGTGATGATGCTATCTGTGTTGATGATCTGGCATGTCTTGCAGAGGTTGCCGTGGCAGGGTTGTGTGGTGTCGTGGTCGCTGTTCTCCTGAAAGCTGGGTAATTTGCTGCGAACGATGGTACTTTTGAGGTTAACTGGCTGTTTGAAGGCGAGTAGTGGAGGCGTGGGGATGGCCTTAGCGAGGTGTTCATCGTCATCGATGACATGTTGAAGGCTGTGAAGAACATGGCGTAGTTTCTCCGCTCCGGGGAAGTACTGGACGACGTAGGGTACTCTGTTGGTTGTGTCCTGTGTTCGTTTTCTGAGGAGGTCTATGCGATTTTTCGCTGTGGCCCGTCGGAACTGTCGATCGACGAGTCAAGCGTCATATCCCGTTCTTACGTCAGAACAGGATATGACGCTCGACTCGTCGATCGACAGTCCCGACGGGCCACAGCGAAAAATTGCATAGACCTCCTCAGAAGACGAACACGGGACACAACCAACAGAGTACCCTACGTCGTCCAGTACTTCCCCAGAGCGGAGAAATTACGCCATGTTCTTTGCAGCCTTCAACATGTCATCGATGACGATGAACACCTCGCTAAGGCCATCCCCACGCCTCCACTACTCGCCTTCAAACAGCCGCCTAACCTCAAAAGTACCATCGTTCGCAGCAAATTACCCAGCTTTCAGGAGAACAGCGAGCACAACACCACACAACCCTGCCACGGCAACCTCTGCAAGACATGCCAGATCATCAACACAGATACCATCATCACACGTGAGGACACTACCCACCAGGTACATGGTACATACTCACGTGACTTGGCCAACGTTGTCTACCTCATACGTTGCAGGAAAGGATGCCCCAGAGCATGGTACATCGGCGAGACCATGCAGACACTGCGACAACGTATGAACGGACACCGCGCAACAATCGCCAGGCAGGAGTATTACCTCCCAGTCGGGGAATACTTCAGCAGTCAAGGACATTCAGCCTCGGATCTTTGGATAAGCGTTCTCCAAGGCAGCCTTCGAGACACACGACAACGCAAAATCATCGAGCAGAAACTGATAGCCAAGTTCCGCACCCATGAGGACAGCCTCAACCAGGATCTTGGGTTCATGTCACGCTACATGCAACCCCACCTGATGTAGAGTCATCCAGACTCGAGTCGTCGTTGGCTTGTTCACAGATGTGATTTCCAGTAAAAAAAGTAAAAAGTTTAAAGTTTTTGGTTTTCCATACAGACTGCAGCATCTGCCACATTAGACCCCTTGTGACCCCACCTCATTGTCTTTGTTGTATTTTGCTATCGTCTTTGATGTAATGTCTTCCCGACTGACCTGGT
Organism: Squalus acanthias; assembly: GCA_030390025.1. Taxonomy (NCBI): domain Eukaryota; kingdom Metazoa; phylum Chordata; class Chondrichthyes; order Squaliformes; family Squalidae; genus Squalus; species Squalus acanthias. Next base: position 59,191,681 of record CM059427.1, on the reverse strand, counting down.
TGGATTTGATTGCTGTGCTTGTCTCTCTGCCGAGGTGTGATAAAGGGCAATCAGAAAGATTAACTGTAGTCGTCTGGCATTGTTCTCTGCACAGGCATTGTTCTCTGTCTATATATGCTGTGCCCATTTGTATTTCTTCACTTCACCTGACGAAGGAGCTGCCGTTCCGAAAGCTTGTGATTTCAAATAAAACTGTTGGACTATAACCTGGTGTTGTGCGACTTCTCACTTTTGTCCACCCCAGTCCAACACCGGCATCTCCGCATCATGCCTAATAGAAAGATGAGGGGGGAAAAATTCAGTTGGTTGCGCCTCCTGTTAGCGCCTTAAGAGGGCGCTAATGGGGCGCAAAGCATCTAGCGCCCAGGCGCGGCGAAGTTTGCGCCGCTCGCGAAATTAACTAGACATTTTGTGGCGGCGCTAAACACTACCGCCACGATCTCCTGCGCCGGCAGATCATGACGTCACTCGAGTGCGCAACGCCCCGGTATCGCCCCGGAGCGGATATTGAGTGGCGCCCCCTGCCTTACCGCCTGACGCTAGCAACGACAGGTTGAGGGGAGCATTCTGCAGTCATGAAGGGAAAGGGGGAGCGCTATTTAAAGGTGACCGCTTCCTGCCTTTTATTGTTGGTGCCATTTTAGAACTACGCATTCTGAGAGAGAGAGGGAGAGACTTCTGGAGAGATTCAACGTTGTGTGAAGGAGTTTTGGGTACTGAGCAGCACTTTGCAGGTTCATTTTGATTTGCCATTCCTTGTATCGATTTAGCAGAGACTGTGGGGGCTGCACTCTGAGCTCTTTGCCTGGTACTCGCCATTGTTCTTTCCAGCACATTTGATGTGCAGGCCTCTCCAGGCCAAGATTCAAGGCTGCAATGAGCAGGATGTGGATGGAAAGCAAGATTAACCATCCCCTTTAAGAACTGGCCCGTGCCATTGTGTGTGTGTTCCATTGCTGACTGACATTACATGAGTTTCGCCAGCGCTCTGAGGTAGCGCCTCGCTCCTCGGCCTTTGCGCCTTAAGACAGGTGTGAAGCGCCTGATATAGCGCTGCAATCACCTCCAGGGGCGATAAAAGTCAAGTTTGCAGTCGGTGGCGATAATTAGCGACAGGCGCTAATCTTTGCGCCCGGCCGATAATTGCGCCCCAAATGGGGCGATACTGAATTTCTCCCCCGAGGTGTTTTCCCTCGAGCTTACGTTGAGCTTTATTAGAACAGTGGAGGAGGCCGAGGACAGAGAGGTCAGAGTGGAAGTGGTCTGGAGAATTAAAATGACAGGCAACTGGAAGCTCGGGGTCACACTTACGGACTGAATGGAGGTGTTCCGCAAAGCGGTCACCCAATCTGCGTTTGGTCTCCCCAAAGTAGAGGAGACCGCATCGTGAGCAGCGAATACAGTATACTAAATTGAAAGAAGCACAAGTAAATCGCTGTTTCACCTGGAAGGAGTGTTTGGGACCCTGGACGGTGTATAATTGCCATATTGATACAGGCAAAGGTGCTTTAATACACGCAGAGACGATATTCTACTACTAATTTTTGAAATGCATTTGTCTAATTTACAACAGTAAACATAAAGACTAATACCCCTTTATATTAAGGCCTGATTTTGACAGCAGTATGGTAATATAAATAAGACCGTGCCCAGTGTGGAGCCAAGAACCACATCAGGAGATGGTTTTCCAGGACTCCAGTGGATGTAGAAGTGCCAGAAATGGGGAATGTAAATGACTGCCTGCTAAATGCTGCCATTTCTTCTGGCTGGGGCAAAGTTAATATTTAAGGTGTCAGCCTAGGCTCGGTGGTAAAACTCTTACCTCTGAGTCATAAGATTGTGGGTTCAAGCCCTGCCCCAGAGACTTGAACACATAACCTAGGCTGACACTTCTGTGTAGTACTGAGGGAGTGCTGCACTGTTGGAGGTGCTGTTTTTCGGCTGAAACGTTATACTGAGGCCCCGTCTGCCCTCTCAGGTGGACGTAAAAGATCCCACGGCACTATTCGAAGAAGAGCAGGGGAGTTATCAAGGTGTCGTGGCCAACATTTGTCTCTCAACCAACATCAGATTATCTGGTCATTTATCTCATCGCTGTTCCTGGAACCTTGCTGTGTGCAAATTAGCTGCCATTTTTCCTTGCAATATTGACTACACTTCAGAAGTACTTCATTGGCTGTGAAGCACTTTGGGCATTGTTGGCTTGTATGGTCCTTCCGCAATATTATAGGTGGTCTGCAGTTAGTCTGACTGAAACGCTGATTATGGACTGAGCTCTGTGTGTTTTCATCAATTGATAGTGTTACTGTGAAAACAAATATTAGCTCATAACATGGATAGCAAGGAGTGGGTCACCATAACATGGTAGCAAACAGTGGTGGGACACCTTATTTGGTGATAGTAAATATAACATATGCGGATATACAGATACCGCTGGTTAATTGGTAAGGTTGTCTTTGTACACAGCAATAAACAGGCATTAAAGCTGATGGAAGAGAGATTACTTCAACTGAAAGGCTGTTTAGTGAGATTGCACTAACCGCTCTTGTCATTTCTCTCCCCATTTCTCCCTAACATGGGCTGGGACTATGGATGCTGTCTTTCACCAAGTCCAAAACCGGATATTGGTAGGGAATGGGGTAACATCATGGCTTGAGTTCTGATGTTTACTGCTGATAATTCACTCAAGATGTTAATAACTAATCCTATTTATATGTTACAAATTTCTGAACAGTTCATTTAAAAATCAGGTTGCTTTGCTTGGTTCATACCCTGGCTATGAATGCGGATGAGCCTCCCTTTAATATCTATGTGAACAAAAGAAAGAAGTCAGAAGCCAAAAGTAGACTCAGAGAGCAAGCTCTACCTAGCACTGCCAGGAGACTGACAAAACTGTAAGAACCCACAGACACATAGGCAAGTATCCTGTTTATGATTTGACTTGGCCTTTGCTCTATTAGCAACATCAGCTAATGAGAGTGAAAGAGCAGAGAATAGGGGATTGTGGCAGAATGAATTGGCAAATCAGATGAAACTTGCATCTAGAAGCAGATCTCAGACTGAAAACAATGGCAAAAGGTTGAATGTAGATTAGAGGTCTGACTAAGTGGACATCTGATATACTTATTTGAGAGGCCACTGACAAAAAGAGTATAATATTGGGCCGTATTTTCTGATCGGAGGCTTCCCGTGTGCAGAGCCCTCCGATCTGGAAAAAATCAACTCACTTACCTGAGGGCTCCCGAGGCCTCTCCAACTCGAAATGTGCAGGGCCCACGTATCCCAGAGGCGCAGGCGGTTCGCAAGCATCCCTGGGATCACGTGGGCATGGGGAGCCAATCAAAGAAGGGAATCTCCCTTCGTACACTTGACAGATATTCCTGTCAAATATATGAATGGAGAACACCCCAAAAACACTTTAAAACATTAAATACATTTTTTTTTAAATCACATTTTTAAAATTAGTTGAAATTACAATAAATTAAATATTTTAAACAAAAATGTAATTTTTTGAAAAAAATAATTAAAGTTTTTTACGGGGCTAAAAATAAACTTACCTTTTTAAAAGTATTTTTAAGTGGTAAATGAGTGAAAAAATTGTTTTTTTTTAACTTTTTTTCAACTCTTATGCTGGTAAAAGCAGGCCTTACGCCTGCCTCTACCAGGCGTAAGATTTCTTAGGGTTTTCTGCGGGCGGAGGTTCTCCAGAAAGCGGAACTCTCCGCCCACAGAGGCCCTTCTCCAGGGCAGGCATCCGATCTGTCAAGACCATTCTTGACAGACCGGAAATGCCGGTTTTCAGCGCATTTCCGATGTCCCTACGGGTGGGTGCACAGCGCGTACCCATCCATAGGGATCGGAATATCCAGCCCATTGAATCTATGTGCATGATTACATTGCTTGGCAAGGGAGTAAAACATTCTGTAGAGTTGTATTATATTAATGGTCAATCTCCATTCCATTGTAGGAGAAATATAATATAGTGATGTCCCTTGGTTTCATATTTTCCTAAAATTGTGACAATTTCTTGCAAATCTTTTTCTGATTTGTGGATCTCACCCTATTGTGTCTGAACTGATTTAAGCCCTTGGAAAATGGAATAATTAAAACTACTGTTAAACCCAAAGAAAATAACAAATTATAACTGTTTTGCTGCAATTTTCAAAGTTTCTTTTACCTCAGAAAGTATACTAAAGGTACCTTCAATGTGTAAACTTGTTTTAACTACTTTCACTATGGTGATCTTTTCCATTTTGTCTACATTAGTTTCTCCTTGCTACGTTTACCGCTTTTATCATCATATCCTCAATTTTAGCTTAACCCCATCACTTATTCATTGTTGTTTTTTCCTGTCATGTTTTTAAGCTTTTCTTCAATTCTGACTGTATTTCCTTTTCTCATCTTACAACATTAACAACATTTCTCGTGCCAAAATATAAGTAATTGTATCAATGTTTTCTGCAGGTATTTGTGCTTCCATGGTTACCCAGTGGAGGAGCTTCCATACATTAAAGGATCTTCATGTAAAGCTTTGTGTTTGTATATTGGGAGCGGGGTCTTTGTATTAAGGGTATGAGTAAGGCCAGTGTCATCCAAGGTTCTGCATTAAAATGATGCAAAGTATTAGCAGTCGGATATTGATCTTACGTCGACCACAAATCAATTATTTACAACAACACATAGATAACATCTCCCCTAACCATATTCCAATCTGGTACAGACAAGAATACAGCTCATCTTGCAGCACCTGGGTGGTGGTGGCGGGGGGTGGGGGGAGGTGGGGTGGTGGGGAGGGCTGTCTCATTCAATAGGCCGATACTTTCTCCGTCTCACAGCCTTGCTTTGATAAGGAGGGAAGACACAGCAAATAGGTTTTTTCACTTAAAATCTTAGGGAAGGGACATTTCTGTCGGATCCATGCAAAACGTTTCTCCAATTGCAAGAGAAGAAGGGATCAGCAAATCCTTCCCCTATTGCCAGTCTCAGCTGATAAAACAATTCCACTGCCATGGCCTATGGTCCATATATGAAGACTTTTTCACTTCGAGCTTGCCTCTCTTCATGGGGAAGGGAAGGAAACTACTTTGATGGTGCACACCCAGCTCTACATTATATCCAATGTTGTTTGAAAACAAGTCTATATTAACAGGAAATGTACAGTTCCAGCTTTAACAGCTCCAGCATTGTTAAAGTCATCGACTATCCTGCTAAAAATGTAATTAAGAACATTCTAAATAAAGGAAAATTAATGAAATAAACATTAGTATAGGAGGAACTATTCCAGCCCTTACATGTGGCCTGCTATATCATGACAAATTGGCCAACCCATTCAATTCTGCAATTGAGGTTCAGTTCCCCAGCTAGGAAATCAAGCATGCTAAGCTCAAAATGACAATGGAGGAAATGTTCAGGAATCCACTGTACTTCGCTGGATTCTAGGCCCAATTTCACCTGATGAGATAAGGCAACCTATCCTATTGTAATAAGGATTAATTTTGATGGCAGAAAAATTGGAAGTCCCTTCGTAATGATTTAAGTAAGGTGTTCCTTTGGATTACAAGGATAGAAAGGAACAAGCTATGTGCACATTTTTGGTTTTCCAATTTAAGATAATATAATTCGCAGTCGTGATAGATTGATGTAATTTGCTCTTAGTTCTCCACATCCAAAAAGTACAGAAGTTGCAAATGAATTAAAAATGACAAATATTCTATCTTGTGCACCACAAATCAGCTGGACTGCTCTGGTGATCGCTTTATGTATGTTGCTAAAAAGGGGGCCAGTGTGGCGGCAGGCTAAAAAGCATTATTGTTGTTGCAAATCTTCTTCTTAGGCAGTCCCTCGGAACCGAGGATGACTTGATTCCACGCTAAAAATGAGTTCTCAGGTGACGGATGAGTCCAATGCGGGACCTACAGTCTCTGTCACAGGTGGGGCAGACGGTGGTTGAAGGGGTGGGTAGGTTTGGTGCTTGGGTTGACGTGCACTCCTTCCGCTATTTGCTCTTGGCTTCCGCTTGCTCCCGGCGAAGAGACTCGAGGTGTTCGGCGCCTTCCCGGATGCTTCTCCTCCATTTTGTGCGGTCTTGGGCCAGGGATTCCCAGGTGTCGGTGGGGATGCTGCACTTTTTCAAGGAGGCTTTGAGGGTGTCCTTGAAGCGTTTCCTCTGCCCACCTGGGGCTCTCTTGCCATGTCGGAGCTCCGAGTAGAGTGCTTGTTTTGGGAGTTTCGTATCGGGCATGTGGACGATGTGGCCCATCCATCGGAGCTGATCGAGCGTGGTCAAAGCTTCGATGCTGGAGATGTTGGCCTGAGCGAGAACACTGACGTTGGTGCGCCTATCCTGCCAATGGATTTGCAGGATCTTGCGGTGGCAGCGTTGGTGGTACCTCTCCAGTGCTTTGAGGTGCCTGCTGTGCATGGTCCATGTCTCTGAAGCATACAGGAGGGCGGGTATCACTACTGCTCTGTAGACCATGAGCTTGCTGCTGGTTTTGAGGTCCTGGTCTTCAAACACTCTCTTCCTCAGGCGACCGAAGTCTGTACTGGCACACTGAAGGCGATGTTGGACTTCGTCATTGACGTCTGCCCTTGTTAAAAGTAGGCTCCCGAGGTATGGAATGTGGTCCACATTGTCCAAGGCCTCGTCGTGGATTTTGTTAATCGGGGGGCAGTACTGTGTGGCGGGGGCAGGTTGGTAGAGGACCTTTGTCTTACGGATGTTTAGTGTAAGGCCCATGGTCTCGTACGCTTCGGTGAAGGTGTTGACGATGGTTTGGAGTTCGACCTCCGAGTGAGCGCAGACGCAAGCGTCGTCTGCATACTGTAATTCGATGACAGAGGACGGGGTGACCTTGGATCTGAACTGGAGGCGACGGAGGTTGAACAGTTTCCCGTTTGTTCTGTAGATTAGCTCCACTCCAGCGGGAAAGCTTACTGAGGGTGAGATGGAGCATTGCAGCCAGGAAGATCGAGAAGAGCGTTGGTGCGATGACACAGCCTTGCTTGACCCTGGTCCGTATGTGAATTGGGTCTGTGGTGGATCCGTTGGTCAGGATCACGGTTTGCATGTCGTCATGAAGCAGGTGGAGGATGGTGACAAGCTTTTGAGGACAGCCGAATTTGAGGAGGACACTCCATAATCCCTCACGGTTGATGGTGTCGAAGGCCTTTGTGAGGTCAAAGAAGGCCATGTACAGCGGTTGGTGCTGTTCCCTGCATTTCTCTTGTAGTTGACGCGCAGTGAAGATCATGTCCATTGTGCCCCTTAGTGGGCAGAATCCGCATTGCGAATCTGGGAGGAGCTCTTCAGCCACTGGGAGAAGGCGATTGAAGAGGATTCTTGCGATGACTTTCCCTGTGGCAGACAGCAGGGAGACTCCTCTGTAATTACCGCAATCGGACTTGTCACCTTTCTTGAAGATGGTCACGATTTCGACATCTCTGTGATCCCCTGGTATGCTCTCCTCCTTCCAAATAAGAGAAATGAGTTCATGTATTTGCGCCAATAGTGCTTCTCCGCCTATGTTTTAGTGCCTCAGCGGGGATTCCATCTGCTCCTGAGGCCCTGTTGTCCTTCAGTTGTCGGATGGCCTTTTCAACCTCATGCCAAGCTGGGGTTGTGCTGAGGTGGTGGTGGGTAGCATGCTGTGGGATGGAGTTGAGGACACTCGCGTCGAAGACAGAGTCTCGGTTAAGGAGATCTTCGAAGTGCTCCTTCCAGCGAGCACTGACTGCCTCTCTGTCCTTGATGAGTAGCTCTCCGTTCTTGGCCCGCAGTGGGGTAGGACCTTGGGTGCTTGGGCCATAGGTGGTCTTGACTGCGCTAAAGAATCCACGCACGTCGTGGTTGTCAGCTAGCTGCTGGATCTCCTGCGCTTTCTCCACCCACCATCTGTTCTTTAGGTCGCAAGTTTTTTGTTGGACCTCGGCCTTCAGGCGTCTGTAGAGCTGCTTTCTTGCTCTCGAGTTCTGTTGCCGTTTCCAGATCAGGAATGCCTTGCCCTTGCGGCTTATTAGCTCCTGGATCTCCTGGTCATTCTCGTCAAACCAGTCTTGGTGTTTCCTGGTCAAGTGACCGAGCGTCTCTTCACAGGTGCTGATTATGGAGGCCTTGAGTGCAGATCAGGTGTTGTGGACACTCTGTGTCTCTGAATCACTGGGAGTCGTCAGGTTGGTTGTGAGGCGCAGGCTGAATAGAGCTTTCTTAGCATAAGTTACAAGTATTATCCTGCAGCTCACCGATGATCAACAAGGACGAAGGCACGAAAATGATGAGGAGTGCCAACAACATCTTCCCTGAGAAAGAAGGACAATTGGCAACACACAAACATTGGCACCAATTGATTGATGGCTTCTTCTTTTGAGCTGATGCATTGGGGCATTTGATATTAGCAGCAACGAAGCCTGTCCTTTGTAGAAGGGTGGCTTTGGCCATAATCTTGCAATCCTTCTTAGATATGGGGATGGTACCAGAGGACTGGAGGACTGCAAATGTTACACCCCTGTTCAAAAAAGGGGAGAGGGATAAACCCGGAAATTACAGGCCAGTTAGCCTAACGTCAGTGATGGGGAAACTTTTAGAGACAATAATCCGGGACATTTAATTGGCACTTGGAAAAGTATGGGCTTATAAATGAAAGTTAGCATGGATTTGTTAAAGACAAATCATATTTGACGAACTTGCTTGAGTTCTTTGATGAAGTAATGGAGAGGGTTGATGACGGTAGTGCGGTTGATGTTGTGTATATGGAGTTCCAAAAGGCATTTGATAAAGTACCACATAATAGACTTGTTACCAAAATTAAAGGCCGTGGAATTAAAGGGACAGTGGCAGCATGGATACAAAATTGGCTAATGGAAAGAAAGCAGAGAGTAGTGGTGAATTTCAGACTGGAGGGAAGTATACAGTGGTATTCCCCAGGGGTCGTTATTAGGACCACTGCTCATTTTGATATATATTAATGACCTGGACTTGGGTATACAGGGTAAAATTTCAAAGTTTGCAGATGACATAAAACTTGGAAATATAGTAAACAATGTGAAGGATAGTAACAGACTTCAGAAGGGCATAGACAGACTGGTGAAATCGGCAGACACAGTTTTGGTCTCCTTATCTAAGGAAGGATATACATGCCTTAGAGGAGGTGCAATGAAGGTTCTCTAGATTGATTCCTGGGATGAGAGGGTTGTCCCATGTTGAGAGATTAAGTAGATTGGGCCTATACTCTCTGGACTTTAGAAGAATGAGAGGTGATCTCATTGAAACATATATGATTTTGAGGGGGATTGACAGGGTAGATGTTGAGAGATTGAATCCCCTGGCTGGAGAGTCTAGAACTAGGGGGCATAGTCTCAGGATAAGGGGTCGGTCTTTTAAGACTGAGAGGAGGAGGAATTTCTTCACTCAGAGGGTTGTGAATCTTTGTAATTCTCTGCACCAAAGGACTGTGGATGCTCTGTCATTGAGTTTATTCAAGGCTGAGATAGAGAGATTTTTGGACTCTAGAGGAATTAAGGGATATGGGGATTGGGTGGGAAAGTGGAGTTGAGGTCGAAGATCAGCCATGATCTTATTGAATGGCGGAGCAAGCTTGAGGGGCCACACGGCCTACTCCTGCTCCTGATTCTTATGTTCTTACGGCAGATTAAATTTAATAAAGAGAACTGTGAAGTGATGCATTTTGGTAGGAAGAACGAGTAGAGGCAATGTAAACTAAAGGGTACAATTCTAAAGGAGGTGCAGGAACACAGAGACCTCGGGGTGCATGTACATAAAGCTTTGAAGGTGGCAGGACAGGTTGATAGGGCTGTTATAAAATAGTATATGGGATCCTTGGCTTTATTAATAGAGGTATAGAGTACAAAAGCAAAGAAGTTATGCTAAAAATTTATAAAACAGTGGTTAGGCCACAGCTGGAATACTGTGTTCAATTCTGGGCACGATCCTTTAAAAAGAATGTCAAGGTCTTAGAGAGGGTGCAAAAAGAGATTTACTAGAATGGTACCAGGGATGAAAGAATTCAGTTATGTGGATAGACTAGAGAAGCTGGATTGTTCTCCTTAGAGCAGAGAAGGCTAGGAGGAGATTTGATAGAGGTGTTCAAAATAATGAAGGGTTTTGACAGAGTAAATAAGGAGAAACTGTTTCCAGTGGCAGAAGGGTCGGTAACCACAGGACACAGATTTAAGGTGATTGGTAAAAGAACCAGAAGTGAGCTGAGGAAACATTTGTTTACGCAGCAAGTTGTTATGATCTGGAATGTACTGCCTGAAGGGGTGATGGAAACAGATTCAATAGCAACTTTCAAAAGGGAATTGGATAAATATTTGAAGGGAAATAATTACAGGGCTATGGGGAAAGAGCAGGGGAATGGGATTAATTGGATAGCTCTACCAAAGAGCCGGCACATGCACTATAGGCCAAATGGCCTCCTTCTGAGCTGTATCATTCTCTGCTGTGACAAATCAGGCCGAAGGCACCTCATTTACAATCCAGGAGGTTGAAGATATAGCATGTTCCCTGTCAGTAACCTCTTGCTAGACATGCTGGAGCCTAGTCTTGATCAACCACTGAGCCAAAATAAGCCTTCCTCCCTTGAAGGACTGTGCCTACAAATTTGGATAGAGACCATAAATTGAGTTTTTCTCCAGTGTAGCTGGGACATAGAAGCACTGGAATTACATTTTCTACAGCTGGCTTAATGTTGCTGATTGTTGTATGTACAAGGTAACACTTCAGAACTGCTGAGTAGCCATGATCAGAAGTAAGTCTAAATTGGTATTAACACTAATACCAAAATGGTGAAAGCTTTCTATCAACAGAAAATTAATGTGAAAGAACTTTAACTAAAGAACATTAATAAACCCAAGAAAATATTAATGCTCTGAGAGCCAAAAGTAGAAATCATACATTCATATAAAAGGCAAGTATCCAAGAGCAATAGTTGAAGTCTCAAGTGCATTCACACAAAGATATAATATACAGTACATTGATATGTGTTAAGAAAAATTGTTAAACAATAAGCTTATAACCAGTCTCAACTTAATGCCAGGAGTTAATCTTAAATAATTGGCAATAATATGACATCCTATTCCAGATTCATCTTTGTAATCAACAGAATAGTGTTGTTTGGAACAAACAGTTCCTGATTACTTGCAGATCTACTCACAGGAAGTGAGTAGTTCATATGCATTATATAAAGACTATAGCCTGATTTTCATTGTTTAGCTTTTCTTTTGGACACTTTCTGTGCATCCCTTGAAAACAGAGCAGGTGGAGAAACAACATATTTGGAATCTGAAGAAGAGACTGGAATACACAGTGGATTCATACAGGGCACAATTTCAACGTTTGCAGATGAGACGAAACTCAGAAATGTAGTAAACAATGAGGAGGATAGTAACAGACTTCAGGAGGAAATAGACAGACTGGTAAAATGTGCAGACATGTGGCGGATGAAATTTAATGCAGAGAAGTGTGAAGTGATACATTTTGGTAGGAAGAATGAGGAGAGGCAATATGAACAAAATGGTACAATTTTACAGGGGGAACAGAGGGACCTGGGGTATATGTACACAAATCTTTGAAGGTGGCAGGACAAGTTGATAGGGCTGTTAAAAAAGCATATTGGATCCTTGGCTTTATTAATAGAGGCATAGAGTGCAAAAGCAAGGAAGTTATGCTAAACCTTTAGAAAACATAGGTTCGGCCTAGCTGGAGTATTGTGTTCAATTCTGGGCACCACAATTTAGGAAGGGTATCAAGACCTTACAGAGGGTGCAAAAAGAGATTTACCTGAATGATATCAGGGATGAGAGACTTCAGTTATGTGGAGAGACTGGAGAAGCTGAGGTTTTTCTCCATAGAACAGAGAAGGTTAAGAGGAGATTTGATAGAGGTGTTCCAAATCATGAATGGTTTCGATAGAGTAAATAAGAAGAAACTGTTTTCAGTGACAGAAAGGTCGGTAACCAGAGGACACAGATTTAAGGTAATTTCCAAAAGAATCAGAGGCGATATGAGGAAACATTTTTTTACACAGCAAATTATTGTGATCTGGAAGGGTGGTGGAAGCGGATTCAATAGTAATATTCAAAAGAGAACTGGATAAATAATTGAAAGGAAAACATTTACAGGGCTGTGAGGAAAGAGCAGGGAGTGGGATTAATTGGATAACTCTACCAAAGAGCTGGCACAGGCACGATGGACTGAATGACCTCCTTCTTTGCTGTATCATTCTATGAATCTATGAACTCTGACCTTTGAAACCTGTCTTCAAATCCAACTTAAGCAGATGAGATGAAAATCTCTTAACTTTATTGGGCTCCAGGGGTTGTATATGAACTGAAACTTGACAGTATCAATTTAGAGAGAAGTTTATCTCTTTGTGCTAGCTGTAACAAATCATAAACCTATTTATAAAGACTAGGCTTATGACTAGAGGCCATCAATATAAGATAGTCACCAAGAAATCAAATAGGGAATTCAGAAGAATCTTCTTTACTCAACAGGGAGTGGTTGAGGCAAATAGTATAGATGCATTTAAGGGGAGGCTAGACGAGCACATGAGGGAGAAGGGAATAGAGGGTTATTTCGCTAGAGTTAGATAAAGAAAGACGGGAGGAGGCTCGAGTGGAGCATAAATGCCGGCACGGTCTGGTTGGGGCGAATGGCTTGTTTCTGTGCCGTATATCCTATGTAAGTCTATGTGATTTTACTACACTTAACATAAAGTTCTCCTGAGTTTTTATAGAACCCAAATTGACAATGCTACTCACAAAGGCCACAAAAATGGCTGCTGTGCAAAATGGAAGTAAAATGAATATGTGAGTGTGCTTCTTTTAGATGGGTGTGGTTCATAAAAGTAAGGGATTAAAGCATATTGTTGGGCCAAAGTGAAGAAGTTTTACTCTGTATCTTGTCCTGTTGTACCTGAACTATATTAAAGTATACGATGCAGTATTAGAGAGTACAAGGATTATAATTTTACAACTGAATATTACAGATGTATTAATACACAAATATTTTCCTCCTATGAGCTTACAGGCAGGTAACCCAACAGCACTTACCTGCATGGGTATCTCATGAGCAATTAAAGACATGGTCCAGATTTGAGGAATTCTACTATTACTTTTCATCCATTAGATTCTGAGAGAAATCCACACATTAAATCTGGAGTTTCTAATTTGATTTATGGTGTCAGATTCATGTACATTCAAAGTGAATCCACCCACTTTAGTTTCATCCAAAAATAGGTATCCTTCTCAGATTCTCAAAGAAGGTTAAAAAGTGTTGCTACTTCATTACCACATGACGGGCAAATGCCAGAATAAGCCCTTCCTTCTTCCGAAACATTTCACTGGAATAATTTGTCCTGTGATCCAGTGAGGGCTAGAGCTCTACATCGGAGGAATTTATAAGATTAAAAAAAAAGAAAGGCTTGCATTTATGTAGCATTTATATAGCGCCTTTCATGACCTCAAGACATCCCAAAGCGTTAAGTACTTCTGAAGTGTAGTCACTCGCCTGGTTCCATTCTTATCTATCTAATCGTAACCAGAGAATCACCTGCAATGGTTTCTCTTCCCGCTCCCGCATCGTTACCTCTGGTGTCCTCTGAGGATCTATACTTGACCCCCTCCTATTTCTCATCTACATGTTGCCCCTTGGCGACACCATCCGAAAACACAGCGTCAGTTTCCACATGTACGCTGAAGACACCCAGCTCTACTTCACTACCTCTTCTCTCGACCCCTCCACGGTGTCTAAATTGTCAGACTGCTTGTCTGACATCCAGTTCTGGATGAGCAAAAATTTTCTCCAATTAAATATTGGGAAGACTGAAGCCATTGTTTTCGGTTCCCGCCACAAACTCCTTTCCCTAGCCACTGACTCTATCCCTCTCCCTAACATCTGTCTGAGGCTGAACCACACTGTTCGCAACCTTGGTGTCATATTTGACCCTGAAATGAGCTTCCAACCACATATCCGCAGCATAACAAAGACCGCCTATTTCCACCTCCGTAACATCGCCCGTCTCCGCCCTTGCCTCACCTCATCCGCTGCTGAAACCCTCATCCATGCCTTTGTTACCTCTAGACTTGACTATTCTAACGCACTCCTGGCTGGCCTCCCACATTCCACCCTATGTAAACTTGAGGTCATCCAAAACTTGGCTGCCCGTATCCTAACTCGCACCAAGTCCTGTTCGCCCATCACCCCTGTACTCGCTGACCTACATTGGCTCCCGGTTAAGCAGCGCCTCGATTTCAAAATTCTCATCCTTGTTTTCAAATCCCTCCATGGCCTCACCCCTTCCTATCTCTGTAATCTCCTTCAGCCCCACAACCCCCCCGAGATATCTGCGCTCCTCTAATTCTGCCCTCTTGCGCATCCCTGATTATAATCGTTCAACCTTTGGTGGCTGTGCCTTCTGTTGCCTAGGCCCTAAGCTCTGGAATTCCCTGCCTAAACCTCTCCGCCTCGCTACACCTCTTTCCTCTTTTGAGACGCTCATTAAAACCTACCTCTTTGACCAAGCTTTTGGTCACATGCCCTAATTTATCCTTATGTGGCTCGGTGTCAAATTTTTTGTCTTAAAATACTCCTGTGCAGCGCCTTGAGATGTTTTACTATGTTAAAGGCGCTATATAAATACAAGTTGCTGTTGTTGTTGTTGTAGGAAACATGACAGTTAATTTGCACACAGCAAGCTCCCACAAACAGCAATAAGAACATAAGAACATAAGAAATAGGAGCAGGAGTAGGCCAATCGGCCCCTCGAGCCTGCTCCGCCATTCAATAAGATCATGGCTGATCTGATCCTAACCGCCAATCTACTATCTATCACAGAACCATCTCCTGCATCTAACAGAATTGCACACACGAAATAGGAGCAGAATCAGGCTACACAGTCCCTGGGCCCGCTCCACTACCCACAGGGCCATGACCGATCCGAACCTAGACTCATGTCCAAATTCCTGCCCGCTCCCCGTAACCCTTAATGCCCTTTACTTCTAGGAAACTGTCTATTTCTGTTTTAAATTTAATTAATGTTGTAGCTTCTACAGCTTTTTGTGGCAGCATATTCCATGGACCTACCACCCTCTGAGTGAAGTAGTTCCTCCTCATCTCAGTTTTGAAAGAGCAGCCCCTTATTCTAAGACTATGTCCCCTAGTTCTCGTCTCACCCGTCATCGGGAACATCCTCCCCGCATCCACCCGATCCAACCCCTTCACAATCTTATATGTTTCAATAAGATCGCCTCTCATTCTTCTGAACTCCAATGAGTAGAGTCCCAATCTACCCAACCTCTCCTCATTTGACCACCCCCTCATCCCCGGGATTAACCGAGTGAACCTTTTTTGCACTGCCTCGAGAGCAAGGATGTCTTTCCTTAAGTAAGGACACCAAAACTGTATGCAGTATTCCAGGTGCGGTCTCACCAATACCTTGTACAACTGAAGCAATACCTCCCTATTTTTATATTCTATCCCCCTAGCAATGAAAGCCAACATTCCATTTGCCTTCTTAATCACTTGCTGCACCTGCATACTAACCTTTTGAGTTTCGTGCACCAGGACCCCCAGATCCCTTTGCACTTCAGTACTCTCCAGTTTCTTGCCATTAAGATAATAAATTGCTCTAGGATTTTTCCTGCCAAAGTGCATCACCTCACACTTTCCAGTGTTGTATTCCATCTGCCAAATCTCTGCCCACTTACAGGAAACTTTCGTTTATCCGGCACCCTAATATCCGGAATTCTCGCTTAACCGGCAAAAATCAGGTAAGTTTTATTATACAGACAAGACCCCGATTCTGACCTTTCGCCCCCACGAAAGGGGGGTCAACGTTCTTCCGACTCCGACCTGTCGCCGCCACGGAGGAAAAAGCCGGAGTCTCGTTTACCTTCCCTCTCCGGGTCCCAATTGTTCAGCCTGTGGCCGTGTACGGGGCTCTCGTACCTTGGTAAGTATACCTCTCTGTAATCCGGCACTTTCGATCAACCGGCACCACGCCGGTCCCGTCGGTGCCGGATAAATGAAAGTTTCCTGTACTTAGCCTGTCTATGTCCCCTTGCAGGTTTTTTATGTCCTCCTCACTCACTACTTTCCCTCCCATCTTTGTATCATCTGCAAATTTTGATATGTTACACTTGGTCCCTTCCTCCAAATCGTTAATATAGATTGTGAAGAGTTGGGGACCCAGCACTGACCCCTGTGGAACACCACTAGTTACTGATTGCCAGTCTGAGAATGAACCATTTATCCCAACTCTTTGCTTTCTGTTAGATAGCCAATCCTCTATCCATGCCAGAATATTACCCCCAATCCCGTGATTTTTTACCTTAAGCAATAATCTTTTGTGTGGCACCTTGTCAAATGCCTTTTGGAAGTCTAAATACACTACGTCCACTGGTTCCCCTTTATCCACTCTATATGTTACTTCCTCAAAGAACTCCAGCAAATTTGTCAAACATGACTTCCCCTTCGTAAAACCATGCTGACTTTGTCCTATTAAATTATGATTATCCAAATGTCCTGTTACTGTTTCCTTAATAATGGACTCCAAAATTTTACCTACCACAGATGTTAGGCTAACCGGTCTATAGTTACCAGCCTTCTGTCTACTGCCCTTTTTAAATAAGGGTGTTACATTAGCAGTTTTCCAGTCTGCCGGGACCTTAGCGGAATCCAGGGAGTTTTGAAAAATTATTACCAATGCATCTACAATCCCTACCGCCACTTCCTTCAAGACTCTAGGATGTAAGCCATCAGGTCCAGGTGATTTATCCGCCTTGAGTCCCATTATTTTACCGAGTACCACTTCCTTAGTGATTTTGATTGTGTTTAGCTCCTCTCCCCCTATAGCCCCCTGTTTGTCCAGTGTTGGGATATTCTTAGTGTCCTCTACTGTAAAGACTGATACAAAATATTCATTCAGTGTTTTTGCCATCTCCATATTTCCCACCATTAATTTCCCGGTCTCATCCTCTAAGGGACCAACATTTACTTTAGCCACCCTTTTTCTTTTTATATAACTATAAAAACTCTTACTATCTGTTTTTATATTTTTTGCTAATTTACTTTCATAATCTATCTTCCCTTTCTTAATCAATCTTTTTGTTATTTTTTGCTGCCTTTTAAAGTTTTCCCAATCCTCTGTCCTCCCACTAGATTTCACTACCTTATATGCCCTTGTTTTTAGTCGAATACTATCCTTAATTTCTTTACTTAGCCACGGATGACTGTCCTTTCTTTTACACCCTTTTCTTTTCAGTGGAATATATATTTTTTGGAAGTTGTAAAATAACTCCTTGAATGTACACCACTGATCATGTGTCGTCTTACCCTTTAATCTATTTTCCCAATCCACTCTACTCAATTCCGCTCGCATACCTTCATAGTCTCCTTTATTCAAGCTTAGCACGCTTGTTTGAGATCCAACCTTCTCACCCTCTAATTGAATATGGAATTCAACCATGTTATGGTCACTCATTCCAAGGGGATCCTTTACTAGGACATTTTTAATTAATCCTGTCTCGTTACACAGGACCAGATCTAAGGTTGCTTGCCCCCTGGTCGGTTCAGTTACATACTGCTCAAGAAACCCATCCCTAATACACTCAATGAACTCATCCTCAAGGCAGCCCTGCCCCATTTGATTTGTCCAATTAATATGATAGTTAAAATCCCCCATAATTATAGATGTTCCCTTATTACATGCCTCAACTATTTCCTGATTGATACTCCGTCCAATAGAGTTGCAACTGTTCGGAGGCCTATAGACTACGCCCACTAATGTTTTTTTCCCCTTATTATTCCTTATCTCCACCCAAACTGTTTCATTATCATGATTTTTTGACCCAATATCATTACTCTGTATTACAGTGATTCCTTCCTTTATTAACATAGCCACCCCACCTCCCCTTCCTTCCTGCCTGTCCTTCCTGATCGTTAAATAACCTGGTATGTTTAATTCCCAGGCATTGTCACCCTGCAGCCATGTTTCTGTAATGGCCACAATATCATAACCATATGTAGTTATTTGTGCCATTAACTCGTCTATTTTGTTACGAATGCTACGTGCATTCAGATAGAGAACTTTCAAATATGCTTTGTGGCACTTAGTTCCTGCTTTTTCACTTTTTACCAGTTTACCTTTTACTCCACACACTCTGTCCCTTCCTGCCACGCTCTGATTTGTGATTCCCCTACTGCTACCTATGTCTATGACCCTCTCTGTTGTCATTTTTATTTTTTGCTCTCTTGAAACCTCCCCCCCACTAATTAGTTTAAAGCCCTCTCCACAGCCCTAGTTATTCGATTCGCCAGGACACTAGTCCCAGCACTGGCCAAGTGAAGTCCGTCCCAACGGAACAGCTCTCTCCTGCCCCAGTACTGGTGCCAGTGTCCCAAGAAGCAAAACCCATTTTTCCCACACCAGTCTTTGAGCCACGCATTCAACTCCCTGATTTTATTTACCCTAGCCACATTTGCTCGTGGCTCAGGTAGTAATCCAGAGATTATTACCCTCGAGGTTCTGCTTTTTAATTTGGCCCCTAGCTGCTCAAACTCCCTCAGCAGAACCTCTTTCCTTGTCCTATCTATGTCATTGGTACCAACATGGACCACGACAACTGGATCCTCCCCCTCCCACTCCAAGTTTCTCTCCAGCCCAGAGGAGATGTCCTTAACCCTGGCACCGGGCAGGCAACACAGCCTTCGGGACTCTCGCTCTTGGCTGCAAAGAACCCTATCTATCCCCCTAATGATACTATCCCCTACCACTACAACATTTCTTTTTACTCCCCCCACTTGAATGGCCCCCCTTACCACGGTGCTGTGGCCAGGTTGCTCATCCTCCCTGCAGTCCCCGCTCCTATCCACACAGGGAGTAAGAGCCTCGAACCTGTTGGACAAGAGCAAGGGCTGCGGCTCCTCCAACACTACCTCCTGGATCCCTGTACCTGCCTCACTCGTAGTCACACCTTCCTGTCCCTGACCACGGGCTACTTCTGAATTAGTTACTCTAATCATAATCATGATCATGACCAGATAATCTGTTTTAGTGATGTTGGTTGAGGGATAAATATTGGCCAGGACTTCAGGGATAACTCCCCTGCTCTTCTTTGACAAACTTGCTATCCTTTTCATTCAGCTCAGTAAATCTGGTAAGTATGTAACACACCCTTATTGGATCTATCTTTTCCAGCTGCTCTGAATAGTATTCACCTTTATCTGCTTATATTTTCAACTGTGGTACATGAAGCAACTTTGTTGTTATATTTCTTGAATTAGTGAACTGTAATGTCAGCACCAGATAGTCACCATGTATTTGGACATTATATTCACTATTAAAACATGCAACAGTAAACACGCTTTTCCCCAATTCCACATTGCCTTCAGCTTTTTCACATCCGCCATGAATCTCCAGTATCAATGTAGTTATGGGTTAAACTCCACATGTACCCCATAAGAAAGTGTATGGAGCGAGGTAGCTGAATCTGTCTGTGCAACCTCCACCACCCCAAGAAGTGTCATACAGTGCAGTAAAAGATTTAATGGACTCTCAAGGTTGGCTAAGATAACTCACAGCATGAAGGTTCTGCTTAGTTTTTTTCTCTGTTTTCACGTGTTGGATCTTTTTTCACCTAGACTGTAAACCCTAATCACATGAAACGATCTGAATTTTCATCCCTGAACCTAAGGTCCTTATGTTCTTATTAGTGGTGGACGTCATGGAACACAGAAACATAGGAAGATCGGAACAGGAGTAGGCCATTCAGCCCCTCGAGCCTATTCAATTAGATCATGGCCGATGTGTATCTGAACTCCACCTTGGTTCCATAACCTTTAATATCCCTTCCTAACAAAAATCAGTTTTGACCTAGCTTCAACAGCATTTTGGGGAAGAGAGTTCCAGAGTTTGCTACCCTTTGTGTGAAGAAGTATTTTCTGACATCAACCCTGAATGGCCGAGCCTTAATTTTAAGGTTATGCCTCCTTATTCTGGACTCTGTAAATCATGATAAATCATGTAAAGCATGCCTGAAACCGGCATTTCCAATGTCCCTACGGGTGGGTACACAGTGCATACCCACCCGTAGGGATCGGAATATCCGGCCCATTGTCTGTGTAACCTTTACTCCTCAATCATTATCGTTCTTTTACTGTTTTTCTGTCTTTTCGTTATGTTACATTCTAATGCTGATGTGAAATACATTCTACCAACATGGGGAGTCGGTAAGCTTTGATGCACGAGAAACAATAAATACAATGTAACTCACAAAAGTATGGATTAAGATGAATCTACTTGGATTGCAACATTGAATGTGATTAATCTGTCACAAAAATCTAATAATCTCTTATCTGTTTGCTGTTCGAACTGCATGTACTATACTCAAGGTCAGGTAGTGAAACGGCAGAATCTGAAAACAAGCAGCTGTGAAGTAGGAAACCATTTTATACAACAACTGTTGCCAAAGTCTGTCTTTCACATGCTATTTTTCACATCCTATAAGAACATTTCTTCAAACACCAGTCAGTAACAGAGCTTTTATTTATTTTTTGTTTTGCATGTTTTCAAAATCATGAGGGGTCTGGACAGAGTAGATAGAGAGAAACTGTTCCCGTTGGTGGAAGGGTCGAGAACCAGAGGACACAGATTTAAGGTGGTTAGCAGAAGAACCAAAGGTGACATGAGGAAAAACATTTTTATGCAGCGAGTGGTTAGGATCTGGAATGCAATGCCTGAAAGGGTGGTGGAGGCAGATTTAATTGTGGCTTTCAAAAGGGAATTGGATAAGTACCTGAAGGAAAATAAATTTGCAGGGCTACGGGGAAAGGGCGGGGGAGTGGAACTAGCTGAAGTGCTCTTGCAGAGAGCCGGCACGGGCTCGACGGGCCGAATGGCCTCCATCTGTTCTGTAACCATTCTATGATTCTATATAAAGGATGGCTTTTTTTAACCCCTCAGGTTTTAAGTTAAGTCTGAACTCATAATACAATTCTAGTGGTTTCTGCAATAACCAACCAAAAAAAAATGTACACTGTGAGATGAGACAGAACATTTTGAACAACAAATAAAAATATTACACTATTCCACTTGTAAATTTTAATACTAATGCATTATTAAAACTTGCCCACAGAGGGGACATTTTTATTAAGTATATAATGTGGGGCTTGTGCTGAGTTAGCTGACTTCAACTGGGGAACTATAATTTGCCTTAGCACCTCAGGTAAGCGAAATTATTGGTCATGCTTCCCGCTCTTACTCGCTGTCCAGCGATCCATGTTGCAAGTACATATGAGGTGGTCATTGGGTGAGCACAGGATCGGACTCTGGTGTGATGCTCCCATGGTTCTAATACAATGCTGATATTCACTGTCAAAAGGGTTCACACATGAATATGGCTCACTTGAGCAAGGTACCAGAAGGCAACCAGCATCTGTAGAACCATACCTCAGCAAGAGATGAACATCTTCAAGGGAAGAGAGAGCATTGGAAAGAAACGAGGAAACAAAAATAAAGTGTAATATGGAATGGCAAATGTTACCATGGTACTACTGTTGGAAAATTCAATGTCATACCTGCTGTCACTGAAACGATGGGACAGTATAAGCATTATACGTCGCCATGTCATTGTATAATTCAGCAAATTTAAAAAAAATTTCAGCATAAAGGTTTTTTGGCCCCAAAAGTCTCTGGCCACTCTGGCATGCTCTTGGGTCCTCCAGAATGGTTGTAAACTAGGTCTGGATCTGGATATGCCAGGTCCCAGCTTTGCATTGAAGTAGCTACCATATCTTGTCGAGGGCAGAGCCTCCACCCATCCCAAAGATGGCCATCGTCGTAACGGGAGTGACTCCCTACATCATGAGTTCCTATGTCCTGAGGCTTCAGTAAGATCCAGAGAAAAAGAAAGACTTGCATTTATATAGCGCCTTTCACGACCTCAGGACGTCCCAAAGCACTTTACAATTAAGTACTTTTTTTGAAGTGTAGTCACTGTTGTAATGTAGGTATATGTGGTCAGACCAGCCATACCTCCACGGCAACCAGTGGATTGAGGCCTTGGCCCCCAATGAAAATAATTTTAAAAAAATGTACATTGCCCTGCCCCCCCGCTTACAAAGGAGGCTGTGGGGAGTAGCTACATCTATTTTCAAGGAGAGCCTGAGCTCCCCCCCCCCCCCCACCACCCAGACCATCTCTGCTAGACCATTTGGCCTAGCTTCAATGACAGATGCCCCAGATGTTCCTGCCAAGGCCATTCAGAACAGGGGAATTCCCCCTAACCCCGCAAACTTATGTTGGGCTGCGTGTGTCCAGCCCCCCTCCCCAATTTTCAGATCCTTGTCTATATGCTGGAACAGGAATTTTAAAAAGATACAAATGGATTTTTTAAAAATTGGATTTTGCCAATGCTAGGAGAATGGGTCTGGACATTTCCTCCCAGTTGCACTGAATTGACAATTGGATCAGGAACATTTAAACTTGCTCAGAGTATGTGTAGATAGTAAATTATATGTGTAAATGGTGGTGTTTATGACTCTGTCATACAGTCTAATGGAATTCCCTTATTGGGTTATGATTCACATTATCACTGTTAAGCAATTACAGCACATCATAACATGAAATGGAGTTGGATTCATGATTTGTACTGCTCATTGCATTGTCGTGCAGCTCGTATTTCACTATACCCAATTTCCTAGGTAAAGTTCTGATATCAAGAAAGCACACAGCCAGAAAAGGTGGTTGCCTCTGCCTCCAATGGTTAATGTTTTTAGTTTTTGTACTGGTGGTGTCTCTGGATGGATCTGTGGAAATCACCTCTTGTGGTGGATCTTGGACCTTCTGGACTAGCCGAGCTTGTTTCTTTACTTTGCTGTGTTATTAGGTGACGAGTAAATGTATTTATTTAAATTTGAAAGTTCCGGCAGATGTTCCTCCTTAAAGTTTGGGACCGGGTGGAATCTGCAAAGGAAATTAAAATAATTAATTTTGATGAACATATATAAGGGGGAAAAAATCTGTTGTTGTGGGTTTTGATATTAAGCAGTTTCTAAGTAATAAAAATTAAGCATAAAAAGAACCATAAGAAAAGCTGAAATGAGAAAAGGCCATTTGTCCCATCAAGACTGGACTCTCCAGAGTCCATATATGATTATTCTATGTTGATCCCTACTTTAACTTTCTTTCCCTATCTCTCTATTAATATCTGCGTAATCCTCAAATCCCCTCTCGACAGGTTGAGAAAGCAGAGAGTGAGGTTGGATGTGCAGAAATTTTATTTTAGCGGGTAATTGACTTGTGGAATGGGATTCCAGGGATGGTAGTGTGGATTGACTCGTAGCAGTCCTTCATGAAGGTTTATGGCACATTTCTAAAAAACTATGTTTACACGTCAGAAGGATGGTAACATTTGGGATAATAACTAACAGGTTTGGGGCCTCCGATGGCTTGCTGGAGAGGTCAGAGAGGAATTTTTGACAGGGTTTTCCTGAATTGGCTATGGTATCAAATTTGTTGCCTCTCCCAGGAGGTGGAGCGGGGGGCAGTGGGGGTGCGGGTGGGGTAAGAGAGGAAGGCTGGGTACATGGGGTTGAGTCCAGCAAGAGTGTTTATGGGTCTGATGACCTTTTCTTATCCTAAGTACATGACATAATGGCCCAGAAATTGATCTCGCTCTGTTCCCGCGGGGGTAAGGAGCAGGCGCGATCTCTCACTCCGCATTGGCTTTTTCAGATCCAGCTCGCACGAACTTGATGTTCCAGACATCAGCTGGGCAGTGCTTGCGTATCCCACCGGTGTAGTGAATTCGTGCGAGCTGTGGGATCACGTGACTCAGTTAGAGCCAATGGCAGCACACCATCTTCCATTCATAAGTTTCACATACGTGCTGTGAAAGCTATGAATCTTACACCCCCCAAAATAACAGCTAAACCTCAATTAAATTTTTTTTAAAAACCATCACATTAATAAAATAAGTATAGTTAAATAAATTAACCATTTTAAATAAAAAATTAAATTTTTGAAAAAATTTTAAATCTTTTAAAAAGTTATAAAAATAAACTTACCTGTCTTTAAAGTCTCTAAAAAAGATATAACTGTTAAAAAAAATTCAAAATAATACTTAATTCACTACTTACCTTGTTAAAAGTGGGTCTTACTCCTCCTTTTTCCATTTCTAAAATCTTCCGTACTTACCTGCGCGTCCAAAGCACTAAGTGCACAGCGTGCGCGCAGCCTGTAGCGCGCACGCAGTGCACCGAGGAACCGCCCCCTTTTCCAAAGACCAAGTGCCGGTTTTCAGCGCATGCGCAGTGCATGCAGAAAACCGGCAATTGGAGAGAGAATACGCGAGAGTACGCAGTGCGTACTCTCGCGCAGCGGGATCGATTTTTGGCCCAATAAGATATCAATCTGACTCTCTTAAAAGTGTCAACTGACCCTCAGTCAATGACCTTTCCTTACCTATATTTACCTTTGTGATTATCTAACTTTGCTGAGTTTTGTGAATTTTATACCTGCGTGCTTCAGTCCTAAGCTCATTGTCCAAATTAAAAAGTTTTCTCACTTCCCACTTATATCTTTCACTATTTTTAAGACCTGTATCATGTCTCCCCTTAGTTTTCTTCCTCCATCAACAAAAGTTTAGTTGCTTAAGCCTTTTTTCATCCCTTAATCCCCTAAGGTCTGGAAACATCCTTGTCACTCTTCACTAAATACCATCAAATATATATTTTATTTTTTCATCCACCCTTTTGTTTGGCCCCTTTTCTTCTTCCCTCCCTGAAGCTGGCAGCTGTCCTTCATTCCGCCAGCGCACTTCACACTTCATCTAGCCTCAACCTGTCACATTACCACCTCCTCTTGCCTTGAATATCTCTTAATGTCTCTCAATGTCTCTTAATCTCTCCTGCCTTCTATACTACCACTGACCTTCCCCTTTGTTCTTTCATCCCCTCCCCCTTTTCCCAGCATTATACTTGCTTTAAATCTATTTCATTTCCTGCTTTTTTCCAGTTCTGACGAAGGGTCTTCGACCTGAAACGTTAACTCTGTTTCTCTCTCCACGGATGCTGCCTGGCCTGCTGAGTTTTTCCAGCGTTTTCTGTTGTTATATCTAATATATCTATATGCCTCTCAGATAGGGTGAATAAAACTGCATGGAATTCTCCAGGAAAGGTTTCACCATTGACCTGTATGAAGTCTATAAAACTGAAATCAATCAAAAAATGCTGTATTTGCGGGGGGCGGGGAGTCTACAAAGAGTCACAGTTTTATAGACATTGACCAATTATAGTCTAATCTGTGCAGGCGTTGGTCCCACTGCTAAATTTGTAGGGTCTATTCTTTAGGCATCCTGGGCGGCCATCACAGGTGTTAGGCCCCTTTGATAACTTAATGAGGGGCCTAACGCCTGTCGAAAGACCCTTCCCAGAAATTGGCTACCCTGAGCAGAGTAGCCCTCGGGACTGTACCGCTCGAGTTTTCTGGATGTGGTTGCGGCCTACCAAGCGGCCCCCACCAGAAAGGTTAGTAAAAAAACAAATTTTGTTTCTTGCAAACCATAATGTGCTATTGTTAGCTAATAATCTCCTATCCTGTCCATAATAATATAAATATTACACGCACATGTTAAAAGGATTAGGTAGAATACTATTACAGTTTTCGGGATTTTCAAGCCACTTTCTCTCTTGACGATCTAACAGTAATTATTGTAAGTGAGATGTGCCCCTGTGACCTGAAAGCTGCAACTTTTCCATAATCTCTTCTTGCAGAGGTGAGTACTCAAGCATCTAACAGTAATTCACCAGATTTGACATTGACTCCTGCTACACTACCAAGTTCTCTTCAGCACTGGCCATACAGGCCAATGGTTAACAGACTAAAGCAACTTATAAATTACTATTTATACTATTTATAAATAGTAATATGAAACATAATAATTGGCAATACTAAAATTACAATATATACATAGCATTAAACAATGAGAAAGACTGGAATGGGTCAATTAATTTTCAAAAGATTGGTTTCTGATTGACTTCAACAGTCTCTGTTAAGCAGCAAATCTCTTGTTACAGTATGGTAAATTCAGCCTATTTCCATCCTCCGTTACTTGACCCTTTGTTCACCATCAATTTCATTCAGTTCAAGCAACTCCCCGCTGTTTCAAATTCTCTGTTTTTAGCTCCTCGGGTCTCAAAGCCAACATTTCTGATAACCCCTTGACATAGAGGTTCCCAGTCAAATTCAGCCATGCTCTATGTGCATAACTAATGAACAGTAGAAAACCAGGTCATGAAATTATATGTTGCACCAGACCTCCGCCGATTTTTGGGGCATTCCACCAGTCTGCCAGAGTTACAATGGGAGGCCAGGAGAACCCCTGTGAAATTTCAGGGCCCAGATGCCACAAATACAATGGTGGATATCCAGGAATATGTGAACTCCTTGCACATCTGCATCAAACATACACATCTTCACCATAAGATTCTGAGAGGGATTGACAGGGTAGATGCTAAGAGGTTGTTTCTCCTGGCTGGAGAGTCTAGAACTAGGGGGCACAGTCTCAGGATAAGGGGTCGGCAATTTAAGACTGAGATGAGAAGGAATTTCTTCACTCAGAGGGTTGTGAATCTTTGGAATTCTCTACCCCAAAGGGCTGTGGATGCTCAGTCATTGAGAATATTCAAGACTGAGATAGATAGATTTTGGACTCTAGGGGAATCAAAGGATATGGGGATCAGGCGGGAAAGTGGAGTTGAGGTTGAAGATCGGCCTTGATCTTATTGAATGGTGGAGCAAACTCGAGGGGCCATTTGGCCTACTCCCGCTATTAATTCTTATGTTCGTATTATGTTAACATAAGAACATAAGAAATAGGAGCAGGAGTAGGCCATTCGGCCCTTCGAGCCTGCTCCGCCATTCAATGAGATTATGGCTGATCTTCTGCCTCAATTCCATTCACTGGCCTTATCGCCATATCCCTTGATGCCCTTACTAGTCAGAAATCTATCAACTTCTGTTTTGAATATACCCAATGACTGAGCCTTCACTGCCCTCTGGGGTAGAGATTTCCAAAGATTCACCACCCTCTGTGTGAAGAAATTTCTTCTCATCTCAGTCCTGAATGGCCTACCCTTTATCCAAAGGCTGTGACCCCTGGTTCTAGGCTCCCCAGCCAAGGGAAACATTCTGCCAGCATCTACCCTATCAAGCCCTGTAATAATTTTGTATGCTTCAATGAGATGACCTCTCATTCTTCTGAATTCAAGAGAATACAGGCCTAGTTTACTCAATCACTTCTCATACTGCAGTCCCGCCATCCCAGGAATCAATCTCGTGAACCTTCGTTGCACTCCCTCTATGGCAAGTATATCCTTCCTTAGGTAAGGAGACCAAAATTGTACACAGTACTCCAGGTGTGGTCTCACCAAGGCCCAATATAATTGGAGTAAGACTTCTTTACTCCTGTACTCAAATCCTCTTGTAATGAAGGCCAGCATACCATTTGCCTTCCTAATGGCTTGCTGCACCTGCACATTCACTTTCAGTGACTCATGTACAAGGACACCCAGGTCCCTTTGAGCATCTGCATTCCCCAATCTTTCACCATTTAGGAAATACTCTGCCTTTCTGTTTTTTCTACCAAAGTGGATAACTTCACATTTATCCACATTATAATCCATCTGCCATGTTCTCGCCCACTCACTGAGCCTGTCAAGATCCCCTTGAAGCCTCTTCACATCCTCTTCGCAACTGACACTGCCACCTAGCTTTGTGTCATCAGCAAATTTGGAAATGTTACATTTAGTCCCCTCATCCAAATCATTGATATAGATTGTGAATAGCTGGGGCCCAAGCACCGATCCTTGCGGTACCCCACTAGTCACAGCCTGCCATCCTGAAAAAGACCCGTTTATCCCTACTCTTTGTTTTCTGTCTGTTAACCAATTCTCAATCCATGCTAGTATATTACCCCCAATTCCATGTGCCCTAATTTTGTTCACCAACCTCTTGTGTGGGACCTTATCGAATTGTTCTTATGGACCAAGCCAGTTCTTTTAATTCAAAGGAACAATGCTGCAAATTAAATCAAAGAAAAAAATCGATCTGAGCTTTTCATCAAAGACACAATCTGAGCTCTAAGCAAATTAAACAAGTTGTCGGCAACCAAACACAACTGTTCACTGCATTTGCGTGAGTAACATGGTTTGAAGGCGATGGTATGGCACCATGAGCACCATGAAATGTAATCCATTTACTTTGGCTAGATTCTGGCTGTTAGAAAATATTGAGCTATAAAACTGGGGATAAACTGTAAAGTATTTTTTAGAGTCCGGCAGATCTGACTTACCCAACCCATACCTTAATAATCCCTAATTTGTGTATATCAATTCATTTTGGTCTCAGACTTCAATCTATTCCAGATACATGCAGTATTAGATATTGGAATAGATAGCACCCAGGCCTATTAAACGGATTTCATCATCATTAACTCCAGTTCCAAACTCAGGATTCAGAGATGTAAATAAAATTGGATTCCCACGATATATGTTTGTCTTTATTTGAATGACCTATTTAAAAGAGCTATTAACAGATTAACAAATATGAGAATTCAGAGAGTCATCTGCATGTGTTTATAAACTGAAAAACAATATTATTAATAGAAACACTGAACAGAACAAGAAGTTTGGCTTTAATAAAACAGTAACTTGAATAGAATGTACACTCACCATGTATATATAGTTAAGTAGAATGGATTACTACACTACAATAGAACCAATCTATGTTCAATTAATTCCCTCCCACCCAGTGATTTTTAACATGGCTTCGCTGGTTCTCAGAATATCCATTAAACTCACTAAAGTCCCATATCCCTGCCAACAGCAAGTAAATAAAAACTCCCCAAATGCCTAATTATGATAACCAAGAATAAAGATATACTTTACAATCTCATAAAGTTGGAATTACTATGTAATATAATTGGCTTAAAAATTGGAAAATAAAATTATGGGTTTGTGCTGGAAACTGCCTGCAGTTGCTTCGGGGAACTGTATTTTTGGCCAGTCTAGAAATGAGTTGAAGCTTATTACCAGAGTCGGTAGAAAAAAGTGCAGCATATGTTCTCTTCTGAACAGATACCACAGAAATTGTTACCTCTGCAGATTCTGACTAGTCCCAAGCATTAAAATCAAATTTTAATAAGCAAATAAATTGTATGTATGTAATCAGTCACAAATTACACATTTAAAATAACAACTACACTGAAATCAGACAGTAGTCCACTCATGCTACTAAACTGAATGAAATAGCTGCTAGATCACACAAATTGCCTACATAAACCAAAAGTGATAGGAGCGTTCCATCACTCTTGTCTATCATCCTTCGTACTGCAATATAGACTGCAGCTTTTTTCGCCATCAGATCACTCTGCTGAGGCCTACAAAGCTAGTAAGTTTGTGCATCTTCAAGGTTTTTCTGCCCCTTTAATGTTCCTCACCACCTCTTCTGATGTTGCAGCAAAGGTGCAGCAATGTCTGTTTTCCCTGACTTGCAGTGGCAGGCTCCCATTTGATGGTGGGAATCTTGCCTTCCATGGGAAATGACCCCTGACCCAGGAAAATGGGTTAGGGTTATGGAAGGGTGAGAGCGGTGGGCGGAAATCCCACCCTGCCTCCACTCTGCCCCAAAGAGGGAAATCCTGCCTTTAAATTCTTAATCCACATTGGTCCAGTTCAGGTCATTTTAAGTTCAGAAGCTTGGCTGAAGGATCATTCCCAGTCAATCTATGTTATTAAAAACAAATGTCTATTGTAGATGTCGTTATTGAGTGTCCTGCTTCAGTGAGCTAGTTGATCCATCATATATGAGATAAGCAATAATCAAGCCACGAACCAGGATATTTCACTTACCATCCTACTAATGAGGGTTGGAGGAAATGTCCATTTGTGGATATTTGTGCACCTTTGCCAAAAAAAATATTTGTAGCAACTCCCTCATCTGTTTACCATAACAGCTGTAACTAGATCAAGGACAGTTATATCTATTTATTTCATAACAACTGAGATCAAATTGAAGCATTTCGTATAGTTTTGGCTGGGTTGCTGTCCCTATAAATCCAGTCAGAATACATAAGGACCCTGAAATTTCTTGGAGGAGGTGGCAAATTCATCAGTGAACAAGTGGAGCCCAGTTATGTCAGGTTTCTGCTGTTTTTGGTCGTTTTCTTAGTAGCCTTGTAAGGGACGAGACTTCCAGGAACCCCTTACAAGGCAAAGTACGGGCTGGAAACAGGCAGGGGAACTCCCTAAACCAGGAGTTCCTGCTCCTATTCCAAACAATATATCTAGCATTGTATTGATGGCAAGTGATATGAGATGTACTGGTGTCATCAAGGGCATGTGGGTCCCACCAGTGGGGTCTAGGCCACTGGACCTCTGATGAACACAAAAATGTTTTAGATGCTATGGGGAGATTTAATAGAGGTGTTCAAAGTCATGAAGGGTTTTGATAGAGTAAATAAGGAGAAACCATTTCCAGTGGCAGAAGGGTCAGTAACCAGAGGACACAGATTTAAGATAATTGGCAAAAGAACCAGAGGTGAGCTGAGGAGAATTTTTTTTTATGCAGCGAGTTGTTGTGATCTGGAATGCACTGCCTGAAAGGGTGGTGGAAGCAGATTCAGTCGTAACTTTCAAAAGGGAATTGGATATATACTTGAAGGGGAAAATTTGCAGGGCTAAGAGGAAAGGGCAGGGGAGTGGGACTAATTGGATAGCTTTTCCAAAGTGCCAGCACAGGCACGATGGGCCGAATGGCCTCCTTCTGTGCTGTATCATTCTATGATTCTATGAAATGGGCTGTCAGATCTTCTTGCCAGTCAGATGTAGAATTGGAGGAGACAGGCGCAGACTGGTGTGGAATGACAGCTCCAAGAGCTAAAATATACATCACAGAGCAAGAATCCATGGGATAATACCAGACACCTATGTATTCCAATTGTAGCTAAGTGGGGTGCAATATGATCAATATGCGGGTCTAGGTGTGTGGCCAGGTACCTATTGGAAGGACTAACCCCAATCCTAGGAAATGAGACTTGTGCAATCACACTTGATGTAAGGCTTACAACAGCATTCCTCCACCTAATCATAATAAACATGACCCACTGAAGGATTATGTGACATTGGGTGTACACTAACATTGTATGACCACATCTCGTGCTGAACATCCGATACCTAGAAGGTAGAGCACGATATCACTGGGTAATTGAATACACCACTGGACAAAGTGTTAGGAGAATACCACTTGTAGTCAGGAGTGAAAGAATAAATATTTATCCCGACACCATTGGGGTTCTGCTGGGAATTTATCTGAATGATAGAAATGTTATGATCAATTTAGCTAAGGAGGAGAAAACTTGGGCGGTGGCTGTAGAGAGGGCTTTAAACTAAATAGTGGGGTGGAGGATCCAGGTGAGCAGGAATTTAAAAAGTCAATGAGAAATGAGAAAGCAATAGAGCAGGATAGAGATGGGGGAAATAATAACCAGAGTGTGACAGGAAGGGGCAGAATGTTTAAAAATAAGAGTGCAATAGAAAATGGGACCAAAACAAGGAGAAATGGTAAAAAGACAAAGTTAAAAGCTCTATATCTGAATGCACGCAGCATTCGTAACAAGATAGATGAGTTGACGGCACAAATAGATACAAATGGGTATGATCTGATCGCCATTACAGAGACGTGGTTGCAAGGTGATTAGGGCTGGGAACTGAATATTCCAGGGTATTTGACAATTCGGAAGGATAGACAGAAAGGAAAGGGAGGTGGGGTGGCTTTGTTGGTAAAGGATGGGATCAGTGCAGTGGTGAGAAGTGATATTGGCTCAGAAGATCAAGATGTAGAATTGGTTTGGGTGGAGATAAAAAATAATAAAGGGAAAAAGTCTCTGGTGGGCATAGTCCACAGGCCCCCAAAAAGTAGCAATACTGTTGGACAGAGTATAAATCAACAAATAATGGAGGCCTGTAAAAAAGGTACGGTAATAATCATGGGTGTTTTTAATCTCCATATTGATTGGACAAATCAAATTGGT
Source organism: Squalus acanthias (assembly GCA_030390025.1). Taxonomy (NCBI): domain Eukaryota; kingdom Metazoa; phylum Chordata; class Chondrichthyes; order Squaliformes; family Squalidae; genus Squalus; species Squalus acanthias. The sequence goes on along the minus strand of CM059427.1, from coordinate 59,159,572 downwards.
CATGGTAGCCTTGAGGAGGAGTTCATAGAGTGCATCCGGATGGTTTCCTAGAACAGTATGTAATGGAACCAACCAGGGAGCAGGCTATCTTGGATCTGGTACTGTGTAATGAGACAGAATTAATAAATGATCTCATAGTAAAGGATCCTCTAGGAAAGAGTGATCATAGCATGGTTGAATTTCAAATTCAGTTGGAGGGTGAGAAAGTTGTATCTCAAACCAGTGTCCTGATCTTAAACAAAGGCAATTACAGTGGCATGAGGCCAGTACTGGCTAAAGTGGACTGGAAAAATGAATTAAAGGGTAAGACAGTTGAAATGCAGAGGCGGACATTTAAGGAGATATTTCATAACTCTCAACAAAATATATTCCAGTGAGAAGAAAGATTTTAAAAGAAGGGAGCACCATCCGTGGCTAACTAAGTAAGTAAAGGGTGGTATCAATTTGAAAACGAAGGCAGACAATGTTGCCAAGATTGGTGGGAAACCAGAGGATTGGGAAATTTTTTTAAACCAGCAAAGGATGACTAAAAAAATAATAAAGAGAGAGAAAATGAATTATGGGAGTAAACTGGCAAGAAACATTAAAACAGAGAGTAAGAGCTTCTACAGTTATATAAAAAGGAAGAGGGTAGCTAAAGTAAACGTTGGTCCCTCAGAGGATGAGTCTGGGGAATTAATAATGGGGAACGGGGAAATGGCAGAGACTCTGAACAAATATTTTGCATCTGTCTTCACGGTAGAAGACACTAACAACATCCCAATAATGGATAATCAAGGGGCCACAGAGAGGGGGGAGCTAAAGACAATCATTATCACTAAGGAAATAGTACTTGGTAAAATAATGGGACTAAAAGATGACAAGTCCCCTGGACCAGATGGCTTGCATCCCAGGGTCTTAAAAGAAGTGGCTGCAGAGATAGTGGATGCATTGGTTGCAATATATCAAAATTCCCTGGACTCTGGAGAGGTCCCAACGGATTGGAAAACCGCAAATGTAACACCCCTATTTAAAAAAGGAGGGAGACAGAAAGCAGGAAACTATAGAACAGTTAGCCTAACATCTGTCATTGGGAAAATGCTGGAGTCCTTCACTAAGGAAGCAGTAGCAGGGCATTTGGAAAATCATAATGCAGCCACGCAGAGTCAGCATGGTTTTATGAAAGGGAAATCATGTTTAACAAATTTGCTGGAGTTCTTTGAGGAGGTGACGAGCAGGGTGGGCAAAGGTGCGCCAGTGGATGTGGTGTATTTGGATTTCTAGAAGGCATTCGATAAGGTGCCACATAAAAGGTTACTGCATAAGATAAGAGCTCACGGAATTGGGGGCAATATATTAGCATGGATAGAGAATTGGCTAACGAACAGAAAGCAGAGAGTCGGGATAAATGGGTAATTTTCCGGTTGGCAAACGGTAACTAGTGGACTGTAGCCGCGGCATCATGCCGTCCTGGTGGGCTCGTGGAGGCCGTCAAATGGCTTGCAGAGTGCGCAGCAGCCCTCCCTTTTAATGGAAGGGGAGGGGCAATGAAACGCGTCAGCGCTACGCGGAGCAGCCGCCCAGTGCTCCGGTGCTACCGCGATTTGCGCCTCAGGCACCACCCCGAGAGAAAGTAGAGTGCCCGAGATAGCGCTCCGCTTTCTCGTCGGGGCAGTAAGCCCAATTTAGCGGCCGGGGCAGTACTCCCACCCCGGGCGCTAAATGTCTGCCGATAATTCAATTACCGCCCCCAAACAGGGCGTTACCGAATTTCACCCCCTAAGAGTCTTAAAAGTCGGGCCTACCTTTATCTCTGGCTGCTTCTCCCGCTCTCTTATTTAAAGTCTTTATTCACACGATTATCTATAGTTATATTAATTAGTTTATCTAGTTAAGTTAGAGAGAATAAAACACGAACACTCACCCACCAATCACCGACCTGCCGATCTGTGATATCACTCCTTGCTTTAGCTGTTCTTTTGTGATTCGGCGGCCCCGCGCTCTTTATCCTCTGCTGCCGATTCCTGTCAGTCCGCTGTCATCGGGCCCCGCGCTCTTTATCCTCTGCTGCCGATTGCTGTCAGTCTGCTGTCCTCGGGCTGTAAGGGGTTCGGTCGTAGGTGCTTGTGCGGGGTTAGGCCTTCGTTGCCTAATACTATTGCTTGCTCTGGTCTCCGGCCAGCCTTGTTGCAATAAGCACCTGTGAGTGGTTCGACCCACTCGCCCTTACGGTTCTAACACTGGACTTAGGTGCGAGAGCAGTAATGCAGAGAAAAACTCAAATAGACCCGGTTGAATAGTACGAAATGGAAATCTTTATTGCATAGCATCTAAAATCATGAAGTATATGTCATAGGCACAAATTAATGATAGTACAAGTATACATACATTCATAAAACTTGGGCTAGGGTAATGAGGAACGCACGGCACATCGTAAAAAGGGGAACACATTATATTTATCCTTAATAAAACCACCCTCCCCTATCAATACCTACACTAATCTAGATTTGTAGGATCGGGAAACATGCTCACCACTCGTGATACTTCGGAGAGTTTTAAATGAGGCACTCGGCTTGTTTTGCTGCAACACCTGACTGTCACGTGTTGGAAGGGGTCTCTGTACCCCACTTGTTTATCTTCTCTGCTCCGGCTAGCAGGCTGGGCTCCCCATTGTCATGAAGAACTCGACAGTGCTCGGGCCCGGCTGTAGAACTCAAAGAAAAGTCTTTCTGGACCGACACCAGTTAACCGGTAAAATTCAATGAAGAGTCTTCCTGTATTGACACCGGTTGTCGATAGAATTCGAAAGAGAGTCTTCCACTGGTTCGGCAGCAACCTGATAGAGTTCAAAAATGGTCTTTATATTTACGGGCGCGGTCGGGGTTTACTGACCGCGGCGGCACGTGGATTCTTGTTCTTTTCTTCTCATCTCGTCTTGTCGGGCCTTCGGGTCCAAAACACCGTTTACCGACGCTCGGGATGGTGCACCCGGTCACTGGCCTTCGTCGGGGCGGCTCGTTCTGCTTGAGCTCCACCCAACATTCGAGTAACCGTCCAGCACGGCTAGAGTCCAGAGGCAACAGATGGCTGCTCGTCCAGCAGAATTCAGCCTGAGTCAAGAGTCCGCAGAGATAAGAGCACGAATCAAGGGAATAAGAGACCGATGGACATTTGTTGTCTATAGTTATAGTGCTGGGTTCCCTTATCTCCCGCCCAAATCTTAATGTTCATCTTTTGTAAAATCTTGGCGCTCAAAATTCCCAGTATGGGGTGATTCTTGTTTGTAATGGGTTTTGGTAGCACCTGAGACTGGCCAACTACCCGTTAATGTTTTTCCCATTGTGGAACCGGCTAGGAGCCTCCCTGGCGGGGTTTTGGGGGCCTCCGAATACTTGTGTAAGCACCCGAGAATGGCTCTCTCATTGTAGAGCCGTGGGGAATTTGCGTATTGATGTATCTGGATGGGCCTTTGATTGCCCAGTACAATGGTCCTTACTTGTGCATGGAAAACGATTCCAGCACTTATATCTCTTGCTATTGTGTCGAATGCAGACAGGTTGCATCCTGTCTTTATCAGTGTTGGCTGCGTATTAACCAATCTTATACTGAAATGTTTATTCGAACGCCATCTTGTCTGCCCACTGAAAATTCTGGAAGCTTCTGCCACGAGGCGCGGCGGCCATTTTACAGGCTTCTGTGTCCTGTTTAATCATGACAGCATTTCGTTGAAATAAAATTGATGAAACGAATCTGCTTTATCTCGTTATTTCGAATCGCGATAATTGCGAATTTTACAGGGCCCTGCGCTCTTTATCCTGTGCTGTCGCCTCTGCTGCCGATTCCTGTCAGTCCGCTGTCCTCGGGCCCTGCGCTCTTTATCCTGCACTGTCCTCGGGCACTGCGCTCTTTATCCTGTGCTGTCCCTTCTGCTGCCGATTGCTGTCAGTCTGCTGTCCTCGGGCCCCACGCTCTTTATCCTGTGCTGTCCTCGGGCCCCACGCTCTTTATCCTGCGCTGTCCTCGGGCCCCACGCTCTTTATCCTGCGCTGTCCTCGGGCCCTGCGCTCTTTATCCTGCGCTGTCCTCGGGCCCTGCGCTCTTTATCCTGCGCTGTCCTCGGGCCCTGCGCTCTTTATCCTGTGCTGTCCTCGGGCCCCACGCTCTTTATCTTGCGCTGTCCTCGGGCCCCACGCTCTTTATCCTGCACTGTCCTCGGGCCCTGCGCTCTTTATCCTGCGCTGTCCTCGGGCCCCACGCTCTTTATCCTGCGCTGTCCTCGGGCCCCACGCTCTTTATCCTGCGCTGTCCTCGGGCCCCACGCTCTTTATCCTGTGCTGTCCTCGGGCCCCACGCTCTTTATCCTGCGCTGTCCTTGGGCCCCACGCTCTTTATCCTGCGCTGTCCTCGGGCCCTGCGCTCTTTATCCTGCGCTGTCCTCGGGCCCTGCGCTCTTTATCCTGTGCTGTCCTCGGGCCCCACGCTCTTTATCTTGCGCTGTCCTCGGGCCCCACGCTCTTTATCCTGCGCTGTCCTCGGGCCCTGCGCTCTTTATCCTGCGCTGTCCTCGGGCCCTGCGCTCTTTATCCTGCGCTGTCCTCGGGCCCCACGCTCTTTATCCTGTGCTGTCCTCAGGCCCCACGCTCTTTATCCTGCGCTGTCCTCGGGCCCCACGCTCTTTATCCTGTGCTGTCCTCGGGCCCCACGCTCTTTATCCTGCGCTGTCCTTGGGCCCCACGCTCTTTATCCTGCGCTGTCCTCGGGCCCTGGGCTCTTTATCCTGTGCTGTCCTCGGGCCCCACGCTCTTTATCCTGCGCTGTCCTCGGGCCCCACGCTCTTTATCCTGCTGTCCTCGGGCCCTGCGCTCTTTATCCTGCGCTGTCCTCGGGCCCCACGCTCTTTATCCTGTGCTGTCCTCGGGCCCCACGCTCTTTATCCTGCGCTGTCCTCGGGCCCCACGCTCTTTATCCTGCGCTGTCCTCGGGCCCCACGCTCTTTATCCTGCGCTGTCCTCGGGCCCCGTGCTCTTTATCCTGCGCTGTCCTCGGGCCCTGCGCTCTTTATCCTGCGCTGTCCTCGGGCCCTGCGCTCTTTATCCTGCGCTGTCCTCGGGCCCCACGCTCTTTATCCTGTGCTGCTGCCTCTGCTGCTGATTCCTTTCAGGTTTTGTTATATATCTAAGTTGATTTAATTCAGAGAGAATCGCTGTTGAACCTTCAAGGGTTTAGTCAGGCCAGTGTAGTTGTCATGGTGGCATAGAATAATTCCAGTAGCTAAAGCAATTAACAGAAAAGTTTTTCTGCTTGTTATCCCGGGTATGCCACTGAAAGCTTACCTAGATACCAGAGCTAATCAAGATAGTGTCGTGGTCATAGGAGTTGGGATTCATCTATGAGAGTAATCTAAAATATAAAAGCAGAATCTAGGATAAGAAAAGTAGAACACACTCAAAAATGTAATAGGAGCATCTGCCTATTTTTCTCACAGGAAGAGGTAGAAAGAATGAGAAAACAAATCAGAGACAAACAGAAGGATACAAAAACAACAACAAGCAGGAGCAGTGCTGGCCTTGCAGGGGGAGCCCTGTGTAAAAGTTCAGTTTGGTGTCCCTACATTCTACTGGACAATGATAGCAAGTACTACCTACTTAGTCTGGCGTCAAGTGCACTCAAGTACGATCATGAAAAGGCACATAATAGGCAATAAATAAAAGTTGACAAAACTGTCAGGGATCAGCTATTACCATTGCATAGGTGTCCTTTCACTGGATCCACTCGTGGTCCCTGACTGACTCCTGGTGCCCGTGCAGTTGCACGAGTTGCACAGTCCCAACAGTGCCCCTGACAACGAAGGAAAGTGTGCAAGAGCTATGAGGAGTGAGAAAGGTAGAGAAACCAAGAGTGGAAGACAGTCGCATGATAGAGGGAGGGAGACACAAAAAATTAGAGTGTGTAAGATGATCAGAGCAGAATAATTACAGCAGAAATAAAAAAATAAATTTGCTCTTGTCCATGAGCAATGGCATGGGAGATCAACTAGGAGCTTTTATTTTTGTATCAGATTTGTTCTGTGAAGTGTACAATTTTTTTAATGTGCTTTTACGATGTTAATAGAAATAATGCTTATAGCATAATGACAGTAAATTAACTCAAAAGGAATTCCTGTATCCAAGGTAATGGATTATCAGAGGTTGGCAGTTCAAATTCCACCATTGCAAGTTGTGAAATTGAACTCAATAAATCTGGTAATTTGTGGGCTGTCACCAAAAAATATGACCTTGAAAGCTGCTGAATTGCCGTAAATACCCAACTGGTTCACCAATATCCTTCAGGGAAGGGAACCTGCCACCCCTACCTGGTCTGGCCTACACATGACTCTAGTCCCAGTCTACGTGGTTGATTCCTAATCCCCTCAGTGCTACCTTGCCTACATCACCCAGGAACAAATATAAATTCTAGCTTCTAGTTTAGGATTTAGCTTCATTCAGAAGCTAATTGGTGAAGAAAGTTTGGCAAGGGAGATGAAAGGGGCAGAGAAAAGGTTCCTTTGGGAGACGGCCTGGGCACTGGGCCTGGATGGTAGATGGGTACTGGAGTTTCTTTTTGGCAATGTGCAGTTGGCCAGTGCCTGCCAGCCTAGGCAAGAGGTGCCCTCCCACTGACCCCGCAGAATCCGGCACAGGTAGGTGTGATCCCAGCGTAACTGCCAGGATCGTGGCTTGTGCATTTTACTATTTTAAAAACTGGAATCCTCAGGGCTGGATTTTGAATGACCCATGGAGTCGGGTTTGGAGGCGTGTGGGGGGTTAAATTTGAGGGGTCGGGGTTTCCAACCCCATCCCGACTCCATCCCGCCTCCACGCAATTTTGACAAAATCAGGTGCGGGGTTCCCGACTCTCTCCCGCCTCCAAGAGGCGGGAGAGGCCATTACAGCCCTTAACAAGCCCTAAATTGGGTCTGTAATGCTATTTTGAATCGTTGTAGCTAGTTTAACCTTTTTCTGATGTGAAGTACGCCTGGTGTGAAACACTCCAGTGAAACCTGGCGGGAGCACAAGTGGATAGCTGACTATGAGCTGCAGGTCCACTATTACAACGGAGATGTGATGAAGGTAGTAGTAGTATTAGGCCTGAAAGTCGCCTCTGATGCTGCTCCATTGAATGTCTTCAGAGACTGCCTGGCCTTTGCTGCGAGAGGACTTGGATGCAAAAAATTCATTCTCATTCATTCATTCTCTCTCTCTCTCTCTCTCTCTCTCTCTCTCTCTCTCCCTCTCCTATTTTGCATCCAGCTCCACTCACATCAAAAGCCAGGGTCCTCTCTCACCAGCAGCCAGACAATCTCTGAGAGCAGGCAGTCAGCAATGATGACATCATCAGAGGCGGGTTTCAGGCTGAAACCACTAATTGGTTCATGAGTTCCCACATGCTGGAACTCAATTGCCCAATTAAGTTAAAATTGCATCATTCATACACATTAATCTGGAGTCGGGGGGGAAACACGAAATGTGGAGGACACGACCCCAGCCCGACCCCAAGACAAAATCCAGCCCTCAGTGTTTGTTAAGTTCCACCTCCAACTTGTAATCTTCCAAAATTCCCTAGATTCTGGAAAGGTCCCAGCGGATTGGAAAACTGCAAATATAATGCCCCTATTCAAGAAAGGAGGGAGACAGAAAGCAGGAAACTATCAGCCAGTTAGCCTAACATCTGTCATTGGGAAAATGCAGGAATCCATTTTTAAGGGAGTAGTAGCAGGACATTTAGAAAATCATAATACAATCAAGCAGAATCAACATGGTTTTATGAAAGGGAAATCGTGTTTGACAAATTTATTAGAGTTCTTTGAGGATGTAATGAGCAGGGTGAATCAAGGGGAACCAGTAGATGTGGTGTATTTGAATTTCCAAAAGGCATTCAATAAGGTGCCAAATAAAAGGTTACTGCACAAGATAAGAGCTCACGGGGTTGGGGGTAATATATTAGCATGGATAGAAGATTGGCTAACTAACAGAAAACAGAGAGTCGGGATAAATGGGTCATTTTCAGGTTGGCAAACTGTAACTAGTGGGGTGCCACAGGAATCAGTGCTGGGGCCTCAACTATTTACAATCTATATTAATGACTTGGATGAAGGAAGCGAGTGTATTGTAGCCAAAATTGCTGACGATACAAAGATAGGTGGGAAAGCAAGTTATGAGGAGGACACAAAGGGCTGGATTTTCATATTGGGGCGGGTTGGGGTCGTGTCATCCGCATTTTGTGTTATCCACCCGCCTGCAATTGGATGTGGGAGATTGATGCAATTTTCACTTAATTGGGCAATTGAGTTCCAGCATGTGGGAACCCATGAACCAATTAGTGGTTTCAGTCTGAAAGTCGCCTCTGATGATGTCATCATTGCAGGTCAGAGACTGCCTGGTCTCAGAGATTGCCTGGCCTTTGCTGTGAGAGGACTTGGATGCAAAATGAGCAGCATCTCAGAGAGAGAGAGAGAGAGAGAGGGAGGGAGAGAGAGGGAGAGAGAGAGAGGGAGAGGGAGAGGGAGAGGGAGAGAGAGGGAGAGAGCAAGGGAGAGAGAGGGAGAGAGATGGAGAGAGAGAGGGAGAGAGAGGGAGAGAGATGGGGAGAGAGAAAGAGAGAGAGAGGGAGAGAGAGGGAGAGATGGAGAGAGAGGGAGAGATAGAGGGAGAGAGATAGAGGGAGAGAGAGGGAGAGATAGAGGGAGAGAGATAGAGGGAGAGAGAGAGAGATAGAGGGAGAGAGGGAGAGAGAGAGAGAGAGAGATAATTTTTTTTGCAACCAAGTCCTCCCAGGCAGTCTCTGAAGACATTCAATGCAGTAGCATCAGAGGCGACTTTCAGACCTAATAATACTACTACCTTCATCACAATACTACTACTACCTTCATCACATCTCCGTTGTAATAGTGGACCTGCAGCTGATAGTCAGCTATCCACTTGTGCTCCCACCAGGTTTCACTGCCGTGTTTCACATCAGGCGTACTTCACGTCGGAAAAGGGTTAAACTAGCTAAAACATTTCAAAATGGCATTACAGAGCCAATTTAGGGCATGTTAAGGGCTTTAATGGCCTCTCCCGCCTCTTGGAGGCGGGATGGAGTCGGGAACCCCACGACCGATTTTGTCAAAATTGCATGGAGGCGGAATGGAGTCGGGATGGGGTCGGGACCCCCGAATCTGCAACTTTAACCCCCCACACGCCTCCAAACCCGACTCCACGGGTCATTGAAAATCCAGCTCAAAGAGTCTGCAAAGGTTAAGTGAGTGGGCAAAAATTTGACAGATGGAGTATAATGTGGGAAAATGTGAGGTTATCCACTTTGGTAGGAAGAATAAAAAAGCAAAATATTATTTAAATGGAGAGAGACTACAAAATGCTACGGTACAGAAGGATTTGGGTGTCCTCGTACATGAAACACATAAAGTTAGCATGCAGGTACAGCAAGTAATTAGGAAGGCAAATTTGCCTTTGTTGCAAGGGAGATGGAGTATAAAAGTAGGGAAGTCTTGCTACAACTGTACAGGGCGTTGGAGAGACCACACCTAGAGTACTGCGTACAGTTTTGGTCTCCTTATTTAAGGAGGGATATACTTACATTGAAGGCAGTTCAGAGAACGTTCACGAGGTTGATTCCTGAGATGAAAGGGCTGTCTTATGAGGAAAGGTGGGGCATGTTGGGCCTATACTCATTGGAGTTTAGAAGAATTAGAGGTGATTTTATTGAAACATATAAGATTCTGAGGGGGTTTGACAGGGTAGATGCTGAGAGGATGTTTCCCCTCATGGGGGATTCTAGAACTAGGGGGCATAGTCTCAGAATAAGGGGTCGCCCATTTAAGATGGAGATGAGGAGGAATTTCTTCTCTCAGAAGGTCATGAATTTTTGGAATTCTCTACCCCAGAGAGCTGTGGAGGCTGAGTCAGTGAATATATTCAAGGCTGAGATAAACAGATATTTGAGCTACAGGGGAGTCAAGGGTTATGGGGAACAGGCAGGAAAGTGGAGTTGAGGCCAAGATCAGATCAGCCATGATCTTATTGAATGGTGGAGCAGGCTCGAGGTGCCAAATGGCCTACTCCTGCTTCTATTTCTTATGTTCTTATGTCCAATCGTAGCAAACCTCTCTAATTTTAATTTATTACACTATATCATAATATTGCCTGTACCATTTACTGTCAGGAGAGGGTGCAATACTGAATTCTTGCTTCAAAGAATTTTTCCTCAGTGAAGCCTTACCAGAGTTTCTGCATGACATATACAACATCAACATAAAATTTAAATCTGAGCTGTTGTTATGTGGAAATGTACGGGGTTTATTTAGTGATGGGTGTTGTGGATGGCATCCTTCATAAGGATGGCACTTGCAGTTGACACATGATGATGAAACATTAACACTGTGGAGTAGTAACCGATGACACAAACTCCATCTGCAGTTGATTAATGAGAACTAGCGTTGCTCTGTGTATGTATTCTAACACTTTTGTAAATCAACACCGAAAAACAAAAAAAAAACAATTTTGTTTCTAATATCTCATGTACTAGATGTGGAATTATATGTGTGCAAAGATTCTTTATAATGAAACCTTTCTCAACTGCTGAAATATGAAAGGCACCTTGGAAAGGAATGCACTAGCTGATGAATACTGGATATTTTAAGTATCTTTCCTTGTCTTCAGAGTCTCGTCTGAGGTGGACATCATGAAATGGCACTCCTGATGGATCAGAAGAGCTGTGGTGATTTGTGAAACTGTTTATTGTCGATGCGCTATGATAAGTGGGGGCATCTAGGACAAGGGGACATAACCTTAAAATCAACGCCGGGCCATTTAGGAGAGGAGTTAGGAAAAACTTCTTTACTCAAAGGTGGGAGAAGTGTGGAACTCTCTCCCACAAACAAACTGTAGCTGCTAGCGCAAATTAATAATTTTAAATCTGAGATCAATAGATGTTTGCTAGCCGAGGGTATAAAAGGATATGGAGCCAAGGCAGGTGGATGGAGTTAAGATCAGCCATGATCTCGTTGAATTAGTGTTCTATATTCTGCTATGAATTGGTGTTCTATATAAACATCAGAAGGTAAAGTAGACCTCATATTAAATGCACAATGATATTGATATGTTCTGTTATTATATGTATCTTTGACTGTTTCAATTTGGTCTGTGACATTAAGAAGTATTAGACTGAAATGCAAAGAATAAGATTCAATTTCACTTAGATAAAAAATTCAGGCTGTCCTGATGGTATAGCGAATTTATCCAGTGACTAGCTAACCATACAGATTGGAATGGCTCGATCTCCATGCTGTGTGGAATTGCGTGACCGAACCTGCAGGCTTCAGTACCATTGGGTTAGAGAGGAGAAAATCATCTAAGATTCTTATGTTTTCTATTCCTGTTTTCTATCCAGTAACCATCTGGAACATGCACATATTCGGATGTTGTATGAGGACAAAATCAGCTCAGAAATAATCCTTTCTGTTCCTGAATAATCTGTTGATGTTCAGGACTGGATTCTCCTCTATGATCCTGCCCAGAATTGGACGTAAGAATTTGATGGAGTATGCGGGAAAATGAGAGTGGTGGGGCTTACCTAGAGAAGTAGGTCGGCCTTGGGGCAGATTGGGAGGTGCAAGCAGGAGTCCCACCCTGCTGTAACTCCACTTCAAGGAGGAGTTAAAACTCTACAGCGTTCGGGAAAACCCGGACTTCCAAGTTTCCTGAGCAGTTGACCTGCCCACCGCTTGGAAATCCCGCCCAGTAAATATCGGGGCGCTTGTGTGTAAAATTTCATGATTAAATAAAGGACAAAGTTGTCTGATAGCCTTATCCTAAGGTTAACCCATTTCAGCTCCCACTCTCCTTTAAAACCTGGCTTTTGGCTGACAGTTTATTAAATAATCATTTTAATTTCATCCTCTTTTGCTCACATTCTCTTTGCTACATCACACCAAGTGGATCCAATGCAATCACAATGGTCCAAAAAAAAACCCCAGTGGAATAACATTCTCCAGAGAGGGCAAAATTCAGCCGTGGTTTGATCAGTCAGTCCTTCGGCCAGCCTCCTCTCACCCTTCCCCTGCCCCACTTCTTTGTAAGTTTACGTGCTCTGGAGTGAAAATGCGCCTAACTATTGTGTGATTCCGTCCAAAACTGCCGCTGTTTCCTGCTCATCTCAACACTGCAGGATCGGAAGTCGCAGCACTCAGCACCATGGGTATGTAGTGTGCTGGACCAGAGTGGTGGGACATAGGCTTTCCCCTGTGAACCTCACTCAATGACCTTGTGACTATGGGTGGCTTATGCTGCTGGGAAAAATGTAAAACAGCATGAAAGAGAGAACCTGACTGTTGTGGGATTTCTCTCTGCCCCAAAGCAGGCGGAGACGAGCGTGTACTGGTTCCAAGCGATCTTTATTCAAGCACGTGCAGGGAGAGGCCCTCTCAGTCTGAGCTGAGACAGGAGTCTAATTTTTACATTCGAGCAGTTGGCTTATATACAATCTTACATCTTACAAGCGCGCTGCATAAAATTCAGCCACCCTTCTTTGCTGCCACTGTTGTTTTCGGCCTCCAACAGCCAAATCAGACAAGAGGACTGAAGTCAGTTCAGGCACAGCTGGTGCCTGCGCAGCCCGGATAACATTACCAACCCCAGTTCGTCATTTCCTCTTAGAAATCCACATGACTGCCGGCGTGGACTAAACCCAGCGGGGTACGTTAAATGAGTTAGTGTATCTGGCACCGATCCTCACATGGCAGGAATACATATTGGGAACTTGAGTCAGTAAGGCTGATTTGTGGCCTGCACAATTTTCCAGCCATTCATTTTAGCAAACTCCGCACCTGACTTCTCCAGATGCACTCCGATCACACAAAGCTTTGCCCCAGGAGTTCCAAGCTGCGAAATCTACCGCAGAAGGTTCACGCAGTGGGCATTTTTAAATGTGTCTGGAGAGACATATGACCTTCAGGGGGAGAAATTCGGTATTGCCCCATTCGGGGCGCAATTATCGGCCGGGCGCAAAGTTTAGCGCCTGGCGCGAATTATTCGCCTCCGACTGCAAACTTGGCTTCTATCGCCCCTGAAGGTGATTGGAGCGCTAAATCAGGCGCTCCACACCTCTCTTAAGGTGCTAACGCCGAGGAGCGAGACGCTACCTCAGAGCGCTGGCGAAGCTCATGTGATGTCAGTCAGCAATGGAACACAGACACACTGGCGCCGGCCAGTTCTTAAAGGGGAGGGTCGATCTTGCTCTTCAGCCACACCCTGCTCATTGCAGCCTCGAATTTTGGCCTGGAGAGACCTGTACATCAATTCTGCTGGAAAGAACAATGGAGAGGTCCAGGGAAAGAGCTCAGAGTGCAGCCCCCATAGTCTCTTCTAAATCGATGCAAGGAAGGTCAAATCAAAATTAACCTGCAAAGTGCTGCTCAGTACCCAAAACTGCTTCACACAGTGTTGAATCTCTCCAGAAGTCTCTCTCTCTCTCTCTCTCTCAGAATGCGTGCTGCAAAAATGTCGCCAACAAAAAAAAGGCAGGAAGCGGCCGCCTTTAAATAGTACTCCCCCAGTCCCTTCCCGACTGCAAAACATTCCCCTCAACCTGTCGTTGCTAGCGGCAGGCAGAAAGGCAGGGGGCGCCACTCAATATCCAGTCCGGGGCGCTACTGGGGCGTTGCACGCTCGACTGACTTCATGATCTGCGGGCGCAGGAGATCGTGGTGGTAGTGTTTAGCGCCGTCGCAAAATGTCTGGTCAAGTTCGCGAGTGGCGCAAACATCGCTGCGCCTGAGCGCTAGTTGCTTTGCGCCCCATTAGCGCCCTCTTAGGGCGCTAACGGGAGGCACAAATCAACCGAATTTTCCCCCCTCAGAGTCTTATCAAAACAGGAGCGGTCTTTTCTCTGGCAGGATATGTAGTTTAAATTTTCCAGTTCCAGCGCTCAAACAGCGTGGTGAGCTTGTTCAGGGCAAGCTCCTGGCTATACTGAACCTGGCGCTGTCAATTTGCCAAAGGTGAAGGCAGAAAATTGTGCATCAACAACACGTAAAGGGGCGGCGCACTGCTGCATGAGGTGGGTGCATGATGAGTTTGGCATTCAGGGCAGCCTACCCAGAGAACAGCAGGGCAACATGCCTGGCAGGACATGGCAGTCAAGGTCAATGTTATGTGCATTACCAATATGACCTGTAAATAGACACAGATGGTACGCCTTGAGGAAGCTGACATGATAAGACACCCAACTGTATGAGGAGATGAGGAGGAATTTCTTCTCTCAGAGGGTCGTGAATCTTTGGAATTCTCTACCCCAGAGAGCTGTGGAGGCGGAGTCATTGAATATATTCAAGGCGGAGATTGACAGATATTTTGAGCTACAGGGGAGTCAGGGTTTATGGGGAACGGGCGGGAAAGTGGAGTTGAGGCCAAAATCAGATCAGCCATGATCTTAATGAATGGCGGAGCAGGCTTGAGGGGCCAAATGGCCTACTTCTGCTCCTATTTCTTATGTTCTTATGTTCTTATGTACCGTACTCAACTGTACCATTTACTAGTTAGATAGCCCAATTGTGCATACTACAAAGTGTTGCCCATGCTGAGCCCCTACACAAGCTCATAATTCTTTCATTGCTGATCATAAATACCCACACTTCAGCAGGACACACAGTCGACTTGCAACTTCCATTCTTGAAATCTTGGCATATATATCATCAAAGGACCTCACACATAAAACTGTTGTAACACAATCTTGTTGCATGATGAATGGTTACTTACTGATACATAGGTTGGGTCGCAGCTTTGGCACATCGTTCACTGTGCATGTTCTCCTCTGGTAGATGATCTAAAGACTAAATCTATGCTTGCATGACAAAATGCTGCAGGCCCATCCTCCTGGCAGGGCCTAAAGACATCAGAGATATGTAGCCTCTCAGACATACAGCTTCATCTCAGGCCTTGGGCATTAAGACCCGTGGCTGCTGGTGGAAATTGGCAGCCAGAATTTGACTGAAAGATTCGGAGAGAAAGTGAATAATTAAAAAGATGCCCTGACAATATTTCAGCCTGCCCCTGGTCCACCATGCTTCTGTTATCTGCAGGGATCCAGGGACAGGCCAGAGCACAGTGTTGTCCAGTACCCCTCCCTGGGGCACCTAAGCAAAGTTGGTAATGGAGAATAAAAAAACATAAATTTAAGATGCAGCTGTTGCCGGGATCCGCTGAACTGGGGGAAACTAGAAGTTTTTGAGCTCCAAGACTGCTGGAAGTTTGAGTAAAGATTACTGCAGCTGAGACTGACTTCAGAGCAGGTTTTTTTTTTGCTTTAAGCCTAGTTGGATTTGCTTCTAACTGCCTATAGGAGTGCGAGACCATTTGCTCCTCCCCCACAGTGAGAGCTTTTCAGAAGCAGGTATGGCTTTAACTCTGGGCATACTTTTGTATGCCATGATCATTAAGGACGAGGATCAGGAGAGGATAAAGGAAAGGAGAGTTGAGAAGTATTTAAGGCGGATGCATCATGCAAGATATTACAAACAAAAATTGGATGGTTCTACAACAGATAGGTAATCCGCTCTTCAGGTTACCACTCAGGTGGCTAAGTTGAAAATTATCCCAAAAGTGCCAAGTATAAAAAAAGTTATGATTACAAATTGTGTGCTAAATAATGTAACAGAAACATTTCAATCTGCCTTTTCAGGTGTTTTCTCTGATCCATAGATTGAAGGCCTAAATGGCAAACATGCATCAACCTCAAGCCAGTTGTATTTGATTTTCTACTTGATTTGACCTGAAACCACTTTGTGATGTGGTCAATTCGTGTGCGTCTCTGTCTTTCTCTTGCTCTTTCAATCAATTTTCGCCAAAAGCATTTTACGGACCCAAGAATTGCTCATCACTTTGCAATCTTACATTATGTAAAATGAAATATAAAAAGAAAATTGCAACTAAATATAAAATCACCTCAAATAGATAGTTTATTCCTCAACTGAAATTAACTACATGTTGGCATGTTGAGGATTATCTGGATTATTCTGAGAGATTAAAGCAGGAGTTCTCAACTGTGTGGGGGAAAGAAGCAGAGGTGGGGCCTCACTGATCTAATTGGTTTCAGCAAACGTTGCACAAATACGGTTTACACTGCAGTAAGTTTTCTGAATAGTGCACTACTAAACCACTACTCACAAAGCCTTGCTTGCAAATTCTGTACATACAGATTCACAATGAAACAGAATATTAGAGGAGATGGTAATCATATTCGAACGATGGGCCAGGATCAAGTGACATGATACAAAATTGATGTTATTTGGAGTGAAAAGAAAGGAATTGCAATTCTGCAGCTAGGACTAGATAGCATCTTCACTTTTTGTGCTTGTTTGCCACCATGAATAGGTTTTTGATGTTGCACGGTAAGCTATTGCAGTGAAGACATTAAAAAAAAGTATTAGGGCTTATAGGAAGCATTACACAAAGGAAGCAATGGAATGCCATGCCATATTAGTAAAGATCACTAGAGGAGGACCATCTGGTCAAAAGGAGGTGAAGGGTAAGAGAAAATTAGGTAGGGTTGGAGGAGCCATGACACATAGGAGTAGGTTTTAACTTCAGTTGTGGAACGGACAGGAGTGAGCGGTATACCCACTCATTCCTCTTGACGGGTGGCATGGTCCATTTCGAGGGCCAACTATCTCATTAGCATGCTGCTGGCAAGCTACGCGCCCTGTGAGCCAACGCACAGCAGAGCGGCCCAGAGGCCAACCTGGCCAGCAGGCAGGTAGGTCCAGGGGAGGGGGCCATTGCAGAGGGGGAGTCAGTGGCGAATGTGACCCACATTATTCTTGTGGAGCTTGGGAGAGCACTCCTGCTCCTTATGCTGCCACAAAAATAATTATTTACTTACGTTTATGGGGCCACTTCCTCTACACCACCTGGTTCATCTGGGCAGAGTGTGCATGATGCTGCTCTACCCAGTTGTCCATCTAAGTTGCATTGGGGAATCTGGGTTACCCAGTGGAAAGCCCAGTAAATATGGTAATAGGCAGCAAGTGGTGCACTGCGATTTTAACTCCGCCACTGCCCTATTTCTATTGGGCGGGCTGAGTTAAAATTGGCCCTATAGTGTCTCACATTTCAATCGCACCATTTGCAAAATCATTATAGACATGTGGTCTGAGAAACACCTACACACAATAAATGCAACACATAGCATTTGAGAAGCCAGACATAAGCACAGTGGTCATGGTTGGCTCAAGTTGCTGCTTTTGTTGCTACTGTTGACGTGATGTCCAGCTGATCCTGGAAGGTCACTGTGAAACTGAACACCCTCTGCCAGAAGGGCAGGAAGAAGCAACATTTCCCACCTTCGTGTTTTGTGCCCTTTGAGAAAAATGAACCAAGATATAGAAAACCGATCCAGTATAAATGCAGCGTAGTAATTATACTGTTTGCAGGTGAATCACAGAAGCTCGTTGCTTTTGTAATTCACTTCTTTGCAATGCACGTAATTTGCACTGAAGGTTGAGTGAATAGCTTGTGCACACTCATTTCCGTGACCAAACCTCCATTTGAATGGTTAATAGTATTTGGCTGGATCTCTGCAACTGGGCCTTATTGATAGTTCATGAATAGCCATATCTGCAAAAATAAAATGCCACATCTAGCATTTGGAGAACAACAGTGGTTTTCATGGTTTTCAAATCCCTCCATGGCCTTGCCCCTCCCTATCTCTGTAACCTCCTCCAGCCCTACAATCCTCCAAGGTCTCTGTGCTCCTCCAATTCTGGCCTCTTGCGCAGCCCCGATTTTATTCGCTCCACCATTGGCAGCAGTGCTTTCAGCTGCTGGGCCCCAGGCTCTGGAATTCCCTCCCTAAGCCTTTCCGTCTCTCTCTACCTCTCCTCCTCTAAGATGCTCCTTAAAACCTACCTCTTTGACCAAGCTTTTGGTCACCTGTCCTAATATCTCCTTATGTGGTTTGGAGTTAAATTTCATTTGATAGCTCTCCTGTGAAGCACCGTAGGACATTTTACTATGTTAAAGGTGCTATATAAATGCAGTTGTTGTTGTTGAAACCATTATTTTATAGATCAAAAAATCTTTTGAATAGAAGCCCATATTTTAGTTGTTGCTTTCTTGTGTGTCTTTTATTTTCTTTTTTGGAGGGGGTGGGCGCTAAACTATTGAGTAATATTTCCCTGTTTAAATACATACAAGAACTAGTCTAAAAAATACAGTAGTGTCTACTGTGCCTCTGTCACACCCAGTCCCTAAAAGTGTCTCTGGTTTCCTTTTGTGTTAGTTTGCCAGTGTTCAGATATATTGGGCCGGATATTCCGATCCCTACGGGTGTGTACGCGCTGTGTACCCACCCGTCGGGACATCGGAAATGCCGGTTTCAGGCATGCACAGCGCATGCGCTGAAAACCGGCATTTCCGATCTGTCAAGAATGGTCTCGACAGATCCTCCGGCTGCCCAGGAGAAGGGCCTCTGCGGGCGGATAGTTCCGCTTTTTGGAGACCCTCCGCCCGCAGAAAATCCTTACAATTCTTGCGCCTGGTAAAAGTAGGCGTAAGGCCTGCTTTTACCAGGATAAGAGTAGAAAAAAGTTAAAAAAAAATGTTTTCACTGATTTATCATTTAAAAATACTTTAAAAAAAGGTAAGTTTATTTTTAGCCCCATAAAATACTTTTAATTATTTTTTTGAAAAAATTAAATTTTTGTTTAAAATACTTAATTTATTGTAATTTCAAGTCATTTTAAAAATGTGATTTTTAAAAAAAAATTATTTAAAGTTTTACTATGTTTTTTCATTGATCTCCATTCATATATTTGACAGGTCTTCCTGTCAAATGTATGAAGGGAGATTCCCTTCTGTGATTGGCTCCCCATGGCCCACGTGATCCCAGGGACGCTGCGAACTACATGCGCCCCTGGGATACGTGGGCCCTGCACACTTCAAGTTTGGAGAGGCCCAGCATCGGAATTGTGCGCGTCCCGGGAGCCCTCAGGTAAGGGCGCAGATTTTTCCAGATAGCAGGCCTCCGCCCGCGGGAGGCCTGCGATCGGAAAATACGGGCCATTATAAATTTAAGGGCATTGATCGGGATTTGTTAGCGATAGCGAATCCAAGATCAATCTCCCTTTTAGAATGTGAAACACATAGAAAAATTATACCATGTCCTCATGCATAATTTTGATGTCATTTATTCAGGTACGCTTTGTGAAGCATGCAATTTAAGTATTATTGCAAATGTAATCAAATTTTTACTGCTGCTTTTAATTTCATCATATCTAAATGGTTCTCAGGTAAATCAATCCAGAACTAGTGCCATCTCAGAGCATATCACGTTAGGGAGTTTGAGTTAAGCACATGAAATAACATAGAATTACATAGAATTTTACAGCACAGAAACAGGCCATTCGGCCCAGCAGGTCCATGCCTGTGTTTATGCTCCACACGAGCCTCATTCCACCCTTCTTCATCAAACCCCATCAACATATCCTTCTATTCCTTTCTCCCTCATGTACTTATGTAGCTTTCCCTTAAATGCATTCATGCAATAGATAGGTTAAAGCAAAGTAATTTTTATTCTGCGAATCTCACAAAGTTTATGTTGAAAATCTGATCATTGACACACGTCTTTCGCACTAACCCTAAATTGTCAGCAAACCAGTAATGTCACCGTTAATGTTTGTGACATCCTCATTAATAGACATTGTTAGGCCCGTCCAATTGCACCCCGTGATGGTAACCCAGAGACCATTAACACAGAATGAGCTTTCAACATAAGGAGCTGCTGCCTCCGGGCACTGAGTGATTCAGTGACATTCCTGCAGCTCCTGTGTCCCGAGCCCCTGGCAGGTTTGATAATGTTCTCCTTGTTCAAAATGTGAGTCATAGCTAACACACTAAGAATGTCACTTTGTTGTGGCATCTTAACTAGTAATTGGGGCCGATTCTTGTGTACTGGCATTAAGTGAGTTCCAAATGGTTAAGATAGGTGAAAATGTTACCAGACTGGTAATGTGCTAATAGTACTCAACTCTCTGAGGACAGACATTTGAATAATTATTTACGGATGCTGGTGCAGAGTTGGACAGATGCAGGGAGGGCGTGATTGGCAGGAGCGGAACATTTTTTGTAGGTGAAATTTAAAGGATGCAGACATGTAATGGGAAGTGGCAGAATTGGGGACAGAAATTCTTACATTTTTTGGAAAAACTCAAAAACATTTCAATCATTGGCAGTCTTTGCTACGGCTGAAGGGAGAGAGAGTAAAATAATGGCAGGCAAACAATAAAGGAAAATAAACTTTTTTAAGATATGAGTCTGGAGGAAAGCGACAGAACAGCCCAGCACCAGACACCCCTGTTTGCTGGCTGTTGTTGAAGGTGGTGCTGCATGAAGTCAGAGTCATTAGAGTTATGAGTCATAACGGCACAGAAGGAGGACATTCGGCCCATTGAGTCCGTGCCGGCTCTCTGTAGAGCAATCCAGTCAGTCCCATTCCCCCGCTCTATCCCCGTAGCCCTGCAAGTTTATTTCCCTCAAGTGCCTATCCAGTCTCCCCTTGAAAACATGAGTGTCTCCGCTTCCACCACTTCCGTCGGCAGCGAGTTCCAGGTCCTCACCACTCGCTGCGTAAAAAAGTTTTTCCTCACATCCCCCCTGTATCTCTTGCCCAAAAACTTAAATCTGTGTCCCCTAGTCCTTGTACCATCAACTAGCGGGAACAGCCTTTCCCCGTCTAGCTTATCCAAACCCATCATAATCTTGTACACCTCTATCAAATCACTCCTCAACCTCCTTTGCTCTAATGAAAACAAATCCAGCTTCTCCAACCTGTCCTTGTAGCTAAGATCCCCCATCCCCAGAACCATTCTGGTAAATCTCCTCTGCACCCTCTCAAGGGCCTTCACATCCTTCCTAAAGTGTGGTGACCAGAGCTGGACGCAATACTCCAGTTGTGGCCTAACCAGCGCTTTATAAAGGTTCAGCATAGCTTCTCTACTTTTGTACTCAATACCTCTATTTATGAAACCCAAGATCCCATATGCTTTGCTAACCACTCTCTCGATATGTCCTGCCACCTTCAGGGACCTATGCACATTAACTCCCAGGTCCCTTTGTCCCTGCACACTCTTTAAAACTGTGCAATTAAGTGTATATTGCCTCTCCCTGTTCCTTCTGCCAAAATGCATCACCTCACACTTCTCTGTATTAAATTCCATCTGCCACTTGTCTGCCCAGTGGAGTAGCTGTAACAGTGAGGAGCCTGGCCTTGTTTGCCACTACATGATACCATTCTCATGGGGTCAGCATTGTAGCATGCCTGAAAGGAGATGGAGGCAGGCTTCAGGTCAAAGCTGACCACTACTGTCACCTGTTGTTCTAGCCCTTTGGTGCGTGTTAGCAAAAGGTGTCCTTACAGCAGATGGTACAGCTCTGCATCTGTCCCTCTGCTGATCAGGACTCTGTGAAGACAGTTTTGCATTATCATCGCCAGCTGCAACATGGCTGTATTTATGGTTGCTAGTAACTTTGCGAGTGTGGCCAATCAATCTTCGCTGGCTAATAATTACCCTGGCATGCCTTCTTTCATGCAGCATGAGCCTCTGAGTCAGAAGATTGTGGGTTCAAGTCCCACTTCAGAGACTTGACCACAGGATCTAGGCTCACACTCCAGTGCAGTACTGAGGGAGTGCTGCACTATCAGAGATGCCATCTGCCCTCTGAGGTGGATGTAAAAGATCCTACGGCACTATTTCGAAGAAGAGCATTAGAGTTCTCCACAGCGTCCTGGCCAATATTTATCTCTCAACCAGCATCACTAAAATCAGATTATCTGGTCATTATCACATTGTTGTTTGTGGAACCTTGTTGTGCATAAATTGGCTGTGTACATTGCTACAATAACTATATTTCAAAAGTACTGAATTGGCTCTAAAGCACTTTGGGATGTCCTGAGGTTGTGAAAGAAGCTATATGAATGCAAGTATTCCATTTTTTGTTGCAATCAACCATCTATCATAATGGTTAGTCAGGTTTTCATGTATTGTACTTGTGCTGTCAGGTCTGCTGTCACAGCCTCCTTTGGGAGTAGGACCCTCTGGGGCACCGATGATCTGCCAAAGTGAACTATGTGCATTTCTATCTGAGAGTGAACATACTGGTAGGATGGCACAAATACCACTGGTGCAACTGGCCTTGCTTGGCATCCCTCAGTTGGTTCTCGTTTTCTTTCTCCAAAGAAAGAAAGACTTGCATTTTTATAGCGCCTTTCACAACCACTGGACATCTCAAAGCGCTTTACAGCCAGTGAAGTACTTTTGAAGTGTGGTCACTGTTGTAATGTGGGAAACGCGGCAGCCAATTTGCACACAACAAGGTCCCACAAACAGCAATGTGATAATGACCAGATAATCTATTTTTGTTATGTTGGTTGAGGGATAAATAATGGCCTGGACACCGGGGATAACTCTTCTTCGAAATAGTGCCATGGGATCTTTTACGTCCACCTGAGAAAGCAGTCAGGGCCTTGGTTTAACATCTCATCTGAAAGACGGCACCTCCGACAGTGCAGTGCACCTTTAGCACTGCACTGGAGTGTCAGCCTAGCTTTATGTGCTCAAGTCCCTGGAGTGGGACGTGAACCCACAACCTTCTGACTCAGAGGCGAGTGTGCTACCCACTGAACCACGGCTGACACTGAGCCAAAATGGGGGATTCCCTTTGGGGAACCCATTAGTTGCACTCATAGAAATGCAAAAAATAAAGCAGGACAATCACCACAAACACTCATTAAATAAGTCAAAGCAAAAAAAAAAGAAAATCAGCACAGGTATGGCCTTAAAACTGCTAATCAATCTTCGAATTAGGCACTTTAAGCTTACTTCCCTATACAGCTCAGCAGTGAGGTACCCTGGATGCCTATTATATTACAATCTGGTGCTGTCCTGGCATAATGGCTGAAAGTGATGCTGGAGGTGTTAGAATGAAGCTCCTGCATTATTTAAATACTACAGAGCCTATTTCAGACAGAAGCTTCTACCAACCACCCCAAGATCTACTGAAAAATCAAGTAGCACGCAAAATGGGTAAGAAGTTCGGCAATTTTTACGTCCCGTTACGGCCTGACTGCACTAGCTTCTCGGCTGTAATAGAAAATATAATCGACCCGAGTGAGTCACCCACTTAGCCCTGCTCTCACTCTACCCTAAGCCCTGTTCCCAGGCCATGTCGAACCACACATGGTGCATCGTAGCAAAAATCTAACTATTCTCACCACTATGGAAACTATAACTTGTGTGGCCTGCAGCAGTTCCAAAACTGGCTGGAATATGTTATGATTTAATTTATAAAGGATTATTTTCCCAGCAGTTTCCTCTTTGGAGTCCTGAACATTATTAAGTGAACCAATGCTGCAATGGTAATAATTATGATTGAGGGTGCCTCAGCTCTACTCTCTGAAACTCCATCCCTAAACCCCTCAACCTCACTACTTCTTTCTCCACCTTTAAAAGCCTCCTGGAAACAATGGACTAAGTCTCCTCAATGTCCGCTGTGCCATTGTTGCATCATTGTAGCTCCAGTAAGTTAGGCCGTTGACCAGTAGAGGGAGTTGCACGTAAGTTTCCTGACTAATTTCATTTGCCTATGAAGTGGTGTAAGTTCCGACGTAATTGCATTCGAAAAGTCCAGCGAGCAGCTTAGAAACAAAATGGCGCAACTCTGTAAATATTGTAGTCTTCATTAGAGCACTTGCGGACAGTAAGGAGAGGCTACAGAGATTCTTTCCTCAACCTTTTTGCATTTATCCACTCAGGAAGCTTGGGCGGGTGGATTGTCACAGCTGCCTAAAAGACCGAGGAAACTCATGTCTAGCACATTAACGGCACATAAGATGTGTAATGTACTAAATGAGAGTATCCTTGAACTGGAAAGTGCTAAGATAGTAAAGAAATTCAGGGCCAATATCTCAACATCAAACCTTCGATTAACTTAACTCCTCAGAAAGGTTCGACAACCATTCCTCTACTTCTCAGTGAAGTAATTTGGAAATGTTTTCTGTGGTAACAGTGCTTATATAAATGCTAGCTGTTATTGTTAAAAGAATATATTTTATTTTCTGAAAGAAAAAATAATTTACATTAGGAAATGAGAGACAGTAAGCACATAATACAAAGACAATACCTAGAAATGGGTTAATGGTAGGAGTTGTTTGTAACCCCCTACCTGACATTCAGTACACCATCAAGGACAGGTTGGGTTAGGTCTGAGTAAAATGCAATGCAGAAGGGCGTTCTCTTCCAAAATCTCCCCTTGCAGTGTATCTGAAGAATTCCAGAAGAGGACTATTGCACAGGTATGAAAATTCTGCTCATATTCTTGTGACAATAAAAAACTGACAGATAATGTCAATAATTGCTAAAATTAAGGCAGTGTTGTGAACTTAAGTCTTTTCCAAAGTGGATGAAAATGATCACATTTGTTTTAATTAAAGATCCTGAGAAAGACGAACAGTATATTCAATTTATCTGGGCTCGATTCAAACCTAGGCCCCCGAGGTGATAGGAGTATTTAACATATGGTGACCCAGTTCAAGTTGTAATGAATATTTCAAACCGTCTCTTTTTTTGAGTAGATTCTTATTTCCGTTTAACAGCAATGGAAAATAATCTATCAAGAAATTTAAGATTTCTAGTGAACACAGTTATAGATTGATATCACTATCCTATGTTACCGGATCGATAATACTCATCAAAATATCAGAACGCAGCACTTATAGAAAAGGTGCACCAAGAGGAATAAAATTATTGTATTTTAATGATTAATGAATAGGCTAAGGGGGGACAAGCAATCCTAAAGTTTTTGTTATTTGCACCCCGACAAATGCCCCCTCCAAACCTTTTTGCAGTCGTGCAAAACTGTCTTAACCATTTGAATATAAGGTGTCAACCACCCCTGAGACCTCACAAACTCCATTACCATAAACCTTGCAGTGTTACGTCGATGAGTTTTGTGTTTATTTCCACCCTGTAGAAACAAAGCCTTAACACTGACATTGTTTAAAGGTCTGATAACAATTCTATAATGGTGCTGTCAGAGCTGGTTTGCCATTCATTTGGATTCTGTGAGGAGTGGATCTGAGCTGCCTCTTTAAAAACTGACTCACAAATGAACACATTCCAAGTGACCAAACTGGCTCTGACAGTGATGCATGGATTTTTATATGAGTACTGAAAACTGATGGATTTGTGATCTTATAAATGCTAAGAACTAATGCACGTAATTATATTGTGCATTTGAAATCTATAGCTGGGCATCTTATTACAATATCATTAAGCTAAATGCTCAAAAGATATAACTTGTATGATTTTTCTCAGAGTCGTTGCCAGAGTTTCTTTTTTTTCTACTTGAATAGAAATTATCTCATATCCTGTGGAAAACAAATGATCCTCAATTATGAATTAGCACTGGGAAATCAGCCCAACTAGAACTGTCACCTTAAATATAGCAATCTATTTTAGTTTATACATTTCAGAATAGTTTAAATAATGCTGAAAATATAAAACAATAGAAAAATTAAATATCTTCTATATTATTAAAAGCTCTGAATCTTTGAATGCCCGTAATATTATAGTGCGCTTGTAATGTTTCTGATTGGTCCATGCAAACCACAAAACAACACGGACCAATCAGATTTCACAAGAACAAATAAGGTAGCCGTTTTTTTTAAATTTGCAACTTTTATCGTTAGCTTTCTGTTTTTTAACTACTTTTTTCCTTATTTTTCGAGATTATTTTTTCCCCATATGGACTGGCCTCAACCTCCTCAGTCTCTCTGCTCTGTCCGGCTGGAAGCTCCTCTCTTTGCACGTCTTGGATGAGCAGCTTTATGTCTGACCTGACCTACTTAATCCAACCCCCGACTCAGTGTCTTTACTTGACCTAGCCTGGTATTTTCCTGCCTATGTGATACTAAAAGACATATTGCTTCCTGGCTGATCAGCCATGATCTTATTGAATGACGGAGCAGGCTTGAGGGGCCATATGGCCTACCCCTGCTCCTAATTCTTATCTTATCTTATCTTAATGACAGCATCCAGCCTAACTTCATAGGATCATAGAGTTATACAGCACAGAAGGAGGTCATTTAGCCCATCGTGCCTGTGCTGGCTCTAAAAGAGCTATCCAATTAGTCCCACACCCCTGCTCTTTCCCCATAGCCCTGCAAATTTTTCCCTTTCAAGTATTTATTCAATTCCCTTTTGAAAGTTATTATTGAATCTGCTTCCACCATCCTTTCAGGCAGTGCATTCCAGATCACAACAACTCGCTGCATAAAAAATGTTTCCTCATCTCACCTCCGGTTCTTTTGCCAATTACATTAAAAACTTATTTTTATTTCCTTCCTGCCTGATCAGGATTCACTGGGGGCAATTATAGAGATATCACAGTGAGAATGAACAGCCCATTCATGTCATTTTCAAAATTCTCCAGAGCTGTCATTAAAATGAATGCTTCAGTCACAAGGTACTTATGGATGAGAAAGGTAGGCACCATCGCCAACTGAGAGGACTCTGCATGTCTTCTATAATCAGTAATAAGATGTCCATGCTAACTGCTCAGGTGACTTTCTCTCCAATGTTCCCTATCCTTCCTGTGAGGAAGCACCTGGCCCCTGTCCAATGCTTCCCCACAATAACATGAATGAGATACCCAAATGTGTTCAGCATAATGACTTGAATTCATGAAGACAGCTCCGTTTCTAATCCCAGTCTCAACTGTTATTCAAACTTGCTTCTCTTCAATACATGAGTTTCGCCAACTCTATTACATCATTAAATGGAGCACTTAACAGAAACAAAGCACCACATCCTAGGGAGCAGAGGAGAAAAGGCTGGCATAACTCATCTTGTCCTATTAGATATGAGCTCTGAAATTAATTTTAATCCTGAAGTGGGCTAAAACGTGCTCAGTGAGAAATAACATTAATGTTGTCTGAGTTAATGCTGCGGAGAATGCAAGGAGTGACTGGCAGGTAAATGATGAGTTTATGTTATTGTGCTAATTTTTTGTTTGTTATTTTGTGCTCATAACCCACAGTTCCATCTGTGGTAGTCTGACAGTTATGTGTATGTTTCATCCATTTTCCTGGCTGGTCTACGATGTAGCAGCCATCCATTTTCCAAGCTATTTTCCAACCATCTATGCCACCAATCTTCATCAACACTATACACATTATTAAGTTTTAGTTTGAAGGGAAGCTACCCACACTTTAACGCTCTGACACTATCGAATTCAATGATAATTCAAAAAAGTATTCTAGCACCACAAAGAAATTGCATTGATAATGTAACAATGGAGAAGCTTAGAGAATCTCTCTTTATGATTAGAAGAGGCAGCCTTTGAGGAAGATGGTGCCCACATGATTAGCACACATCTAATCATAGAATTGTAACGTATCATCGTGCCTATGCTAGCTCTCTGAAAGAGCTATCCAGTTAGTCCCACTCCTCTACTTTTTCCCCATAGCCCTGCAATTTTTTCCTTTTCAAGTATTTATCCAATTCCCTTTTGAACATTATTATTGGATCTGCTTCCACCATCCTTTAAGGCAGTGCATTCCAGATCATACTATAACAACAGATCATAATAGAGAAATAAAAGGTCTAAGTCTACAGTAGTATAAGTAGTATTGCAAACCTCAGAGAAACAATCGGAAGGATTACATCGATATCTTGTTCAAGTGGCCTATGCTGACAATTGGTCTACTTTGTTTCTCTGGACATCCTAGTAGGGTGTTCAACAGGATTTTCTTTAGTAAAATGATAAGAAAAAGAGTTTAAAAAGTAAGTTGTCTGTCATCTACCAAAGTTAAACTTCTGCTTGATTTGCTGATCTCTTTCTAAATTTGTTAAGTTGAAAGAAAATAGACAAATCGTTTTCAGTCTAAAGTACCCCAGAGAAACAAGTATGGAGATAAATTGCAAACAACATTAATCACACATTTAAAAGCCAGTTCTCTGTATCATCCTATTATCAAAAAAGAAGACAAATTTGCTTAATGTGTCATACCAACCTGATAAATAACAAAATGTACTGTTTAAAACAATTGATTATTTAATAAAGTGTATTTATCTTCAGCCTTTCTGACTGTAATTCACGATTTTTGTCCATGCCATCCATTATATGTATCTTTTGCACCATATCAATCAAATGATTAATCACAAATCTTCCTACATTGTCTTAGTTTTGGAAAAGCTTTTAGTATCATCAAACGATAACCCTTTTAAAGTGTCTCTTTGGAAGGTTACAATTGGGATTGAATAAAAGAAGACACTCTGTGAAAAACTGCATTTGGGTCAATGGCCCTTGTATGATTCTCTAAGAAGATAAAGTATACAATGAGGAAATGCCATTCAACCTACTGAGAACAGTCCTTTCAATCGACATTTTCTGCTTTCATATAGACGCTCCATAATCCAATACTCAAAATGACTTTACTGAAGACATGATAATGGAATATTCCTATCAAACAATTGAGAAAGAGAAGGAACATGCATTTGTACAGCACCTTATCACATCTCTCTGAAATGTCCCGTAGTACTTCATATACAATAGCTGGGATTTTCTGCTTCTGCGCTCAGTAGCCATAATTTTTAATGGGTGGAAAAACATGGGCAGAAGTGGAAAATAGTCATTGCTGCTCTGTAGGTGAATGGGGCAGCCATTTTACACATAGCAAGATCCCACAAACACCAATGACATGAGTGGCCAGTTAGTCTCTTTTTTGGTGAAGTGGAAAATAAAACTTAAACCATTACATTAGCTTTCATTAAATTAATATATTGCGCAACAAAATTTCTGATAGGTGCAACTCTATTAATCAGATTGTGGATCACATATGTGCTACATGGGTGGCTGTAACCAATTGAAATGCATTAAGATACAATATTATACAAGTCTAAAATAGTTAACAGTTAATGCAAGTTACTTTTTATTGTATTAAAAGTACACTAGGACTTTAGTTGCAAATTTGAATTAATGAGACTGTCTTTCAAAAGAGCAAAAAGGAGGGGAAGAATCATATATATGAATAAAAAAAGCATGAAATGTGAAAAAGAGTAATATGGTCCATTGAACCTGTCCCTTCAAACTGAATACAATTTTGTTGTTGACATATTCACCCAACAGCAACTGATTGTACACTCCAATTGTTAATGATACAAAATGTTCAAAGAAGTAAATTAATTAAATGCACAAATATCCATGTATATTTGGGAATACCTTGTATGGTACATGCAATATTACATTAGTTGTATGTTTACAAAGCTGCAACATAAAATGTTGTCCCTCATAACTGTGATTGAAAAGTTTTTCATCTTTGATTGTAATGGTAGATTTGCATAGATTCCTGCCTTAATTTCTCAACTAATTCATCAAACAATTCCTAAGCAGTCTCCATGGAACAGTATCCCATCCAAACATATTTACAATAAAATGTAAACTCCCAGCCCACCTCATCTTGCTGCAGTTTCATCTCTCCTCTCTCTGCTGCAGCAGTCAAGGTTTTCACTTGATTTTAGGAGAAGATGTGGGATTTGGTGTTTTTGTTGAAATGGATCATTGCAGTTCTGTAGCTGAGTAAATGTCAATATGCCAAGTCCAATCCCAGTGGGATCGCAGTGCGAGTTCCAATGTTTGGTTTGCTGATGAAGAAAATTCATTAAATTAAAAATCTTAATAAATAATGCGTCACGTTAAGAGAGATGGAAGTAAATGGAGATAAACAAACTTCAATTTTAGCAAAACAGATTTTTGATGGACAGGTATTTTTTGACTACCTATTAAGAGGAAAGTATTACAAATCCCTGAGCTGGACTGTGCTGGATGGTTTAGTTAGGGAACCTTTACTGATCTGGCTGCTTTCCTGCTGTGCTTTCAATTTCTTTCTGTGAACCATCACTGAAGGGTATTTGTATCTCATGCCACAGGGACTGTGTCAATTGACCTATTCATCCACCATGGTGGAACACGTTAGTCTTCCTCGTAACCATAGAAAAAAACAGTTAGAAACAAAATCAGCCATTATGTTGCTCTCCTGATGGCTTAGTAGGTAAATACACCACGTAGTGTGGTACAAAGTCATATCGGCCAGAAAGTCCCAGGTTAGATCGTCAGATAGTGCTGAGTTAATTCAACTCAGAGGGAGCAGCAATCAAAGTGCTACAATTGGTCTCTGCGCCACTGGGCTTAGGAGAGGAAAGAAACAGCCAAGGTTGCCACCTCTGACAGATATTCTGTGATCCCCAGCTGGAACGTAAATGTATGGACACTGGTTGAGGTCAGGGTTAGGCTGGGCTATGATGCCTGCCGACTCACACATGAATAATACTGAAGGGCAGGTGGTGCCTGCAGAACTGTATCCCGCCATGAATCAGTGTCTTCAGGAGAGGAGCGAAGAACATTGGAGGAGAGAGGCAAAAGGAGAGAAGAGTAACAAGCTATTATTTAAACACAATACTATACTGGTCCTGATATGATATGTCATTTATATAACTTGTGGACTTGATTGGTCATATCATAATTTTAGATGCTCATGTATTACCTTTTGGAACACTCAAAATAATACTGAATAAGTTTATGTATAAATAGAAATGGAATCATTTTAGCTATGAATTCTTGTTAAGTGAATAGATTTTTTTGTCCACATTACATATTTGATCGCACTTAGAGCCCACATGTAATCAGTTGTATAAATTGTTGCTTATGAAACCTAATGAACTATGGAAAGTTGAAAGTAAAATCAATATGAAACTGTTTACATTGTACAAAAACCTTCGATCATACTTAGAAAAATGGAAGAGATTGTGTAAAAGAAAGTTTTACTGTGGACTTATGTTCAATATTTTCCTTTCAGGCGGAGCCTTGTGATAAACCTACATTGCGTTTATTTAACCGGTTTATAATAACTATTGTTGACATCTGAAGGCCCCATCAAAAGTTCATGCTTTGCATTCAAGAGCGAATGTTGAAATGGTAAGATAGACTATCACAGTCACTTCGGGTCAGTCCAGGGAGCGACAGTCACTTTAAGGCTGGACTGCAATAAAGCGTAAAAGGCCATGGAACCAGTATTTCCGCTTATTACTGTTGTCAGGTAAAATGTATTTAATTGCTTTTACACGGCTGCTTTGATAAGAAATCATTTCTCAATAAAACTACTGTTGCTTTGTATGAATATTTAACACTAGAGGGTGCTGTGTAATTGCACCATCAACCGGCCTGAACAGTTTGATCTTCTCCACAGTTCCTGCTGACTGTATAAAATTTTACTTTAAAACCAGAAAACTGCGATTGAGAAATGATTAATCAGATTACTTTGGTGAAAAGCTTTCCCTGTTTAAAGGTCCCTTCTCTATCTCTCTTTCTGTCTTGTCCTTGTCTGTAAAATTAGTTCATATTTCAAAAATAAGCCATGTGAATGTAATGCATTATTTCAGCTGCTAAACCTGCAACAACATCAGCATTTCTTCTGAAATTCCTCTCAAGTGATGTATATTTATTTTGCTCAGACCCATACAGATTCCATCAGGTCTTGTGCAATTTTACTTCAAGGGTTCTTAAATATTACAAAGAAAATGGAACAAATAGAGGGAATGCTTAAAGTCAGAACTTTCATATTTGATATTATTCCGCTTAGATCCAGGCTATCATTGTTGTCTTTTATGTTCCGAAGAGATGCCATTTCCTTTTGTTGATTTATATAGGCCAAATTTAAACGTACTAAGGTTCTCAGCTACACAATGGACCTTTTAATCCACAAATACAAAGCATTTTAAACACATTTATGCACACAGCCATTCAGTAATGCTGCCAAAATAGGCCACAATCCTTTCACAGGCCTTGCAAAAGTTGTTAAGGAAAAGTTAACGGCATTTTTAAGAATACACAGAAGTGTTTTGAAAACACTTTAAAGGTACGTTATGGAGTTCTGACTCATAATATTTTAAAATTTGACCAAAGTTATCTAAAATGTCTGTGTACTTAATACAACCATTGCGTCTTAAAGTCACTCCATTCCAAACACATTATCCTACGTTTCCTAACTCACCATAGAATGTTTGTATAAATAGTCAGTAGATGGCTCTGCAGCTTTGAAACTAAATACATTCTAATCCACTTTGCTTCTGAGCAGTTTTAATTTCACAGTTCCATGTTAAAGTCTGATGGTCCTAATCTTTCCTCTTTTTGATATCATGAAATATACCGGGCTTTAAAATTTAAACTCCGTGAATATAGTGCTTGTTTTTAGATAGCTGGCCCTCCTTGCCTACAACTTCGTAAGAAGCTATTCAAAGTAAATTATTTCAATATTATTTAAATTATTGTCACACAGTCCATGACTGACTCACCTTCTTTAAGCTTGTATACGTGAGGGAATTTATTGAGTGCAGATCAAGCAGCTATTTGCTTTACAACAAATATGTCCAAAGAAACTTTTTATTTCAATGTTAAGGATTACACTTATAGAATAAAGAGGAAAAAACAGTGGGCTGACATTCCAGATGGAACCCTTTATTGTCTATAAAGCCACAAACTGCTTATAAAACAAATGAAGGAGAGGACCGGAAGATGTAATATTTAATGCATCTAAACTAACAGAACATTGAATTATCAGTGCATCAAAAGTGAGTTGAAACTCTTGTTGCTGTGAATATAACTAATTCTATATAGATTCAGATTTTCTTTAAAGTGTGTATTAATGGATTCGAGTTTAGTCATTTCATTTTAATGTATTTTTGATTTTTATAGAATTTATTGCAATACGTTTGTTCAAAAAGGCTGCTGCATTTACATTTTTTTCATTTTAAATATTTATAATTGCAAGCTCTGTTTGACTTAACTAGAAATCATGCAGCAATGTGAATCAAATTATTTTAGTGCATGAGCTTTAGAATCTGTTCTACATTTAGAAGATTTACAAGAAACCATTAGACAGTGTTGACATGTTTATCAAGTATGTCTTTTGTACGTTGCACTATGATTTAAAAAGTAGTTTACAGATAATATGGATAATCTGCTCATTCATCAACACAGTCTATCGATATTTCGGCAAAAACATCAAAGTAAGAGAAATTTCAATTGTTTTTATGTGGAGCTGTCACTTAATGCTGTTTTCTATAGGGGTCCTGTTAGTTTAATTGCTGTCAAGCAAAGAATTCTGCAAAAGCTGAGAGACTGTACTAGTATTACAGAGATGTTGAAGCAGCAACGTATTAGTAAACTATTGTGCAAATGTCCCATGTCAAAGACTTAGCCAAAAACAGATATCGACAAATCTATATGTGTGAATGCAGGAAGACACGGACTATCTTAAGATATGCAAAGTTCCCAATGCACTGCCACAGACATCGATCTCTCGTAAATAGCCGGTAAGAGGTAAGTTAAAATAAGTTAGTGTTGAACATATTTTAAGTCAAGCTACCTTCTGCATGCATGCAAATTAAAGGATGTTGCTGTGAAGTTTCTGAACAGAAATGAAAGAGGCCTGCATTACTCATGAGTGATAAAGTAGCAATTGAGTTATACAAGTCTCCTTCGTGAGTGAAATAAACGTGCTCAAACATCTTCCTACGCAGCATTACATTTTTATTACATGTCTTTCAGTTTCATGATTATGTAGCTAGAAATTTAAAATAAACTTTTTTTAGTGGTGCCTGGGTAGCTCAGCCGGTTGAGTGCCAGACCTGGAGACAGTTTGATGTTGTAGGCTTATATTTTTTAAGGGACTGGATTAGGATTGCTCCAAGCTCATTTCACAGAGCCAGCAGACAGAGAAGACTTTCATCTCATCAGTCTGGGCGGATTTGAACTCAAGTTCCAAACGTGAAAGGTCAGCGTCTAGCTCACGGCACCACCTCATAATGTGAAAATAGTAGAGATACAAAGAACAACTGCAAATACCAAAAATCTTCAATAAAAGCAGAAAATTCTGTACATATACAATAGATCCACCAACATCTGTGAAGAGAAAAGATAGGTTAACATATCAAGGTACCATTTGTCAGAACTGACATTAGAACGGTCTGATGCACGTTCTGACACCTGAAATTTGGATCTAGCTTCTATACAGTACCAATATTGATGGATCTGCTGTGCGTTCCCAGCATTTTCTGTTTTTTTGTGATAACGTGGTTCTGATTAGGCTCTTGTCCTACGTATGTGAAATAAATGTCATATTCTGCTCATATTTATCACATTGGTCACAGTGTTGTATAAGGTTCAATATTATATTGTTAGCTAAAATGACAATATAGGAATGTCCTTGAACTCATGTTGAAACTGATACAGGCACAGATGTTTCTGGGGACTTGTGCCATTGTAATGACGCATCTATTGTCAGCTGTGGCTCAACGGGTGGCACTCTCGTCTCTGAGTCAGAAGGTTGTGGGTTCAGGCCCCACTCCAGAGACTTGAGCACATAAAGCTAGGCTGGCACTCCAGTGCAGTGCTGAGGGAGTGCTGCAATGTCGGAGGTGCCGTCTTTCAGATGAGACGTTAAACCGAGGCCCCGTCTGCTCTCTCAGGTGGACGTAAAAGATCCTATGGCACTATTTCGAAGAAGAGCAGGGGAGTTATTTCTGGTGTCCTGGCCAATATTTATCCCTCAATTAACATAAAAAAAACAGATTATCTGGCCATTATCACATTGCTGTTTGTGGGAGCTTTCTGTGCGCAAATTGGCTGCTGCGTTTCCCACATTACAACAGTGACTACACTCCAAAAGTACTTCATTGGCTGTAAAATGCTTTGAGACATCCGGTGGTCGTGAAAGGTGCTATATAAATGCAAGTCTTTCTTTCTATGTCGTAGGGAACCATCTATGGCAATTATGGAGTCACTGGCTTACCCCATTAATTACGTTACTCAATATTTTCCTGGGACTTTTGCACCATTACTCTCACTGAAAACAGTGAGGTTAAATATTATAGCCCTGCCCCATTAACATCAATGGCAATCGCTATTTTCCTGCGTTTAAATCTGTTTTTACACTGCGCTTACTTTGAATTACAAGTAATGGCACTGGTGCGCCCTTGGTAACTTGGCAGTGGCGTGAGTTATTGCTCCGAGATCAGTTACCTTTAAACAGTTGGCCGGAGCTCATTTGTTTAGCTTCCGGAGAGCCTGATCCCTGTCCAAAAGCTGCCTTTTCTGCAGGTGCTATATCATATTGCAACTCCACTCACTGTTTAAAATCGGATGGCACAAGAGAGTTTAAAAATCAGAATAATCAAATCATAAAAAATCAGAAGCACACAACACATGAGGTAGAAAGGTATAGAAGGATATATTGATAGGGTGAGATGAAGTAAGGTGGGAGGAGGTTCGTGTGGGGCATAAACACCGGCATAGACCAGTTAGGCCGAATGGCCTTTTTCTGTGCTGTAAATATTATGCAATACCTTGGCCAGCAACTCCGATTCCCTCCCGGTGAACCTGTTTTACATAAGAACATAAGAAATAGGAGCAGGAGCAGGCCATTCGGCTCCTCGAGCCTGCTCCACCATGGCTGATCCGATTTTGGCCTCAACTCCAATTTCCTGCCCGCTCCCCATAACCCTTGACTCCCCTGTTGCTCAAAAATCTGTCTATCTCAGCCTTGAATATATTCAATGACTCAGCTTCCACAGCTCTCTGGGGTAAAGAATTCCAAAGATTCACGACCCTCTGAGAGAAGAAATTCCTCCTCATCTCCATCTTAAGTGGGCAACCCCTTATTCTGAGACTATGCCCCCTCATTCTAGATTCCCTGACAAGGGGAAACATCCTCTCTGCATCTACCCTGTCCAACCCCCTCAGAATCTTATATGTTTCAATAAGATCACCTCTCATTCTTCTAAACTCCAATGAGTATAGGCCCAACCTGCTCAACCTTTCCTCATAAGACAAATCTTCCATCCCAGGAATCAACCTAGTGAACCTTCTCTGAACTGCCTCCAAAGCAAGTATATCCCTCCTTAAATAAGGGGACCAAAACTGTGCGCAGTACTCCAGGTGTGGTCTCACCAGCGCCCTGTGCAGTTGTACAGTTTACAGTTTTCAGGAATAACATCAAGGTGCTTCTTGGGAATAACAGGGGCCGTTATTTTATAGACTGGATGGATTCCTCTTCAGGCATGTATCTCAGAGACAAGTAGCTGCTCCTGCCCGACCAATTCCTGATGAAGTAGAGGATGCTGGGAGAGGCTGAGTACTTCCAGGTCAGCAAGCTGAGCAAATATATTCGTTGAATTGCTGTAATAAAATGGCCGTCCCGCTTCCAATTCCACGCATGCGGCGTATTCTAATTTGAAAAGTTAATGACGCTGACATCAGCATGCTAGATGGTTAAAATTACGCTGTACGTCGTTAATCTCGGCCTTACAGGAAAATCTGGGCCATTCATTTTATTGCATGCAGTTGGTAGAACGATAAACAACCAATACTCTGCTCACCATAAATCGGGCCTTGCCAAAGTAGCTTGACATCAGCTAATTAATCAGGCGTGACTAATAAACACTTTTGGCACAAACAGTTTCAGAATAAGAAAAATAAATAATTTATTGCACAGCTGTGTGGTCAAGGAACTGTAAAGGTGGTTTTGTGGCATCCGCACTTGTGATGTCATAAAAGCACAGAAAAATTCTCGCCCAGATATTGCTGTTTGTGATATTAATTTAATGTGTTTGCATGACATCACTCTGTCTAGTATTCAAACATTGGCATTAACCCATTTAAACTAAAATAGATGGATTAAGACCTCTGTTTCAATAGCGCACAGAGAAATATTGTGAATGTATTTGTTCTCAGAATGCATGCTACACTGGCAGGACTGCATTTATTTGTAGAATCCTAGTTGCCATGACAAGATGGTGGTGGGCCTTCTAGCTTAATAGCCATTGTTTTGACAATGAAATGGCCTGCTAGGCCACTTCTGAGTGCATTAAGAATCAACAACATGAATACATTAACCATTTGTATTCTAACAGTAATTTTAGGCTATAAAAAGTTATGTGGTAAGTTATTTGGTTTATATGCTGCTGATTGTGGCATATCCTCTATGAGTGATATAGTTTAGATGGAATATCACATATAGCCATTTAATAAGCCATATTTATCATGAACTGCTATCGTATAAATTAAAAATACAGCCACTTCAGTGCATCCGATTTTGAATATGAAATATTACTTTTGTGACATTATAATGCAATTTTTTTGTGTCAATGTGACACCTTTTCATGCAAAAAGCTAGGCAAGCGATATAAGACAATTTGAAGAATGTAGTCTCAGGACACTTCAACTTTGCAACACCTGCAGAAAAATTGCAACCACTGTGAAGTAATCTATAACAAAAATCATAAATCTATAATTAAAATTAATTTTAGTGTTAGTGAAGGGGCAGCTTTTCATTAATATTAAAAATGTAACTACTGTTTGGATGGTGGTGACTCGGTTTCTGTGTATGTTTACAAGCACATATGCGCAAAGTTCCACTTGACTGACCAGAGAGTGATGTACAGCTGGTAGTATAAATCAGCACTGCTGTTTTTATATTGCTTTAAAGCAGGTACTAACCTCCAACTGGTACCTACAGTACAGCAGCGGCATTATCCTGACATTTTTTCCATTCCTGATGCTGTAAGCTTTGCAAAGCAGGAAGTGTGATCATCAGTTCTGATTAATAACAGGGTGCTGGTCGTTCAACCCACAATTTGTTGTGTATCGATGGTTTAATGTGATTAATACATAAACGTAGAAATTGAAATCTTGGAATTAAATATCTGAGATGAATCCGGTAAAGTTTCACATAATGAAATAGCAGCATAAATTAGTGTAATTTATTAGCAATTCTGCACTAACTAATAGCAAGCATAAAATGGCTTTTTATAAACTACACTTCAAAAAGTGTTAATGAGTTGATAATTTTAGTATCCATGTTATATATCTTAAAAATATGCTTTCCTAGCCTGGACCCCACTGCTGGGGCCCACATATTCCCTTGTGGAGGCCAATACACCTCCACTCACTCAGTTTACTGGCCACCACTACATTGCTGTGTCAGCCATGGCTCAGTTGGTAGAACACTCGCCTCTAGAGTCTGAAGGTTGTGGGTTCAAGTCCTACTCCAGGGACTTGAGCACATAAAGCTAGGCTGACACTCCAGTGCAGTGCTGAGGGAGTGCTGCGCTGTCGAAGGTGCCCGTCTTTTGGATGAGACGTTAAACCGAGGCCCCGTCTGCTCTCTCAGGTGGACGTAAAATATCCCATGGCACTATTTCGAAGAAGAGTAGGGGAGTTATCCCTGGTGTCCTGGCCAATACTTATCCCTCAACCAACATAACAAAAACAGATTATCTGGTCATTATTACATTGCTGTTTGTGGGAGCTTGTTGTGTGCAAATTGGCTGCTGCGTTTCCCACATTACAACAGTGACTCCACTTCAAAAAATACTTCATTGGCTGTAAAGTGCTTTGAGATGTCCGGTGGTCGTGAAAGGTGCTATATAAATGCAAGTCTTTCTTTCCTGACTGAAGAAATGGAGTGGGAACTCTTGGCTTAGAGAGTCTATGGCCCTGGGTCTGCTGCTACCCTTCATTTGCCTTGAAAGGGGAAGACAGAAGTTCTGCATCTTCCAAGGCATTGAGCAAACCCCTGAAGCAGTAGAATTATCAAAAGAGACTGTCAGAACTCCTGAGGAATTTCAGGGACATTGTCATATTTGTTGTCTCCATCATATATAGGGGTGCTGTCCTACACTAAAATACCTCTGCTTTTTCTCCGTGACACAGCTCACAAACATATATCAGGCCTAATATGTAAAATTGGCTTTAATAAACCTGTCAGCAATTTGTACAGGTGACCTACCAAACCTTTTGTCAACTTAGGCCAGTTAAATGACTTGTTAATTTCTAGAGGTGTGTTAAAGAATCATTAGTACAGCTGCATCATGATTAACACTTTTTTTCCATTCTGGCATTCTCATAAAATTGCATATGATAAAATATATTTTTCATAACAGTACCTGCTCACCATTTTATTAATGGCTCATAATGATGAAATAAGGTGCATTTAACCCTTTAGTCAACAAATGAGGACTATATGGCCCATAGCCTGGCTCACCTGTAGCTGATGGACCCTTGCACAAGGTACTGGAGAGTTGCTGTTGTTGGGGGAACTGAACTCCATCAAGATTCATAGGATAATTTTCACCTTCACTGCCTGGGCAGTAATGTAGCCGAGCTGATATCCCGTCCATTTTTAAAATCTGCCTGATATTCATCCCATTTGAGAAGAGAAGTTAGAGGGTGAGAGGTAGTTTGTTATTTTGTAACTCCTTTGCAATATATTAATGTCAAATAAGATACAATCACATTAGGCACTACTAAACACGATGCAGTGAAAGATATTGAACCTATTTATGCATTTTGAATTTTGCGGTATATAAACTACAATTACTACGCGAGACTTAAGAATTATAAAATGGAACAAAATGGATCGGTTTTCAGTTCCCCAAATTGTAAATTAACAAAAATGTTGTGTCTACCTTATGAAGAATGTTTAGAAGTAGTCTTGTTTAAGAAATTGGCCACAGGACTCATAGTCAGGAGGTCATGTATTTAATCCAAGGATTAGGCACCAAATTACAGGCTGGAAATGACCCAGTTGCAAATGGAAAGGATGGGTTTTGGGGTTCCAGGGTAAGATGGTCAAGTGGAATGGGTGCTCTATTACTTTCAAGAAGGTCATGATCATAGCACCATGGAAGTGGCACCACCTGCTGCTCCACCAGTCATCTAGACTTTGATCAACAACAACTTGCATTTATATAGCACATTTAACGTAGCAAGATGTCCCAAGGTGCTTCACAGGAGCATTATCAAACAAAATTTGACACTGAGCCACACAAGGAAATATTAGGTAATGTAATCCTACATTACAACAGTGACTAAACTTCAAAAGTACGTTATTGACTATAAAGCGCTTTGGGACATCCTGAGGTCGTGAAAGGAGCTATATAAATGCAAGTCTTTCTTTCTTCTTTC
The DNA here is from genome assembly GCA_030390025.1 of Squalus acanthias. Taxonomy (NCBI): domain Eukaryota; kingdom Metazoa; phylum Chordata; class Chondrichthyes; order Squaliformes; family Squalidae; genus Squalus; species Squalus acanthias. The sequence continues at coordinate 59,119,484 of CM059427.1, read as the reverse complement.
AAAAGCTTGGTCAAAGAGGTAGGCCTTAAGGAATGTCTTAAAGGAGGAGAGAGAGGTAGGGAGGCGGAAAGGTTTAGGGAGAGAATTCCAGAGCTTAGGGCCTAGTCAGCTGAAGGCATGGCCACCAATGGTGGAACGATGAAAAGCAGGGATGTGCAAGAGGCCAGAATTGGAGGAGTGCAGAGATCTTGGAGGGTTGTAGGGCTGGAGGAAGCTACAGAAATAGGGAGGGGTGAGGCCGAGAAGGATTTGAAAACAAGTATGAGAATTTTAAAATTGAGGCATGTAAGAATAGGACATACCTTAAGCCCTAGAAAAGATCTTTGCATCTTTACTCCAGTATTTGAAATGCAGTTTTAGCCACTTTGATATTATAATCAAATATGAAGTTTATGCATTAGATAGATACTACAATTATTCTAAACAATTTTTTTGTCTCTTCGGAATCATTTTAATCTGGTGTAGAGTACAGAAGTATTAATTCATGTTAAATAACTAGAAATAGGAGTACCAATATTGAATCCTACACTAGTGTTGCTGTTTCTCAACTCTGATAGATTTATTTAGGATTGACAGCATGGATATTAGTTAAATATATTAGCCATCTATGATTAATGATTGGCCCTGAGATTCCCCTAAGGAATAAGTTCTGCCAGTCTTAGTTGTACTGTTGGGAAAAAATAACCTTGGCGTGGGGGGAGTGTGGGAAGGCACATCTCTTTGAGATAATCACTAAGGTAAACTATGTCTGGATGCAGAAGGTTTAAAAATTAGCCCCTCCTAAAATCTGAAGTGTAAGTATTAAAACTGGACCATAACAATGTAAACTACTTGTAATTATTTTAAAAGACATGTATAAAACACAGGAATATATCACAGGAACAGGAGTAGGTCATTCAGTCTCTCAGGCCTGTTCTGCCATTCAATTAGATCTTGGCTGATCTGTACCTCAACTCCATTTACCCTCCTTTTCAACTTGCATAACGCATGATCTTTAGCGCACATAAATACAGAAGGTAATTTTGAAGTCAATGGAAATAAAAATCGCAAGGGATGTATAACAGGCGGCTGAATCAATATCATCCATTTTACACTATCACTCAGAATCAAAATTTCTCCCGTTAACTATTGTATATTAAAAATGGCAGGTGTGTCACAGAATTCCATACAGTACCAGACAAGCATGTAGGAAGTACCGTCATAGGTTATTTAAATGTAATTGCATTGCGTGACATTACAAGGTGGGTAGCTACACATACTGTTATACTGCGTATTCGTGTCTCCAGTGCAGATTTTCTCCTCTCCCCTGCTGAGCTTTTTCTCCCCATCTCCTCCTCTTCACCCCTCCCCTAATCCCCCCATCTTATTCTCCCTCTCCCCTGCCCCTTCTCTGCTCTCTCTCCCCTCCCCCTTTCAATCTTGTTTCTCTCCTCCTCTTCTTTATCCCCCCTCCCCTTTTCTCCTCTTGCCACCCTCCCTTCATCCTTTTCTCCCCTCCGCACCTCCCCTTCCCGTCCCCTGCCAGGGTCCAATTATCCCTCTGCCCTCTAACTCTGCTTGGTCTGAATACTGCAGTTGGAGATGGGGCCATAGTCCATGCCAAAATAAATGTGAGTAGCAGAAGCTCTCATCCTTCCCAATGGTGGCACTTATGTAGAGAAGTAGTTCAGGAAATAATTTCAGGGCAGTAGTGAGGGAGTGCCACACTGTCGGAGGTGCTGTCTTTTGGATGAGACATTAAACCAAGGCCCCGTCTGCTCTCTCAGGTGGATGTAAAAGATCCCATGGCACTATTTTGAAGAAGAGCAGAGGAGCTCTCCCAATGTCCTGGCCAACAGTTATCCCTCCAACAACATCACTAAAACAGATTATCTGGTCATTTTCTTATTACTGTATGTGGGACCTTGCTGTGTGCAAATTGGCTGCTGTGTTTCCTAGATTACAACAGTCATTGTAGCTGCAAAGCGCTTTGGGACATTCCTATATCGTAACTTTCTGAAAGGCACTATATGAATGCAAATTGTTTCTTTCTTTAATTCATACACAGTGCAGTACAATACAATGTTACATTCAGAATGCTTACTTACTGTGCACTTCAAGTAAAGTGAAACCCTTATTTTTTGAGGTGCTCTGTTATTTTTGAGTTCTAATCAAGTATTAAATAGTCTGCGCATTGATAATGTCTCTCTTAAAGTGTATTATTTTAGCAAGCCCACAGATCAATAATGTTTAAATTGTAATAGATCCTTCAAAATTATGTTACACGCCATCAATTTTTTCCAAGCTTCTACTGAAATGTATTTTTCCCTTGAAATATCAGCAAATGAAGTCAATCACGGCCAGAGGTAGCATTTAGTGTCCTCTAAGGGCGTCGCAGCATTTCCTGGTAAGACATCGCTTGCAAATCACATCATCGTGATAATAAAGTAATAATTGGAAGTAGCAGTTCTGCAGAGAACTAAAATAAAAGCCCTTTAAACATAGGATGTTTTGAAGAATTGCTCTGACAAAAAAGTTTTGGAAGATATAGGCACATAATGACTTAATGCATCATATACTTTCATCATTGTATCACATCATTTTGTACATTGCTAAAAAAGATTATTGTTCAAATAAAAGCTAAAATCTACATCTAGAATATGGCATTGATTTTTTTTTCTTTCTGTATTAAATATATTGCAGAAAAAATTGCTGCATTTGGCCGATAATAAGTTTTCATACACTAATATTTGAACTTAATTTCATGGTCAAAGTGATAAACACTCTCAAGTAATGACTAATCTTCTCTGCACCCTCTCCAGTGCCTCCATATTATAAAAAGGATATAGAGGCACTGGAGAGGGTGCAGAGAAGATTTACAAGGATGATACCAGAAATGCGAGGCGAAACATATCAGGAAAGGATGAACAGGCTGGGTCTCTTCTCTCTTGAAAAAAGAAGGCTGAGGGGTGACTTAATAGAGGTCTTTAAAATTATGAAAGGTTTTGATAGAGTAGATACAGAGAGAATGTTTCCACTTGTGGGGAAGAGCATATCTAGAGGCCATCAATATAAGATAGTCACCATGAAATGCTGCCTTGACCGAGTGTGGCATCAAGGAGCCCTAGTAAAACTGAAGTCAATGGGAATCGGGGGGAAAACGCTCCACTGGCTGGAGTCATACCTAGCACAAAGGAAGATGATTGTGGTGGTTGAAGGTCAATCATCACAGCCCCAGGACATCGCTGCAGGAGTTCCTCAGGGCAGTGTCCTAGGTCCAACCATCTTCAGCTGCTTCATCAATGACCTTCCCTCCAACATAAGGTCAGAAATGGGGATGTTCGCTGATGACTGCACAGTGTTCAGCGTCATTCACAACTCCTCAGATAATGAAGCAGTCCATGCCCGCATGCAACAAGACATGGACGACGTTCAGGCTTGGGCTGATAAGTGGCAGGTAACATTTGCTCCACAGAAGTGCCAGGCAATGACTATCTCTAACAAGCGAGAGTCTAACCACCTCCCCATGACATTCAATGGCATTACCATCGCCGAATCCCCCACTATCAACATCCTGGGGGTCACCATTAGCCAGAAACTTAACTGGACCAGCCACATAAATACTGTGGCAACAAGAGCAGGTCAGAGGTTAGGTATTCTGCGGCGAGTGTCTCACCTCCTGACTCCCCAAAGCCTTTCCACCATCTACAAGGCACAAGTAAGGAATGTGATGGAATACTCTCCACTTGCCTGGATGAGTGCAGCTCCAACAACACTCAAGAAGCTCGACACCATCCAGGACAAAGCAGCCCGCTTGATTGGCACCCCATCCAGCACCTTAAACATTCACCCCCTCCACCACCGGCGTACTGTGGCTGCAGTGTGTACCATTTACAAGATGCACTGCAGCAACTCGTCAAGGCTTCTTCGGCAGCACCTCCCAAACTCGCGACCTCTTCCACCTAGAAGGACAAAGGCAGCAGGTGCATGGGAACACCACCACCTCCAAGTTCCCCTCCAAGTCACACATCATCCTGACTTGGAAGTATATCGCCGATCCTTCATCGTCGCTGGGTCAAAATCCTGGAACTCTCTACCTAACAGCACTGTGGGAGTACCTTCACCACACAGACTGCAGCGGTTCAAGAAGGTGGCTCACCACCACCTTCTCAAGGGCAACTAGGGATGGGCAATAAATGCTGGCCTTGCCAGCGACGCCCAGATCCCATAAGCAAATTTTAAAAAATCAAATGGGCAATTCAGAAGAATCTTCTTTACCCAGAGAGTGGTGAGAATGTGGAACTCGCTACCACAGGGATTGATTGAAGTGAATACTATAGATTCATTTAAGGGGTGGTTAGATAAACATATGAGGGAGAAGAAAATAGAGAGTTATGCTGATAGAGTTAGATGAGGAAAGACGGGAGGAGGCTCGAGTGGAGCATAAACACCGGCATAGACTGGTTGGGCTAAATGGCCTGTTTCTGTGCCATATATCCCATGTAATCCTAAAGTCTTAAGAACTTTTCTCAGTTAATGTAATTTTTTTGGCTAAAATCTAGATTACAAAGATTGAATAAAAGTAATAAAAGTAATCGGCTGCAATGTGTTACTGGATACATCCTCTCAAGTTGCACATCTGAGTAACTTATTATTGAGAAACTTGACTGAAAGGCTGACAATGGTGCCAATTTTAACATATTTGTTCTTCTGCTTTTGCTGTTATGAAGACCTTTTGCCTTTTCAGTCCTGCTCATTGATCCAACAATTGGTGTGCACAATAAGAAATTGCTCTCAAGTGGGATATCATCTATTCTACTCTAAATATTAATGGTGGTTAAATGCAGTCCCTGACAAGATCAATCTGCTCGTAAAACCAACTTTTTCCTTGTAAAATATCAGTGTTTTTTATTAGGGTTTTACTGTACTGTTAATGATTAAAGGGGCATCGATAGAGTAAAAAAAAATCATTGAACTGTTTTGGAACTTTCTGTAGTAAATGCAGTGACCACCCAAAATGGGACAAATGAGATGAAATTAGAATTTAGTACTGGGCTCAGCAAACTTTGACCTGTGTGGCAATATTGCTTCAATAAACAGAACTTAGTTAGGTTTATGCCTCTTAACTAATAGCACATCTATCTTTTTGCACTCTATAAATCTTAAGAACATTTCTATTACCATGCAATTTGTCGAGCCAATGCTATTTATTACCCGTTTTATTCTGCTGCTTTAAGAAGTAATCTGACAGTCATTTTATTGCTTGTTCAATAAATTGTTAATTATAACATACTGATTGCTACTGACGTGATTTAAAAGCTGCATTAGTATTGTAGCGTTATGCTTAAACCATTTCCAGCTACAAGTTCCACTTGTAAAACGAGGGAGCTAACCCAGAACACATTCGCTATGCAGGAGTTGCTTACAGAAAAGAGACAAAGGGGCTTATTATTATTTAAGATTCATTGTTTCACGCAAAGGAATAAAAAAAGTCTCTGTATATTTTATTGAAGCGCTCCACGGATTGTTTTTGTGACGAAAAAGTGGTCCTGCTGGCCCCAGCAGCAAGTCCATGGTTTGGAATGTGCTGAAGGAGCCATTCATTTCAGTGAACAGATGAACTCATTTAACCCCTTCATAGCTATAAATATCGGCTTAAAGACCTTCATGAACGCCTGATTTTAGATTTAACTCCTATTTTAAGTTCTGTCTTTTTTTCCGCTCCCTTTCTCTCATAGTCGAGGAGGAGGGAGGTGAGAGATATAAGACACTATTAATACAAAATTAAAGAATTCTGGTCATATAAATATGAGGTACGAGAGTCGAGCGGTTTAAGAATCATAGAATCATAGAAATTTACGGCGCAGAAGGAGATCATTCGGCCCATCGTGTCTGCGCCGGTCGAAAAAGAGCTATCCAGCCTAATCCCACTTTCCAGCTCTTGGTCCGTAGCCTTGCAGTTTATGGCACCTCAAGGGCATCTCCAAGTACTTTTTAAATGCGATGAGGGTTTCTGCCTTTACCACCCTTTCAGGCAGTGAGTTCCAGACCCTCACCACCTTCTGGGTGAAAAAAGTTCTCCTCAACTCCCCTCCAATCCTTCTACCAATTACTTTAAATCTTTTGTACAAGCAGATGATCCAAAGCCTGAGATTGTATTACAGGCTTTAAACTGTCTTAGCTATTACTTTTTGATTCATGGAAGTTGTAAATTCCCAAATATTTGATGATATTCAGATCTCCACATGTTAAAATTTTTGTGACATAACAAAATGCATGATATCAGTTGACTGGAATGAGGTGAAGTTTTTTCCCGTAGTTCAGACTCCTTATATAAATTTTGGATCTAAAAAACAATTTGTTAAAAATTCCCTATCCCCAACCCTCATTCCAATCCATTTAAATCCAGATCTCCAAACTCTTCCTCTAACAATTTAGTCTATCAAAGGTGAATGGAAATCATACTAATTGGTTGAATCATTTGGATTGGAACATGACGACCAAAATCTAACTTCCGCTGACTGGGGAAAAGTGTTTAAATCAGATTAAGAACACAGTGTAAAACTCAGTGGTAGTAAATCCCAACCTGACCTGACTTTTAATTATGCACACATTAAAATGTAACTCACCATAAAGCATTGTTATTGATCTAAAAATGTTAGTTACTTAACAGTCATATTTTATAATATAGTTTTTTATGCACGTCTATAAATAAAGTTACATTGCCTTATCTGCTTATACCCAATTCCATATTATATTGTCATGTATCAGCAATTTATAATATTATAAAGTTATTATAAAGCCCCACATTGGGTGGGGTGCATAACGGGCGGCCAATCTGATGCCGGCAGTTTTACGCCCCTGCTGATGTTGAAAGTTCCGCCCTATGTTTCATTTGACTTGTCATGACTTACCTTACAATACTTATGTATGTGAACGTACTTCAGCCCCCCAAATGTTTGCATGTAACATTATTCCACTGTCCACGACCATCTCCAACAAGAGAGAGGCTAATCACCTCCCCTTGGTATTCAATGGCATTTCCATCACCAAATCCCCTACCATCAACACTCTAGTGGTTGTCATTGACCAGAAACTCAACTGGACCAGCCACATAAATGACGTGGCTGCTAGAACAGGTCAGCGGCTGGATATTCTGCAGCAAATGTCTGACCTCCTGACTCCACAAAGCCTTTCCACCACCTACAGGGCAAAAGTCAGGAGTGTGATGGAATACTCCTCACTTGCCTGGATGAGTGCAGCTCCAACAACACACATGAAGCTCAACACCATTCAGGACAAAGCACTTACTTGATCGCCAGCCCATTCACCACCTTAAACATCCACTCCCTCCATCACCAGCGCACCGTGGCTGCAGTATGTACTATCTAAAGGACGCAATGCAGTAACTCACCAAGACTTCTTTGGCAGCATCTCCCAAATCCATGTCCTCCACCACCTAGACCATCAAGGGCAGCAGGCGCATGGGAACAACATCACCTCCAAGTTCCCCTCTAGGGAAGGTCACACAGCATCCCAACTTGGACATATATCGCCATTCCTTCATTGTCATTGGGACAAAATCCTGGAACTCCCTCCCTAACAGTACTGTGGGAGTCCCTTCACCACATAGACTGCAGGCTCACCAATACCTTCTTAAGAGCAGCTAGGGATGGGAAATAAATGCTGGCTTTGCCAGCGACACCCATATCCCGAGAATAATTTTAAAGAGGGAAAAATTGGGTTGCTTTGCGCCTCCCGTTAGCGCTCCCAGTGGGGTGCAAAGCCCCTAGCGCCTGGGCGCGGCGCCGCTAATGCCTCCTGTGAAATTCAGCGGTAGGTTAGCGGCGGCGGTAGCCGGTAGCACCGCCGTGCGCAGCACCCCGCTCATGTCCCGGCCGCAAACTTCAGTCGCACCCCCTGACCAACCGCCGGACGCTTTGTCCGACAGGGTCAGGGTGGCGTTTTAGCAGCCGCGGCAGAGCAAATTAAAGGGCAGGTGCCAGGCCACCTGCCAGCACCTGCCCCCTTCTGCTTCTTCATGCGGGGTGCCAGCCGCGATCGGTCAGCCCAGCACCCCGCTTGAGTGCCGGTCTGTTTTCCCGGCACCCTGCTTCCCGGTGGTCCGGCAGGGTCCCGGTGCGCGCTGTGCTTGGTCCCTCCCCTTTAATCAGGGGAGGGAGACCTGCAATACCGTGATGTTATGTGCTGACGCGCGTGGCGCTGTTGCGCATAGCGCTGCGATATTCAATGGGAGTGCCCCAGGAAGGAGGGGGAGCGCTTCCAGTAGCGCCCCGCCTCCTGCTTGGGGCGCTCAATTTACGTCGCGGGGCGCTAACTTTTTCGGGTAGCGCCCCGGCGAAGTTAGCGCCCCAAAGGGGGCGCGACCGAATTTATCCCCAAAGAATATTATTGCATAATTCTGTTAGTATAAGATTTTGTCTGTTATATACCAAACAGATTCAAATCAATGATTTGGCAGACTTACTTTAATACTCAGCGTATATAATGTAATTACTGATCAACAAGAATAATGGGTTAGGATTTATGTAATTGGAGGTTATACACTCGGTTCAATAAACACCAGGTTGAGCATTGTAATGCATACATGACCATATGGGACACCCAAATATCAGATTTCAGAAAGCATTTATTCTTCGCTAAGATTTAAAATAAAGGCAAAACAGTAAATTAGTAAGACCCCCACACCAATATCACCCAAAACAAACAAAATAGGCAGTAAAGTTCTTCAAATGTAATGCTTGAAAAATTATCTTATAGGAAAGCTGTAGCCTGTGGCCTCAATATTTAATCAGCATGGGAGCCATTTATTGTCTGGTACACTTGGGCAAATGTAAGTTACTGCTGAAGTGAACTTACATGGATTGCCACAGTCAGAACTTACGCTGTAACCGGAGCTTCTCAGTAAACACAGATTTGCTGGTGAAGTGGTTAAAAAATACATTTATGACTGACTGTGGCTACTGGACCATTATTTGGTATTGTATTGCACTCTTTGGGAAAGTGCATAGAGCGAGAGACATGTGAGATTACTGATAGCCTGCAGCAGCAATACATCAAAGGACAAGAGGCCTATTTCCTACTGAAGTGAATTGTTCTTTTGTAAGATTATAAGCAGTACCGCTCTAATGGCACCGGTTTCATCATAAACCAGAGGCTTGTTGCAAGCAGAAGGAATCTTGCGATCAACGTTATTGTACAGGAATATAGGAAAGTACAGGACCGGAAAAAGATCTGCAGTCTGTCTGGCCAGTTCCAACAACAAATACCTCTCAGCCGTGTACACTCTCGCAAATGCCTTGGAGCATTTATAAGGTTAATTGTGTTATAAAAATATGTACAAGAAAGGTAATGTATTTGGGGAGGGCTAACAAGGCAAGGAAGTACACAATAAATGGTAGGATACTGAGAAGTTTAGAGGAACAGAGGGACCTTGCAGTGCATGTCCACAGATCCCTGAAGGTAGCAGGGCAGCTAGATAAGGTGGTTAAGAAGGCAGACGGGATACTTTCCTTTATTAGCCGAGGCATAGAATATAAGAGCAGGGAGGTTATGCTAGAACTATATAAGTCACTAATTAGGCCACAGCTAGAGTACTGCGTGCATTCTGGTCACCACATTACAGGAAAGATGCGATTACACTAGAGAGGGTACAGAGGAGATTTACGAGGATGTTGCCAGGACTGGAGAATTTTAGCTATGAGGAAAGATTGGTTAGGCTGGGGTTGTTTTCTTTGGAACAGAGGAGGCTGAGGGGAGACCTAATTGAGGTGTATAAAATTAGCATAACCTCCCTGCTTTTATATTCTATGCCTCAGCTAATATAGAAAGGACTTATTTCCCTTAGCAGAGAGATAATAACCAGGGGCATAGATTTAAAGTAATTAGGGATTAGATTAGAGGGGAGTTGAGAAGTTTTTTCATCCAGAGGGTGGTGGGGGTCTGGAACCCTCATTGCATTTATAAAGTACTTGGATATGTACTTGAAGTGCCGTAACCTACAAGGCTACGGACCAAGAGTTGGAAAGTGGGATTAGGCTGGATAGCTCTTTTTCAGCCGGCACAGACAAGATGGGCTGAATGGCCACCTTCTGTGCCGTAAACATTTATGATTCTATGAAAGGGACTGGCAGTAAGATTTAAATGTCCTTCAGGGAGAAATGAGTATTGCCCCATTCAGGGCGCTAACTTTTGAAAGCTGGAAAAATTAGCGCCAGGCGCTAATGATTCTCAGCAATAGAGCCTGGAAATTACTGGTGGCAAGAGGCATGAGCCTGTTTAAAATGAAAGACAAACATTTTGTTAACTTTCAGGTTAAAAAGGGGGAGAAATTGGGTATCTTAGCGCATCCCGTTAACCCCTCCGGGGGCGCTAACGGGGCGCAAATGACTTTTCGCCTGGGTGCGGCGCCGCTAACAACTCCCGATAAATTCAGCAGGAGTTTAGCGGTGGTGGTAACCGGTAGTGCGCACTCTGCTCCGCAGGCGATGACGACGTTATCACCGTGCGCAGCGCCCCATTTTCAACCCGCCTGCAAAATTGGCCCGTGCCCCCTGAATCTGCGCCAGGCGATGACAGCGACTGATTCAGGGGGTGGGAACGGAGCGGCAGGAGGCTCGCAGGGTGCTAAGTAAAAGGGAGGTGGTGGGCGGGCACGGCACCCCGCTCCCCGGTGGTCCAGGTAGGGCCCCGCAGAGTTGTGGGCTTGGGCCCGGCCCTTTAAGAGGGGAAGAGCCCTTCTTTGCGGCAGTGCTACGTGGCCCAGTGCGTAGCGCTGCAGAATGTACTGCCCCAGTATTCGGGGTTAGCGCTCCAAGAATTTTTAAATGGTGAGAGTTTGGGAAATGTTGGTGTTCAGAGGGACCTGGGTGTCCTTGTACACGAATCACTGACAGTTAACATGCAGGTACAGCAAGCAATTAGGAAAGCAAATGGTATGTTGGCCTTTATTACAAGAGGATTTGAGTATAAGAACATAGAACATAAGAAATAGGAGCAGGAGTAGGCCATTTGGCCCCTCGAGCCTGCCCCACCATTTAATGAGATCATGGCTGATCTGATCTTGGGCTCAGCTCCATTTCCCTGCCCGCTCCCCATAACCCTTCACTCCCTTATTGTTCAAAGAGTAAAGACGTCTTACTGCAATTAGATAGGGCCCTGGTGAGGCCACACCTGGAGTATTGTGTACAGTTTTGGTCTCCTTACCTAAGAAAGGATATACTTGCCATAGAGGGAGTGCAACGAAGGTTCACCAGACTGGTTCCTGAGATGGGGGGATTGTCCTATGAGGAGAGATTGAGTAGATGAGGCCTATATTCTCTAGAGTTTAGAAGAATGAGAGGTGATCTCATTGAAACATACAAAATTCTTACAGGGCTTGACAGGGTAGATGCAGGGAGGATGTTTCCCCTGGCTGAGGAGTCTAGAACCAGGGGTCACAGTCTCAGAATAAGGGGTCGGCCATTTAGGACTGAGATGAGGAGAAATTTCTTCACTCAGAGGGTGGTGAATTTTTGGAATTCTCTACCCCAGAGGGCTGTGGAGACTCAGTCGTTGAGTACATTCAAGATAGAGATCGTTAGATTTTTGAATATTAAGGGAATCAGGGGATATGGGGATAGTGCAGGAAAGTGGTGATGAGGTAGAAGATCAGCCATGATCTTATTGAATGGCGGAGCAGGCTCGAAGGGCCGAATGGCCTACTCCTGCTCCTATTTCTTATGTTGTTATGTTCTTATATAAGAAGGAAGCAGAGTGCTTGAATTAGCGCTCCACCTCCCTCTTGGGGCGCTAAAACTGAATTTCATAGTCGCCGGTGCTAAAGTTAGCGCCCAGGCAATGTTAGCGCCCCGAAATGGTCGATACCGAATTTTTCCCCCTAAAGATTTCTGGTGTAATTGGTCTTGGGCGGTAACACAAAATGGGTGATAGTAAATTGGCTGCCCGTTTTACACCTCGTCTGATTTTGAACCTTGATTTGCATGTTAAAAGGGAGGCCACATTAATGCCTGAGTGTTTTAGGCACCCAGCGGCAGGCCCCTTTCAAAATGTTGTTGGTTGGTCTCTTCATCAGTGTTAATGAGACGGTAAAGCGACTGACCCCATTTTGGGGCCATTACTGCCCCATTAACATCAGGTGGTAGAAATCAAAATTGACCCTTTGTTGTCAGCTCCGAGGAGGTAGCTTCCCCCAGCACTGATTAGAGAATAAATGCAAATTGCGTGAAGCTTACTCTGAACCTTCAAATAAAAGTTTTAAACAAGCCTAGACAGTTTCCTTGATCACCTTTGACTCTTTTCCATCATTAAAAACGGAGCCCTGAGCATACATTTAATTACATAGTGCAGCGCTCTGTCCCTCTCTCCAACTAAACAGGGGTGGTATAACTTAACACTAGCCCATCACACCAATCGTAAAGCAAGTTTCAATACACTACCTGTAGTGTAAAATACACATCAGATTTTCACTGTTGGTCTTTCAGTTTGCCTAGTACTCACAGGCTCTGAAATGTTGCTGTGAAAGGTTAGTGCACATTTGTCTGAAAGTTCACTCCTGCTAGTTTAGTGGAGGTATTGAGTTATTTGATATTAAATGGGTTAATGCTGCCACTAAAATGGCGGTGATAGGACTTTAAATATTTGTACCATTGCATCGCACAGCATCGTTCCAGGCAACTCTGCTGCCTGGGTCCTAACCCGCACCAAGTCCCTTTCACCCATTACCCATGTGCTCGCTGACCTACATTAGCTCCCGGTTAAGCAATGCCTCGATTTCAAAATTCTCATCCTTGTTTTCAAATCCCTCCATGGCCTCGCCCCTCCCTATCTCTGTAATCTCCTTCAGCCCCACAACCCCCCGAGATATCTGCGCTCCTCTAATTCTGCCCTCTTGAGCATCCCTGATTATAATCGCTCAACCATTGGTGGCCGTGCCTTCAGCTGCCTCGGCCCTAAGCTTTGGAATTCCCTCCCTAAACCTTTCCACCTCTCTGCCTCTCTTTCCTCCTTTAAGACGCTCCTTAAAACCTACCTCTTTGACCAAGCTTTTGGTCACCTGCCCTAATTTCTCCTTATGTGGCTCGGTGTCAATTTCTTTGTCTTATAATCCTCCTGTGAAGCGCCTTGGGACATTTTACTACGTTAAAGGATCTATATAAATACAAGTTGTTGTTGATAGTATTTTTTTTTCGAAACTGTACTCCCGTAGACTTTATTTCACTCCGAGTGACATGTACCGATTTCAACAGAGTTAAATTCTGATAAAAGAGCAAAAGGAAAGGCTGAAGCCTGCCAGCCTGGAGATCACTTTTATATCAGAGCACCAATCACAACGTTCTCAGGTCAATAAAGATTTTTTTTAATCTCACAGTCACATGGGGATGCGCGCAACACAAGTTGACCGAGTCTCATGTGATCTCGTACATTTTTGTGAACTTTTATTTTCAATGGGAAAAGCAAGTTTCCAGCTGAAAAAGCACAAATTCCATCATTAAAAAAAAATTCCAAGCTTTTCTGTGTCTCAACTCAGTATGACCCAATCTGGATTAGCTCAGATTTCTGGCCTGGATTTGCACTTATCCCTAATGTTAAGACCACCTCTAAACGGAAAAAATGACAGTGCTGGCTCCACACTGATATGGAGCGGTCAGTGCATTTTGGAAGAAACCTCTACGGGTTACGAAATAAAATAACTTTGCATAAAACATTTGTCAATCTGACATTAACAGAAAGCTCACCAATTACATGATGTGTCATCAGTGGTTCAACAAATGGGTGTTTTATCCAAATGGGAATTGCTGATTTCTTTTTGCTTTTGCTCTTCGTGATTCCAAACAGATGTTAAGGTTACAGGTAATAATTTAAACAAACGGAAAGACTTCCCGCGTCTCCAAAAAAAATGTGTATAATATCCAGGGACTACCTTCCTTTGTTTAAAGTACTCACCGGAGGATCAGTGCTTACACAACAGTTTCAACTGTGTTTTCGCCAACAGGTTTATTTGCCAACCCTCAAATCACCAGAGAATAGCTAATCAACATTGCTTTCAAATGGAAAACAGATTTCTAGCAGTTTAAAATGCAGTGCTTTGATTTGATAATGGGAGAACTGAAATGAACAATGACTGGTGGAGTTTATATCCAAAATCTCTTTTCACTTGTTTGTGGGTGGAGAAGGAAATGAGAGTCTTATATTCCCACGTCCTTCTCTTTAACTGTGTTATTGTTTTGCTTGCGTTGATTGAGATGTCCTTCCAAACTCATTCGGTTCAATCTCGTAATAGAGACATCCTCTTCATCGGTTACTACAGGCTCATGTTTCGCACTCTCAGATACCAAACCTCAGGCACTTTTACTTTGATTCCAAAAGAACAAATGCTTTAGCGGCTTCCCAGCACCGCTCTCCCATTTACATTTCAGCCCCAGCGCGGTTCTCTATCAGACACCAGGCAAAAGTTCAACCCCAAACACATGACCTGTGAAAATGTGGCTCTCCACTTCTATATCTCACAGTGCAGCTGACAATGGAGACCAATGTGTGTAACCTCAGTGGCTACACTTCAAAAAGTACTTCATTGGCTGCAAAGCGCGTTGGGACATCCTAAGGTTGTAAAAGGCGCTATATAAATGCACGTTCTTTCTTTTACATTAGGTAACAACATCTTCAGATAACATTGGAGCCCAATTTCCACCCTTTACTCCTTTGAGATACTCTTTAAAAGCTACCTCTTTGTCCAAGCTTTAGTCACTCCTCCTAATAGCTCCTTCTTTGGCTGAGTTTCTATTTGTCCCTTATAACTCCCTGAAGCGCCTTGGGATGTTTTACTACATTAAAGGTGCTACATAAATGCAAGTTCATGTTTTTGCTTCTTCTGCCAGTCTGCCATTGAAATTCCAGAGAGTTTGTGCTTCCTCCACCCATAAGGGAACTGATATAATATTGGATGCTGAAATGCCAAATCAGATTAGCTGCACCGGTCTCCAGAAGGGCGGAATTGGGCTTCACCGTGTGGCGGTGGGGTGGGCGGGGGTGGGGGGGGGAGGTTGGAAGGCGGGGGGTGGGGGGTGGGGGGCGTCCAGGGTGGGAAAGTAGCCTGGAAACTTGATGATGAAGCAATTTTTTTTAAATACACAGGGAGCTGAGGGCTGGAGGGACTGTATGGGGTCTGATGGGGGCTTAAACACCCATTCATAAGAAATAGGAGCTGGAGTAGGCCATTTGGCCCACCACCCCACCCCCCTCTGATGGTGGCCAGGCACCGGAGTTTCAAGTAGCATGTGGCAGGCGAGCGTCCGAGATTCGCCTGGAGTGGTCCATCACCCGCTGACCCTATGCAAATGAGGTGCCCCCCCCACTGACCCGCGGGAACCGGCGTGGTCAGCGCTGGTGGGCATCTGCAGGCGCAATCCCAGCATAATTGCTTGGCTCTCATCCTGCCTACTTGCATTAACTTGTACGAATGTGGGCCGACTGCATTGTAATTTTTGTGTCACATCAAAGCAAAGGAAACGTGCAGTATAGCTAGGGAATAAAGACACCAATCTGAGGATGCATTGAGCTCTGATGAACTTCAGCTGGTGCAAAGTGAACTTTAACCATTTTGCTGGCGGTACAGCTGCTTTGTAAAATTTATTTTTAAACTTTTCAGTGTTAACAAATCCCCAGCTGTCCCGTTGGCTCTGTACTAATGTTATCCCATTACTATTCCCGTGCCAATGTGTGCATGCACAGAACTCCACTCGACTTGACCAGAGCGCAATGTGCAGCCAGCATTATGACCCTATTCTGCAGAGTGGTACTGCCTTTCAAGCTCCACTTTGACGGACCAGAGATGTGAACCATTTGTATGTTCACCGTGTGTCGTGAACTCGCCTTTATTTTTCCAGCAAGATTTGGCCCATAGTCTCGAGCTACTGACTGTCACTGTTCTCAAGCAGTTCATAGTAAAACAGTACCTGCAACATAACAAGGTCATCAGATAAAGGCAACAACTGTTTAAGATGCATTGGGGGTCAGTTTTCACCTTCACCACTTGGGTGTTAATCTGGCCGAGCGGATCGTCAGGGCGGGTTCAATCTCCTCCAAATTACTACCTAGGCAGCGAAGACAACGAATTTGCCCCCGTTTAGTCAAATAGCTAAATGAGAATATTGCCGAAATCAACTGTTCTTTTCAATTATGAGCTCATCAATATTGGCCCGGAATTTGCTGTCAGCGGCGAAGCAACGGCGCTCGCCGCTAACCTGGAAGAAAGCTCAGAGTGCGGGTTTGGAGGCGGGTCCACTGTCAAAATCACAAAGATTGACAGCGGGTAGGTATCCCGCTGTAAACCCGCCTCCTTGTCAGTTTCCCAAGTGTCGGGTCTGTCATCCCTGAACAGACCCGACACCAAGCGGCAGGTCAGACAACTTAGATAGTTAAAAGCTTATTCAAAGGTAGTTAAGAACCATTTTCCCATGTACTTACCATTTTACAAGGTTTTCAACAAGGTTCCCGGAGAGTGGCTATCACATCAGGTAAGTATGTCGGGTTCTCAATGACTGTTGATTGCTGTGAATAGGTGAAAGCTGCAAAAATGGTCTAAAACCTACCATTTCACAGCTGTTCACTTCCCAATCTTAGAAACTGGAGCATTAATGATTTGGAACCCACTTTTGAGCTTTATGCACTTTTGAAGTGTTTGGAGTAATCTCTCTCTCCACTGTCACCTCCTTGGAACAACCTATCTCAACATTGACAGATTACTTAGAAACATAGAAGAAACATAGAAGATAGGAGCAGGAGTAGGCCATTCGGCCCCTCGAGCCTGCTCCACCATTCAATGCGATCATGGCTGATCATCCAAATTCAGTACCCTGTCCCTGCTTTTTCCCCATATCCCTTGATCCCCTTAGCCTTAAGAAATATATCTAACTCCTTCTTGAATATATTTAATGAATTGGCCTCAACTGCCTTCTGTCGTAGAGAATTCCACAGGTTCACCAGTCTCTGGGTGAAGAAATTCCTCCTGACCTCAGTCCTAAATGGCTTACCCCTTATCCTTAGACTGTGACCCCTGGTTCTGGACTCCCCCACCATCAGGAACAGCCTTCCTGCATCTAGTCTGTCTAGTCCCGTTAGAACTTTATAAGTTTCAATGAGATCCCCTCTCATTCTTCTAAACTCTAGCGAATATAAGCCTAATCGACCCAATCTCTCTTCATACGTCATTCCTGCCATCCCAGGTATCAGTCTGGTGAATCTTCTATGCACTCCCTTCATGGCAAGAACATCCTTCCTCAGATAAGGCGACCAAAACTGCACACAATACTCAAGGTGTGGTCTCACCAAGGCCCTGTACAACTGCAGCAAGACATCCTTGCTCCTGTACTCGAATCCTCTCGCTATGAAGGCCAACATACCATTTGCCTTCTTAACCGCCTGATGCACCTGCATGCTCACCTTCAGCGACTGGTGCACAAGGACACCCAGGTCTCGTTGCACTTCCCCTTTTCCCAATCTATTGCCGTTCAGATAATAATCTGCCTTCCTGTTTTTACCACCAAAGTGGATAACCTCGCATTTATCCACATTATACTGCATTTGCCATGCATCTGCCCAATCACCCAACCTGTCCAAATCATACTGGAGTTTCTCTGCATCCTCCTCACAGCACACACACCCACCCAGCTTTGTGTCGTCTGCAAACTTGGAGATATTACATCTAGTTCCCTCGTCTAGATCATTTATATATATTTTGAATAACTGGGGTCCTAACACTTCTGTCATCTCAAGCTCACCTGCCATCTATTCCATCAGCATCGGTGCCCTTGAAAAAATCTCACCTTGGTCCTCAGAATCCCAACACGATCAGCCCCAATACCAGCATCACCGGGCACACCAGCAGCACCAACATCCACACCAACCTTCTCCGCAATCAACTAATGCTGCACTGGACACAGGGCATCATCACCCATCCAAATTGCTGCCCAGGACACCAGTGGTGGACTCACCATGTCCAGATTTGCTTCACTTAACACTGTACACCCTGGCTGTCACATGATGCACCAGGTTGGCACCACCCAACACCAGCACCATAAAGCATCCTAACAATGTCCAACCCATTCCTTTCACACTCATCACCATTGGGGATGGGGGGGTGGTGGGGGGGGGGGGGGGGGGGGGGGGGGGCGGGGGGGCGTGGTGGTTATGTCTCACCATTCACTGGAACTCACTAACACACTTTCAAAGGTGCACACAAATCTGTCCAAGAAGGCAAAGTGGTGACAATAAGGATTTCAATGCTTGACAACACATTAACAGAAAGTTTACATGAACATTGGTGAAAACACCCAAGTGCCTACCCTTGTGTGTTGTTAGTTAGTATGATTGGACTAGGATGAGGGTGAGTGTGCGGGGTGGATAGTGAGACGGGGAAGTGATAATATAGATAGAGAGGGATGGGTGGAGGTGCAAGGTAAGTTGGTGTGAGTAAGGATGTGCAGGAGTAGGGTAGGGAAGGCAGAGTGATGGGGATGTGATGAGTGGCACAGCAGGATGAGGTTGAGTGCGGCTTTGTAGTAACATTTTGTGATCTACTGAGATCAATGAAAGGTTTGTGCTACTGCAGCCTGGTCCTCCTGACCACATCCCTGCTTGTGCCCTCCTGTGCAATGTGCAACCAGGCTGCGTTGGTCTCTTGGGGAGGTCTCTTCTGCCCATTGGAAGGGAAGAGGACCTCCCTGCGTGCTGTGACTCCCCCCATAGGCATATGGAGGGAGTCCTGGGAGAGCCTGGGTGCAGCTGTACACCTCTGTGCAGTGCTTTTCAGTGTTTGCAGCACCTCAATGCTGCAGAACACTGACAGAATAACTGTCAAAGTAAATTTGGACGTGGCCCCTTTAAGGAAACCGGCTGATGAGGCGTCATCAAATGACATCATCAGACCCGCTTCCTTTTAATTGGCCGGGAACCTCGCAGGGCAGGCTTAACAAGACCAATCAGGGCAAAATCACTTGGAGGAGGCGGGATGAAGACGTGTGCGGAGTTTGCGGCCGCTGTCTGGCTCCGGCCGCAATGGACTCACCACGGCTAGCGAAATCGCGGCAACTGGGTCTGGGGGGTTGGGCAGAGAAGAGGCTACAGATATTTCCTATGCTCACAAAGGCATTAGGATGACAGTGCTAGATAATTGATTTGCATCCTATATAAGCCGCACGCATTTCCTGGTCAGATATGACACACGTTAGGTATATTTTAGAGTTATCGCCACACTGGCCCAACAATGGCCTTTAGTCTCAAGTCCACAAGGGAAATCCCGACTGTGCAAGCATATTTCTATTTCCCACAGCAACCATTCCAACTGCCACTGAGTAAAACTGCCCCAATTAGTGCCAATTAAAGTATGGCATGTTTGTGTTGCTAACTCACGTCCACTGGGAATTAGATTAAGACTGTTAAAATAAATTTAATTTAGGACATTTAAAACGTGCCAGGGAAAGGAAGCGTTTAACTCGGTTTATGCTGAATTTAAACCCCAGGCCGGATTTTAATTCCGGGTCTGTTTCCGCCGGTGAGTTCTGGTTTCAATTCAAAAACCTACCCACTGCTGCCAATTACTTGTACCCCTTCATTAAGCACTGGAAAAACGCACATTCAGCCAGCTTGATTACATCTAATTACATTGTGACGCATGACTTCTACAACGGTGCAGCCTCCCAATGCCATCCTTACTCTTTTCACCTTTTCTCTTTCAACTAGATCCTACTCAACAGCCAGAGCCCCCCGGAGAAGAACCTCAGAGGAGGAGAATCCTTCTGAGGTGGCACTGTCACACGCTCCATCACCCCCAAGCACCAGCACCGACATTGCCACCTCAGCCAGGTTATACAGGATAGTTCAGGAGGATATAGGTGGGTTGGCGGAGTGAGCAGACAGATGCAGATGCAGTTTAATGCAGGGGAGTGTGAGATAATGCATTTTGGGAAGGAAAACAAGGAATGGGCGTATATGTTCAATAGAAAGATGCTAAAGGCTGTCAGGTGAACAGAGAGACGTAGGAGTTCAAATGAAAGTGTGAATGCCAGTAGATAATAGTCTTATAAACAATTATCAGCACTTTGAGTTTTATAAATAGCGGCATAGGATACAAGACTAAAGAAGTCATAATAAATTTGTACCAGGAAATGGCTTGGCCACAGTTAGAGCGCTGTGTGCAGTTTTGAATGCTCCATTATAGAGCATATTATAGTTATGAGGAGATACTTGAGATACTTGGGGGGAGAAATTCGGTATTGCCCCGTTTGGGGCGCTATTATCGGCCGGGCGCAAAGTTTAGCGCCTGGCGCTAATTATCGCCTCCGACTGCAAAATTGGCCTCTATCGCCCTGGAGGTGATTTGAGCGCTAAATCAGGCGCTACACACCTCTGTTAAGGCGCTAACGTCAAGGAGCGAGGCGCTACCTCAGAGCGCTACCGTAGCTCAGGTGATGTCAGTTAGCAATGGAACACAGACAGACTGGCGCCGGCCAACTCTTAAAGGGGAGGGGCCATGTTGCTGGCCAACCACACCCTGCTCATTGCAGCCTTGAATCTCAGCCTGGAGAGACCTCTAAAGCAATTGTGCTGGAACCACTAATGGAAAGGCCCAGGGAAAGAGCTGAGTGCTTCAGCGACCAGTCCTTGGTGGCTCTGGTTGGCGCTGTGGAGCAGCGACGGGCACTGCTCTACCCACAGAGTGACAGGAGGCCATTGCCCCATGAATGCAGAAGAGTCTGGAGGGAGGTGGCTCAGCACGTCTCCTCGAGGAGCCTGCTACTGAGGACCCACACCCAATGTCGTAAGAAGTTCAACGACCTCACTCAGGTGGTCAGGGTGAGTGGCTGCTTTTCAATACCTCGACATCCCTCCATCTCAACTTCACTCTGTGCCCAGGGAGTCTTAAAACCCCAAATTCCCAACACTCATCCAAAACCTATGGCCATCTCATAAAACACACATGCCCATTCCACACCTTGCATACATTAAGGGCTATTCAACTATGGGAGGCACATCAGGCAAGCACATGGCTGCATACATTAAGGGCTATTCAACTATGGGGGGCACATCAGGCAAGAACATGGCTGCATATTCACTCAGACGCCGTCCTTTTTCTTACAGGCCAAGCTCTCTCATAACAGGCGGGAGCAGCAGTGCATGGGAGGAGGACTGGCTGACCTACACACCCTCACCGATTTGGAGGCATGCGTACACAGGATCGTTGCGAGCCAGGTCATAGGTGCCGTGGCTGCTGGAGAGGTCGACCCCCTTGGGGACAGCAATGGTATGTTCATCAGCTTTCTCTCCTCTCTCATTCCACTTGCCCCTCACAACACCAGCCTTTTATACTTTCAATCCAACTTACTAACTGTCTCCAGTCCTTGCTCCCTTACTGTCCCCCTGTCCTCACGCTAAAGCCACTCTTGTACCTCCCTGCTTTCAGATAGTGAACCACCAGCTGACCAGTGGCAGCGACACCCCAGGTGAGGAGGAAGAGGAAGCCGGAGCCTCACCGCCTGTGTCTCCCGAGGGAGCCCATTTCGACACTGGGACCACACCTTCCCTGGAGGGGAGCAGGGGGGTAGGGTCTGATGAGGGCAAAGCTCCTGGACCCAGCGGGCTGCAGCAACTCCATGGGGGTAGGGAAGCTTGGGGGCCAGCTCCCTGGAGGGTGAGTAGGCCAGCAAGTCCTGCTGCACAGGACTCAGATGAGGACCGCGCCATCGCGGCCATGAATAGCCAGGCCTTGAGCATGCAGACTGAGCTCATGGGTGCAATGGCAAGGGTGCCCGAAAGCATGGATGGACTGGCTAGGAGTGTGGAGCAGTCCGCTGCAGCACAGGCCGACGCAACGCAACGGCTTAGTGCTGCAATTCAGTCATTGGCTGGTGCCATCCAGTCTCAGACTGCTCTCATGCAGTCTCAGATTGATGTCACGCAAGCACTAACTGCTGCCATCCTCGCTGGGTCGGCCACATTGCCCCGGGGCTCTCACGGTGCCGCAGCAGACCAGTAATCTGAGCTCGAGCAGATTGCTCTGGATGCTGAGGTGCTGCCCCGTGGGAGTGCCAGTGTGTCGGTTGAGCAGGGAGGTGCTGTCCTCTCTCAGGATGATAGCATTCCTGCTCCCACCACTGGCACTTCCCCATTTCACTTGCCACGGCCTGCAACACAGCCAGCCCAGACTGCTGCCACCCATGCAGAGTTGGTGCAGTCTGCAGCCTGGGCCTCCAGGCCCAGAGCTGGTCCAGGGCGTCCTTCAAGGGCATCTGTAGTCTCAGGATCTGACATTCAGCAGCCTTCCACCAGCCTTGCTGCAGCCATTGGGGCCCCATTACGGAGGAGCAGTAGGGTGGGAAGGGGGGAAGTGCGCAGGGGATGGAGATCACCCTCGAAGGGCAAACAGTAGGAGGTCTAAATAAATGGTGGGAATGTTTGTGGTAAAGGTTGAGGTTTGTGTGATTACATTTGTTTATTGTTTTGCCGTTTATCTCCATCTTGTGAGAATGAGTTCTGTTAGTTCATGATTTGTTGTGTTGGTTTCTAATTGTTTGTCCTGAATAAATGACACACACAGAGTTTGTTAAATAAAAAAGGTTTTATATTCAAAATTTACATTTTTGGTCTTTGGAATCATTCCAGCTTTGGCCGGCAATAGGGGGTGCGGGTTGCTTTCCATGATGTTCTCCATGCCAGAAGCCATCTTCTGAGTAGGGGCCTAGAAGCGGCTTCTTATCAGCCGTTCATGGACGGCCCTTGCAGTGGCAACATTGTGTGCCTCCCTCCCACGTTGGTGCTGCTGCTGATCCTCCTCCTCAGCCTCCTCCTCATCCTCCTCATCCTCCTCCTCCTCTTCCTCCTCCTCTTCCTCCTCCTCCTCCTCAGGTGATGCACCAATCCCTGGTGACATTGGCTGGGTCCTCAGGATTGCCAGGTTATGAAGCATGCAGCCTACAACTATGAAGAGGGAGACTCGCTCAGGAGAGTACTGCAGGGCTCCTCCTGAGTGGTCCAGACAGCGGAACCGTTGCTTCAGCACGCCGATCGTCTACTCAATTATGATCCTGGTGGCGATATGGCTCTCATTGTACCGCAGTTCGGCAGGGGTGTTGGGGTTACGGAGCGGTGTCATCAGCCAGGTGCAGAGTGGATAACCCTTGTCCCCGAGGAGCCAACCACTTGGCTGATGTGGTGCCTTGAAAAGGTCTGGCACACCAGTCTGGCGCAGGATGAAAGCATCGTGGCTGCTGCCAGGATAGCGGGCATTGACGGCGAGTATGAGCTGTATGTGGTCACAGGCCAACTGCACATTTAAGGAGTGGTAGCCTTGTGGTTTCAGAATACCTCTGCATTTTCATACAGTGCCCTCAATGCCACATGCGTGCAGTCAATGGCGCCCTGCACCATGGGGAAGCCCGCTAGCCTAGCAAAGCCACATGCGCATTCATGCTGTTTGGCCCGGGTCATGGGGAAAGAGATGTACTGGCGTCTCCTTTTATACAGGGCATTTGTCACCTCCCGGATACAACAATGGACAGTGAACTGGGAGATATTGGCGATGTCCCCAGTAGAAGCTTGAAAGGAGCCGCTGGCATAAAAATTCAGAGCCACTGTCACCTTCACTGCCACCGACAGAGACGTCCTGGTCCTGAGTTGAGGCAGCAGATCTGGTTGCAGCAGGTGGCAGAGCTCAGTGACCACCTCCTTGCTGAAGCGCAGCCTGCGGAAACACTGCTCCTCAGACAAATGAAGGTATGAGAACTACTCCCTGAATACCCTCGGAGGGTAAGGTCTCCTGTGCAGAGGCCTGTTGGCCCTCCTCCCTCTGGTCATGTTTGCCACTCTCTCTCTGCGCCTCTGCTGCCTCCAATTCTGCAGGTGCAGGACGACGCCCTGATTCAGTGCAGCCCCCATAGTCTCTTCTAAATCGCTGGAATGAAGGTCAAATCAAAATGAACCTGCAAAGAGCTGCTCAGGACCCAAAACTCCTTCACACAGTGTTGAATCTCTCCAGACGTCTCTCTCCCTCTCAGAATGCATGGTGCAAAAATTTCGCCAACAAGAAAAGGCAGGAAGCGGCCGCCTTTAAATAGCGCTCCCCTAGCCCCTTCCCAACTGCAAAACATTCCCCTCTACCTGTCATTGCTAGTGGCAGGCGGAAAGGCAGGGGCGCGACTCACTATCCGGTCCAGGGTGCTACCAGAGCGTTGTACGCTCGACTGACATCACGATCTGCGGGCGCAGGAGATCGTGGCGGTAGTGTTTAGCGCCGCTGCAAAATGTCTGGTCAATTTTGCGAGTGGCGCTAACATCGTCGCGCTCGAGCGCTATCTTCCTAGCGCCCCATTAGTGCCCCACCCAGAGGCACTAACGGGAGGCGCTAAGCAATCGAATTTTTCCCCCTTTGGACTTTTTCCACTGGAGCAGAAAAATAAAGAGGATTTAATAGAGGTTTTTAAAATAATGTAGATTTTGATAGGGTGGATTGGGAAAAACTATTTCCACTGGTAAGTGAGTCAGTGATGAGGACTGCAAACTTAAAATTGTTGTTAAGAGGAGTCAGGATAAATTTCTTTATACAGAGGGTTGTTCAAACATAGAATGCTTTGTTATAGGGAATGCTTAAGGCAAAAGATCATTGTTTCTTTTAAGAGAAAATGGGTAAGTATTTGAAGCAGAGGAAGACACAGGGTTATGGAGAAAGCACACAACAGCAGGATTAGTTTTGAACGACACTAACAGGGAGCCGGCACAGATACAACGGCTGAATGTCCTCTTTCTGTATTTTTCCATGATTCTGTGATAGTAATTCCTGACCACTCAACTACACCTCTGGTCTCATGCCTGCCAATACTGTAAATAGTTCCCTTTGCTTGAACACCATCCCCCTCCCTTTCAAATCCTCTATCATTACCTATCCTCCACAAAAAGCATAACTTCAACCTATCCATCCTGTTGAATTACTGCTCTAACTCTAACCTCTGTTTCCTCTGGTCCTTGAACATGTTATTGGTACCCAACTCTGTACCCACCTCTCCCAAAATATCTTGCTTCCACTCTGCTCACTGCACTCAAGTGCAAACTTTTCCCTTTCAAGTGTATATCCAATTCCCTTTTGAAAGTCACCACTGAATCTACTTCCACCATCATCTCAGGCAGAGCATTCTAGATCACAACAACTCACTGCGTAAAAAATAATTCTCCTCATCTCCACTCTGGTTCTTTTGCCAATTATCTTAAAATGAAGAATGCAAACTCATAAGCTATACCTTACACTGACTGTGCCCAGGAATGGGTTCCAAATCAAAGTTAGAACCCAAGTGGCTTGTAAACTGTACCATTGTTCATCCATTTGAAAAGACCAGAACCGGTAAGTGCATAAGCACCAAAATAGCGGCAGCATTTGTGCAGAGAAAATAATATAATTGTACATGCTTTGCCATTTTCTGTGTTCCACAGGCTTCCAGGCGCAATGATAGGTGAAGAGTGAATGTTTGCGGTCAGGGTACTAGTATAATCTGTGAGGGATGCCATATTGATATTTTCTGTTGTTTGAATGAACCATTCTTGATGGTTTAGTTTGGGTGAGTGTCTGATTGCTGCCACTCCAGTGACAAGTATATGTCTGACTATTGGTGGTCTGGTGGCACAGATATGTATAGGTGCCACTGGTACTCTCGGGATAATAGCTTCATTTTTCAATCTTGTGAAATTCTGGACCTTCTGAAATGAAAGTCAAAACCAATGTCCAGGTAAACCTGAATGCTCATTTCTATTCGTTTTAGCATAGGCTTCAGAGTTTTATTTTTCTTTTATCATAGAATCAGAGGAGGTGATTTTGCCAATGGGGGCAAGTTGGAGGCAGGACTGCTGCTTGGTGGGTTGATGTCCTGCCTCCATCGATTTGTGGCCAACCCACGCTATTTTCCCTTGATTGACCTTGTTAAGCACGCCCAGCGGGCTTAGCAGGTCAATTAGGGAAAGCCGGTTGCAGAGAACATCAACGTATGGCGTTTCATCTGTCAAAAATATTGACATTCTCTGTAGTTTGATGAGTTCTTGAATTCAAAACCTCATCAAACCTCTTTCTTTTGCAGAAATGAGATGGTTGTTGCATTGGAGAATGCAATGGCCATCTGTCATCTCTCCGCATACCCAGCGATTGAAGCCTGCAGGAAGAAAGAAAGGTAAGTACACTTTTTCTAACACTTTCCACTTACCTCAGATACTTACCTCTCCACACTTGCACCCATCACTCACCTCCACTGCACACTTTTGCACCCCCCCGACCCCGACTACCTGTTAACATGCAGATAAGTGGCACGAATCCCCTTCCCGCCTCCAAGGAGACGGGACCCGGCGCGGGACGGCTACCCGCCTCCTGGCAAGATGGCACAGAGGCGAGTTGGGCACCCACCACCAAATTCTGCCATTTTCCCGGCAGTCCCGCTTCCATACCTGCCTCCCCAGGGCTGGCAAGATCGCGCCCATAGAATCAAATAATGATACGACTGAAGATGGCCATTTGGTCCATCGTGCCTGTGCCGGCTCTTCGAAAGAGCTATCTAATTAGTCCCACACCCCCGCCCTTTCCCCATAGCCCTGCAAATTTTTCCCCTTCAAGTATTTATCCAATTTCCTTTTCAAAGTTATTATTGAATCTGCTTCCACCACCCTTCCAGGCAGTGCATTTCAGATCATAACAACTCGCTTTGTAAAAAAAAATCTCCTCATCTAGGTAATTCTAAATAATAGTTACACCCTTAAATAAAATACTTAATATGTCACATCCCTGCCAATGCCACTTACTCATAAAGTTACATGTCAGACTAATTTTAGTTAGCATTTTGAAATACTTCCACTACTAGGAACATAGGAACAGGAGTAGGCCATTCAGCTGTTCGAGCCTGTTCTGTCATTCAATTACAACAACAATTTGCTTTTATATAGTGTCTTTCACATATTAAAACCTTCCAAGGCTCTTCACAGGAGCGTTATCAAATAAAATTTGACACTCAGCCACATAAGCAGATATTAAGACAGGTGACCAAAAGCTTGGTCAAAGAGGTAGTTTTTAAGGTGCATCTTAAAGGAGAATAGAAAGATAGAGAGACGGAGAGGTTTAGGGCGAGATTGCCAGAGCGTAGAGCCCAGGCAGCTGAAGACACGGCCGCCAATGTTGGAGCAATGAAAATCGGGGATGTGCAAGAGGCCAGAATTGGAGGAGTGCAGAGATCTTGGAGGGTTGTAGGGCTGGAGAGATAGGGAGGGGTGAGGCCATGAGGGATTTGAAAACAAGGATGAGAATTTTAAAATCAAGGTTTTGCCTGACCGGGAGCCAACATAGGTCAGCAAGGAGAGCGTTGGAATAGTCGAGTTTAGAGGTAACAAAGGCATGGATGAGGGTTTCAGCAGCAGATGTGCTGAGGCAGGGGCAGAGACGGGCGATCTTACAGTGGTGGAAGGAGGTGATCTTGGTGATGGAGCGGATATAGGGTCGGAAACTCATTTCAGAGTCAAATAGGCCGCCAAGGTTAGATCACAGCTGATCTGTATCGTAACTCCATCTACCAACCTTGGTTCCATATACCAAGCTCACTAAAAATAAGGAAGTCTAAAATAATGTTGCTGATTGGTTTCCAAAAGCCACTCCTGCCAACTATTCAAGTCTACCTTCTGTACCCTCAGTAAGTTTTGATTTCCTACCATTCGAATGTAAAAGCAAAGTCTATTTGCTGTATCCTCCTGAAACTATTCCTGCCCCTTCTGAGGCTTATAATTGTGCCAGCTCTCCAGTGTCTCATCTGCTGCCTTTCCTAAGGCTACTTCTAATGCAGTCCCATTTGACTCATGAAAACCACTCATAATACTCTAGAAAGACCATTGTCACTGCTGCTGTCATTTCCACTACAGCTTCCACTATTTCAACCATTGTTACCAAGGCCCCTAAGCACTGCCACGGAAAGCAACAACTGCCACTGACAGTAAGGTTCAAACCACCAGCATGTTATCCTTTGTAAGGAATAGAAGTCTCAGGATAGACTCCACGACCGAACAACATTTGTCATCTGGAATCATCTTACTATAGATCCCAATAATGAACTAAAAGCAGTCTGTTCACATTACAAGACAAGTAAGGGAAAGCAGGAAACAAATTTAGGAATAAGCACATTAATGTGACACCTGTCGAATCTATGTCTTCCTGGACCATGCTGAAGTGATGATGATAATGATACGGATTAGGATGATAATGATAAACATGATCAAAGTAGGCATGAAGGTTACATCAATGGTCATCAGGCCCAAGGTAACATTTCTGACAGTGATGGAAGAAATAATGGCAGCAGGAGTCTTGTGGCCTAGTTTTACTGCCTTTCACTGTCCGCTTTAGCATCTATAAAGCCCTGAGGGCTAAAGAGAATATTATAATTACTCATCCAATAGATCCTATATGTCACAGCTATACAGAGATTATACACAGTTATTTACAGTTCCACTTGTTGTTTTGGTAAGTATTTTAAACAGGATGAGCAGTTTGCATCCAGATGAGCAATGGACTGATTTATTCACGGACAAAGCACCATGTTAGGAGTAATTCTTAGTTTACACTGTGGGGGATGGTGGGGGGGCGAGGGGGGGGGGGGTAACTTTGCCCACCAGCAGTGCATGTCGGAAGAGCTTGGACATGTTGCCACAGTTTTCCACTCATTTAAAATTAGTGGACGGAAAGTCATGAGCTGCGCATTTTTGTGATATGGGCTACCACTGGGTAAGGTTTCCCTATGGCAGCACGAACTCGGGAATCACCCCCACATGTCCATGCTTTACATTTCTAAACACTCATAGGGGTTTGCCAGTGGTCATTAGACTGTGATGCATCAGCTGAAATATTATTGCTCTCTCTGGACTGTAAAAGTTCAGACCTGGTTCTTTCATGAACAGTCCTTTTGGGTCTTTTTACGTTACTTCCTGTTTCTGATTCCAGTTCCATTTAATCATCTTTTCTAACAGTTTTATAAGAGGTTGTGGCGGATCACCACCTAAACGGGCATCATCCACTTTTCTGTCCGTGGACAATATATTGAGCACCTTGCCTTTAAGGCACCTTGCCTTTAAGGCAGGAGAGAAGAAGTGGGCGGGGCCTCAGGATTTTTCCAGAGAATTCTGGGAGCAGTCTGTTCAGCCATTTTGGACCATGCAGTTGTATTAAAAAGTCTCTGTTTTTCCACACATGGATTTAGTCTTAATTCGTGTTTCGCGGCAGCCTCAACAAGGTAATACTTTTCTGAAAGACTTGGTATGAAGCGACACAGGTAATTCTCTATGCATAGGATTCCATGCAGGTCCTTATTGCATTGTGGACGTGGCATGTGCTCCATAGTGACAATTTTCATATTGTCAGGTTTAAGCTTTCACTAGTATTGAGTTCACCAACAAATGTCAATGCACTGGGGCTGATTTTCCTGCTGTTACTGCCCTATATACAATAGTTCATGAAGCGCAATGGGACAGGAAAAGGGTAGAGCACCGCAATGCTACCATCTCTTTGGCAAATGGCACACATTTCTGAGTGTCAGCCGTGGCTCAGTGGGTAGCACTCTCGCCTTTGAGTCAGAAGGCTGTGGGTTTAAGTCCCACTCCAGAGACTTACGCACAAAATTTAGGCTGAGACTCCAGAGCAGTACTGAAGGAGCACTGCCTTTTGATGAGATGTTAAACCGAGGCCCCGTCTGCCCTCTCAGATGAACGTAAAAGATCCCATGGCACTATTTCAAAGAGAAGGGGAGTTCTTCCTGCCAATATTTATCCTTTAACCAACATCACTAAAAAAAAACAATATCACTAAAAAAATACAGATTTTCTGGTCATTATCACATTGCTATTTGTGGATCTTGCTGTCCACAAATTGGCAGCTGTGTTTCCAAATTACAACAGTGACTACACTTCAAAAATTGTTCATTGGCTGTAAAGTGCTTTGGGAAGTCCTCAGGTTGTGAAAGGCGTTATATAAATGCAAGTTATTTTTTTCTCTATTGGGCAAACGGGCGGGTATAGGAATCTCCCACCCAAAACAGATAGGAGCTTGCAATTAAAATGAGAAACGCTGAAGTGATACAACAATGCCTTGTATGTCTTTTTCCACTTTTTTTAGCTTTTAGCACAAGCCATTTCTAATTACTGTTCATATAAATTGGCTTCTAAGGTTACAGTATATGGAAGAAAGTTTAAAGCAGCACCAAGATGATTCATTCTACAGTTTTCAGATCACTTCTGGGCCTCTTTTTGTCTGGAGCAAGTAGTGTAAATGGGTTCAACAGTTCTACTTCTGGAGAGAGAAGGGGTCAAAGAATAAATTGTGAGATGCCAGATAAGTGGGATTAAAGTCAATCAAACAGCTGAGCTTGTTAGGTCTAATAGCACTTTCCTGAAACTGTTTACACTCTTATATTCATATTTTCTTGCATACATAGAGTCATTGGGCTGGATTTTCTCAGCCCCGAGGAGGCGGGTATGGAGGCGGGACTGCCGGTAAAGTTACAGGATTTGGGGGCGGCTGGCAAACCCTCGGAGGGGTCTGAAAGTGCAATGTAGAGGTGAGTGATGGGTGCAAGTGTGGAGTGGTAAGTATGTAAGGTGAGTGTAAAGTGTTAGAAAATGTTCACTTACCTTTGTGTCTGCCTACAGCCTTCAGCCGCTGTGGATCCGGAGTCCCGACATTTCCCGACAGTCCCGACAGCTTCACAGAGCTGTCAAACGCTAACATTTCTTCTTTCAAAAGTTCTTGACAGATGGCACCTCAAACGTTGACGTGCTCTGTCACTGACTTCCCCCTAATTGGCCTGCTGAGCCCACTGGGCGGGCTTAACAAGGCCAATCAGGAGAAACTCCCGCTGGTTGGCCAGAAGCTGATGGAGGCAAGATTGAAAGCCGGCAAGCAGCAGTCCCGCCTCTAAAAGCTTCCCATTGAGAAAATCCAGCCCATAGAGTCAAAGGGAGTGATTTTGCCAGCCCTGGGGAGGTGAGTATGGAGGCGGGACTGCTGGGAAAATGGCAGAATTTAGGGGCGGGTGCCCAACCCGCCTCCATGCCATCTTCCTAGGAGGCGGGTAGCCGTCCTGCGCCGGGTCCAGTCTCCTTGGAGAAGAGAAAGGGATTACAGTCTATTAACTGCCTGTTAACAGATAGCTAACAGGCAGAAAATAGGATTATCACCTTTTTGCATTCACAAGTGCGGGCTTCCCGAAGGCTCCAAAACACGCCAGCTCAGCGAGGCGAGTACTGGGTCTGCGGGGGTCGGGGGGGTGCAAAAGTGTGGTGTGAAGGTAAGTGATGGGTGCAAGAGTGTAGAGGTGAGTATCTGAGGTAAGTGCAACGTGTTTTTAAAAGTGTACTTACCTTTGTTTCTTCCTGCAGGCTTCAGTCGGTTTGTATGTGGAGCGTCTCGGACCTCCGTGTTGCAGATGAGAGATGGCCGTTGCATTCTCAGATGCAACAACCATCTCATTTCTGTAAAACAAAGAAGTTTGGTGAGGTCTTGAATGCAAGACCTCATCAAACTGCCGAGAATGTCACTGTTTGACAGCTTCACAGAGCTGTCAAACGATGACAATTCATCTGTCAAAAATTTTTGACAGATGATATGTTATACGTTGATGTTCTCTGCAACCGGCTTTCCTCTAATTGGCCTGCTAAGCCCGCTGGGTGGGCTAAACAAGGTCAATCAAGGGAAAATAGCGTGGGTTGGCCACAAATCGATGGAGGCAGGACATCGACCCGCCAAGCAGCAGTCCTGCCTCCAACGCACCCCATTAATAAAATCGCCCCCATAGAGTCATAACAGCACAGAAGGAGGCCATTTGGCCCATCGAGTCTGTGCCAGCTCTCTGTAGAGCAACCCAGTCAGTCCTATTCCCCTGCTCTATCCCCGTAGCCCTGCAAGTTTATTTCCCTCAAGTGCCTATCCAGTCTCCCCTTGAAAACATTGAGTGTCTCCGCTTCCACCACTTCCGTCGGCAGTGAATTCCAGGTCCTCACCACCCGCTGCGTAAAAAAGTTCTTCCTCACATCCCCGCTGTATCTCTTGCCCAAAACCTTAAATCTGTGTCCTCTAGTCCTTGTACCATCAACTAGTGGGAACAACCTTCCCCCGTCTGGCCTATCCAAACCCATCATAATCTTGTACACCTCTATCAAATCACCTCTCAACCTCCTTTGCTCTGATGAAAACAAATCCAGATTCTCCAACCTGTCCTTGTAGCTAAGATCCCCCATCCCTGGAACCATTCTGGTAAATCTCCTCTGCATCCTCTCAAGGGCCTTCACATCCTTCCTAAAGTGTGGTGACCAGAACTGGACACAATATTCCAGTTGTGGCCTAACCAGCCCTTTATAAAGGTTCAGCATAACTTCTCTACTTTTGTACTCAATACCTCTATTTAAGAAGCCCAAGATCCCATATGCTTGGCTAACCACTCTCTCAATATGTCCTGCCACCTTCAGGGACCTATGCACATTAACTCCCAGGTCTCTCTGTCCCTGCACAATCTTTAAAACTGTGCCATTAAGTGTATATTGCCTCCCCCTATTCCTTCTGCAAAAATGCATCACATTTGCTTGAGCAAGCACTTTTAAATATCTTTTGAAAACATAAATTACAATGGGACATTTGATGGGAGGTGGAACAGGCCACAGTGAATGGTACGGGAAGAAGACGTAGCGGAGGAAGTGAGAGGCTTTGATTTTTGAAGTGAGGACCGTTTGCCTCTCGAGGCTGTATCACATCCCTGTGTCTACGCATTTGACTCTCTAAGCACTCTGATGGTTTAGTGCATCTGTTGATAATGTGTTTGAATTTGTTGGCAGTCTAAAGAAGCTACACCCCACCGGTACACTGGCATTTTGTTTTTAACAGAGTTTGGATTCAGATTTGTGTGATCATTCCAAAAATTAGAGGGGGAATCTAAAGTCTGAACGCATCCAAAATGTTGATGCCAATCTATAACAATAACCACTAAAAAGGATATCAGGTTTCAGAGAGGAGTTTGCAACTAAGAAATGCATACAGATTTCCTTATTTATGTTCTACTATTTAACAAAGACTTGGCTGTTTAAATGTTTTTCATTGTAGAAGGAGCATTTATTTTATCAACAGATATATTATGTGCCAAATGCCTACTTGTCTCTGGTTACATATCAGGTCACCTTCCAACCACAGTTCAATGGGCACGCAATGAAGATTATCATGGACTGGCACTGTTTAATGTCACTCTGTTAGAGAGTGACACAGTTGTTAACATTCTTTTGTTTATGGTTCTTGTTAGATGACTGGATCCATCCCAGTAACTTGACAGATAGAATGAATGTCACAGAGAATGCTGCTAACATGGTGAATGCCATGCAGGAAAATAGCTAGAGTAATGGAAATGGTTTTACACATGTATTAAATAGCATTGTCTGGTTTGTTCTGAGATCATTAGCCAACACCATTCCTCCTGTTTGTACAATATCGAAGAATTTTTACAGCCCCACAGAGAGCTGAATACTTAGAAAAGACCAGGGAGCCAATTTTTACTTGGAAAAATCAGCATTAATGGGGTGGTGAGGAACTCAAGGTGGGGTCAGTGGCCTTACTGCCCCATTAACCCCAATGATCAGACAATTGCCTCTTTCACAGGGGCCTACTGCTAGGCAGCATAAGTGCCAGCCTGAAACACATTGGGTGCTCTGGCAAAGTTGATGCACCTTTTCTCTCTGCCTCTTCATTTCCTTACTGTAGGTGTGAAGAATGAGACTTGTTGGCATCAACAACTCTAACGCAAAAGCCGTATTAAATATTTTGACAAATAGGTGGTAATTTTTGACTCACGCGCTGGTGGCAGGGAATCTCATCAGATTGCATCGGAAAATCGTGGGCTGCGAAACTGCTGTTTTCTGTAATGCAACGAAGGTGGGCGAGGTTCCCCACCACCATATATATGGAAAAGCCAGTGCAGACAATGTTATATTGCACAAAGACTGAGTGGTGGCCACCCATGGGATGAGACAAATCAATCATTAGCAGGCATGTGACCACTGTCGTCAGACTTGTTTCCATTAATAATAATGGTCTTGTGACTACGATACAGTGGTCTTTCCAGAGATACATAGGGGGGAAAATTTGGTACCTTAGCACCTCCCATTAGTGCCTGCAGATGGCGGTAATGGGGCGCTGATGCAGTCGTGCCGGGGCAAGGTGAATCCAGCGATGCACGGCAAATCTGCACCCCCGCCCCGCGTCGCTGGTACAAGCTACTGCCGAGGACTTCAACGCCAGGCAGATCGTGACATCAACGCTCACTAGCCGCCTGATCTGGAAAATTTATTGTCGCCACTTACCTTAGCGCTTCAACTAGACAGTGACAGGGAGAGCTGGTGTGCAGCTGCAGGAAGCTGGCTCCAGCGATGTTATTTAAAGGCATCAGCATTAATCACTCACAGCTGTCAGGGTAGGTTGGTTTCAGTGGTTTCTTGTCAGTTTCAGCCAGTGGAACATTTTGTATGAATAATTTAAAACTTCTTTTGTATTAGCAGTCTTCTGGCAAGTACAAAGTAGCTACATTTATTGCTCAAAGATTCAAACTGCTACACTTGGCAACTTTAATGGGACTGTACTGGCATACCACCTCGCCCTCCAGGATCTATGGTGGAGGGAGCATAGGCAGTGAGAAATACGGGAACATGTGCGCAGAGGGATGAGGAGGGACCTCAGGGCTCTCACCAGGAGGCCTTACCCTCTGAGGGTATTCCGACAGCACTTCTCCTACCTTCAATTAAGCGAGGAGCAGTGTATTAGATGGCTCCACATCACCAACGTGGTGGTCACAAAATTCTGACACCTCTTCCAAACAAACCTCCAGCCTCACACCAGGATGACTTAAACCCCAGATCCCTTTTTCTCACCGCATGCCCATCATACCATCCCTGTGTCATGCCATATCACAGCGTCCTCCTGGGCACAAAGGTGAAATGAGGAGACCACAAAATATTGCAAACTCCATTAATAAATTTATGCATAAACATATCACACAAATCACATGAATTCTAATAACTAATGACTCTTGAGCCTGTCATAGTTGAATAGCTGTCATTGTGTGCAAGGTATGAGATGTGGGTGTGTGTGTTGGTAGGTAGAGATTGTTGGTGGGTGAGCGCTGGGGGTGTGTTGTTTTGGGCAGCGTGTGAAGCTTGTGGAATAGATGTTGGTATGTAGCATTTGTTGAAGCATTCAATCACCCTGACCACCCAACTGAGGTGGATCTGCCATGAGCACACCTGCTTCAGTCCTCTGGCTCCTTCTCCTTGTTGTGCTTCTCCTTGCTGAGGCAGCTACACAGCCAGCAATGCTGAGAATGAGGTGCTGCAGTATCAATGAACCTCCCCTTTAAGTACTGGGAAAAGCCAATGGCAATGATGAGTTGCGATTAGACTGCACCCGATATTGGTCCACCCTTTCAGTGTAACACCACTGAGCTAAGCCTTTAAGACTTGTTTTAGCACTCCAATCATTTCTTTGAGCAGTGAGAATGAAATTTGTGTGCAGTCTAAACCATTAGCGCCTGGCGCTAATTCTCAAACTTTTCTAAAGATACCACCCATTCCTGGGCTGTAATGAATTTCTAGCCCATAATCTCTATATACAGGTGTAATCCTGCAGCAATTTTACATTTGTGATCTATGATTTCCCTTACAGATGCTTCATCTGGTAGCTCATAAAACAGTTCTAATTACCATTAGAAACATAGTTTGTAGTACACTGTAGGGAACAATTTCAGAGTGTTGGCACAGACAGTGTAGTTTGCTTTGTTTATACAAGATATAGCTACTGTCAAAACAGATCATTCAAAAATGGACATATTTGGTAATAATAATGAAGTTTATTTTCAGGGATGAGAACTTGTTAATGACCAACCATCAATGATGTCATTTTTTATATATATTATCTTGAAGAATACGAGTCATCAGTTCCCAGTAATGTCCTCTGCAGGCTTTCTTGTACTGCTAGGCAACATATTATGCCTTATAGGGATAATCTACTTCAGATGACACTTCAGAAGAAAGGTAACTGGAGCCTCACTGCATTATAGAAATTGTTTTTGCAGTAATTGCATTGTATTATTACTCCTGCATACTAGATCTTTGCATAAAACAATTGTAAATTGCAGTTCATAGGAAGGAGTATAAACACCATAATGCATTAAATGTAACAGAATGGCAATTTTAATTATTTCTCCAGCATTGGATTCTGTTTTAGATTTGCACAAGATTTCTCCTGGATGGCAGAAGCCTGAATTTTTGCTTTACAGCTCTGCTTTCCTACTGCACCGTAATGGATACCATTTGACAGGCCCATTCTGTGATTAAAGCTCATTCAGGGAAAAATTTACAAAATGGCATTAAATCAAAGTACTGAAAGTGCTAAATGGTGCCAAAGCACAAACACATGATGTTGAACAAGCAAATGAGCCTTCCTCTGCTAAAATGTGCATTTCCATTAATTGTTTCCAACTACCTGCAACATCAGTTAATATTATCACCAGAATTTCAAACATAACCAACTTTCAACATCATTTTTCGGTGTCAACTGTGGCTCAGTGGGTAGCACCCTCGCCTCTGAGTCAGAAGGTTGTGGGTTCAAAGTCCCACTCCAGACACTTGAACACAAAAATCTAGGCTGACACTCCAGTGCAGTGCTGAGGGAGTGATGCACTGTCAGAGGTGCCATCTTTCAGATGAGACACTAAACGAGGCCCCGTCTGCTCTCTCAGGTGGATGTAAAAGATCCCATGGCACTATCTTGAAGAAGAACAGGGGAGTTATTCCCAGTGTCTGTAGCCAATATTTATCCCTCAATCAACATCAATAAAACAGATTATCTGATCATCATCACATTGCTGTTTGTGGGAGCTTGCCAAACGCAAATTGGCTGCTACATTACCACAGTGACTACACTTCAAATAGTACTTCATTGGCTGTGAAGCGCTTTGGGACGTCTGGTGGCCATGAAAGGCGCTATATAAATGCAAGTCTTTCTTTCTTTCAGCATACGGCGAATCATTTGAAAAATAATGATCAGTTCAAAAGAGTTTTGCTGCATCTTATTTACTATTGAAACTTTAGCGGTACTAATACTAACTGGAAAGTCAATGCTCCGCGCATCGAGTGAGTAGCTGAACCATAACAGACCACAAGGTCCCAGATTCAATCTGTGCTGAATTAGGTAATCTCAGCCTCGACGGTGGTAGGAGTGTTATAATTGCCTCTTAGTTTGAAAGGGGAAAATTGGCCTGGGTTTCTGATTCTAACAGTGATCCCTGCTGGAAGTGTGCATCTGTGGACTTCAAGTGAGAAGCGATTCCACCCTCCTCCTTGTGGTCGAATAGCCTGCTGACATTCATTGTCAAAGTTCACATACGAATACGCATCACTCGGGCAAGGTACCAGTTCTTGCCTGACAACTGCGGCACCTCAGAACCGTATCCCAGTTGGGAGTTAATGCCTTCGCAAGACAATGATTTTGCCAGGTTTGTAGTCTTGTGGGCGACTTTTGTTTGCTCAGTAGTGCTATTTAATATCCAGACACTGTAAACATCAGTCAGCACTGGGCCTGAGGAGCTAAACTTTCTCTTTAGGAATATAAATATAAATTTAAATCTAGTATTTACTTTGTATTTTTGTCATCCTTGCATGTACAGAACTTCATTCTATTATTGTCCCAGGTTGTTCGCATGCATCTTGGTTACATAACCAATTGCAAAAGGGCAGAGGCCTGAGAGACGATCGATTGGCCACTTGTAGAATAATGATATGTGAGAGAATTAATGATAATGAGCAACCAGATTCATCTAAAAACAGAGCAATTTATATTTCTCTTACATTGAAAAGTTGTTATTGTTGTTGTACAATACTGAGGCCCCTATAAATATTATTCTGCTGGGTATTCAACATGACTTTAAGGATAAAAGAAAGATTTGCATTTCTATAGCACCTTTCACGACTACCAGATGTCCCAAAGCGCTTCCAGCCAATGAAGTACTTACTTACCCGTAAAGGTAATTCATCGCTTCTGTTAGCAAGACAGAAAAACTTGCATTTATATAGCAGCTTTCATGACCTCAAGATGTCCCAAAGTGCTTTACAGCCAATGAAGTACTTTTGAAGTGTAGATTGAATCTGGGACCTTGTGGTCTGTTATGGTTCAGCTACTCACTCGATGCGCAGAGCATTGGCTTTCCAGTTAGTATTAGTACCGCTAAAGTTTCAATAGTAAATAAGTTGCAGCAAAAATTTTTTGAACTGATCATTATTTTTCAAATGATTAGCCGTATGCTAAAAAGCTGAAAGAAAGAAAGACTTGCATTTATATCGCGCCTTTCATGACCACCGGACGTCCCAAAGCGCTTCACAGCCAATGAAGTACTTTTTGAAGTGTAGTCACTGTTGTAATGTAGGAAATGCGGCAGCCAATTTGCGCGCAGTAAGCTCCCACAAACAGCAATGTGATAATGACCAGATAATCTGTTTTATTGATGTTGATTGATGGATAAATATTGGCCAGGACACTGGGGATAACTTCCCAGCTCTTCTTCGAAATAGTGCCATGGGATCTTTGACATCCACCTGAGACAGCAGACAGGACCTCGGTTTAACGTCTCATCTGAAAGACAGCACCTCTGACAGTGTAGCACTCCCTCAGTACTGCACTGGAGTGTCAGCCTAGATTTTCGTGCTCAAGTCTTTGGAGTGGGACTTGAACCCACAACCTTCTGACTCAGAGGCAAGATTACTACCCACTGAGCCACAAATGACACTAAAAATAGCAGAACTAACACATGCTCTATTGGGGTTGATAAACAGATTTATATAAAATTCAGAATAAAAGTAGAAAATGTTGGCAATGCACAGCGTGTCTGAGAATATTTGAAAGAGAATGTTTTGGGTGTGAATCGTTATCATTCAAAATATTAACTTAGTCAAATTTTTCATACATGTTCAGTTCTATAACTAAACCATCTCAACCAAAATATTAAAATTAAATTATTCAAAACTGCAATGTTTTTTACATATTGCCATTTATGCAATTTTAAATGTGTATTTGCAGCCTAAGGGCCATTTAGCCTTTGAAATATTGAAACCCCAGGCTTTATTCTTAAAAGCCTAAAGTGTTTGTGTGGAACACCCATCCAATTAAAAAAGCCACCACATTTTTCATCTCGGTCAGAATTGAGAGTAGGACTTAGAAATTTTCAGTAATGGGTCAGGGTGAGTAAAGGGTTAAAGTGTACAGCAGTATTTTAGGACCATATTAGTGAACCTGAGTGCAATGTGAACTCACCCAGGCAGAACTAAACATTAAAATAACATGTGTGTGGGGATTACCTTTTCAAGTGGTCAAACTTTGTGACTACTTTCAGTAAAAATACGAAAGGGTTGCTGAAATTCAATGCTGATTGACTGTCACTCGTGTCATGATTTGTAATTTTCTTGAAAGGATACTCAGGGGGCATATCTTCAGATTTACAAGGAAGCAGTTTGAACTTTAAAATCCCATGGGGAATGAGAATTACTGCAAACAATGCTGAAGGAAAGGGGAAATTAAAGGTTCCTCTTAATGATCTTGTATTAGAGGCCTCTTTGGTGGTTTGAAAAAGAGGATTATAGGTTATTCTTTCTCCAACTGCAATTTATGCAGCTGTTTTTCCTATGAGTACAGGCTAAATTGATAGAAAATTCCATTCCTTTGTGCAGGGTCTATAAGCAGATGTATGGAAAAAAGTTTATATCTGTCATTTTTGTCAAATATATGCTAAGTCTAGATAAACACTTTCAGTAGTATCCTGCTGTTTCTATTTATCAGAGAATGTAACATTTTCCTGCATTCTGCAGATAAATGTGTTTAGTGCTCTGAGACTGAACATCAAATACATTTTGACCTCAGAAATAAGTATAGGCACCGCAGAAACAATAACAATATTACATTGACTGTGGGAATGAAATCAAAGCGCGCTGACTTCCTTCAGTGTGATCCTTTTACAGAAAGATTTTAGATAACTAAAAAAAAAAGCATATTATTAGCGGAGGCATTCTTTATTGAATCATCCTTGTGTCATAGGTTGCTTTTACACTCTAAAATTTGTGAGGAGAAAATACATTATCAGCCTTTCCAATTTTGTCAAACAAAAGAAATGGGTCCATTTGAGACCATTTGCATCTTGTAAAAAACCTGCAGCTGAGCTTTGTGTTCAGAGGTGTAATGACCGGTTGTCACAACACGCTGGAGGTGGTCTCATGACAAAATGATCCCCTGTCACTCCTGTCGCAGGAAATGCAGTGGCAACCTGTAATTCGTTCTACTCTCTGGTATCCTGCCTAGGTTTGTTAAATAGCAATTTGCAGGAAGTAAATCTGCTGAAGTTGTGCCTAACAATGTTTTAACAGTAATATTTGACGGAAGCGCTTTAACTGGTGCATGGGGTTAGGAAAGATTTGTCATCTGTTGGTACGCACAAGCTTTAATCTTTATTTCGCTGGGGAAAAGGGTTATTTTTATTTAAGATCAAAGAAACAAAATCGGTGGAAGCAATGATATCTTTCAAAGAAATTCCTTTTTTTTTCCCAGCAATAGGCAATTCTTTTTAAACTTAAATGATATACATTCAGCAAGTGACATAACACCAATGCTATTAACATTCACAAAGTAAATTAGTGAAGATGCACATATTAATAACAAAACTGAATATTTTAATTTGTTTGTAGCACTCCAAGCTATTTGTTCTAGTTTAAATAAGTCATCTTCTGCAGCAGAGCAAGTTATATTTCAATTCTGCTGTGCTACAAGCTTATTTTCATGGCATCCGTGCCATGAATGAAGTGCACACACGCAATAAATGCAATGTAAAGTTTGTATTACAAACCCGTATCTCTGTCGGTGGAGGAGTGACGGAGACTGGCACCTCAGCCAGCGGAGCCACGTCGACACTGCTGCCGTAGTATTCCTGATTTTTATCTGCCCTGGACAAATCCAAAATGGCCAAAGATACGGGGCTGGATTTTCCGTCCGGAGGCGAGTTCGGTGTTTGGCAGAGTTCTGGTCCCGCTGCCGGTTCCATCCGCACTGAGATAACGGTTTTCAGTAGATTGGGCTTATTAAGCCTGCCGTGCGCGTTGCCCGGCCCAATCAGTGGGTGCGGCTCTGCTGCTCGCC
Source organism: Squalus acanthias (assembly GCA_030390025.1). Lineage (NCBI taxonomy): Eukaryota > Metazoa > Chordata > Chondrichthyes > Squaliformes > Squalidae > Squalus > Squalus acanthias. Next base: position 59,078,230 of record CM059427.1, on the reverse strand, counting down.
TTTGCTGACGTCTTTGACTCAGTTGCATTTAAGGGGCCCATGTAGCCTTTGGCTTTTATTCACTTTCTGATGCTCCTGAGTGCTGGTGTTTGCGAGATGACTGCTCCTAGAACAAAGGCTTCTCCCCGCTTTGATGATGACTTCCTCCATGCTCTTGTGGAGGGAGTAAGAGGGCACAAGGAGGTTCTGTTCCCTTCCAATGGATGGAGGAAGCCTCCTCAGCACACAAAGGCAGCCTGGCTGCAAATGGCTGAGGAGGTAAGTGCTAGTTCGTTGTTTGCATGCACCTGGGTGCAGTGCAGAAAAAGGTTCAATGATCTGCTAGGCTCAGCAAAAGTGAGTATAACATCACACTTACCTTCAATCTGCCCCCTCTCCTCTCATCACCAGCCCTCTGCATTGTCGACCTACTCCTGCACATCCCAACTTACCCTTACATCCCTTGCACCCTTAACCATCCCTGTCTCTCTCTGTACAGAATCACTTCACCATCCTACTATGCAGCCCTCACACTCGCTCTCACTGTTATGCAATGACCACAACTAACAATGCACAGGGAGGGACCTTGGTATTGGCACCTCACTCCATCATTGTCTCCCTCTAAACATCTATGTTATGGATTCTTTACACTCACTCCATCAATCTCGCTGAAACTCCACTTGTGTCCCTCATTGCAGGAAAAGAGAGGGAGAGGGGGAGGACAGGAGGAGGCCCACATTCCATGGCGCATTTAACTAACGCTGAGGAGGCTGCTATCGAGATCATCGGAGGTGCAGAGGAGCTGGAAGTGGGGGATGGAGAGACGGGCACAGTACAGCAAGCTGGTGACAGAATAGATTTGCAACCCTCTGATTTAGATTTCATGAGTGACTGATATGGCATCTGATGTTCATAAAAATTGAGTTCTGATCATCTGCACAAGGGGATGTGTTTGCTACCTAAATATCACATGTCTAACTCATGCCTTTACTCCCCCACAGGACCATCGAGAGCCCCCCTCCCCACTGTCCAGGAGGAAGAGCCAGAGGATTCCATAGACGAACCTGCAGCCTCTGAGGGAGCAGCGTCAGCAGAAATTAGCCCAGCCAGCACCAGCGCAGAAACACACACCTCGGTGGGTCCTTTGTGACATAGAATAGTGTTGTCACCTGGTGTATCACAGCTCACAAGTGAGCGTCAGCAGATGGTGGAGACAGGGACAACAGGGGAGAGTGCGCGTCGGAGGCCGCAGGGCACTCCTAGCTCTGCTCAGCTGCATGTAGACACTGTGCCTCTGGGGCCATCCAGAAAGAGAGCGGTGCTGGAGTTTCAGGAACAAGTGCAGGAGGCTCTGACAAGGTTTGCAATCATGGTAACTGCAAGTGTGCAGAGAATGGAGGAGTCCATGTCAAACATGAGCAATGCTGTGGTGCACGCAATGGTGAATGTAGGTGCCATCATGGAAAGGATGGCAACCTCCATGAAGGACATAAATCGCCAGAGTCAGGAGATCATGGTAACACTTCTAAATAGATGGTCATCTATGGAGGACAGATGGGCATCTATTGAGGAGAGAAACCAGAGGTTCACGGATGTCCTTGTTATGAGGAATGTCAGCACAGAAATGGGTCCTCATGGCGCCACTGATGTGCAGCAAGGTGCTCTCCAGCTACTTGCTAGCAGTGAAGTGCGGGTGACCCATGAGAGGGATGTTGTTGGTCGACAACAAGGAAGTGGGGGCTCCTCTCCAAGTGCTCACACTTCCATGCCACTACGGAGCCCTCGGTCAGAGCCCCAGATGCCTCACCCATCTGAAATGACTGTCTCTGACCCTGCACATCTGCAGGAGGAGCAGTCTTTTGCAAAGCCCTCCCAGGCTCCCAAACCCAGAGGACACCCGCCAAAAGCATCTAAGCAGGTGCAGCGGGGAAGTGAGCAAGCTGCCTCTACATCTGCTGAAGCCACAGGGGAAGCACCACGTAGAAGCACACATAAGAGAAAGCTAACACACAAATAGTCACAAGGGTAGTCACTTGGGTGTTTTGATATAATACAAAGTTATGTTTGTTATCTTTATTTATATTGTATTAAACAAATGCAATGTCAAAGATTCAAAGAGTTGCCCTATGTGTGCTCAGAATTGGAAGTGACACAGTGAGGGGTGAGGGTGCCTTTCATCTGCAGTGATGGTGGGGAGAGTGATAGGAATGCACAGTTAATTGTACAGAAGCTGTATGGTGTGGAAGGGAGGTCCTGCCAACCCTCATATCCATGTGCCAGCCACATGTCTTTGTTGCATAAAGTTATGCGAATCTGGCATGGATTAGTCCATCCCTTGCCTCACGGCCCGCAATGTGCTCGTGTGCTGGTCGCACTGGGACAGCCACCTCCGCCAGGTCTTCCTCATCTGCAGCCTCATTCGGCTCTTCCTCCTCCTCCACAGAGGCTGTGCGCTCTGCCACTTGTTCCTCAGGCAGCGGTAAGCCATGCTGCAGTGCGATGTTGTGCAGGGCACAGCAGACCACGATGATTCTGGAGATCCTGGCTGGTGCATACTGAAGGGCTCCACCAGATCTGCCCAGGCATCTGAAGCGCATTTTGAGCAAGTCTGTGGTTTGCTCTATGATGCTTCTGGTGGAAATGTGGCTGTCATTGTAGCGCTCCTCACCTTCATTTGATGACCTCCTCATCGGTGTCATTAGCCACGTCTTCAGGGGATGGCCCTTGACTCCAAGGAGCCATCCAGAAAGTTAGGTTGGTGGATTGAAGAGCTGAGGCACAGTGGACTGCCGCAGGATGAACAAGTCATGGTAGCTGCCAGGGAACTTGGCGCAAACATGCATAATGTTCTTCCTGTGCTTACACACCAGCTGGACGTTAAGGGAGTGGAAGCCCTTGCGGTTCACAAATACAGCTGGGTTGTGATGGGGTGCCCTAATGGCCACATGTGTGCAGTCTACGACGCCCTGCACCCTTGGGAAGCCTGCTAGATTGGCAAAGCCAACCGCCCGCACGGTAACACTTGCTTCATCCGTTGAGAAGTGGATGCAATTGTGCGACTTGGCATACAGGGCATCGGTAACCTGCGTGATGCAACTGTGGGCAGCCGACTGGGAGATGCCACTGATGTCTGCTGCTGATCCCTGGAAGGATGCTGAAGCAAAGAAGTTGAGTGCGGTGGTGACTTTGACAGCCACTGGTAAGGAGTGTCCAGCCGCTCCTCTGGGCTGCAGGTGTTGGTGCAGCATTGTGCAGATGTCAGTGACTACCTCTCGCGAAAGTCTCCGCCTCCTTTGGCACTGCTGCTCACTAATGTTGAGAAAGCTCATCCTCGGCTTGTAAACCCTGTGTTGGGGGTATCTCCTGCGGCGCGGTGCAGCCCTGCGCTGATGCCCTCTGCCCTGTGCAGCATCAGGTGGCTGAGGAGAAGGTTGGCGCTCCTGTTGTTGGTGCTGCTGGTGTGCCTGGTTCTGCTGCTGCTCTTCTTCCGAATCTGAGGACCAGGATGAGAGGGTATGAATGGTTTCCATTCCACTGGTATATATCTCAGTTGAGAAAGAGATGTTATAAGCGCTCAGTCAATGTGGGGAGAGTTTATACCAAGGAGGTCACAGTGCATATAGATCTCAGAACAAACACTTACAACCTCAATACATTGAAAAATGTCTTCCAAATCCTGAAAACAGAAAAATCTGGCATCTGAAATTGAACTGATGTGGCAGGTCAGCTTTTATGCTACAGTTGCAGCTGTGAATTATTCAGCTTGTTGGAATACCCGACACAATCAGCTGGCGTGTTTGTCGAACAACGTGGAACATGCTGAAAATCAAAAAACCCTGTAAAAATAGGATTAAGCAGGTAGTTAACACTTTATGTGGCTCTCCCGTCTCTTGGTGTCAGGTCTGATCGGAAGTCGCAGACCCGACACTTTGGAAAGTCGCGTGGAGGCGGGATAGCGGCGGGTTCGCAACCCGCCATCAATCATTATGATTTTAACTCCGGACCCACCTCCAAACCCACCCTCTGAGTGCCGGCAAAATCGCGGCCATAATATCTGCCACAAACTCCGTTCCGTAGCCATCGACTCCATCCCTCTACCTGGCAACTGTCTGAGGCTAAACCAGACCGTTCACAACCTTGGTGTCGTATTTGAACCTGTGATGAGCTGCCGACCACATATCTGTGCCATCACTAAGACCGCCTCCTTCCACCTCCGTAACATAGAGTCATAGGGCTGGATTTTCTGAATGGAGACGTGTTGGAGGCGGGACTGCTGCTTGCCGGGTCTCAGTCCCGCCTCCATCATCTTCTGGCCAACCAGCGGGATTTTCCCCTGATTGACCTTGTTAAGCCCGCCCTGCGGGCTCAGCAGGCCAATTAGTGGGAAGTCACTGACAGAGCACGTCAACGCCTGACATGCCATCTGTCAAGATTTCTTGAAAGAAGAAATATCAGCGTTTGACAGCTCTGTGAAGCTGTCAAACACTGACATTCTGTGTAGTATGATGAGCCCTTATGTTCAGGACTCATCAAACCTTTCTACTTTGTAGAAATCAGATGACTGTTGGTTCGGAGGATTCAACAGCCAGTCTGTGAAATCTACAATGAAGATGTCAGGACTCCGGATCCAGAGCGGCTGAAGGCTGTAGGCAGAAACAAAGGTAAGTGAACATTTTCTAACACTTTACACTCACCTCACATACTTACCACTCGACACTTGCACCCATCACTCACCTCTACATTGCACTTTCAGACCCCTCCGACCCCCGCAGACCTCCTACTTGATTCCTCCACCCTGGCGGGGTTCTCCAAGGTCAGGAAGCCTGCACTTGAAAAGGTAAAATGGGACTAATCCTTTTTTCTGCCTGTTAACTACCTGGCAAAAGGGCACGGAGGCGGGATGGGGGCGGGTTTGCCAGCCGCCCTCACTTTCTGCAACTTTACCGGCAGTCCTGCCTCCATACCCGCCTCCTCAGGGCTGGCAAAATCCAGCCCATAGAGTCATAACGGCACAGAAGGAGGCCATTCGGCCCATCGAATCCATGCCGGCTCACTGCAGAGCAATCTAGTCAGTCCCATTCCCCCGCTCTGTCCCCGTAGCCCTGCAAGTTTATTTTCCTCAAGTGCCTATCCAGTCTCCCCTTGAAAACATTGATTGTCTCCGCTTCCACCACTTCCGTCAGCAGTGAGTTCCAGGTCCTACTTCGCCCCTGCCTCAGCTCATCTGCTGCTGAAATCCTCATCCACGCCTTTGTTGCCTCTAGACTTGACTATTCCAATGCATTCCTGGCTGGACTACCATCTTCCACCCTCCATAAAATTAAACTCATCCAAAACTCGGCTGCCCACATCCTAACTAATTAGGAAAGCAAATGGTATGTTGGCCTTTATTACAAAAGGATTTGAGTATAAGAGCAAAGACGTCTTACTGCAAATATATAGAGCCTTGGTGAGACCACACCTGGAGTATTGTGTACAGTTTTGGTCTCCTTGCCTAAGGAAGGATATACTTGCCATAGAGGAGTGCAACAAAGGTTCACCAGACTGATTCCTGGGATGGGGGGGATTGTCCTATGAGGAGAGATTGAGTAGACTAGGCCTATATTCTATAGAGTTTAGAAGAATGAGAGGTGATCTCATTGAAACATACAAAATTCTTACAGAGCTTGACAGGGTAGATGCAGGGAGGATGTTTCCCCTGGCTGGGATTCACAGGTTTGCTTGTTGGGCCAGTGGGAAGCACTCCTGGTCCTCCTGACCAGCAAGCAGTGTTGTAGAAGCTCCTAACTAGTCCATCCGGCCCTTCACGCCACCCTTCAGCTGTCATGTTTCCTGAGGCCTGGGAAACTCGTCCTGCAGGTGTTAAAAATAAAAGTAATATCAAAATGGAGGCACACAGCCTCCTCAAAACATTTTACTGATGACCCACCTCCTGACTGCGGGTTGGTCGCCCACCCCCCGACCTGCCTCCGCCTCAGAAGTGGGCGGGTTGGAGACAGGATGGGGTCGGGGCGGGGGGCTTAAAGTTATCCCCCATATGTTAGAAATTCACACAAATTCTCCTTATTTACTGCACCTTTTAAATTAAATTCATTGGCCCAGATATTCCGATCCCTACGGGTGTGTACACACTGTGTACCCACCCGTAGGGACATCGGAAATGCCAGTTTCAGGCATGCATAGCAGATCCTCCGGCTGCCCTAGAGAAGGGCCTCTGCGGGCGGATAGTTCCGCTTTTTGGAGACCCTCTGCCCGCAGAAAACCCTTACAATTCTTACGCCTGGTAAAAGCAGGAGTAAGGCCTGCTTTTACCAGGATAAAAGTTGAAAGAACTTTAAAAAAGGGTAAGTTTATTTTTAGCCCCATAAAAAACTTTAATTATTTTTTTCAAAAAGTTAAATTTTTGTTTAAAATACTTAATTTATTGTAATTTCAAGTCATTTTAAAAATGTGATGTCTTTTTTTAATTTATTTAAAGTTTTACTATGTTTTTGGTGTAATCTCCATTCATATATTTGACAGGTCTTCCTGTCAAACGTATGAAGGGAGATTCCCTTCTGTATTTGGCTCCCCATGGCCCACGTGATCCCAGGGACGCTGCGAACTACATGCGCTTCTGGGATACGTGGGCCCTGCACACTTCAAGTTTGGAGAGGCCCAGGAGCGGAAGCGTGTGCGTCCTGGGAGCCCTCAGGTAAGGGCGTAGATTTTTCCAGATCGCAGGCCTCCGCCTGCGGGAGGCCTGCGATCGAAAATACGGGCCATTATATTTTATCTTAGCAATTATGGAATGGATAGACTATGTTAAAAGTTAACATTGTCTACATTTTTACTTGAAAATGCTAACTAGAAGAGAGCAACCAAGGTCCTTTTCTGAAGACCTTCAGAATGTATGATCTTGATTTAAATCGTATTTTAATGCATGATTTATTGGCCTCTGGGTGCAATGAAGTTATGTTATAATTTAGATTTTGTTGCTTAACTGATTTGTGGATATTTTGTTAATTTTTTTCAAATGCAACATTTTATTTTGGGTGTTTTTTGAGATTCAGCTTCAGCTGAAAAGGAATCTCGTGTCTTTAAATCACCACATAGCAAGCCATAGCTACAATGAGCACTTTGCAGCACAGCCTTCTTTTCACAGTAAGTAGATTGTTAACTCGTGGTAAAACATCTTTGAAAAATGAAAAGTAATGTCAAACTGGATATCATCCTTATGTTTTATTGCCGATGCATAAATCTTGCTGACAGATCAAGTACGTTTGATAGCCTGCCCATTTTAGATATCTGGGTGAACTCAAACAGTTGCACAAAAATATTCTGAACATATCATCTTCATTAGCATACTTTACCAAAAAGCAATGAAGCAAGGGGGAGAGCTAGTGGTGATGGTAATAACTGTTTGAGTAAAGCCTTTTACTTTGCAGAAAGATCACTAATGTTTTGCCTTTGGGGGTTTTTTGTACTCCGAAGGATGAAAATGAGGAATATTTTTCAAACAGCAGGGGTAAAGTTTAGAAAACGGGTAACACATGGAGTGATGGAGATGGTGGTGCCACAGGGTGTAAAACACAAATTAAAAAAAAAAAATTCTAAAATGTAAAAACTGTAATTTCAGCATTTACAACTAATGATTGTGTTTCATCATCACTTTTATTATAGCTTGACAAAAAAAAACCACGGAAAATGAAGCAAAAACATTAGTTAGATTTGTAATTCAATTCACCCCCCCCTGGCAAAAAGAAGTAAGCTTCGGTTCATTCTACATGGGATAGGGGGCAACAGTTTATTTTTCCTCTATTCAAACACAATATTGTTCAAATGAAATAATTCTGAGTACAAATGTCATTGTACGCCAGTATACCTTCATCCATTAAAACACCAGTTCTGGAGCTTTGAAAGAACATTGGTGACGATTTTATGCAAGTTTTGCTTTTTCACAGGAAAGTCCATCAAATGTGTGTGAACATCACTGGATGTAGTGAGATCATCAGGCAGGGAAGATGTGAAACCTGAAGATGAAGTGACCATAAAGAAAACTTTCTGACATCTGTGCTGAGGAGAACGAGGAGGAGTCTGAGGTTGGTATTCTTTTCGCGTGGTGTGTCAGGCCTACTCAGAACTGGTAACAGCAAAAATGAGGGTGAAGATTTGCAGATTGTTGAATTTGATGTGGGCTAGAGACAGAAGCTAGATGTCTTGATCCAACTTATATATTGTGCTCTTTCTTTCCGACCAATGGATATGCATGATCGGATCTGATATTGTCAAACTAACCTTCTCTTCAATCGGTCCATAATATAAGGGTGCGGGTTTTCTTTTATGTGCAGTTTATAGATATTATTTGATCCTGAAAACTGGTTTTGCAAAAATGTTGGTATTTTATTTCCTCTACAAACAATCAGAAGCAACCTTGCTGATGGCTTTATCAGGAGGTTGTGAGGCTAAAACTGGGGCATGTATTCATGTTCTACACTCATTTTTGTATGTTTCCCTCCTCTGGTATGAAGTGGTGTGGTTATGTGTGAACTCACTTTTCGCCATAGGAATAGGATTCTAACAATGATACCAAACTAGGAGAGGTAGTATATTTCAAGGATTCAGCTCATAAATTACAGAATGAGTTGGGCAAAATATGTAAGTGGGCAGAACAACGACAGATGAAATTTAATGCAGAAAGTGTAAAAGTACTGCACATATGAAGAAAACAATAAGCAGCACCTATTCCCTGAATGGTGTTGCAATAACTAAGTATGAAACCAAAAGAGATCTAGAAGTCTTAGTAGGCTCAATGCTCAAAATGTCAAAACAATGCAGACCAGCGCTCAACAAAGATAATAGGATGCTGAGCAGTAGAATACAAAGGGATGAACTATAAGGAAAGACTGGAGAGACTTGGGCTTTTCAGCCTAGAAAGAAGGCATCTGAGAGATGAATTTATGGAGATATATAAGATCGTTATGGGAAAGGTAAATCCAGAACATTACTTTACATTCAATTATGAATGTAAGACAAAGGGGGCACATATTCAAAACTAGTAAAAGATAAATTTCGGACTGGTGTCAGGAAATTCCTCACAGAGAGTGATCAATATGTGGAATAGATTTTGTGGAGGAGTTGTGGAAGCAAAAATCCTGGTAGCATTTAAGAAAGAATTGTATTTAGGATCTGGGTTTGGACCTTTAGGATCTTTTTGGATTGATGAACAAAGTTGGGCTAAATAACTTTCCTGATCCATAATTATCCTGTGGATAAAGGTTACTTACTTTCCCATACATTCATCGTAGCCAGTGCAACGAATTGAATGGTGCTTAACACATGTTAAAATAAACTGTCTGCATCTTTGTGTACAGAGTTGCATTTGTGGATATGAAATGGAATGAAAATTTGGGAACTGGTCACAGTGACACATGAAGAAAAAGTAGCTGGGTCGTACTAATGTGAAGGCCACTCCTCCATAGATCACTCGTCAGTCTATCTGAAACCACATCCTTTATTAAAAGATTCGGCAGCTGTCATATGGGAAGAATCAGCTCTTGAAAAATAAAATTCAATTCAAGCTGAAGATTGTATGGAAAGCTGTTTTTTCAAACTACTGAAGCTAATCTGAACTAGTATTGGTATATGAATTATTTGGTACAACAGTACATTAGTGCACTATGGGCGGGGGAATAAATCATCCTGTTCAGCCATAACCATAGTGACTAACAGTTCCAGTTTATTTTACTACACCAAGTCGGGAAACATACAAGGGTAGATTTTTAAAAATTGGGTGCATTGGTCAGCAGACCATGTAGGATATTCCATTCACTAAAATATAATTTGTGCAAAGCTCTGAACCTGGAATGTGAATTAATATAATCTACCTTATAAAATAGATTTATTTTGTAGGTACTCTGATCTCATCCGCACAATTTTCTTATTTCTTTAATTTGCCCCCATCGCACCATGTCATTAACTAGTGACTGATGAATGACAGTCAATGCACCATTCAAAATCACATTGATAATGGAGGCCTTGAGACAAATTGAGAGGCTTAATGGTTAAAAAAAAAATGGTTTCAAGCAGTGTTTGGCCAAAATTGATTAAAACTAATTAATACAAATGCTAAGTGTAATATTTCAACTATAGGGATACAATTTAATGAAGTGTGTGATCAATAGAAATTTAAAGTCAGGTTAAAATTAAAGAGGATGTCATAGAAATTATCAAAATTAATTTTTAAAGTTTTTTTCTCATTATCGATTTATAATTCAGGGAAGGTACATTGACATTATTAGATGCTGGATCAGCACAGGAGAATGACTATTATCATCTTAACAGAGATTGACCTATTATGGCAGCACCCTCAAAATAGCCTGACATTAGCCAAACATGTTCATTAAATGCTCGCATCTCCTTTGGAAAACTAATCACACGGGACGTAAACAGTGACCCAAAGAGGGCTATTTAAACTGCAGAAATTGAGAGAGATTGGACTAACTGTATCTGTTCTGTTTTCAAAGTGTTCCCATAATGACAGATTGATTTGGGTGAGAAAAAAAAAGAAAGATTTACATTTCTATAGCACCTTTCACGACCACCAGACGTCTCAAAGCGCTTTACAGCCAATGAAGTACTTTTGAAATGTAGTCACTGTTGTAATGTGGGAAATACAGCAGCCAATTTGTGCACAGCAAGCTCCCACAAACAGCAATGTGATAATGACCAGATAATCTGTTTTTGTTATGTTGATTGAGGGATAAATATTGGCCAGGATATCTCCCCTGCTCCTCTTCGAAATAGTGCCATGGGATCTTTTACATCCATCTGAGAAAGCAGACGGGGCCTCGGTTTAATGTCTCATCCGAAAGACGGCACCTTCGACAGTGCAGCACTCCCTCAGCACTGCACTGGAGTGTCAGCCTAGTGGCATAGTGATACATAGAGGCATAGTGGTACACAATCTGTCCTTTTCACTTTGTGTGCTGGAGTCAACACTGTTGACGTGATTATATTAAAAAAAACTTTAGTGCGAATCTGAAGCAAAATTTTGAAGTGGCTTCATCCAAATCTGTTGTGGAAAAATTAGAAGCTTTTGAAAATCGTCCTTGAACATTGATCCGAATTAAAGGAGTTGGAAAAAGTAACCTTTACACTGGAAGCATAAGTTTACATGAAGCCCAGGGAATTGTGATAAAGCACACCTAACATTGTTGGCTTTTAAGAGTCACAAGTAAAATTGTAGACTAGTCCTCAGTGGACATGAGACCGCAAATCAAATTCAGCTGTCACACCTCTGTGCGTTTATTTATTACATTTCTGCAGCAATGCCAGTGACCTACAATGTATGTGACCCATATATTGTAGGTCTTGAAAGTGCCACCAGATCAGCAGTGGAAGAAGGTCATTTCTTTTGAACCCCTCAAAAACATTCCTTAATGCCAAGGTCAACCAAGAAGTTACCACAATCTGTTATATAGATGACAACTCCCACCAAGTGCAAGCTTTATTTAAAGGACACCTAACTTCTATTATGGGGAACATATTTGTACTGATTGTGTTGTAATGCTGTTAACATTTTTGGGTCAGTATTCAGATAATGAAGAACAGTTGCTGTGAATTCTGTTCAAAATTTGCAAAGTGGATCATCTTATTATCATAATTAAACTGAAGCTTACAGCTCAATGAAATATGAAAATGATTGTGCATTATGCATCAGTAGTATCAAGAGTCCAATAAAAATGACACTCCTTCATGTTCCTCTTTAACAACTCAAGGTGAGTCACAATATTGATATATTGGATTCACTATTTGAAAGAAAATTGAGTAATGGTATGGGAAAGCACTGTGCAAGCATCATCTAATTCCCTGATTGATGTGTTGGAGATATATATCTAACTATTGCATCAAATTACATCAAACACATGTTATGCAAAAACAGAATAAATTATTTATGCAAATACACACTGGTGATTTATCAAGTACTGGAAAGGCAGAACCTGCTGTTGCATGTCAATGGGCTGAAGCCGCTACCTGCCAGTTGGGAACTAACCTTCATGCAGCAATAGACCTTAGACAATAGTGAAAGGTGATGAAAAGGAGCTGGCAGCTGCTTTGAAATTCCAAGTAGATCTGGAAGACTGTTCTGATGCAATTTCTCTCAGTTGGTAGCTAGTTTTAAAGCCTGTTTGAAAGACAAGTTGCTGATAGTAAAGCAAAGTACTTTAAAGTCATTTGAACCCGGATTCCCTCACAGTTATTTTTACAGAAATATTGGACTCGGCAAAATAAGTAGGTCCTGTAAAATGACAATTCCAATTCATTTCATTTCTGAGATTGTACAATGGAAAGTTTGCTGAACTGAGTTTAACTGTAACCACTTTTTATTTTGGTGCTGCTCAAACTACAGCCTTTAAATCACAATGAATATGCTTTGTACTGGGGGATAAAAAGCCGATAACTAAGTACAAGGCACATATATTTGATCTCTGTGTGCTAAATAATAAGGATGTAATTTTATTACAGATACCAGTCCCAAACTAGTATTTATATGGTGCAACCAATAGGGAGGCAGACCTGAGTCATACCGCTGATTGTACCACGCTCAGTGGCAAAAGGGTTCTGGACAAAGCTGCTTAGGGGCATGTGCAAATCTTTGATTTCTAGTGTTTAGTTTTCTGTTCTGAAAGGGTGGGCAGGAATACCGCTTCTTTCATAATGCTAAAAGCATTGAAAAATAAGTTTATAAAGTTCCAAAATAGACGTGCTGGGACATTTTAAAATATGACGTTGCACCAGGCTAGGGTTATACGACACCTGGTGTGCAGCTCTAGCACTGTGTGGACCCAGGAATCCTTGAAACTGCTGTGCCACCATAAGTGAGGACCTCCGCTTCTAAACCCGCCAGCGTATCCAGGATCAGGGAAGCACCATCTTTATAAAAATATTTCTGCCTGGTGCCCACACTGCATGAATGCATCTTGGGCGCCTATTGAGGGTCGAGGCCGATGTGGTGTTGGATAGTTGCTAAGAGATGCCGCTGGTGGGACCTCACCAGAAGTTCCTGCTCTCCAAATGATCTATAAGAGAGCAGAAATAAAAAAAAAGAAACAATTCCTGGGTCTTCCAGCCCTTAACTCTGGCCTTGAGACCCTGGTAGGCCGCACATCTGCCCCTTGGATGCTGGTTTCTTTCTGGGATCTAGATTGCTGAACACAAAGGAAGTGGAATCCATGGGTATTCCAACGGCTGTCCCACCAGCCCCGCCACTTTGTGATATCACAGTCCTTCTATGGGGAAGAGAGAGAACTTCTGTCTACCCCAGGACTAGTGATACCTCTGTGCAGCTGTCCCTCTGGGTGGAGACCCTTGGAGTAATTTTCACTTTGAGTGCAAGCAGAAAAATGGCAGTTGAAGTCAACGGATGGGGAAATCAGGCTGGTATATAATGGGCAGCTGATTTACAACCGCCAGTTTTTCACTCGCACCCAAAGTGAAGAGGAGCCCCATGTGTTTTCAGGTCCTCGCTCATTTTCTGTCCCCACCAGGCCTCTTTCACCTAATCTTCTTCCCACTGCACACCAGGCTTTGAGTTTGTCCATCTATTTGCATATTGCTTGCCTTAGTGTGCTTCGGAGTCAATTTGGGGCTCTGACTTGTTAGTTGTACTGCTACTTTCATGTCAATGCATGCTCAAAATCATTGCACATTGGTACATGAATGTCATATAACAGCAGCATAAATAACCATAGAACTTATAAGTGGCATTTTTGGTTAATAGTTTTTGACAATGATTTTAGCAAAATCATTTATGAAGGAGTACAGGTTTAATACATTGGGGAGCTCATCAGAGACTCAGTCTGATGTTGTTAACAATAAAATTGAGCAATGTGTTTGCATAAATTGTGAATTAATATTGTACTCTGGTGCAGTTATTTATCTATTAGACTGAGTGATTTTTCCTGAAGTTTTAAAAACTACCCAGGGAGCATCTCATTATCAGTACGACATATGTGTCTAAAACTACAAGCATAAGTTAAGAGGTCATATACTTCAGAACATAGTTTGAAGAACTTTATTTTAGGTCTAATTTTTTCACCATAATCATAGTGCTATCATTGAGATAAATTGTCAATTGCATGTATTGGAAACTGAAAAGAACTCTTACAATATGGAAAGGCAATATTGCCTTCCCATCTTCTCAACAGGGTTAATGGATAAGTTTATCTCAGCTCCAAATCTTTTACTACAGTTACAATGCAATCAGTTCACCAAGCTACCAATTGCACGACTGGAAGCCAACTGAAACCCACACAATAAAAATTCAATATTGCCTTGATAAGTTAAGATATTGCCATGCTATTTTGTGAGGATTCTCATGACTTTCAATTTGACCAACTGACAGCTTGTCCTAATGATTCTATACTAGCCATAGCAAAGAGCCTAGAGTTAGCATAGTTGTTCACATTCTTTTTTTGATGTTAACCCTTTTGGATGCTGTAAAAAACCTTCCACCCATAAATTGTCCAACATATATCACATGTTTTGTCCATCATATCACAATTCCTGTGTCACTCTTTAGTATCATGAATAAATGTTATTTTTTGCTGTTGATTGGCTTAAACATTGTAATCATAAAACAGTGACAAATCATATCTCAAGAGGTGAGAAATGTATTAATCAAACATGAGGAAAGCAGAAAAATAAACATCCAATGAGGAATTATAAAGGAGATAGGAAAACAATGAATCAAGAATAAGTAGACTGGAAAGCTTACCAAAAAAACAAAGGAGAAAGGAAACACATCAAATCACTCCAAATATATTTTGAAATATATTTTAATCGTCACCGAGGTTGCTCCACTAAGCTGTGCACTTGCTACAAAACTTACTTTTTATAATGGTTAGTACATACAAAGAAAAATGTCTCAGAGCACTTTACAAGAGAGAGAGTTGACATCATCTAAGGTGGAATGAAGTGGAAGATGGTCAGATGGGGACAAAAGGATGGTCAAGGGTGAGTATCCTGAGATCTTTGAAGACAGAGAGTGGGGTATCAGGGCAGAGGTGTTGAGGTAGGTAGTTCCAGAAGGTGGAGAAAGGTCACTGTAGAGGGAGCAAGAATGAGAAGCAAGCCATTGTTGGAAGGCTGGAGGGGACCATGGAGAAAGAGAGAGGCAAGTCCATTGAAGGATTTGAAGGTGATGATAAGAATATTAAAGTTGATTCTCTAGGACATGGGGAGCCAGTGGAAATTGTTAAGGACAAGGGTAATAAAGCTGCAGATTTAGTCCAGATGGGGCCATGGACTGTGACAATCTGTAATGTAATAAAGACATTTAAAAATTACAAAATGTACAAGAAAATAACAAAATATTCCTATACAGCAGCATTTCCTGTGTTTGAAAAGCCTATTCTGTTTGGCGACCTGTGCATGTATGAAAAGCTTGAGATTTGAGTTCATGCAGGTTTCCAGATGCATCACTGTCAGCTGATAAATAAAACAGGAGAGTAAGCCACAGCTACCAACATACACCAGTGTCCAGAATGTCGAGAGTTTCTTTATGATTTATTGCAGGACTTGCTGTGAGTAAGCCATTCCCGCCCAATTGAAAATTACTCAGAATGGAAACCCCAAATAAAACCATTGAAAACCATTCTGTAATTCTATGTAAAGTAACTGGAGTTTGTTCTTTCATATAGAACATTGTAACAAAGTAAAAAATGAACTCTTCAACTTTTGTTGAGGTAACCCTGAAGGAAACAAATATGTATATTATATGTTAGCTGATCTCCTGCAATGACAATCAGCAAGGATTGCAACAGAGCTGAGCAAAGATACAACTGAGGAGAATACTGACGAGTTGAGAATAACTTAAAGAGCTGCAGCTAGAAATTCATTATAGCCCAGGAATGGGTGGTATGATTAGAAAAGTTGGAGAATTAGCGCCAGGCGCTAATGCTTTAGACTACGTGCAAAATTCATTCTCGCTGCTCAAAGAAATGATTGGGGCACTAATTCAAGTCTTTAAGCCCAAGCTCATTCGGTGTTACACTCAAAGGGTGGACCAATATCAGATGCAGTCTAATAGCAAGTCATGATTGCCACAGGTTTTTTCCAGTTTTTAAAGGGGAGGTTCATTGGATGGTGCAGAACTTCATTCTCAGCATTGCTGGCTGTGCAGCTGCCTCAGCAAGCAACAGCAGGTCAAGGAGAAGGAGCTGGAGGACTGAGGCAGCTGTACTCATGGCAGATCCACGCCCCAAGGAGAAAGCCCGCAGATTGGGCAAGCAAACATTGGAGGCGTTAGTGTTCGCTGTAGAGAGATGGAGGGCGGTGCTCTACACGGCAAGTGGCAGGAGGCCCTCGCCGCAAGTCTTCCGCACTATGTGGAGGGAGGTAGCGCAGCACGTCTCGGGCAGCACTGTGGTCCCCAGGACCCACACACAGTGCAGGAAGAAACTTAATGACCTCACTCGGGTGGTCAGGGTGAGTGAATGCTTCAACAAAGGCTACATACCCCCATCTGAACCACAGTCTGCACACACTGCCCAAAGCACCACACCCCCAGCACTCACCCACCAACAGTCTCTACGTACCAACACTCACACCCACATCTCACACCTTGCACGCAATGACAGCTGTTCAACTATGACAGGCACATCTCCTAAACACATTGCTCCACACTCACTCACATGCTTTCCTTTCTCTTACAGGCCAAGGTCGTTCAAAACAGGAGGGAGCAGGAGCGCACAGGCGGGGGACAACCTGACACCCAACCACTTTCTGAGCTGGAGGAAAGAGTGCTGCAAATCATTGGGCACCAGGCGGTTTGCGCCATGGCCACCGGCGACATTGACCCCCTTGGGGACAACAACAGTATGTTCATCCCTACTCTTTCTTCTCACATCCCACATCCCCCTCACCCCACAAGCGTTTCGCACCTTCCAGCTAATCATGCTGTATGCATGCCTTTCTCCCTTCCTGCCCCCTCCCCTCACCTTAACCCGAATCTTGTGCCTTTATGCTTTCAGATAATGAGCAAGCACCTGAGCAGCCTGTCCCTGAGGGCACCGTTGAGAGCGATGTGGGAGGAGAGGAGGAGGAAGAACATACCACGTCACTGCATGTCTCACCCGCAGGCACCAGCTCAGATACTGGCACTACGCTTTCTTTAGAGGCTAGAATAGTAGTGGGATCTGCACAGGGTGATGCCCCGGGGACGAGTGGGCTGCAGCAAGGCCAGGGGAAAAGGGTAACTTGGGGGCCAGCTCCCCAGAGGGTGAGTTCACGTGCACAGGACTCAGATGAGGACCTCGATGGGGAGGTGTTTAGAAGAAGGGTGATGGGCATGCACACGGAGATGATAGGTGCAATGGCAAGGGTGCCCGAGAGCCTCTCGGCAATGGCAAGGAGCGTGGAGGAGTCCACCTCCAACATTGTACAAGGCTCTACGCACACCATGGAGCCCATCATTTCCAGTCTGCAAAGGATGGTAGACTCCCAGAGAAACCGTAGCAAACCACACCTGATGCCGTGTGTGATGGGTGATCTGGCAGCTTCCATTGCAGCACAGGCCGAAGCAACGCAACGTCTTAGTGCTCTTATGCAGTCTATGCTTGGTGGCATCCACTCTCAGACTGCTCTCATGTAGTCTCATTTGATGCCACGCAAGCTCTGATTGCTGCCATCGTGGCTGGGTCTCCCACCGTCGACTGGGGCTTTCACGGTGTCGCAGCAGGCCAGCAATCTGTGCTGCAACAGATTGCTAGGGATGCTGAGGTGCTGCCCTGGGGGAGTGGCAGTGGGTCAGTGGAGCAGGAACCTGCTCTCTTCTCTCAGGATGACAGCATTCCTGCTCCCATCACTGCCACTCCACCATTGCCCTTGTCGCTGCCCATCATCCAGCCAGCCCAGATTGCTGCCACCCGTGCTGAGGTGGTGCAGTGTACAGCCGGGCCTTCCGGGCCCAGAGCTGGTCGAGGGCATCCTGCAAGGCCATCTGAAGTCTCCCACATGGACACTCAGCAGCCTTTCACCAGCCCTGCTGTAGCCACTGGGCTAACACTTCGTAGGAGCACTAGAGTAGGCAAAGGCACAGCAACGACAGGCACTAAGGGATTGCACAAGGGTGAATAGTTAATATTTTTGTTGTAAATATGTGTTCACTGATTATTGATAAATTTATTAATTCAGTTTGGATTCTTTTGTGGTGTGTCTCATTTCAGCTTTGCGCTGTTATATAGCCTGCGACAGGGATGGAATGATGGTGATATGGTGAACAACGGGGATCTGGAGTTTAATTCATTCGAACTGCAGTCTGATGAGACGGTCACAGACCGCCCTTCTGGAAGGCTGATTGAGTGGCTGCCTCCCCCCGTGCTCCTGTTCCTTCCCCTTGTCGTCCTCCTCTCCCTCTTCCTCCTCCTGAGGTGGTCCCACAATCCCTGGTGGCAAGGCCCGGGCCCTCATGATGGCCAAATTGTGGAGTATGCAGCAGACCACGATGAAATGGGACATCCGCTCCGGCGAGTACTGGAGGGCTCCTCCTGAGCGGCCAAGGCAGCGGAACCGTTGCTTGAGCACCTCAATGGTCTGCTTGTTGATGTTCCTGGTGACAGTATGGCTCTCATTGTATGAGTGCTGTGCAGGAGTGTTGGGGTTGCGGAGGGGAGTCATGTGCCAGGTGGAGAGCGGATAGCCCTTGTCTCCAACCAGCCAGCCGCGAGCATGACATGGTGGCTGGAAGAGGGCTGGCACACCGGTCTGGTGCAGGATGAAGGCATCGTGGCTGCTGCCAAGATAGTGGGTATTGACATTGAGGATTCGCTGTCTGTGGTCGCACACCAACTGCACATTAAGTGAGTGGTAGCCTTTGCAGTAACAGAAGATCTCAGGATTGTTATGAGGTACCCACAAAGCCACGTGGGTGCAGTCAATGGTGCCCTGCACCACGGGGAATCCCGTTATCCTGGCAAAGCCACATGCACGCTCATCCTGCTTCTCTCTGGTGATGGGGAAGGAAATGTAGTCCCTTCTCCTACTATCGAGAGCCTCAGTGACCTCCCGGATGCAGCGATGGACGGCGAACTGCGAGATGTTAGCTATATCTCCTGTTGCAGACTGCAAGGATCCACTGGTGAAGAAATTGAGGATGACGGTGACCTTGACTGCCACTGAGAGAGCCATGGCCGCCCTGATCTGAGGCTGGAGGTCTGGTTGCAGGAGGTGGCAGAATTCTGTGACCACCTCCGTGGTGAAGCGGAGGCTTCTAATAAACTGCTCCTTGTTTAATTGGTGGTAGGAGAAGTGCTCTCCGAATACCCTCAGAGGGTAAGGCCTCCTGTTGGGCGCCCTCCCTCTGGCCACATGTTCCAGTCTTTTTTGCTGCCTCCTCTCCCTCCATTCTAGATCCTGGAGGGTGAGGTCGACTGCCAGTACAGCCCCCATTAAAGTAACCAAGTGTAGCAGTTTGATTTTTTTAAGAATAAATGTAGTTACTTTTTAGTTGCCACAACACTCCTGATACTAAATAACAATGAAATAATGGAATGACACTGTTGCACTATGAAACTGACAAGAAGGCACTAAAACTCCACTAACCTACAGCTGCAACTCATTACTGATGATCCCTTTAAATAACGTCCCTGGAGCCGGCTTCCTGTTGCTTCATGCCAGCTTTCCCGTCGGTATTTCCTTCAGGCGCTAACGTAGGTGGCGACAATCAACTTTGCAGATCGGGCAACCAGTGAGCGTTGCAAACTCACTGACATCACGAACCACCTGGCGTTGAAGCTCCCGATGATAACTGTTAGTGGCAGCGCTGAGGATTTGAAGTGCGCCGTTGGATTCGCCTCGCCCCGGCAATACTGCTCTAGAGCCTCCCGTTAGCAACATCTGCTGGCACTAATGGGAGGTGCTAAGGTACTGAATTTTTCCCCCTTGATCTCTATATTTTGTAATGTATTCAAAATAGTTTTGGCAGCTGCATGTTTTATTAATGTTTATGATCAGGTGTCAAACATGGCATTGTTCATATAAATAGTAGTAATTCCTGGAAGAACTGTACCATTAATCAAGTTTGGAAGGTTCTGAATAAAAGTTTTTAATATTTATTTGATTTTGGTAACATTAAATTTTGTTACAGAGATTTTTTGTGAAGAAAGAAAGATTGACTTGCATTTATATAGCGCCTTTCACAGCCACCAGACATCCCAAAGTGCTTTACAGCCAATGAAGTACTTTTGCAGTCACTGTTGTAATGCAGGAAACAGGAGAACTGTAAATTAGTTTTAATTTTTGTGAAGTTTTATATATTTATTGGTGCTTGCTATAAAAGCCCCCATCCTCAGCAGATAGCCAGTAAAGGTAAATAATTGCTTTCCAATGTTACATCCAGAGTTTTATTTATTAATGTAAATGTGGTATAGGAGTAAATAAATCTATCTGTAATGGGTAAGGAAAATACTGCTTGTTTGTTTACCAGGAAACGTTTAAACATTTAACTCAGTGTCCCTAGAGTGCGCTCTAAGATCTGGATTTTCCAGGGGGTCATCAGGCGCGATCAGTGGCAGGTCGGGTGGGAAAGTGTTTTTTTCCCCAGCGAGTTGGGACCCCACTGTGAACCCGCCGCCATGAGCCTTTACCAAATGTTGGGTCTGTCAGCGCTGAGCAGACCCAACATGCAGTGGCAGGGAAAGCAATTAAAAGCATTAATGGCTTGTTTACAGTTAGTTAACAATGTTTTTTCCCAGATTTTAAATTTGACAGGTCACCCACCGGTTTCCCGCTGTGCCTAGACCTCGTCTGTGAAGCTGAGGCAGAAGGTCACTCGCCATTGAATCAGCTGATGAGTTGACAGCTTCAATTGTCAAGTCAAAGCTCCCAGCTGATTGAGAAATATTTCCTTAACCACTAGCTTCTCTAAACTGCATTTCCACTACAGATTCAGAATGCTGCAAGTCTTTACACAAGTCTCCATCCAGTCTGACCTCATTACCTCTCCCATCATTGACAGATCACGTCTGTCATCACTACTTCACCTGCCATCTATTTCATCAGCATGGGTACCATTGAAACTCTCTCACCTTGGTCCTCAGAATCCCACCACGATCAGTCCCAACACCAGCAGCACCAGGCACACCAGCATCAGCAGGCACACCAGCAGCACCAGGCACACCAGCAGCACCAACAACAACACCAACCTTCTCCACAATCAACTGATGCTGCACAGGACAGAGGACATCAGCACCTGACCACATTGCTGCCCAGGAGGCCAGGGATGGCCTCACCATGGCCAGATTTACTTCACTTGATGCTGTACACCCTGGATGCCACATGATGTGACAGGTTGGCACCACCCCACACCAACACCATAAAGCATCCCTACAATGCCCAAGCCATTCCTTTCACACTCATCACCATTGCAGGGGGCACTGATATGTCTCACCATTCACTGTAACTCACTAAGCCACTTGCAAAGGTGCACACAAATCTATCCAAGAACGCAAAGTGTTGAAAATAAAGGTTTCAATGTTTGACGCCACAGTAACAGAAACTTTACATGAACATTGACTAGAATACCCAAGTGCCTACCCTTGTGTGTTGTTAGTTGGTATGATTGCATTAGGATGAGGCTGAGTGTGAGGGGTGGCTAATGAGATGGGAATGTGATAATGTAGATAGAGAGGGATGGGTGGAGGTGCAAGGTAAGTTGGTGTGCGTAAGGATGTGCAGGAGTAGGGTAGGGAAGGCAGAGTGATGGGGCTGTGATGCAAGGCACAGCAGGATGAGGTTGAGTGTGGCTTTGTACTAACGTTTCATGATCTACTGAGATCATTGAAACGTTTGCGGCACTGCAGCCAGGTCCTCCTGACCACATCCCTGCTTGTGCCCTCCTGTGCAATGTGCAACCAGGCTGTGTTGATCTCCTAGGGAGGTCTTCTCCGCCCATGGGAAGGGAAGATGTGCCCTGTGTGCTGGGCAGCAATATGGTCGGGTGCTGATCTCCTCAGTCCTGTGCAACATCAGTTGATTGTGGAGAAGGTTGGTGTTGTTGTTGGTGCTGCTGGTGTGCCTGGTGATGCTGGTGTGCCTGGTGCTGCTGGTGTTGGGGCTGATCGTGGTGGGATTCTGAGGACCAAGGTGAGAGAGTTTCAATGGTACCCATAAGCATATAAAGGGAGTCATGGGAGAGCCTGGGTGCAGCCCTGCACCTCTGTGCAGTGCTTGTCAGTGTTTGCAGCACCTCAATGCTGTAGAACACTGACAGCACAAATGTCCAATTAAAGTTGGCCATGGTCCCTTTAAGGAAACTGGCTGATGACATGTCATCAAATGATGTCACCAGACCCGCTTCCTGTAATTGGCCAGGAGACGCGCTGGGCGGGCTTAACAAGCACCATCAAGGTAAATTCATTCTACACAGCGGGCTGGAGCCAGCAGCGGGGCCGGGACCGCCACTGATGTCGCTCGCCTCGGACCCGCTGAGATTCGTCAAATCCAGCCCTTACAAACTTCTTACCAAATTCTTTTAGCACAGATGTGACCCCTTGCCCCGTTTCCGTATGCAAGCACCCTTGCAACTGTATACTTATTGAAGTCAATGGTAAAGTAAAACGGGCTGCTGATTCGCTATGAGCCCGTTTCACACTACTGGTGTACACCAATTTCACCTTCTATATATTTTCTAACACCAAATAACTACTCCTGCACATTGCACCATATAGGAATACTGGTGGGTTCACACTGTGTTTCAGAGTCATAGGTTGTGGTAATGCACTCACAATACTCCATACGATGAGCTTTTATGTTTATCCAGGCAATTGGGAGGAAGATTAGAGGAACGTAAATGTGTTGAGTGGATGTGAAATAATTCTCCACAGGAGGGGAAGAAAGTTGAAAGTTAAGTCTACCTGTACCACTCCCACACTACGGCATTGGCCTAGAAATAGGTTGATTTGAA
Organism: Squalus acanthias; assembly: GCA_030390025.1. Taxonomy (NCBI): domain Eukaryota; kingdom Metazoa; phylum Chordata; class Chondrichthyes; order Squaliformes; family Squalidae; genus Squalus; species Squalus acanthias. The sequence continues at coordinate 59,055,306 of CM059427.1, read as the reverse complement.
AAAATCTTAAGAATGGAATTCTGGGGAGGGAATAACTAAAATGTGGCTGATTAAAAATAAATAATGCCTTAAAACACCTGTGGATACCATTTGGGAGCACTTGAGCCAATTCTAACTTGACCAAATTGGTATTAAAGAGGTGGTAATGGCCTCAAAATGGGGTCGATAGACTTACCACCCCGTTAATATCTGATGCTCTGACTGCCACATCTTTTAAAAGCATGTATATAGTGACGTTCATGACCTCAGGACATCCCAAAGCACTTTACAGCCAATGAAGTACTTTTGAAGTGTAGTCACTGTTGTAAAGTAGGAAACCTGGCAACCAATAAGTGCACAGCAAGCTCTTGCAAAGTGCAATGTGATAATGACCAGATAATCTGTTTTAGTGATGTTGATTGAGGGATAAATATTGCCCAGGACACTGGGGATAACTCCCCTGCTCTTCTTTGATATAGTGCCAAGGGATCTTTTACGTCCATATGAGAGAGCAGATAGGGCCCCGGTTTAACATCTCATCCGACGGCACCTCCGACAGTGCAGCACTCCCTCAGCACTGCACTAGAGTGTCAGCCTAGATTTTTGTGCTCAAGTCTCTGGAGTCGGACTTGAACCCACAACCTTCCAACTTAGAGGCGAGAGCTCTACCAACTGAGCCACGGCTGACACCACTTGGGCCTTACCACTGGGCAGCCAAATCGCCCATCTGTTTCAGACAGTAAGCCCTTTTAATATGTAAGTCAGGGTCCTACGACATACAAAGGACCCTAACTGCCATTTTAGGACAGAACTGGGCAAAGCGTACATGCTTAGCCTAGTTTTACTGGCGGTACAGCTGAAGAGCAGCCCAAAAATTATTTTTAATTATTTGTGGAATCAGAAAGAGCAGGACTGCTTCTCCATGCTCCATAAAAGTAACCTGGACCACTGCCGCCTCGGATTTCCACCTCCCTCCCCCCAATCACAATCACAACCCCCATGCCCCCAGCTGGGCATTCTCTGGGCCAAATGACATTTCACCAGCTCGAATCAGGCGGGCTGCATCCGCATGCCCGTTTGGGGCGGGCAGCTCAGTGGTTCTTTTTAAATGAGGTTTGGGCCTCAAAATGACCCCGAACTCTTCGCTGGCGCGCTCCGTCAGTCAGTTACCCAGCAGTTAAAACCCACCCCACTGTGTCAAAGTATCTGGTGTAAAAGTGAACTATTTTTGCATTGAGCCAACTGATGTGTCTTAAATGATGAAGGCAATAGATAAGGCTGTAGTCCTGACTTCTGTCATCAATCTTTCCCAGAGTCCATAAGCCCCATGCAGTCTTACTGCTCTTGTAATGCAATATAGCTATGGGAATAGACAATATTCACAAATTAAAGAGACTATTTGCATTAATGTAGCTATCACATTATTAAAATGTCTTTTTTAAGCATTCGCGGCTGCTGTACTGTTTCTTTAGCCACCCCCGAAACAAAAATTCCGAGATATTTTCCTCAGCATGTTCTAATAAAAAGTTGAGAACGTTTCTGCGATTCTGAATGTTTGACTAATTCTATGCTAGAATATGCAGCATTTGAAAATTGCATGTTGTGATTTTTACAGCTGGTTTGCACCATACAATAGACGGAGAAGGTGGAAATGATTTCCTGTACGCAAAATGGTTACTATCAAATTTCATTTGGGAGAAGTAGTCTGATTTCTTTTTAATGTAAATGACTGGAATCTGGACTTTAATTTTCTCTTTTCATTATATAATTCCTAATTTTCAGCATTTTCTTTTCCTTTCTCTGGCTAGGAACATCAATTCATTGAATAATTGCACTCGTCCCACTAAATGCATTATTTAGGATTCTTATTTTTTTTTTAAAAAGCTAGCTCAGAACACCTGTTTCCTATCAATTTTTCATATTAACTGTGGTAATAGCCGATTTTCACTGGTTCAGGAAAAAATGTTGGTCAAAAAAATGTCTCCCCGTACCCGAAAGAAATTGCAGACATTTATTGATGCTCTACGCAGCCTTTTTGAAACAGTTAGATTAAAGTGACAGTCCCATACTAGTCACATAGCTCACTAGTGCATTAAGAAATTCACATTCTGTCATCAGAAAAACCCTGACTAAAGCTGAATTTGTGTGAAAGAGGACACAACCCCAGTGACCCCGAGCTAGCAGAGAGGTCTCTAGTGATCACTGAAGGAAAAGCAGTGAAATAGTAAAGCACGTAAGCTGCCAATGTGCGAGAGAAGCCATCTCAAGAGGGTATCATTCATTTCTCTCATGTTCCTCAATGGCTGTCAATGGTTGCACTTCTCTGAACCTGAACTGCCTCTTGCCTGCCTGTGTTCCCATCTAGTTTAAAAGGCAGGTACAAAAACAAAATACAGGAAAAGCATAAAAAGGTGAATCGTCTTTTTTTTAGCTTTTAAATCTTGGAATATAGATGTAGAAATTGAACAACTTATCGGGAAACATATAAAATGCATTTTGGTTCCTTTTGAAAACTGTGTGCAATAAAAATGAGCATTTCTTCCATACTACACACTTTTACGCTTTGAAAATTAACCATCATTCGTGTAGATGCCATTTGAAAGTGGATATATGTTTTTTGAATGCTGAAAGGGCATTAAGGTGTTAAATATTTATTAATAAGAGAACACACAGTATAATAATTATCTTATCAATCTTCTTCGCTGCACCCATGCATTTGTTACTTGTTTGACACGTCCACGATCATACATTGGAACTATTTTTCATTCAGGACTGTGACTGTTAATAACGGTGTCTTATATGATGTGGAGGATTTATTCAATATTCTAGGAAATTAGGCCTACATAAATATTATAGTCTTGGAAATGGATCAAATACGATATGCCCTTAAAATTAAAAAAAAAGCCTGAGGAATATAACATAGCGTAGAAAAATTAACATAAACTCATCAAATACTGTTTGATTTAATAGCCAATGGAAAATATTAATAAACATCATTGAATCTGTGTGTTTTTAATTATTATTATTGTTGATAAGGTGCTTTGTGCTGATGTGCTGGTACCCTTTAAGTCACGTGGCTGTGCAGCGCTCTGCAGCTCCCGCGCAACCGGCTCACCGGCTTTTAAATAGGATAAACCGCGCATGCGCAGTATTTTGAATGGGCTGCGCAGCCCCCTTAAAGGGGCCGTGCACTCAAAAAAAAAAATTAAAGGGAACATTGATACACATGTACCTGTCAATCCTGTCAGTTCAGCAGCTGTACAACTTTGTACTGTCAAGGTCACACCTCAGTTTTTTTATTTAGATTTTTTTAACATGCTATTGTTTGTGTTCACACTTCTATATTGGAGCACAGTGACTTCTTAATCCATTTCTACATCCATAGGGTGATGCACATATTTTGTTGAATGGCTTAGCCAGCCTTACTTTGGAGAACTGGAGAATAGATCTAGCAGCAGCACAGCTATGATATAAGACCATGTAAATCCATAGTTCATTTTTTATTATATCTGTATTACTCATGTTTTGGAAATAATTACAAGACCAATGCTAACAGCATTACTTCCTGTGCTGCACAGTGCTATCTCTTGCTTTTTTATTGGTTGTATCATTTTTAGCTTTCCTGAATTTTATAGCTTTTGTTTATCAGTACCTTGCATCTGCCTCATTGTCCTATTGCTAGGAAAGTGTTCAACTGGGCCTCAAATCCTTGATTAATACAAAAACAACAAGGCAGTTTTTTGTGACTAAGCCAATTCAGTCATAGAGTCATAGTCATAGAGTTATACAGCACAGAAAGAGGCCCTTCGGCCCATCGTGTCCGCGCCGGCCATCAAGCCATGTCTATTTTAATCCCATTTTCCAGCACTTGGTCCGTAGCCTTGTATGCTATGGCGTTTCAAGTGCTCATCTAAATGCTTCTTGAATGTTGTGAGGGTTCCTGCCTCTACCACCCTTTCAGGCAGTGAGTTCCAGATTCCAACCACCCTCTGGGTGAAAAAGTTTTTCCTCAAATCCCCTCTAAACCTCCTGCCCCTTACCTTGAAACTATGCCCCTGGTTATTGACCCCTCTACTAAGGGGAAAAGCTCCTTTCTATCTACCCTATCTATGCCCCTCATAATTTTGTACACCTCAATCAGGTCCCCCCTCAGCCTTCTCTGCTCTAAGGAAAACAACCCCAGCCTGTCCAGTCTCTCTTCATAGCTGAAGCGCTGCAGCCCAGGTAACATCCTGGTGAATCTCCTCTGCACCCTCTCCAATGCAATAACATCCTTCCTATAGTGTGTCGACCAGAACTGCACACAGTATTCCAGCTGTGGCCTAACTAGCGTTTTGTACAGCTCCATCATAACCTCCCTGCTCTTATATTCTATGCCTCGGCTAATGAAGGCAAGTATCCCATATGCCTTTTTAACCACCTTATCTACCTGTCCTGCTGCCTTCAGGGATCTAGGTACATGTATGCCAAGGTCCCTCTGATCCTCTGTCCTTCCTAGGGTCCTACCATTCATTGTGTATTCCCTTGCCTTGTTAGTCCTCCCAAATTTGAAAATATGTTTTATTAAGACTCAGTGAACTGCGTGGCGTGTCCATGCTTTTTTGTTCTCTTTATTGATGCCAGTTTCTTTTTTTGGGTGGGGGGTGGGTGTGTGGGAAGGGCAAAGCAACTGAAATAATTGCCCAAACGAACAAAGCTTTGGGGATAAAAAGAAAATATGGGAGATTTCCTTGGGTGTTTGTCCAGGTGCACTGGATTGCCTGGATGCAGAGAATATCAGAAAGTTGGGCAGTTCGGAGCGCCCGCCTCTAAAAGAACCCACCCAATTTTCCTTCCAGGAAAAGGTGTAACAGGGCACTTGGAAAATCATAACATTATTAGGCAGAGTCAACATGGTTTAATGAAAGGGAAATCGTGTTTAACTAATTTATTAGAGTTTTTTGAGGATGTAACTAGCAAGGAACCAGTGGATGTAGTATATTTGGATTTCCAAATGGCATTTGATAAGGTGCCACATAAAAGGCTGCTACACAAGATAAGGGTTCATGGGGTTGGGGGTAATATATTAGCATGGATAGAGGATTGGTTAACGGACAGAAAACAGAGAGTAGGGATAAATGGGTCATTTTCCGGTTGGCTGTATCTAGTGGGGTGCCGCAAGGATCAGTGCTTGGGCCTCATCTATTTACAATCTATATTAATGACTTCGATGAAGGGACTAAGTGCAATGTATCTAAGTTTGCTGACGATACAAAGCTAGGTGGGAAAGTAAGCTGTGAGGAGGATACAAAGAGCCTGCAAAGGGAAATAGATAAACTAAGAAAGTGGGCAATAAAGTTGCAGATGTAGTATAATGTGGGGAACTGTGAGGTTATTCAATTTGGTAGGAAGGATAGAAAAGCAGAATATTTTTTAAATGGTGAGAAACTATTAAATGTTGGTGTTCAGCGAGGTTACGGTGTCCTCGTACAGGAAACACAGAAACACGGTGGCATAGTGGTTAGCACTGGTGCCTCACAGCGCCAGAGACCCGGGTTCGAATCTGACCTCGGGTGCCTGTCTGTGTGGAGTTTGCACATTCTCCCCGTGTCTGCGTGGGTTTCCTCCGGGTGCTCCGGTTTCCTCCCACAGTCCAAAAATGTGTGGGTTAGGTTGATTTGGCTATGATAAATTGACCCTTAGTGTTAGGGGGGATTAAATATGTGGGGTTATGGGGATAGGATGGGATATGTTAGGGGGAATTAAATACGTGGGGTTACGGGGGTAGGGTGGGATATGTGTACTGTGGGGATTAAAGCAGGGACAGGGTACTGGATTTGGATGATCAGCCATGATCGTATTGAATGGCGGAGCAGGCTCGACGGGCCGAATGGCCTACTCCTGCTCCTAGATTCTATGTTTCTATGTTTCTATGTTTAAAGGTAACATGCAGGTACAGCAAGCAATTAGAAGGCAAATTACATGTTGGCCTTTATTGCAAGGGGGTTGGAGTACAAGAGCAAGGAAGTCTTATTACAATTGTACAGGGCTTTGGTGAGACCACACCTGGAGTACTGTGCACAGTTTTGGACTCCTTATCTGAGGAAGGACACACTTGCCTTAGAGGCGGTGCAACAAAGGTTCACTAGATTGATCCCTGGGATGAGAGGGTTGTCCTATGAGGAGAGATTGAATAGATTGGGCCTATACTCTCTAGAGTTTAGAAGAATGAGAGGTGATCTCATTGAAACATGTAAGATACTGAAGGGGATTGACAGGGTAGATGCTGAGAGGTTGTTTCCCCTGGCTGGAGAGTCTTGAACTAGGGGGCATAGTCTCAGGATAAGGGGTAGGCCATTTAAGACTGAGATGAGGAGGAATTTCTTCACTCAAAGGCTTGTGAATCTTTGGAATTCTCTACCCTAGAGGTCTGTGGATGCTCAGTCGTTGAGTATATTCAAGACAAAGATCAATAGATTTTTGGATGTTAAGGGAATCAAGGGATATGGGGATCGGGCGGGAAAGTGGAGATGAGGTCAAAGATCAGCCATGATCTTATTGAATGACGTAGCAGACTCGAAGGTCCGTATGGCCTACTCCTGCTCCTAATTCTTATGTTCTTATGTGCTTTCTTCTTAGAAGGCACATCCGTATCAAGCCACATTCTCCATTCCTAACATCAATTGTTTTCAGAATTCACGGGTTTGCGCAAAGCTGTGTCTGATATTCTCTTTTGACAGGATTTAATGAATACCTAGTTGCAAAGCATTGTACAACTCGTCAAAATTTTCATTTTGGTTGTGCAATTCATTGCTTTATATTTTATGGGGCCCTTTTCCCAATTTTCTTCCCTATGCTCCTGTAGATGCTGATTCTTTCTTGAATAAGGCTTCCAAGGATGCTTGCATTACTCTGGTACTTTACCCAAGTGACCATTCTTCATTTGTGAGCCTGGAATTCCAGCAAGTTATTTGAGGCATAGAGCATGGTAACAGAGCTCAATCTCATTCTCTCCCAATGTCAACGCACGCCAATTTCCAGCTGGGGTCATTGGATTCCAAACAGGAATGGGATCCGTGGTTGATTTTTCCTCCTCCAAAGCCCAGGGGCACTGAGGCCAATTATAACACTCCAACTACTGGATTGACTGAGATAAGCTAACTCAGCACAGACTAGGACCTTCATGTCTGTATGTCTGTTGCGTTGACTTATAGCTTTGCCCACTAAACCATTGGGATCTTTATATGTGGTATATTAAAAGCTCTGTGTATGCACGGATTTCCAGTAACTCACATTCACTTCCTGTAACATTTTTCCTGTCACAGCTATTTCCATCATGTTTTCTTCTGTCATACTAGGGAGAATTTTAACGTGAGTGAGCGCGTGGGTTTGAGGGTGGGGGGGTTAAGTCAGGGAAAAATGCGAGCATGTCGGGAAACTGGCTCCAACCTGCCGACTTCCACATTTAACTCCAGCGCGTTAGGCTGCGTGCGTGCAACCCCCTCGGGAGAGGTGGGTTGTCAATTTCAATTTGTTAATCGCGATATTAACATGGCTTTTGCAATTTAACTGTGGGTCCACGGGCTTCCCGGGCTTCCTGGAACTCACCAGTGAAAGCAAGGCGAGAACACAGCAGCAGCTGAGGGCACTGAAGACATGACAGGGAAATATTCCAATAGGTACTGACACCTCATAGCTGCTTTCTTGCTTGCTTGTGTGAAAGGCTTTGTTCACAGTACTTGTGCTGAGAAGTTACTTTTACAACTTTGGAGGTGTCACCTACACTTTGGAGGTTTGTACATCTGATCTATCAGATCAGCATGGGTGCTGCTTATGCTGTATTACTTTGGAGCTCAGATGAGGAGCAAGATGACCAGCACCAGTGCCAGCAGCAACTGCACCAGCAGGAGCAGGAGCAGCACCAGCAAGAGCAGGAGCAGCACCAGCAGGAGCAGGAGCAACACCAGCAAGAGCAGGAGCAGCACCAGGAGGAGCAGGGGCAGCACCAGCAGGAGCAACACCAGCAGGAGCAGGAGCAGGACCAACACCAGCAGGGGCAGGAGCAACACGAGCAGGAGCAGCAAGAGCAGGAGCAGGAGCAACACCAGCAGCAGCAGGAGCAGCACCAGCAGGAACAGGAGCAGCACCAGCAGGAGCAGGGGCAGCACCAGTAGGAGCAGCAACAGCAGGAGCAGGAGCAGCACCAGCAGGAACAGGAGCAGCACCAGCAGGAGCAGCACCAGCAGGAGCAGGAGCAGCACCAGCAGGAGCAGGAGCAGCACCAGCAGGAGCAGAGGCAGCACCAGCAGGAGCAGCACCAGCAGGAGCAGGAGCAGCACCAGCAGGAGCAGCACCAGCAGGAGCAGCAACAGCAGGAGCAGCACCAGCCTGTTGCTCACAGACCTGCAGCTCCACATGAGAGAGGGGATCAGCATAGAGGTGCAGCTCGCAGGAGGCCATACCCGCAACACGGGGTGTACAGGCAGAGGATAAGCTTCCTCAACATGTTGGAACACCAGTGTCTCAGGAGGCTCAGGGTATCGCGTCAGGTGGTGGCTGACATTTGCAGCCTGCTGGAGCAAGACTTGCTGCCAAGTGGACCTGGTGGCCACGCTTTACCAGTGGCTGCCAAAGTCACCACCGCCCTCAACTTCTTTGCCCCTGGCTCCTGTCAGGGCTCTGCCGAAGACATTTGCAGGATCTCGCAGTCGGCGGTCCATAAACAGGTGACTAATGGCTTGTTTGCCAGAGCAGGCAATTGTGTCAACTTTGCCACTGATGATGCCAGTCAGAATGAGCGAGCTCTCGGGGTTGCGGCTCTGGCATGAATTAGAACTGTCAAGATAAGAATGTTTTACATGATCATTATGCACATGATCATATATCACTCGCTGCTGACAGCAAGTCAACATGAGTGAGTGTTGTGTGCCATGTGGCTGTGTGATATTTAATTCTGTCACCAGGTACCTGGGAGGCCCCCACCTTCCTATCTCCAATGGCCAGGCACATCAAGACTCCACCGATGTCCAGCGCCTCCTCCTCTGCAGCTGTCAGTTCCAAGATGGCTGGAGGGCCACCTCCATTTCTCAGCCTCTCCCTCGTGTTCTGTGCTCTCTTCTGCTGCAAGGAGGGAAAGTAGAGACCTATGAGTGAGAGTAATGACATGTGTTGAACGGATGGATGGAGACCATTTGTTGAGGGTGATTATGAGGTAGGGGCATTACATTGCATAAGGATGAGGGTGAGTGTCAGTGGTGGATGGACAGATGGGGATGTGAGGAAGTGCATAGACAGAGGAGGATGGGTGCACCTGCAAGGTAAGTTGGGGTGAGGAGTGATGTGCTGGAGTAGACTTGAGAAGGCAGAGAGAGGGGGTTGGGGTGATACCCACATCAGGATGTAGGTGAATGTGCCACTGTACTCACCTTTCCTGCCCTGCTTAGGTCATTAAACCGCTTTCGGCATTGAATCCAGGAGCATGTCACCACACTCTTGCTGCTGACCTCATGGGCAACCTCCAGCCACGCCTTCTTTGTTTCACCTGCAGGCTTCTTCCTCCCGTCAGGGAACAGTATCTCTCTGCGGGCGCTTACAGCCCCCAGCAGCATATCCAGGGAGGCATCACTAAAAGGAGGCGCAGCCTTCGAGCATCTGGGGGGAAAAATTGGGTTGGTTTGTGCCTCTCGTTAGTGCCCCCGGGGGGTGCTAATGGGGCGCAAATCCCCGAGCTCCCGGGTGCAGCTCCACTAATGCCTTCCATGAAATTCAGTGGACGGTTAGCGGTAGAGATAGCCGGTAGCGCCCTGCATCACTGCGCCGCCGGCGATGACATCATCGCCGTGCGCAGCGCCCCACTTGCGCCCTGGCCGCAAACTTCCCTTGCACCCCGGCCGCAAACTTCCCTTGCGCCCCCTCACCTATCACCAGACGATATATGCGACAGGATCAGGGGGCGGTTTGGCAGCGGCGGCGGCGCTATTTAAAGGGCAGGTGTCGGGCGGCCATTTTTATTTTGGCCGACTGCCAGCACCTGCCCCCTTTCACTTTTTTATGCGGGGTGCCGACCGCGATCGCTCAGCCCGGCACTCAATTCACAGCACCCCGCTCCCCGGTGGTCCATCAGGGCCCCGGTGTACGCAGCGCTAGGCCCCTCCCCTTTAATCAGGGGAGGAGGCCTGCAATGACGCGGCAGCACGTAGCGCCGCAAAATTCAGTAGTAGCACCCCAAGCAGGAGGTGGAGCACTTTCCAGTAGCACCCCAAGCAGGAGGCGCTACTGAATTTACGGGGTGCTAAAATTAGCGCCCCAGCGATGTTAGCGTCCCAAAATGGCCGCCACACCATTTTTCACCCCTGGATTCCATTCTGCCAATTCCTTCTGTTGTACTCCAATTCCAAACTCCATCAAATTACATGTTTGGAGTGTCCCTTTAAATGCTGGAGTTGAGATTGCCTCATGCGGGTCGTCATCACGCCCGCTCACGCTAATTGGTCGGGAAATCCGGAAATAATATGGCGATGCAGTGGCTGGGTTAAAAAGTCACTAACAGACACACTGCACTTACTTCCAGGTTTCCCGCGCACTAACCACAACCCCCCTCCGAATCCGCTCCCAGCGTGCCACGAAGTTAAAATCCAGCCCACTGTTTCAGTCACACAATGTTTTAAATCATGCTTTCCTGTTGTGCCCATATAGTCCTGTAATTGAGCCCTCCACGATTGGTCTCCAAGGTAGGTGGCACTGTTGCCCACATATCTTTGTGACCTTCAAGGTGGTGCGATGGGCACCCGCCAAAGGCCTAGAGGTCTTCAAGTAAGTTTTAAAACTCATTTTTAAACATCTTAAATACCACACCACTGCCATCCCACAAATGCCACATCCACTGCCAGTGCCCACATATCCCAGAATCTCTTTCCCACACTTCCCACACCCAGAACTTCTACAGTTTTGCAATACCTTTTTTTCCACTCTGAACAGACCCTGGTACCCACCTTCCCACTGCTCCCAAACCCCAAGAACCACTTTCTAAACATTAAAAACCTACACAGCACCCCAGTATTGCTGCAACTATTCCTGAAACCTGCCTGGAATCTAAAACATCTCTCCTACTGTTTAAGTCTGTATTCTTTGCTTTTAAACTATGAGATAAAATTAACAATACTGTTAAACACATATTTTAACAGTAATCAAGTCCATTGATTTACAATTTCTGATTTTATTTGCTGCACCATTGGCGGCCTTGCCTTCAGCTGCCAAGGCCCTAAGCTCTGGAATTCCCTCCCTAAACTTCTCCGCCTCTCTACCTCTCTTTCCTCCTTTAAGATGCTCCTTAAAACTAACCTCTTTGACCAAGCTTTTGGTTATCTGCCCTGATATCTCCTTATGTGGCTCGGTGTCAAATTTTGTTTGATAAATCTCCTGTGACGTGCCTTGGGAAGTTTTACTACGTTAAAGGTGCTATATAAATGCAAGTTGTTGTTGTTGTTGTTGTTTCAACACAACTTTTTTACGCAGCGAGTGGTGAGGACCTGGAATTCGCTGCCGACGGAAGTGGTGGAAGCGGAGACACTCAATGTTTTCAAGGGGAGACTGGATAGGCGCTTTAGGGAAATAATCTTGCAGGGCTACGGGGATAGAGCGGGGGAATGGGACTGACTGGATTGCTCTACAGAGAGCCGGCATGGACTCGATGGGCCGAATGGCCTCCTTTTGTGCCGTTATGACTCACTCTATGGCAAATATTCACAATCATGAAATTTGAGTCTGAAAATATCACTTCCTACAAAAATCTAATAAATCGAACAGTGGGCTGCCTTTAAAGAGAAGAAGGCCCGGGTATAGTCGAGGTACATTCCCACGAGGGGGAAAGGTAGGGCAACTAAAGCCAGAGCTCCCTGGATGATGAAAGAGATAGAGAGTAAGATGAAGCAGTAAAAGGGCGCATATGACAGATGTCAGGTTGAGAATACAAGTGAGAACCAAGCTGAATATAGAAAGTTCAGAGGGGAAGTGCTAAAGGAAGTAAGAGAGAGCATAAGAATAGATTGGCAGCTAACATAAAAGGGAATCCAAAAGTCTTCTATCGGCATATAAATAGTAAGAGGTGGGGTGGGGCCGGCTAGGGACCAAAATGGAGACCTATGTATGGAGGCAGAGGGTATGGCTGAGGTACTAAATGAATACTTTGCATCTGTCTTTACAAAGGAAGAAGATGCTGACAAAGTCATGGTGAAAGTGGAGATAGTTGAGATGCTGGATAGGCTAAAAATTGATAAAGAGGAGGTATTAGAAAGGCTGGCTGTCCTTAAAGTAGATAAGTCACCAGGACCGGATGGGATGCATCCTAGGATGCTGAGGGAAGTAAAGGTGGAAATTGCGGAAGTACTGGCCATAATCTTCCAATTCTCCTTGGATACGGGGGTGGTGCCAGAGGACTGGAGAATTGCAAATGTCACCCTCTTGTTCAAAAAGTGTGTAAGGAGAAACCCAGCAACTACAGGCCAGTCAGTTTAACCTCGGTAGTGGGGAAGCTTTTAGAAATGATAATCCATGACAAAATTAACAGTCACTTGGACAAGTGTGGATTAATTAAGGAAAGCCAGCACGGATTTGTTAAAGGCAAATTGTGTTTAACTTCTTGAATTTTTGATGAGGTAACAGAGAGGGTTGATGAGGGCAATACGGTTGATGTGGTGTACATGGACTTCCAAAAGGCGTTTGATAAAGTGCCACATAATAGGCTGGCCAGCAAAGTTGACCCCATGGAATAAAGGGGATAGTGGCAGCATGGATACGAAATTGGCTAAGTGATAGGAAACAGAGAGTAGTGGTGAATGGTTGTTTGTCGGACTGGAGGAAGGTATACAGTGGTGTTCCCCAGGGGTCGGTACTAGGACCACTGCTTTACTTGATATAAATTAATGACTTAGACTTGGGTGTACACGGCACAATTTCAAAATTTGCAGATGACACAAAACTTAGAAGTATAGTGAACAGTGAGGAGGATAGTGATAGACATCAAGAGGACATAGAGAGGCTGGTAGAATGGAAAGATGGCAGATGAAATTTAATGCAGAAAAGTGTGAAGTGATACATTTTGGCATGAAGAACGAGGAGAGGCAATATAACTAAAGGGTACAATTCTAAAGTGGGTGCATGAACAGAGAGACCTGGGGGCATATGTGCACAAATCGTTGAAGGTGGCAGGGCAGGTTGAGAAAATGGTTAAAAAAGCATACGGGATACTGGGCTTCATAAATAGAGGCATAGGGGGGAATTTTTCAGGGGGTCAGCGGGTGTGTTTGGTGGCGGGTCAGGTGGGAAAAAAAAATTTCGACAGCGTGTCGGATCCCGCTGTCAACCCACCGACGCATGACTTTCCCAGATGGTGGGTCTGTCAGAGCTGAGCAGACCTGACATGCAGCGGCGGGGGAGGCAATTCAGGTCATTATGACCTTGTTAACAGTCCATTAAACAGTATTTTGAGCTCACCTTACCATTTTACGAGGTTGCCCACGGGGTCCACGCTGCTCGGGGATCACGTCAGGTAAGGAGGTCGTGAATTGTATGACCATGGGACCATCTCATTACTTGACAGCTGCAAATGTGCTATAAAACTTCCCATCTCACAGCTGTTCACTTTCCAAGGTCAGAAGCTGTTGCTTACTGCATTTGGAAGACAGATTGAGCTTTATGCAGGTTGCAAGTGTTTGGAACAACCTCTCTCACCTTTGACAGATCGCTTCTGTCATCTCAACTTCACCTGCCATCTATTACATCAGCATCGGTGCCCTTGAAACTATCTCACCTTGGTCCTCAGAATCCCACCACGATCAGCCCCAACACCAGCAGTACCAGGCACACCAGCAGCAGCACCAACATTCTCCGCAATCAACTGATGCTGCACAGGACAGAGGGCATCAGCACATTGCTGCCCAGGAGGCATGAAATGGCCTCACCATGGCCAGATTTACTTCACTTGACGCTTTACACCCTGGCTGCCACATGATGCACCAGGTTGGCACCACCCCACACCAACACCATAAAGTATCCCTACAATGCCCAAGCCATTCCTTTCACACTCATTATCATTGCGGGGGGTACCGTTATGTCTCATCATTCACTGCAACTCACTAAGCCACTTGCAAAGGTGCACACAAATCTGTCCAAGAATGCAAAATATTGAAAATAAAGCTTTCAATGTTTGACACCACATTAACAGAAACTTTACGTGAACATTGGATAAAACACCCAAGTGCCTACCCGTGTGTGTTGTTACTTGGTATGATTGCACTAGGATGAGGGTGAGTGTGAGGGGTGGCTAGTGAGATAGGGAAGTGATAATGTAGATAGAGAGGACTGGGTGGAGGTGCAAGGTAAGTTGGTGTGAGTAAGGATGTGCAGGAGTAGGGTAGGGAAGGCAGAGTGATGGGGATGTGATGAGTGGCACAGCAGGGTGAGGTTGAGTGTGGCTTTGCAGTAATGTTTTGTGATCTACTGACATCATTGAAAGGTTTGCGCCACTGCAGACTGGTTCTCCTGATGACATCACTGCTTGTGCCCTCCTGTGCAATGTGCAACCAGGTTGCGCTGGTCTCCTGGGGAGGTCTCTTCCACCCATGGGAAGGGAAGACAACCTCTCTGCGTGCTGTGGCTCCCTCCATAGGAATATGGAGGGAGTCATGGGAGAGCCTGGGTGCAGCCGTGCACCTTTGTGCAGTGACTGTCAGTTTTTGCAGCACCTCAATGCTGCAGAACACTGACAGCACAACTATCGAAATCAATTTGCGCATGGTCCCTTTAAGGAAACCAGCTGATGACGTGTCATCAAATGATATCATCAGACCCGCTTCCTTCAACTGGCCGGCAAATGCGCTGGGCAGGCTTTAAAACCCAATCAATGTAACATCTTTCTACACAGTGGGCTGGAGTCAACAGCGGGTTCGGGTGCCGCCACCGATGTCGCCCGCCATGGACCCACCAAGGTAGGGGAAATTGCAGCCATAGAGTACAAAAGCAAGGAAGTTATGATGAACCTTTGTAAAACACTGTTTCGGCCTCAACTGGAGTATTATGTCAAATTCTGGCCACCGCACTTTAGGAAGGATGTGAAGGCCTTAGAGAGGGTGCAGAAAAGATTTACAAGAATGGTTCCAGGGATGAGGGACTTCAGTTACGTGGATTGACTGGAGAAGCTGGGATTGTTCTCCTTAGAGCAGAGAAGGTTGAGAGGAGATTTGATAGAGGTGTTCAAAATCATGAGGGGTCTGGACAGAGTAGATAGAGAGAAACTGTTCCCATTGGCAGAAGGGCCAAGAACCAGAGGACACAGATTTAAGGTGATTGGCAGAAGAACCAAAGGCGACATGAGGGAAAACTTTTCTTAAGCAGCGAGTAGTTATGATCTGGAATGCACTGCCTGAGAGGGTGGTGGAGGCAGACTCAATCGAGGCTTTCAAAAGGGAATTGGATAAGTACCTGAAAGTAATAATTTTGCAGGGCTTTGGAGAAAGGGCGTGGCAGTGGGACTAGCTGAAGTGCTCTTGCAGAGAACTGGCACGGGCTTAATGGGCCGAATGGCCTCCTTCTGTGCTGTAACCATTGTGTGATTGTAAAACAAAATTTAACTTATTTAGTACTGTAAATCAGTGGCTTGATAATATATTGTACATTACAAAGCATAAAACAACAACTCACCAGGAGCAATGCCACATGAGGTCCACCAGTATACATACATACATATAAAATTGCATCATATTTTTACTGTCAGAGTGTAGATTTTGCTGTGTAGTTTGCAGCTAGTCATTCAGTCTGACATCTACATCTTCCACTGTGAAAGATCAGTGTTGTCCTGTAGTTACATCTGATTTTGCCAAATCAAATATAAATTGTAAACATTTGGCCTGGCATGACTTCCGCCAAGCTAAATTTAAATTAAAGATTAAGAGTGTTCATTTTTCACCCCAGTCCTCCTTGGTTGCGGGATTAACTCAAACAGTAAACAGGCTTTGCCAGTAGTCCCGATATCTGTAATGTAATATGTGCCGTGGATAGCAACAGATTTTAAGACAAAGATCTATGAAAGAGCCTAGATGTTTGGTCTACAAAGCCAATAATGAAAACATCAAGAATTCAAGTATCAGTACAGCACTCATAATGCCCGAAACACGTTCTGCTTTTGTCCCTGGCGTTGCAAGATACCAGCTAGACGGCTATGTTATTTTAGACATAAGTAACTGAGGACACAGCCGCAAAATTCATGGTTTTTTTTGTCACCCCTGCGCACTGCAAAATGATATCACATGCCCGAGTGCTCTCTCTCCCAGTAATGTTTTCTTTTTGAATTATTTTAAAATATGATTGATGTCTTTCTTGCTACTTCAGATTGTAAATGCTGATCAGGTTAGTTTGACCGTCAGGGTGGAGTCATGCGTCCCATCAAATTGAAAAGGTACTTGAAGCTTCGAAGGAACCGAAAGCATTGCCAGATTAAACTGACTTCTACACATGCGCACAAACTTTCTTTTTAAGGCAGCAGTCAGCACCAAACCGGATGAAAATTTGAAATTTGTCACAATGGAATCAGTTCAAAGTACAAAGAATGTGAGACTGCTCTGTATAAACAGTAGCCAGACACTCTGGAATCTGTCATTACTAGTTTACCTCAGAGAGCCTAGACTACACTTGTTTTTCGTACATGTTTTTCCCACAAATAGAGCTGCTGGAGAATTCCATCCATCAATAAACATGAGTTTGGATCATTATTCGATTCTACTTCATGCAAAAAGTGTTTCAACTTAGTGACTGCAAGCACAATAAACAATTTGCGTTATCTCCACTAACAAAACTGAACACTTTGCTGTGATATAATTACGTGCGGTCACTGGTTTTTTTGAAAAATAAACCTATGACCAAATCCGTTTGCTCAACAGGAAATGATCCTCGGGATTTATTTTGTTCTCATGCTAGGTTTCAGCTGTGGGTCTGATAAGGACCAGGTGTGTCTCGCAGAGCAAGATGTGTTTAGTCTGCGACGAAACCAAACACTGCTTTTGAAACTGAACCAGAGATAGACTATAAAATTCAAAAGGCCGTTATCTTTCCTCTTTTGATGAGATGCATTTGCATTTCTGACATGTCAATTAACTCCTTCATTGCCTGAGTCAATGCAGTCTCACATGTCATTCACCACTGCAGGAAATACCGGATGGGTCTTGGGGCCCCGGGCAAGCAGCTTGGCTACCTGAATGGCTTGGCTGATTGGGGGTTCTCACAGCAGTTCATTGGCATTTCATTTTCTCAGGCTATGTGTTTTCAAATCCTCAGTACACATTTTAAAAATCAAATCTATGAAAAATAATGACATTATATTCCAGTCTTCAGCATAGACCCATTTAGTATTACTTTGGTTGAAATGTAATTAAGAAGATAGCTGCTTTACCCCTTATTATCACTTTGTATCACTACACTGCTTTAGGATACCTTTACTTTCTTGGTGTTTTTCTACACCCTCATTCAAATGTTATCTCTAGCAGTAATAAATATTACTAGGACTTCAAATAGAAACATGGCAAAATTTCAAGCTGTACTTTAAAAAAAATAAATGGTAGGCCATTAATAAATCAAAACCAATTTAAAAAGTTTGCTTGTCTTATTTATCTCTTGAAATCTCACTCATATTAGCATCCAATGAATGTCACAGAGGGACAAAGATTAATGGTACATGTGCACCTTGGCAGTGAAATGATTTCTGAGAAAACTGAACTATGTGAAAGGTTTTTTTTTGTCTCTTAATCATTCAATACTCAGACATTTCCAATTGGTTGAACCACTTTCAAACAGCAATCAGTTGCCAGAGGCGCTAACCTCGTTCTTGGTCTGTGCACTATAGTTCTTAACTGTCGAAATTCAGATCTTATCAACAAACTTCCTCATGTTTAATGAATCAGGCTTTATAAGGAAAAGTGCAGCAAAAATTTGTATTAATGCTAAATGTTGCCGTGAACATTATGTGTAAATAATAGTGAAAGCTAGTGTGTAAATCGCTTCCCCTATGAGATGCCTGAAAGTTTATCATTGTTTGATTGCCTTAATGCTTTCTATATTTCAATTACATAGAATTACGTAGAATGTACAGCACAGAAACAGGCCATTCGGCCCAACTGGTCCATGCCGGTGTTTATGCTCCAAATGAGCCTCCTACTATCCCTCTTCATCTAACCCTATCAGCATAACTTTGTATTCTTTTCTCCCTCATGTGATTATCTAGCTTCCCTTTAAATGCACCTATACTATTCACCTCAACTATTCCTTGTGGTAGCGAGTGCCACATACTAACTACTCTCTGGGTAAAGAAGTTTCTCCTGAATTCCCTATTGGATTTATTAGTGACTATCTTATATTTATGGCCCCTAGTTTTGGTCTCCCCCACTAGTGGAAACATATTAATCATCAATTAATAAAATTATGTTGCAGCATATTGTCTTCACTCAATAAGGCTATTAAACAAGTTAGATTGTTTTATTGCAGGTTATACCACAGGTGTTCAAATGTTTCTGTGTTGGGCACCCCGTACAAATTTTGAGAAGCTCTTGGGGATCTCTTGTCCTAACTTGTGAAAGCCAGCTACAAAGAAAACAGGGCTATCAGCGCTAAAAGAAACATTTTAGCTTTATAAAGAAACAGAAATTACATGCTACAAAGTAAAAAAAATAATTTAAATATACAAAATACAGAATTCTTGAGACACTGTGCCTGCAGCGAGCGATACTCATGATGTCAGAGGGTCAGCAATTTGATGATTCTATTTGGACCCCCATGGTCCTTCACCAGCTTCCTCGGATCTGAGGAAATACTACGGGTTATTCAATCCGCATCGCACAAGTCTCATCAGTATATAAGTTGTTCCACTGTGCTAATGAGGCCCGGAAATAATCACTAAAGTTCCAACTTATATATTAGATTTCATCATCATCGTTGACCATGGTCTGAGCTCCTGTGACTGTCCCCCGCCCCACATTAAGACAAGGACCTGAACACTGGTGCTGTGTTTCAGATTGTCCATGGTCGCGCTTTCATTGACTTGGTGTGTACTGCAGCTGTGTCACGGCTTGCAGGTTGTGGATGCCGTCAGCTAATTCAAAGATTAGTTCATCTCCCTTATGATGGCATTTCCTCTGCCAAGGGTCCCACAGACCCTCCTCCAGGTGCTCATCTGCCCAAAGCTGTTGGCACTTTCTGGAGGCAGTCAGGTTAATGAACCGCCACTTGGCAGCGTTGCCCAGTCACAGGTAATACCACCTGCAGTCATTTAATGGTAACAAGTTTTAACACCAGTAGTACCATCTACTGTCATTTAATGGTAGCAGGTTTTAACACCAGTAGTACCATCTACTGTCATTTAATGGTAGCAGGTTTTAACACCTGATTGATATTTACTGCCCCTTATTATAAAGCTCTTGGTAATAATGTCATCTCTTGTCTTTGGACCTGGGTCCCTAACATTTCGATGTTATACTTTATGCCATGTTATAAGCTGGTTACTCTAGATCACATCTCAGCTAAGTACATGTGATGGCTTTGCTTCAGAGGGCTATGTTATAATCAGACTAGAATTGAGTATTTATTTTCTTATGTAAGATTTTGACAAACTAACATTCAATACCACAGAGCAGGATGAAAATGAATAAATGCTGCACCAAACATGCCTGTTTAATGTACAATCACAGAAAAATTGAGACTTTTCCAATCTTGCAGTGCTCAGGAATATGACAATGAAATGATACCACACTATTTAAATGGACAAAAAGTGAGAAGTCGCACAACACCAGGTTATAGTCCAACAGTTTTATTTGAAATCACAAGCTTTCGGAGCGCTGCTCCTTCATCAGGTGACGAAGGAGCAGCGCTCCGAAAGCTTGTGATTTCAAATAAAACTGTTGGACTATAACCTGGTGTTGTGCGACTTCTCACTTTTGTCCACCCCAGTCCAACACCGGCATCTCCGCATCATATTTAAATGGAGTTATTGTCCCCTGGCAGAGCACTGGTTAATGGATTTATATAAAATTTCTTTGTGTGCTCTTTTAATGCACCCGTTAACCTGTTTCTTTTGAAACAGCACACAGAAGGATTTTACACAAACACATTAATCAGTGCGTGACCAGAGGAGATTAAACCCCCTTGAAGTGAACAAGAAGTCTGGGTTCTGATAAGGATAATGCTGTTAATGTTTGATTTTTTTAATAGATTTTAAATATAGCTGGACATGATAATCAAAAACAAACCTGCTTATCCCTTCACTGACACAAACCCTCATTTATATATAGTTCAAAAGATCGCCTCTTGTAACTTGTTTTAACTAGAAGAGTGAGAAATTACCTGTCCAACAACTGCACTGGCGTGTCAGGTAGAACAGGAGACCAGCTCCGATTCAAAATCACATTGTTTACTCCCAGCTTAATTGAAATCCATTAGCTCCGAAGCCAGTTTAAACCTTCTCCCATTCAATGATTTAACTCTGCTTTTCTGTAACTCCCTGAATATAACAGCGAGCTGACTGCAGCTCTACATCCCTGCCAACCTCAGGCAAACAAACAAAAAAAAATCCTAGAATAAATGTCTAATTATGTTAAATTTAAAGCTGTACTTTGCAATTCGAAAAAATTGCCATGTAATTGGTTCTCGAATGTAGGAAATAAAATCTGTGCCATTGTAAATGAAAGTCATCTGTGGCTACTGTGGGGCAGTGAGCAGTTGATAATTTCAGGTATTCTAGGTGGGAGAGGGTTAAAGTGGCATCAGAAGGCCGGCCAGCAATGGAGTAAATTAACTTGCTCTGTTTATGCTGTGCGCTTAAATTCAAAACAGCTGTAAACTCTGGAACAAATCAGAATTTACAGCTGGAGTGTAAACAGGGCTTAAGATGCCTTAAACGTACATATTAGTTTTCAGTACTATCTTCTGAGTTTTTCTTGATCCAGTACATCTGACATCTGTGTGCCATTCTGTGAATGAAGAGTGTATTTCCGTGTGCGTGTAAAACAGATGCAATTAATGTGATGCTCCAACTAAAGTATTAAAAGTGATCAATTAAACAGTACATTAAAGCTAACTTTTAAATTGCCTTCTGACCTTCCTCACATGCTTATGCCCAGCTCTGAACAAATGACACCTTTGTCAGCAATAATCCACATTTCTCTTTGCACCGCTCTCTTTAATTCTTTTTTCGTACAGTCAATAAAATGTCAAATCTGCATGTCGTTCTGCGAAGGAAATGTGTATAAAACAGCTGCAACTGAAAAGGAATTTTAACAAAGTGATAAAATAATTCTCATCAGTTGATAGACTAAACAAAAGGAGCCAACTGATTGGCTGAGACAGTGGGGCATTAATGAATGATAGAAGCCCACATTCCTCAAATGACCATTCTGCGTGATGGTAGTAATGAATGTTCCAGCATCTTTTATAGAACAGCTTGAGCTGATTAAAGCGCTTTATTTCATGCTTAGATGGCATCTTTTTTGCCTTATTCCAGCATAAAACATGCCGCAATGATCATTATTACCATAGTAATGAACAGAAACAAAACAACAGTCAGAGGTAGCTAAACAGCAGCCCGAAAGTCACACTATACTGAGGGTCTCTGCGGACCCCTCATTGACCAACAAAAGGGGATAACCAGCGTAGCCCCCCTAGTCTGGTGCGGGGAGCTTTCCTTGACCCAATAAAGCAGGGGAAGGTGTCGTGCTTCGTAAAGGTGCTGCTGCCAACCTCGGGAGTAGTTAGGAATGAGTTAAGGACATAGGGTGGAAATGGCTGCTGCGGTAACTGCATGATGACATTCTAGTCAGCCTGGGATTTACCAAGGTAAACAGAACAAGGATTAACTGGCCAATGCGTTGGATAATTTACAGAAACCAAACGAGAAGTTCCTCAGCATAATCCAGATAACATAATAGCTTCTGCTCTGTTTACAGTAGAGTTAGTGAGTTTATTATCTGGAGTGCTTCATTATATACAAAAAGATCCCAATGATGGTTCTTTAGTCAAAATAAACAGGCATAAAGTGCTCTGCACATACTGTTTTTGGTGAGTGTTTGTGCTATTTATTTAATAATTGACTGTAAACTGAGTCATAAAGTACAGAGGAAAAAAAAACAGCTCACTAAGGGATTTTTGAAAGATTGATAAATATTAGGGAATCTCAATTAAGCTTTACAAGAAATGCAGATATTAAAAATTTGGTCAAGAATCTAATTAGCTCTAGGTAATTAAACAGTCTCGCACAGGGTCATTAATCTTCCCTTGGACCTTTGATGTTTTTGCATACTGTCTTCTAGTCATTAATAAAATTCATGCTCGTTCCCTTTGTGGTGTTTTTATCATTACACTCTTCTGTAGAGCACAGTGCAAGTGTCATTGTGTCACAAGAGCCCCTCATCCGCTAATTCGTTCTTTGCTTATTCATTTTAACCCTATCAATACTAAAAAGAACTGTAGTGTGGGCAGGGATGTGGAGAAGGGAGCTGTAGTTTCAATGGTCTTCTTAAATGACTGTGCAGTTAACATCACTAATCTTATCTGGTACAGTTCCTCTGCTTCAAATACTTGAGGTCCCATGATATTACTCTGTCTCCTTGTAATTTAGCAGGACTCAAATTACGACTCAGTTTGTATAACCCCTCGTAGAATCCATGCATGCACGGCTTTTCACGGTGTTGTGCTGGACTGAAAGCTTGGGAATTTTGTTTTTTGTCAAAGACTGTTTAGTTGCACACAGATAGAATTTCTGGCAAATGTTTTGAAGAAGCATTTGCTTGGGGGGGTTTTGTTAGGGAATCGTTTGACATTGTCGACATTTTCTTAACAAGTACAGAAAACATTTCTAGAGAGAAAGGATCCAACTCTGTGTATCTTGACAATGAGCAGAAAATGTTGACAGAAAACGAGACGCATACAAGCCAACATATTTAAGTGAACTGTATCGTTCAAGAGAGGAGGGAATGAAGCAGGAAAAATGTGTACTGTACAGGCTCTTGTAAAAATCTTAAAAATGTTTAATGACTTCCCTGCCTGACAGGGGCTGTTAAAAAAAATCATGCTGTATATCAAACTGTCTTGAATCCACACAAGCAAGTTTCTCATAATAGATCCTTGAATTATTTTTCTTTTTATCTTGTACTTTGTCTTCCCCTAATTAAGTTTATGCTTTCAAAAATATTAGTTCCGAATATAATCATTTCACTTTTCTATATATAATCTTTATGGTCCTTTTAAGAGTTCCATGTTTACTGGGTAGCTTTGAAATACACTTTTCCAGCTTTTTTTTTACTGTACAGGAACTGTTCTTGGAAAAAGTAAAGTTCAAATGTATAAATCTTTTGAGGTTCATGCCACCTCATAGTTTACTGGTAAATCGTAAGGTCATACACGGAGCAGATGGGCATGGGAGAAATGCACAATTCTGGAAACATTATATCATTTCCTGTTCTGTTTCCTGTCAAGCACACTGGCCAAAAATTGCTATTAATGGGCAATTTCCACAGGGCAAAGGAGAACAGGAGTGGGAGTGACTTGTCGCAATTTGCTTTGTGGGTGCGCTTTCATCAAATGGACTGAAGAGGGCAGAATGTGCACTGTGTTAAACAGCAGTTAACTGAACCTGCCCTCTTCTCCACTAATACAATCAGTGCCTTTTAAGTGTTTAACCTATTTGTTATGAAGATCTGCACATTTATTAGGAATTTACTCTCAACAGGAGTTTGCATTAAATTCATTGTGTGGCACTTTTCTGCTATATATATTAACCCTTTGGCCCCCCCCCCACCCCCACCCCCTCCCCCGCCCCGAGTGACTTTAGTTTTTTTTCCACACAGAAAAGCAATTTGCCTCAGAAGAAGCATCTTTTCCTTCTGCTGCTGAAAGTATAGAGTTATGCAAATACATAATCTAAACAGCTAGTAGCTGGATTAATGACATCCAGCTCAGAAATGTTCTATTTTGTTGTTCTGAGAGTGGCTAGCGGGTCTCATGCCAGTCCACCCACCCTCAGACCTATGGTCAAAGGCCAAAACCCAATCAGGATTTTTGGCTATGTTATGTCAGTTTCTGCCACGTCTACTGAGTGTTTCACCATGTGGGGAAAAAAACATTCCGTCTGCATTCAGGTGGGCGTTTGCCTGCTATTGGTTTGCTTACAGTAACTTTCCAGGAGACCTCGGGTCTACTCTACCTACCATGGCTGTATAGTAAGCAGCTCATGTTGGTAAAGGACAAAGGAAGAACAAAAATGTTCAAAAGGGTAGAGCAAAGGCATAGATCTCTGAAAAAGAATTACCATTATTATACAGTAAAACCTTACATAAGCTCTGCCAGTGTGAAACTCCTTTAACAGTGAAAGGTTTCCTATTGAAATTCCAATGTAACGTTGGTCTCCCAATACAATAAAAATCATTTTTTAATGAAATGTCATTATTGCAAACATGAGTTCATTAAAAGAGGGTTCCACTGAATTGGATTTTGGTATAAAAATCAAATACTGAAATACAGGGAACAGATGTACAGGAAATGGTGCAGAACTTTGTGTGTGTAATCTTGGCTGTAAGCATGGTTTAGTACAAAACCAGGTTATAAACCTGCTGTATCTCTTTTTAATGGGTCACACAGGACAATTAAAGAACCATTAACATGTAATTCTTTCCTTCTCCCCACCCAACAAGCACCAGGCAAATTATCGTACAAGAAGTAATTCCACCTCTCGAAGATCCTTTTTATCTACTGTACAGTGCTACCTATTATTTTGGAAATGTGATTGCTTACCATCCATTCTTTGTCAGATAATTATAAATACTAATTTTTTGCAAGCAAATTTTCAGTCTTAAAAAAAAGCTCTCAAACTTAGTAGAAAACTGTGGTATCATGTACGTCAGAGACAGGACCTTTGATTGTGTGAAGCAAAATGAATACCAGATAAAATGTGGATGATATTGCTTTAAGTAAAATCAGCTGTAATAAATCTCTCCAGTTCTACTACAGTGACAGAAACATCTCTCTCAATATTACTTAGCTAATGAAAGAATAGATCCTTTGAGAAGTTCCTGGGAGGCTCATTTCCCTGAGTACAGATAGTAAAAGTTAGCTGATGAATGGCTACAACTGCTTAATATGTTTCTGCTTATAACTTCCGTGCAGCAAGGCGTATCCAGGAGAGCATTGGAGGAGCTATCCTCAGGAGGCCCAAGTGTCCTTGTAGGTTGTCAGAGTCAATGAGCCAGGTTTATTTTAAACCTCTTTTTAAAATGAAAATTTATTTTGATGAGTAACACATTTTTGATTAACAGCATACTTTTTTTTTTGCTAATTTACTTTCTAAAACAGGCCAATAAAGCACTCATTTAAAAAGTAATTAAAAGCATGTTATCATTAGCAGTTTAGCCTGAATAAAATTGGCAATAAGACCATAAGGACTGAAAGAAAGTTAGCATCCTGTGATACTCTACGCTCCACAGTGAATAATAAAACCTTCAGAGTGAAGTCCTCCAATTGAATTTGATCGGTGATACCTTCCAGGTCCGCAGGGGCTAGGTTGCCCCTGTGCTTCCCCTCAGCACTCCTGGCTGCCAGCATGTGATGCCAATTTGTTCTTCCTATAAGAGAGGCAGAGATTTGGAAGTAATGTTAGGCCTTGACACTGGGTTTAATTTACTAACAAGTGAAGCTGTAAATCTTCAGGGATAACACCCAGATCTTTAGAAGGATATGAAGGTAGGGTTAGATGAAGTAGGAGGCTCGTGTGGAGCTTGAAGACTGGCATAGACCAGTTGGGTCGAATGGCCTGTTTCTATGCGTTAAATTCTATCTAACACCAAAGCTGATTTGTTGAATTCCCTTTATTTGAATTGGTGCTCGTTACAAGTATAATTTTGAGCAAAGATGTAGACAAAGATAAAAATGGTGAAACACCATTTTTTTTTAACTTCCATCCACTATGTCTCTAAAATCGCTGAATACTTGCCCCACAATATGCATGTTTCATCCTAAATATATTAGGAGGTATTTGTACAGATTTTACTCAGATTGACAATACTGGATTCTCATATGAGAGGATAACAATGCTGGAGAACAATGCAGATTTACTGTGAACCTAGTAGTGACACCAAGAACCTAGACTGTGCGTGGCGTGGGACCATGGCATCACCAGCCCCATTGCAGGCGAACTACATAGACTCAATGTTAGCCAAAGGAAAGTGCTCCTTCACTACACTAGATAACTCTCTCTTCTGCAAACTCGCAATCACACGCCTGGCGAACTCAAGGCTGTTGCACTCAGTTCTGAACACCAAAGGACACTCTTGTGATGTGGGTAAGGACTGGATTTGCAACTGGAAGTGCTCATTCCACTTGTAACTGTTAATAACTGTCAAACCGTTATCTGGATGTAAAACCACCGGATTTGAGCATTATGGATACTAAAGTAGAGCCACTTCCTAAGTCCGCATAATGTTCAAATCCTGTATCTTTCAGAACAGCAGCCTCAAAGGTCATCCATTGAACATTGTGTAAATATATTAATTGCGTGCCACTTAGCTTATGAATAAGACTTGTTATTATAAGCACTGAGTTGATCATCAGTTTCAATAAATTTATGTTATATGAATAGAGCAGGGACTGCGATTATGTGGGTATTGGAATTATGACCCAGTTCTGCTGACTCAGGCAAACTTTGTAGGGAGACAATAAGCAGTATGTCACTTCCCATGTGCATTGTTGTTTATTTCATGTGTCTGATGTTATTTGATTCACTTGCACCATCTCCTCATTATAAGTCTCTCATAGGTCTTTCACAGACACAAGTGCTTTGGGAAGTTAGTCTGTAAATTCAGACTTTGGCTCTCCGCTGTTAAAACCAACCTATTTATAGTGCGGGGTAGTTTTAGCCATATGGGAAGGGAGAGGAAGAGGCAAGAAAAAAAAACAATCTGATGAGGCCAACAAACTCCTGTTCCCCTTGTGGCAGTTTCCCCAGCACTTGGGGTATTTATTGTAAGAAAAATAAAAGTTAAATATTTTTAAGAACAACCGCAGGAAGGCAATCATTCAGCTTGCAATATTCTTTTTCCTCCAAGAACTCCCATCGGCGGGTAAGATCTGTAAGTGGGAGTCAAGCAACTACAAAACCTGAATGGCAAAACAGAGATCGTCAGCCACTCAGGGGGGCAGAAGTCACTTATTTGGCTCTCACTTTCTTTGAGTTCAGTGTCATTACTATTTGTACATGAAAACAAAGACAAGACTCGCACTTACACTTTTGAATTGGAATGGTGGACTTCCATTAAGTGAAAGACAATGGAATCGCTGCGAACAGGATCCAAATAAATCGGTTTATTTGATCTAGTCCACTTTCACTACTACAAAATGCCCTGAGATCTAACATTATTTATGGTACAGGACTGGCCAACTTTGGCTTCCATTATTTTAATGTTAAGCTTGTTTTATATTATGGAACATTCATTTGATCATTCTGACTTGCCTTGTAATAACATACCAAATGTAGTGATATAAAGAAAATAGGGGTAGAGTTTCTGCTTTGGGCACAAAATTGCACCTGTTTTGAAAAGTGTTTCACCCGCCCCCCGAGTTTCCACTTAAACTCATTTGCAATTTGCAGTTACAAATTACAGGTCATTGACCTGAAACTATGGGGGCGATTTTGCCAGCCCTGGGGAGGCGGGTACGAAGGCGGAACTGCTGGGAAAATGGCAGAATCTGGGGGTGGGTACCCATCCCGCCCCTAACCTGCCTCCGTGCCATCTTCCCAGGAGGCGGGTACCTGACCCGCACTGGGAGCCGCCTCCTCGAGGCGGGAAGGGGATTAGTGCCAATTAACTGCCTGTTAACAGGTAGTTAACAGGCAGTTTTTTGGATAATCCCTATTTTGAGCCCTAAAGTGCGGGCTTCCTGACGGCTCCGAACCTCGCCAGGGTCAGCGAGATAAGCCGTGAGTCTGTGGGGGTCGGAGTGGCCGAGATGTCCATTGTGCAGGTGAGTGACGGGTGCATGTGTGCAGAGGTAAGTGTGTTAGGTGAGTGTTGAGTGTTTTAAAAGCATTACTTACCTTTGCTTCTTCCTCCAGGTTTCATCCCTTCAGGTCTCGGGAGTCCCTCATCTCACCGGCAGAGAAAGCAGAATGGCCGCTGCATTCTCAAATGCATCAGCCTTCTGTTTTCTGCTCAGGACAGATCTCTAAGTAAGCCTATGTCCCAGGACTCAACTTAGAAGACAGATTGTCAGTGTTTGACAGCTTCACAGAGCTGTCAAACGATGACAATTCATCTGTCAAACGTCACTCGCTGATGTCACCAGTAACCAGCTTTCCATTAATTGGCCTGCTAAGCCCACTGGGCGGGCTTAACAAGGTCAATCAAGGGAAAATAGCGTGGGTTGGCTGGACATCGATGGAGGCGGGACTAAAACCCGACAAGCAGCAGTCCCGCCTCCATCACGTCCCCATTGGCAATAAGAAGTGAGAAGTTCACCCCCGTTAACTCCGTTTTTCTCTCTCTCCACAGATGCTGCCTGACCTGCTGTGTGTTTCCAGCATGTTCTGTTTTCATAATAATTTGAAACTCACCTTATTGGGGCCTCTTCAGCAGCACCACCAGTAAAACTGGTCAGAGTGTGCACGGGGCACGCTCCAACCATTATTGTCCTAAAATTGCAATCAGAGGCCTGTCATATTAAAAGGGGGCCTCCCACCTGAGACAAAGTGGGCATCTTTGGCCAACCAGCGGCGGGCCCCTGTAACAATGGTGGCGGCCAGAGCATCAACGTTTACAGGGGGGTAAGTGTACCAACCCCATTTCCAGGCCATTACCGTCCCGCTAACGCCAATTGTGGCAAGTTGAAATCGGCCCTAAGAGTAGAATGGTTGCTTGCTTTGAACTACAGTGGAAGCAATCCTCTTTACAGTTTTGGTGCACACAGTGTTTAGTTTGTATGAGATAAAACATCTGCCAAAACAAGCCATGCTAAAAAAATGTATGCTTTGTCATTTACAAATAACAGAGTTTGGTTTTGGGGAAAGAATCCAAAAGCTGTATTTCTTTCTTTTAGAATGCTAATTGGAAGTTTGATTCCTACTGATGTGCTTTGCACTATCAGTGACTGCCAATGACTCTGCGTTTGCTTATGTGGTCTTACTGCATTAACACTGCGTAAGGATGAAGCACTTTACATGACACTACCTGTCAATATTTCTGGTTAAAAAGACAAGTTCTGGTGGTCTTACCTTTGTATTGAAGACCCTAGCAGAAAGGTTTATTAAGCGTTTATAGTAGGTTGGATGACTGATATGATGCACTTGGAGAAATTCAGTCAGCGGTATATGGTTCTTACCTTTCTAGGTTTATCGTTGGACAGTTAGCAAAAATGTGGGAAAAAAATAATAATCTTGGAAGATTTGTGTCAAATACTGTACATGGAAAACTGGAGGAGGTTTTGAAGTATTGGAAACTCCAGTGAAATACTGACAGATTGAGTCAAATGTACAAAGTTTAGCCTGAGCTAAAATAAATATTTGTAAATGCTTTTGCCAACATTTTTTTCATTATTGAGAAACCGAGGTGAAGGGCCAAGGCCCACGGTGCAGGACACCATCAATGCTGAAAAGAACAGGAGAAAAGACATGGTAAATCAAGAAGTAATATTTAGCCAATATCAAGCTTAGGTTTCAAATCTGGATAAATTGTAGGAGGAAGGAGAGACAGAGGAATGTACGGAATTGGATAGTTTTAAGGTCCAGGAAAAGAATATTTTAGTGTAGGATATGGTGTTTCAAAACAGTTTTGATATCAAAATATATTGTTGCAATTTATTTTTAGACATTTCATATTGCATCATGACAAAATGAATGGCCTTGGCTAAGAAGTGATGATTAGCCATATGGGGGGAAATGGAAAAGATACTTCTTTCTTTCACATCAGGAAGTTTTCTGTACACTGAGGATGGTCTCAGATTTTGCACTTTTCTTTAATGTTGTTGAAGCAAAATTACTTCAGAATGGTCTTGACGACAAAAGAACATAGAAACAGGAGTAAACCATTCAGCCCCTCAAGCCTGTTCCGCCATTCTTGACCCAGGCGAGAGGGACACCCGCTGGAAATATGCAGATCAGGTTCCGATGATGTAATTGGGGCCGGAGTGCAATTTTAAATGCAGGTCTGCTCGAGAAAGCCATTGAGGTTTCCCAGAAAGGCCAACCTGGCGGTATGAGGAGCAGCGGCCAGAAGACGACAAAAAAAGATAAGCGTATTTTTCTCTTTAGTTTCTTTGTGGGCCAGGAGGAGCAGGAGTGCTTGGGCCTCCTCTGCCCCGGGCTTCTCTCTCTTCCCCCCGACCACAAGGCCATCCCAATCGCCTCCCAACCACGTACCTGCATGCCGGGGACAATTCCTTCTCGTCCCCAGTGGTGGCCTCAAGGGACCTGGCATCCTGCTCCTGCCTGTTGGCCAGAAATTCCTTCCCACTATTTTGGGTGAGAGACTGACGGGACCGATGCAGTTAGACGTTAACTTTTCTCGGGCATTTAACTGCAGGGGGCTGGGCAGGTGGCCATTCACCTCAGCCCCCACCCATACGACTCCCAGCTGGGAGTTAACATCGGAGTTAATCTTTTCTCTCCTGGTCTGGTATTATAACATTTATGAGACGATTAAAATTCAGTGACACTACATCCTAAGTTAAGATGATTAATGGAATTTCTCAAAAAGGCTACACAACCTCAAACTGTTGCATTCTTTTAGAATCGTACAGCACAGAAGGTGGCCATTCGGCCCATCATGCCTGTGCCAGTACTTTGAAAGTGGTGTCCAGTGTGTACCATCTACAAGATGCACTGCAGCAACTCGCCAAGGCTTCTTCGACAGCACCTCCCAAACCCGCGACCTCTTCCACCTAGAAGGACAAGGGCAGCAGGCGCATGGGAACACCACCACCTCCAAGTTCCCCTCCAAGTCACACACCATCCTGACTTAGAAGTATATCGCCGTTCCTTCATCGTCGCTGGGTCAAAATCCTGGAACTCCCTCCCTAACAGCACTGTGGGAGTACCTTCACCACATGGACTGCAGCGGTTCAAGAAGGTGGCTCACCACCACCTTCTCAAGGGCAATTAGCGATGGGCAATAAATGCTGGCCTTGCCAGCGACGCCCATATCCCATGAACGAATAAAAAAAATTAGTCCCGCACTCTTGCTCTTTCCCTATAGCCCTGCAACTTTCTACCCTTCAAATATTTATCCAATTCTTTTTTGAAAATGACTAGGAAGATAAGAACAGGAGTAGGCCATTCAGCCCCTCGAGCCTGCTCCACCATTCGATGAGATCATGGTTGATCTGTGATCTAACTCCATAAAGCTGCCTTTGGCCCATATCCCTTAATTCCTTTGGTTGACATTACTATTGAATCTGCTTCCACACCCTTTCAGGCAATGTATTCTAGATCATATTAACTTGCTGCATCATCTCACCTCTGGCTCTTTTGCCAATTGCCTTCTATTTGAAAGCCAATGATAATTGAATATAAAGAAGTAGATTAGCAAAGTAAAGAAAAACATAACAAAGCTACACCATAATACACAGAATGCAAGGTGGATGAGAGTAAGTTATAATTCAGCTGCTTTGCGCCTCCCGTTAGCACCTGCGGGGGGCGGTAACGTGGCGCTAAGGGGTTACGGACCAGGTGCTGCAAATTCAGTGATGCCCGTGAACTTCCCTGGCGGTTTTGCGCTGGCGCTAACACTTACCGCCTCCGACTCTAGCACCCCGTAGATCATGACATCACCAAGCGGGCAGCGCCCCATTACCGCCCCAAATGTGAAATTGACTTTCACCCCCTGCATTATCGCCTCGCGCTGACAACGCCAGCAAGAGGAGGCGTTCTGAAGTCGGATGGCCGCTTCGGGAGCGGTAATTAAAGGCAATGCATTTCAGATCGCTGAACCGTTATTATTTGCACCAGTCGGGTGCCTGCGAAAAGTTTTCACTCTTTCATTGCTGCAGGATGTCCAAGCCCTCCACTTCATGACAGTGTTTGGGGCTGTATTGGCAGCCGCCTTGCAAGACTGCAGTGCCGACCAATAGCTTCTGGTGCAGTATTGTCCCTTCCCTTTAAATGAGGGAAGCAGCCTCTGTGATTGAAGAGTGCCGTCTGGAATGCGTTGCAAGTTGTCTTGCGCTCTGCCAGTACTGCCCCGCTCTCCGACTTTAGCGCTCTGAGAGAAGTGGTTAGCGCTTGATTTAGTGCTCCACTTCCCTCTTGGAGCGCGACAACTGAATTTCGCGGGAGCCTATCATCATTAGCGCCTGGCGCTAATTTTTCAGCTTTCAAAGTTTTAGCACCCCAAACGGGGCTATAATGAATTTCTCCCCCTATGACTTTTATATTTATGACTTCCTGTTCATTGCTAATACAATTGTGTTCATAAATGATACAAGAATTGTCAACCACTGTAGCGTTCTAGGTCACCTCTATTTATTCTATAGATATGTTCCTCTTCAAACAGAATCTTAAACATATTTAAATGAATCATTAAACACTAGCACTGCTGCCAACCATTAACACTGGGTGTTGCTGCCAACCATTAAGTATAATTTCACTTCCTTTCATTACCATCTTTGACTGTCACAGGTGTGAAATAAAATAATATAATATAAAATATACTGGGCATAAAATTTCACATTAATCAACAACAGCCTAAATTTTCCTGAGTAGATGCCATCAGTGAGAAAACTACCGTCACCATCACCGCCATCAGTGCTTATCAGCAAACTGTGGGCACGCTGGCTCTGAGTTTCCAATGTATGATAGTGGTAGGCAAGGCTCATTGCTGATTGCCTGTACTTGAAAAATGACCCCTAATTTCCTCACAAACCTACATTAATAATCATTAGTCCTTTTGTGTAAATGGCTCTTCCAACAAGTATAAGGGGTATGTTGATGTTACCAACACTAAAACTTGGCACAAATGCAATAAACACTCATCCACGGGCATGATTTGAAGGCTGTTCGACACTTAGGACTCACTCCTCGGTAATTAGCCAAGGACACTCCACCCAAGGATCTAATGCATGAAAGAACAGTTAATAAGCACCATCTTTGGAATTCTCTAGCCCAGAGGTCTGTGGTTGCTCAGTCGTTGATTATATTCAAGACAGAGATCAATTAATTTTTGGATATTAAGGGAATCAAGAGATATGGGGATAGTGCGGGAAGATGGAGTTGAGGTAGAAGATCAGCCATGATCTTATTGAATGGCGGAGCAGGCTCGAAGGGCTGAATGGCCTACTCCTGCTCCTATTTCTTGTGTTCTTATCATTACAGTCACTGCAACTCCTTCTTAAAGCAAATGGTGAAGGCACTGCTAAGTTGTAGAGTGATACAATTAGCTAGTCATGAAATTGTTGTACGTCTCTGCAGGAGAAGATGGCTTTTAATAGAAGATAGGCCTCCGCTACTGGAGAAGGACCTGCTAATATACAGGGGTAATGTTGGTTTGCTAGAGGAGTTCATCACCAGCATGTGCAGCACCATTGAATAGCAGTTCTCCTCACTGTACCCTTGAGAGGGTGGCAACTGAAGGAAGACTCACAGAGAACAGCCAGATGAATAAAACCTGCAGATCTTAGTCAGGTTCCTGAGAAGCAGCTCACACTGCTGCCAGGGAGGCGATGGTCATTTGCACTGATGAGAGCATATATATGGGATTCGCAGCTCTGATGGAGACCCTTACGTGGGCAGTTCCTGAGTCCTTATTCTGCCTATGCTGGCTGCATCTGTGCTGTGTTGGGTGGGGGTGGGGGTGGGGGGGGGGGGGGCGGGGGCGGGGGGTTGAGAGGCATAATTTTCAGGCCAGTGTTTCTTTTCTTGAAGTTATGGCAGAAGGTTGGGAAAACCCCGTGGCAATAAAGGAACATCTACAAAGGTGGGTCCAAGACTGGGAGGGGCATCCACGATTTGGGGTTAAAATGCCGTGGGGGTGGGATTGATGTAATCGGAACGTGCCTTTAACCTCTTCATTAGGACCCCACTTGCCTGGGGCGAGCAGCTGACACGCAGCCAGAAACAGGTAAATTAAAATGGTGGTGGCTCGGAACTGAGGTACAGGGAGCCCCAGACGTGAGTTCAACCATCCGCATGCCCTGTTCTTGCGGGCTGGGTTAATATCAGCCTTCTAACCTCAGTGTTTCGAAACCGATCTAATGTTTCCACAGTATCTGAAGCTCCTCAATTGGATTCCTGCTTTATAACCTTCCCCCACCTATGTTGTCTCACCTATGTCGTCTTTCCCAGATATGAGCTTATCTATATAAATTACATTAGTGACTTGTATTTGATGTGTTTGTTTTCTTTTAATTTTGGGATGGGAATGCAACAGAAGAATAAAAAAAAAAATTTGTTATTCCCTTTCAATTTTCTGTGTTACTTTAAAGTCTACATTCTCATGACATTTTTGTGCTAATTCAATCTTATACCATTTGCGTCACAGACAGTGCAGCTGCAGTTTTGAAATGCAAATGATCTATTCCTGCAGATGCAGCACAGGAACTAAAGATAGTTAAAATATGACTCAACCATTTATTGCTTATTACC
The DNA here is from genome assembly GCA_030390025.1 of Squalus acanthias. Classification (NCBI taxonomy): domain Eukaryota; kingdom Metazoa; phylum Chordata; class Chondrichthyes; order Squaliformes; family Squalidae; genus Squalus; species Squalus acanthias. The sequence continues at coordinate 59,020,700 of CM059427.1, read as the reverse complement.
ATTAATTAATCGACTAAAAAAATACTTTGTTGTCATTGCATCAGTTTGCATTAGTGTATTATCATTCATTAATACATTAAAATACTTTGTAGTCATTATATTGCTACTACAGTTTGTTAATTTAGAGCCTGTCTTTTTATTCACACGACAAGACAATATAGCATTGAGATCAATCAACGAGCCACTCCAAGTGATTGAGATCATAAATCTATGTTATACAAACTATTTCTTTTAGATTTTTCTGTTTCTTTTGAGTTCTAACTGTGAATTCTCCAGAGTAATATTGTTATACAAAATGGTGCTTGGCAGATAGAGCTCATGTACAGTACTGTCATAGATGTCTCACTGCTGTTGTCTTTTCAGTAATGCACAGTTGTTGAACAGACCTTTGCTTTGTTAAGCACTTTGTTTAGTGCGATAAAGTCCTGCTGCAGAATGCACACTATTTCCATAATGGAAGAACCTGTATTAAGTACCTTATTGTGTCCTCAAAATGTTTCACAATCAAATTAATTACCTTTCACTGTTTTTAACATAGGCTTATATGACAGCCAAATTGCACGCAGAAAGAGCCCCAAAAACAGCAAGTGGGATAAATGACCAGTTAATTTATTTTTGGTGGTGTTCTGGCCTCAGGATGCTAAGAGATCCGAGGCCAAATCAGCCAGGATAGCGGCAGAGAATAAAGGAAAATGTCAGCATGGAAGACAGGCCTCAGGTCCCCAGGAAATTTCCCTCATGTCCATCCGTGTTATCGCCGCTTGTCAGGGTTTGCATGGGGAAGTTGGCAGTAATAGCCCAGGGGTGTGCCTGAGGTTTCCTGTGCCAGGATTCAGAGGGAAAGGTTGAGTTCATCCCTACCAAAACACCACTACCGGGAGGAGAATCCCGGACCAAAATTCTCACCAAAATGTCTCTGTGCTGAAAATAGTCACAAGAACTTTTACATAAAAATGAGGTTCAACCAAATTGGGCTTCTTTTCCAATTTCTGCTTGAGCATCTGAATTTTGCCCCATTGAGACAATTTCACAAACTATGATGAAGCATTGATTTGCAGAATACCGACACAAATGCTGAGGCATATAAACTAACTTTTCACAATGGGGCTACTGGCTTGTAATTGGTGCCTCAAGTTTTCCTACTGTAATGTAGATTGTGATTGAGTGGCTGTAGCATGTTCCACCGAATCAACGTCACAAAGATAGGATTTATTTAATTTTAAAAGTTAGATACAAATTACCTGGAGGCTGATTAGTAGTTTGACAAAAGAATTTGCTCTGTTTTAGAATAAAATTCAACCCCTGGTAGGCTATTGGAGATGCCTTTGCAGCCTTTTTAAAAATGGCACATTCATCCAATCCCTGCTTACAAGATAAGAACATAAGAAATAGGAGCTGGAGTAGACCATTTGGCCCTTCGAGCCTGCTCCACCTTTCAATAAGATCATGGCTGATCTTCTACCTCAACTCCATCTTCCCGCACTATCCCCATATCCCTTGATTCCCTTAATATTCAAAAATCTATCGCTCTCTGTCTTGAATATATGGAACGACTGATCCTCCACAGCCCTCTGGGGTAGAGAATTTCAAAGATTCACAACCCTTTGAGTGAAGAAATTTTTCCTCATCTCAGTCCTAAATGGCCGACCCCTTATTCTGAGACTGTGACCCCTAGTTCTAGACTCTTCAGCCTGGGGAAACACCCTCCCTGCATCTACAGATAGGATGGTGGGAGTTACCTGCTTGCATTGCTGTAGATTTGCATTTACTCAGTCAGTACAGTGCAATTTATACTAGTCGGAAAGGTTGGGTTCAGATCAGGCTTTAGCTAGCCAACTCCCAAGGAGACTTGACTGTAATCTAAGAGAACATTCACAGTTATAAGCAGAGATGAGAATTTGTATTAGTTATGATACTGGATTTTGATAATCCAAGTAAGAACTCCAAGCCCACCCTCTCCCCGCCAAAAAAAACCCTACTTACTGCATAAGCAAACAAAGGTTGAAGAGTCTTTCTGGACTACCAAAGAATTTGAGGCATTACCACTCTCCCCGCACTGCCAACAGCCCCCATCCCCCACCTCTCCCCCAACTCATGCACTATTGATAATTGAAGATGATTCTTGAATACAAACCCCAGTAAATTACTGGAGAGTTGTGGTATATTCCTTCTCCACAAGACTACCAAGGAACTCACTTGAATACAGGACCCCCACCTCCAAAATGAGTAAAAATAAAAGATGCAATGTACCTGCAATTGGTCAGACACTTGAACCACAGAGGAAAATTTTCAATTGAATTAAAAATATACAATGCACGTGTGCAGAGAGTACTAAAACTAAATTGTTGATCTGCACATTTTTGGTTCCATTCCAGAGAGGAAATGGAACATTTCAAACCCAAATCAATCTGAACTGGGCACAAAAAAAATGGCCATTTTTTACATACAGACAAATTCTAGATTGGGGATTGGGAATGATTCTGATGCTTTGCAATAACATTCTGTGGGCCTTTGGTGGTACAATGTTCAGTTTGTAAGGATACCTGATGGTATCTTTGTGGGAGAAGTGTCAGACAGTTGGGTATCTCTGGGGGGGGGGGGTTCTCCCAATCAGCTGTCGAATATCAGCAGAGACCCCGTTTACGCGTCTATCCTGGAGTTCCCGTCAATCTTCTGTTGAATTTACGGCGGCCAATCAGGAGAAGCCCCTGAGGAAATACTTGGCATTGGGGATTTATACAGCTGAACAATGTTAAAAAGAAGTTACTATCTTTGGTCAGTATCCTTGGCACAAGCAATTGCTCAAACTGGAATGGGAATGATCTGAAATAGAGAGGCCATGGCTATTCCACACAGTTCAGATGAACTTCTTTGCAGTGGAAGACGTGTTGGCTGAGCATCTGGAAGATCCAGCATTCACAGGGTTATCAGCACAGAGACGCTTGTTTTCAGGATGTTGATCTGCATAGGCTTACTGCAGCAGGGAGAGCAGCTGGGAAGGTTATTCCTGCATAACTAACTTTATTTCTTGTTTACAAAGTAGCCTTTTAGTGTTGGACAGTTTACATAGTTGCCCTTTAGGATTTTATTTCCCCACTTTGAACATTGTGACCAGAAATGTGTTTATCAGAGTGAATATGATAAGTGCCAAAGAAGTTGTCATGCTAAAGTTAAGAAAACAGTTTCCAGAAGTGAGACTATCAATAATTATGAAAGATTTAACCATTTAAGTACCAAATTTCCTTTGAAGATCCCAAATTTAGGAGTAGATTTTACAAATTGCGGGGATGGTAAATTGCGCTGGATGTACTGATCTCCCTGCACAAACATCTGATTCATGCTCCTGCCTTGTAAAGTTCTGCTTCAGGAGCATGTATTCATAAAATCTAGCCCATAATGTGAATATCAATTAACTATACACACATTCTAAAAAGAAAAGAGCAGGCATCATCAGCGCTTCAGCTGGGCAGTGCGGGCTCAGATCTCTGTTTCTTCAAATAGTGCTATAAGAACAGAAGAACACAAGATTTAGGAGCAGGAGTAGGCCATACAGCCCCTCGAGCCTGCTCCACCATTCAATAAGATCATGGCTGATCTTCGACCTCAACTCCACTTTCCAGTCCGATCCTCATATCCCTTGATTCCCCATGAGTCCAAAAATCTATCGATCTCAGCCTTGAATATACTCAATGGCCGCAAATTGAATTCTAGAGGCGTGATGGGGGTGGGTCAGCTGGTTTCTGGGTTCCGGTCCCGCCCCCAGCTGCCTCCGCTCTGCAGATGTGATTTTTCCTTCATTGGCCTTGTTAAGCACGCCCTGCGGGCTTCCCGGCCAATTAACAGGAAGCAGGTCTGATGACGTCATTTGATGACACGTCATCTGCCAGTTTCCTTAAAGGGTCCATGCACAATTTTATTTTGACAGTTGATCTGTCAGTGTTTGACAGCATTGAGGTGCTGCAAACACTGACAATCACTGCACAAAGGTGAACACTTGCACCCAGGCTCTCCAATGACTCCCTCCATATGCTTATGGAGGGAGTCATAGCACGCAGGGAGTTTCTCTTCCCTTCCTAGGGCAGAAGAGACCTCCCCAGGACACCAACTTACCTTGCACCTCCACCCAACCCTCTCTATCTACTTTATCACTTCCCCATCTCACTAGCCACCCCTTACACTCACCTTCATTCTACTGCAAGCATAACAACTAACAACACACTAAGGTAGGCACTTGAGAGGTTTAGCCAATGTCCATCTGAAGTTTCTGGTAATGTGTTGTCATACAGTGTAATATCATTTTCCAAAAGTGCCCCTTATTGGACAGATCTGAGCGCACATTGAAAAGTGTCTTACTGAGTTCCAGTGATTGTTCAGTCATAACTCCCTCCCCCCCCCACCCCCCCACCCGCTGTAGTGATGTGTGTGCATGGAATGGCTTGGACATTAAAGGGATGCTTCACAGTGCTGGTGTGGGATGGTGTCAACCTAGCGCATCATGTGGCAGCCAAGGTTTCCAGCATCAAGTGAAGACAATCTGGCCATGGTGATGTCATCGCTGGCCTTCTGGCCAGCAATTTTGTCAGGGGCTGATGCCCTGTGTCCTGTGCAGCATCAGGTGGGTGAGGAGGAGGTTGGCACTCCTGGTGCTGGTGCTGCTGTTGTAGCTGGTTGTGGTGCTGGCACGACTGCTCTTCCTCCGAATCTGATGACCAGGATGAGAGGATGTAAATGGTTCCCATCCCGTTGCTATAGATTTCAGTGGAGGCAAGAAGCTTGCAAGTGCACACTCAAAGTAGCCTGAAATTATTCCAATCAGGTAACACTGCAGATGGGTCTCAGTTTGAATAGCCACAAGGTCAGTAGATTTGCAAAATCTTATCCCAAACCTCCAACAACAAAGTTGTGGCATTTGAATGTCAGCCATGTTACAGGAGCGCTTTTAAAGTGCTGCACCAATGACTACAAATTATCTCCTTGAGAAACACGTCTCCTTGCAGCTGGCGTGTTTCTGACAAGACGGGAAACAGGAGCCAGATGCACAAAAATGGGAAACCACTGTAAAAATAGGATTAGCAAGGCAGTTAACAGGCTCTTAACTGCCTTAACGACCTGTCCTACCGGTTCCCATTGGGTCAGTTTGGGAGCGGCTGACCTGACACTCACAAAAATCGGGTGGGGCGGGATGGAGGTGGGTTGGCAGTTTGAAGCCATTTTTTCTGATTTTCGCTGCCAACCCACCTCCAAACTCACCTCCTCAGGGCTATTAAAATCAAGCCCAATGATTCAGCATCCACAGCACTTTGGGGTATAGAATTCCAAAGATGGTGCTTATTAAGTGCTCTTTCATGCATTAGATCCATGGGTGAAGTGTCCTTGGCTAATTACCGAGGAGTGATTAAATGGCCGACACCTTATCCTGAGGATATGCCCCCTAGTTCTAGACACTCCAGCCAGGGGAAACAACCTCTCAGCATCTACCCTGTCAATGGGATCTTTAATGTCCACCTGAAATATCAGAAGAGGCAGTTTGCTTCAGCCTTGTCATGTGCAAGTTGCTCTTTAAGTCTACAGATAGTATAATTTTGCTTGTACAAAGGGCTGCATGTGCATAATCATGCTATTTTTAATTTTGATAGCATTTTCTATTGATGTGGCAGGCCAGCATTTATTGATCATCCCTAGCTGCCCTGAGAAGGAGTTGGACTTTCTTTTTGAATTGCTGCAGTCCGTGTGGTGAAGGTGACAACTGAGAGGATAGCTGGGCCACCTCAGTGGGCAGTTAAGAGCGGTGTGGGATTGGTGCACGTATAGGCCACGCCAGGTTAGAACGGCAGGTTTCCTTCCTTAAAGGACCTTAGTGAAGCAGTTAGGTTTTTACAATCCAACAGCTTCATGGTCAATTTACTGATACCAGCTTTTTATTTCCAGATTTTTTTTTTACTTAATTCAAATTCCCAAACTGCCATGGTGGGATTTGAACTCAATTCTCAGGATTAGCAGTCCAGGACAAAGCAATATAAAGATAAGTATATTCTGCATTTTTATTGTTCACACATAGATCGTGATGACCCTTTTTTCCAATCATTGTGAATTTTTTTTTTTGCCCCAGCATCATTACTGGCTCCACTGGGTTTTCCCATGGGATCCTCCTATCTGACATATTTGGACGCAGAGGGCAACCTACAGAGAGATGACGCAGATCAAGCTACAGAAGCTCCGTGCCTACTTTCTGGTACCCACTGTCTGTGTGGAGTTTGCACATTCTCCCCGTGTCTGCGTGGGTTTCCTCCGAGTGCTCCGGTTTCCTCCCACAGTCCAAAAATGTGCGGGTTAGGTTGATTTGGCTATGATAAATTGACCCTTAGTGTTAGGGGGGGATTAAATATGTGGGGTTACAGGGATAGGATGGGATATGTTAGGGGGAATTAAATACGGGGATAGGGTGGGATATGTGTCGGTGCAGGCTCGATGGGGATTCTGTGTGAGAAAGCAGGGACAGGGTACTGGATTTGGATGATCAGCCATGATCGTATTGAATGGTGGAGCAGGCTCGACGGGCCGAATGGCCTACTCCTGCTCCTAGTTTCTATGTTTCTATGTTTCACACCAGCATTAGCGCTGCTGAAGCCTTCTCTTTCCAAAGGAAACTGAAACAGCAGCTCTAACGGTATGACTAAGGCATGTAACATCAAAGCACACCAATCACAATATAGCATGCTTTCAATGACACTGCATAAAAGAAGGCATGCCAAGGTGATTAAGAACCAGAGTTGTCTGACTTGCTACAGCTGCCAAGATCTCATCAATTATTCTCTGCAGGCCTTGGCATGTCTATTAGACAATGACTGTGAAAAACCGTCTTTTCATACTCTTAGTTAGCAGAAAGGCAGATGTTCCGCTGTGCCATCTGTTGCAAGGACAGCATATGTCTGGCATAGCCAGTGACAGTAATGGTCAGCTGTGGCCTGAAATTTGGCTTCAGCTTCTTGCAGACATGTTGCAATGCTGACTAATGGGATGGTGTCGTGGAGTGGCACTGAGGACATCAGATCTTGCCAGCACTTCAGATAGCACAAACTCAATTTCAGCAACCATCAGACAGGCGTTCAGGTGCTGGTCTGCTCTGTCACTTGACTGTAGACGCATGGCTCCAGCTTAGATTCCCTTTGCCTTCATTTTTGCCTTTCACTTCTTAATGCCCTGTCAATTCATCCCTGGCAAAGGTTGCTAATTGGTTGAGATACCCTTCAGAATTTTTGTCATCCTATTCTGACACTTTCCTTAATTGTCGCCATCCACTTAAATATCACGTGCAATTTTCTGCTCCCACCACTCGTGTGATTTCTACATTCATCTGACTATGCTAATGAGCTGACCTAGGAGAATTGCATGCAAACTGTACTCTTCCATTTGAGTCTGTCTGAAACCCACCAATAACCATTCTGGTTTAAACTACACCAAAGCAGAAAAATTCCGAGACATGAGAGCAGATATTCTTAAGACTTGCTGCCCTTCCTCTTGGGAACGCCCATTTTCCCAGGCACAAAGGTCAAAAAAAGATGATGGAGATGGGCACAGGGCCATCATTCAAATACTAATGAAGCAGGAATGCCGTTCTCAGCTTCCCATCTCATGTTTTTGGAGGATTGCTCACTGGGCATCCTAGTGCAGAGGCATCCAGAGAAACAGCTAGAAATTCGTTATAGCCAAGGAATGGGCGGTGTCAGTAGAAATGTTGGAGAATTAGCACCAGGCGCAAATGCTTTAGACTGCATGAAATATTCGTGCTCCCTGCACAATAAAATGATTGAAGTCCTAAATCAAGTCTTAATACCCAAGCTTATTGGCGTAACACTTAATGGGTGGACCAATATCGCATGCAGTCTAATTGCAACTCATCATTGCCACAGGCTTTTTTCACTACTTAAAGGGGAGGTTCATTGATGCTGCAGCACCTCATTCTCAGCATTGCTGGCTGTGCAGCTGCCTCAGCAGGCAGAGGCAGAGGCAGAGGCAGAGGCAGAGGCAGAGGCAGAGGCAGAGGCAGAGGCAGAGGCAGAGGCAGAGGCAGAACCAGCACCAGCACCAGCACCAGAACCAGCACCAGCTAGAGGACTGAACCAGGTGTGCTCATGGCAGGTCCACGCCCCAGGGAGAGAGCCCACAGATTCTCCGATGAAGCATTGGAGGCATTGATTTTTGCTGTAGAGAGATGGTGGGCAGAGCTCTACCCGACAACTGGCAGGAGGCCCTCACCACAAGCCTTCCGCAGGACCCACACACAGTGCAGAAAGAAATTTAATGACCTCACTCGGGTGGTCAGGGTGAGTGAATGCTTCAACAAATGCTACATACCACCATCTGTACCACAATCTTCACACACTGTCCAAAGCACCACACCCCAGCACTCACCCACCACCAATCTCTACCTAGCAATACTCACACTCACATCTCACACCTTGCACGCAATGGCAGCTATTCAACTATGGTAGGCACAGGGGTCATTAGTTATTAGAATTCATGTTTATAGATAAATTTATTAATGGTTTTTGGAATATTTTGTGGTCTCTCTCATTTCACCTTTGTGCCCAGGAGGACGCTGTGATACGCCATGAGACAGGGATTGTATGATGGGGATGTGCTGAGCTACAGGGATCTGGGGTTTGATTCATGTGAATCGGAGTCTGATGAGCCGGTCACGGACAGCCCGTCCAAAAGGCCGATTGTCTTGCTGCCTCCTCCCTCCCTCCTGTTCCTCCTCCTCCTCGTCCTCTTCCTCCTCATCTGCCTCATCCTCCTCCTGAGGTGGTCCCGCAATCCCTGCTGGCAAGGGCTGGGCCCTCATGATAGCCAAGTGGTGGAGCATGCAGCAGACCACCACGAAATGGGACACCCGCTCTGGTGAGTACTGAGGGCTCCTCCCAAGCGGTCAAGGCAGCGGAATCGTTGCTTCAGAAGGCGGATGGTCTGCTCGATGATGTTCCTGTTGGCAGCATGGCTCGCATCATATGAGTGCTGGGCACGAATGTTGGGGTTGCGGAGGGGCGTCATGAGCCAGGTGGAGGGCGGATAGCTCTAGTCTCCGAGCAGCTACCCTCGAGCTTGACATGGTGGCTGGAAGAGTGCTGGTACACCGGTCTGGTGCCGGATGAAGGCATCATGGCTGCTGCCAGGATAGCGGGCATTGACATTAAGAATTTGCTGTCTGTGGTTGCACACCAACTGCATATTAAGTGAGTGGTAGCCTTTGCAGCTACAGAAGATCTCAGGATTGTTGTGCGGTGCCCACAAAGCCACGTGGATGCAATCGATGGTGCCCTGCACCATGGGGAAGACCGCTATCCTGGCAAAGCCACACGCACGGTCGTTCTGCTTCTCTAGTGATCAGGAAGCCAATGTCGACTGTCTCCTGCTGTAGAGAGCCTCAGTGACCTCCCAGATGCAGCAAAGGTTGGCGAACTGTGAGATGTTAGCTATATCTCCTGTTGCAGACTGGAAGGATCCGCTGGCGAAGAAATTGAGGGCGACGGTGACCCTGACTGTCATTGAGAGAGCCGTGGTCACCCTAGTCTGAGGCTGGAGATCTGGTTGCAGGAGGTGGCAAAGTTCTGTGACCACCTTCTTGGTGAAGCGGAGCCTTCTAATACCCTGCACCTCGCTTAATTGAAGGTAGGAGACGTGCTGTCAGAATACCCTCGGAGGGTAAGGCCTCCAGTTGAGAGCCCTGATGGCCCTCCTCCTCCCTCTGCACACATATTCCCGTATTTCTCGCTGCCTACGCACCCTCCACCATAGATCCTGGAAGGCAAGGTGGCATGTCAGTACAGCCCCCATTAATGTTACCAAGTGCAGCAGCTGTAGCAGCCCATCTTAAACATTCACTCCCTCCACCAGTGGCGCATCGTGGCTGTAGTGTGTACACTGTTACACACCATCCTGACTTGGAAATATATCGCCGTTCCTTCATCATCTACACAATGCACTGCAGCAACTCGCCAAGCCTTCTTCGGCAGCACCTCCCAAACCCGCGACCTCTACCACCTAGAAGGACAAGGGCAGCAGGCACACGGGAACACCATCACCTGCAAGTTCCCCTCCAAGTTACACACCACCCTGACTTGGAAATATATCGCCATTCCTTCATCGTCAAAATCCTGGAACTCCCTCCCTAACAGCACTGTGGGAGTACCTTCACCACACAGACTGCAGCGGTTCTAGAAGGCAGGCTCACCATCACCTTCTCAAGGGCAATTAGGGGATGGGCAATAAATGCTGGCCTTGCCAGCGACACCCACATCCCAGGAGCGAATAAAAAAAAAACTATTCCTTGTGGTAGTGAGTTCTACATTCTAACCATTCTCTAAAGAAGTTTCTCCTGAATTTGTTATTAGATTTATTAGTGACTATTTTATATTTATGACCCCAGTTTTGGATTCCCCCATTAAAGCAAAAGAAGCACAAGTCAGGGGAACAGAGGCATACGCAGTAGTGAGGTATAAATTGGAGGTGCAAGCACAAGGATCAAAAGCATGGAGCAAGCAGGAGAGGCAAAATTATAATGAGCCAATATGCTGTCTATTATTTTTCCCAGTGAATTAAATGCCAGAGTTCAAACACTGCTTTGTATTCCATTGCCACTTAACCACGTACATCATAGCACCTAGGGGCACTGGAACAAGAACCTGGATTGAAACTGAGATTTAATTAATTAGATAAAATTAAAAATAAGCTGCAATTTCCACTCATTATTAACTTGGGCAGGTAAGATGGTGAAAAAAAATTGTTAACCATGGAACAAGACATGAAATGAACTCTTAGGGGGATGTTTTGAAGAAAATGCTTAACTTCTGGAAGTCAGGCAATGTGTATTCTACATAACAGCTCATGCACCATTTGATCCTGCCCATAGCTGGTTTTACTGTCACCTTAAACCTTGCTACCAATTACAACATGCACAAATTATTTAACATTTTCATAAATGGTGTTCTACATATTTCAAATGCTGAATCTTTTAAGATAGATTTTTAAAATACTATAAAATATCCCTTCTTTTGGAGTATGCTACCTGAGTTTCTGATGTTATTGCATGAAGGCAATAAGAGGTTAAAATTACAGTACCTTCTTTTTAATTTGATAAAAATTCACCTTCAGAAAATGAAATGAATTCAGTTAATCACAAATGAATATTAACAGCAACACAACGTAACTAAATTTGATAAAAATGGTGGTGCTGTAAGTGTCATTTGACATTGCCATGATTGGTGCTAATGGACTAATCTACCATAGTTATATATTGTTGAGCTTCATTTATTATTAGTAATTTGACCTTCATTTTAAAGTAAAGTTATTAACAGCTCTATAAGGATTATTTAACCCCTATATATTTTTAACACTTTACTGCTTTAAATAACAACAAATTGTATTTATATAGTATCTTTAATAAAGAAGTGTCCCAAAGCATTTCACAAATATTGAGCCAAGAAATGGGGGATTGGCAAGGCTGGCCAAAAGTTTGGGCAAAGAGAGGGATTTTAAGGAAGATTTTAAAGGTGCACAGGTTTAGTGAGGGAGTTTCAAAGAGTAGGACCAAGGCGGCTGAGGGCTTGGCCACAAATGGTGGCATAACGAGGAGGAACGCGATGGACACCTATAGACGCTGAAAGACACCCTCGTAAGAACGGGATATGACGCTCGACTCGTCGATCGACAGTTCCGACGGGCCACAGCGAAAAATCGCATAGACCTCCTCAGAAGACAAACACGGGACACAACCAACAGAGTACCCTAAGTCGTCCAGTACTTCCCCGGAGCGGAGAAACTACACCATGTTCTTCACAGCCTTCAACATGTCATCGATGATGACAAACACCTTGCTAAGGCCATCCCCACGCCTCCACTACTCGCCTTCAAACAGCCGCCTAACCTCAAACAGACCATCGTTCGCAGCAAATTACCCAGCTTTCAGGAGAACAGCGACCACGACACCACACAACCCTGCCACGGCAACCTCTGCAAGACATGCCAGATCATCAACACAGATACCATCATCACACGTGAGGACACCACCCACCAGGTACATGGTACATACTCATGTGACTTGGCCAATGTTGTCTACCTCATACGTTGCAGGAAAGGATGCCCCGGAGCATGGTACATCGGCGAGACCATGCAGACACTGCGACAATGTATGAACGGACACCGCGCAACAATCGCCAGGCAGGAGTGTTCCCTCCCAGTTGGGGAACACTTCAGCAGTCAAGGACATTCAGCCTCCGATCTTCAGGTAAGCGTTCTCCAAGGCGGCCTTTGAGACACATGACAACGCAAAATCGTCGAGCAGAAACTGATAGCCAAGTTCCGCACCCATGAGGATGGCCTCAACTGGGGTCTTGGGTTCAGCACTGTTGCCTCACAGCGCCAGAGACCCGGGTTCGAATCTGACCTCGGGTGACTGTCTGTGTGGAGTTTGCACATTCTCCCCGTGTCTGCGTGGGTTTCCTCCGGGTGCTCCGGTTTCCTCCCACAGTCCAAAAATGTGTGGGTTAGGTTGATTTGGCTATGATAAATTGACCCTTAGTGTTAGGGGGGATTAAATATGTGGGGTTATGGGGATAGGATGGGATATGTTAGGGGGAATTAAATACGTGAGGTTACGGGGGTAGGGTGGGATATGTGTACTGTGGGGATTAAAGCAGGGACAGGGTACTGGATTTGGATGATCAGCCATGATCGTATTGAATGGCGGAGCAGGCTCGACGGGCCGAATGGCCTACTCCTGCTCCTAGATTCTATGTTTCTATGTTTCTATGTTTCATGTCACGCTACATGCAACCCCACCTGACGTAGTCATCCAGACTCGAGTCGTCGTTGGCTTGTTCTCTCTACACAGATGCACCTGCTGTGATTTCCAGCAAAAAAAGTTTTTTGTTTTCCATACAGACCCCAGCATCTGCCACCTCATTGTCTTTGATGTAATGTTTTCCTGACTGACCTGTTTGGACACCATCCACACCTTTGATTGCCGTGATTATCTCTCTGCCGAGGTGTGATAAAGGGCAGTTAGAAAGATTAACTGTAATCATCTGGCAGTGTTCTCTGACTATATATGCTGTGCCTATAGGCATCTCTTCACTTCACCTGACGAAGGAGCAGCGCTCCGAAAGCTTGTGATTTCAAATAAAGCTGTTGGACTATAACCTGGTGTTGTGCGACTTCTGGCATAAATAAAGAGGAAGAGAGGCACAAAAGAGTGGAGCCAGAACAATGGAGTGTTCAGAAGGGTTGGGAATATGGGACTGGAAGAATACGATAAGGGAGCGGAGTTTGTAGTGAGGACCGAAGATGATGGCATTGTAGAACTTCAGGTTCACAGTGCTCAGAATCAAAAAAATACAGAAATAGACAACAGAACTATATACCAAGATTTGACTGACAAAACACTGTGATTAAGGATATTTAGCCTAAACTGCACCATTTCAGATTTGTGTAATTATATCCTTAAAAAAGATGCCATGCATGTGACTTTGCAGACTTTGCTCCTTCTTCATGTTCATGACATCGGCCCAGAAATTCGTCCGAATACGGGAGAGTACGCACTGTGTACTCACCCATATTCGGTCCCGAAGTGCCGGTTTCCTGCATGCACTGCGCATGCGCGGGAAACCAGCACTTCCGATATTGCGAAGGGGGCGGTTCCTAAGTGAACCGCATGCGCACTACAGGCTGTGCGCACGCAGCACACTTAGTTTTTTTTCAGGTTTGAACGCGAAGGTAAGTGTTGAAGATTTTACACATGAAAAAAGCAGGCGTAAGACCCCCTTTTAACAAGGTAAGTAGTTAATTAAGTATTATTTTAAATTTTTTTCAACAGGTTTATCTTTTTTAGAGACTTTAAAGAAAGGTAAGTTTATTTTTATAACTTTTAAAAAGAATTTAAATTTTTTCAAATATTTAATTTTTTTTTAAAGTGGTTAATTTATTTAACTATAGTTATTTTATTAATGTGATGGTTTTTAAAAAAAAATTAATTGAGGTTTAGCTGTTCTTTTGGGGGCAATTTGTATTCATAGCTTTGACAGCTCTTCCTGTCAAAATTTTGAATGAAAGATGGTGTGCTGCCATTGGCTCTAACTGGCTCACGTGATCCCAGAGGTCGCATCGAACTAACTGCGCCTCTGGGACATGCACACACTGCGCGCCGGCACCAGGGAGAGGCCCAGGAACTGAAGTTTGTGTGGGCCCGAATCATAAAGGTAGGCGCAGAGTGCGATATCACGGGGGATCCTTACCCCCACGGCAACCATCGAAGTCCAATTTCTGGGCCATCGTTTTGCACACTACACTAATTTTCTACACTATAGGCCGGATTTTGCTGTCGAACTAACGGTGAGGCTAACTGCACCCATCCTTATTAAAGTGCAAATTGGACAGCAACTTCCAATGACCGCACATGTGCAGTTAAATGCAGAAATCCAGAAGTTGTTGTTCGAGTTGCCCTGCTCCTCCAGAAGCTGTGTGAGAATGGTATGTCGCCGAGAGATTCAGCATTGAAATACATGGAACAGTGTGAAGATGCTGTACTTACTTGATGGATACCCACTAAACTCGGCAGAAAAAGTTAGGGCTTGTCAATTCCAGTGTAAGTAAATTTTTAACGTCATGATAAATCTTACTTACTGCCAAATAACCTCTCTGGCACTGAAAATTAACTTTTGCAAGTGTGGAGTCTCATTCCTTCAGATTTTAACGAGATTTAAAAAAAAATAAAAAATGCAATTTTTGTTTACTTTTTCTTTCTGTCTTTTTTATCTCTCTCTTGTAGTCCCATCTTTCTTTCCCTCTCTTTATTTCATTTGCTGTACTTGATTTAACATTCAATTCAATATTCTAACTGACACTTCCTGGTTCAGACTCTGTGCTGCTTATTAACGATTCTTCCATCTGATTCACAGTTCCTTAACCTGTTCACAAATGTTCCAGATCCCCTGTAGAGGGCACCGTGCCATTTTTGCTCTCTAATTCACAGTAAGTTCCAGTGCAAAATCCCATAGAAAGTCTGTGGGTAAATGCAAGCCTTCATTTGGCGCTGAGCGCAAGATCTGGCCCAATATTTCTCTCTATTATTAGGAAGCAATCAGAAAATAGCAAATAGTGGATGACAGTTCAGTTCAAAGGAGAGAAGAGCACGCTACCTTTTTGCATAGAATTACATTACATAGAATCTACAGCAGAGAAACAGGCCATTCGGCCCAACTGGTCTACGCCGGTGTTTATACTCCACATGAGTATCCTTCCACCCTAATTACCTCTTCCCACCCTGTCCATGTTTCCTTCTATTCCCTTCTCCCTCATGTATGCATCAAGCCTCCCCTTAAATGCATCAATGTTATCTCCTTTAACCACTCCATGTAGTAGCGAGTTCCCTGTTCTCACCACTAATTTCTGGAACTCCCTACCTAACAGCACTGTGGGAGTACTTTCACCAAATGGACTGCAGCGGTTCAGGAAGGCAGCTCACCACCACCTTCTCAAGGGCAATTAGGGATGGGCAATAAATGCTGGCCTTGCCAGCGATGCCTACATCCCATAAACAAATTTAAAAAAAAAATCCTCCTAAATTCTTTTGTTTTATGTTAATCACTGTCTTATAGTGATGCCCCCTTTGTCTGGACTCACTCACAAGTGAAAAAAGTTTCTCCAAATCCACCCTATAAAACCCCTTCATAATTCTAAAGTCCTCTATCAGGTCTCGTCTTAGTCTTTTCTTTTCTGGAAAAAAAGAGAGCCAGTTTGCTCCATCTTTCCTGATAGTTGTATCTGCTCAATTTTGGTAACATCCTTGTAAATCTTTTCTGCACTTTCTCTAGTGCTTCAAAATACATTTTGTAGTATGGAGACTAGAACTGCACACAGTACTCCAAGTATGGTTGAACCAAGGTCTATATAACTTTAACATTACCTCCCTGCTTTTGTATTCTATTCCTGTAGAAATTAACCACAGTACTTTGTTTGCTCTCTTTATGGGCTCATCAAATTGTGTTGCTACTTTTAGTGATTTATATATCTGTATCCCCAGATCTCTTTACTCCTCTACTCCATTTAATTTCTTACCTTCCAAGGAATAAGTGACCTCCTTATTCCTCTTACCAAAATGAACCACCGCACACTTTGCTATATTGGATTTTATTTGCTATTTATCCACCCACTCTGCAAGCCTGTTTATGTCTTCCTGTATTTTGATGCAATCCTCCACATTATTAGCTAGAACCCCAATTTGGTATCATCTGCTAATTTGAACAGTATACGTCCAATTCCTGAGTCAAAATCACGTATGCATATGGTGAATACAGTGGTCCCGACATGGATCCCTGTAGGACAACATTTCCCACTTTCTGCCAGTCTGAGAAACTTCCCTTAATTCCTACCCTCTGTTTTCTGTTTTATAGCCATATTGCAATCCATTCTGCTACCTGGCCCCTGACTCCACATGCCCTGATTTTTGTCATGTGTCTCTTATGTGGCACCTTATCAAAGGCTTTCTGAAAGTCCATGTATATCACATCCACTGCATTGCCCTTGTTTATGCTTTGTTATTTTTTTCAAAAAATTCAATAAGATTGGTTAAACATGACCTTTCTTTAGAAATCTATGTTGACTTTTTTATATGCACCATCTCTTGATGGTTTGTTATCTGATCTTTTAGCAAAGATTTTAATATCTTTCCTACCACTGACATTAACTGGTCTCGAGTTACCTGGGTTAGTTAATCTCCCTTTTTGAAGATAAAAATTACATTTGCTGTTCGCTAGTCCTCTGGCACTATTTCTTTTTCTATTGAATTTTTATATATGGATTGTAGTGCCTCTGCTATTTACTCCCTAGTTTCTTTGAGTATTTGCAGGTACAATCCATCTTGACCCGAGGTCTTATTCTCATTAAGTTTTGCTAATTTGTCTAATATCTCCTTTCTTTCTATCTTAACAGTTGTAATAGCCCTCCTGACATCTTCTATTGTTGTCATTTCCTCTTTGGTAGTCCCTTTAGTGAAAACTGAGACAAAGCATCTACTCAGTATCCCTGACGTTTCAGTATTACCTCCTGTGAGTTTATCTTGTTCATCCCTTGGCCCTATCCCTATCTTAATTCTCCTTTTGAAACTTATATGTCGATAGAATACTTTACTATTTATTTTTATATTCTTTGATATTTTCATGTCATATTTCCTCTTTGCCTTCCTAATTGTCTTGTTAACCTCTTTCCTATGCTCATCATATTCCCTTTTGCCTTCCTATTCTTTTTTGTTTATGTACTTTGTGCATATATTTTTCTTTAGATTCAATTTTATCCTCACCTCTTTATTGATCCATGCCATCTCATTCTTGGCTAGTTTATTCTTATTTTTAAGTGGAATATATTTCTCCTGAACTCTATTGATCTCTTTAAATATTGCCCACGGTTGTTCTACTTCTTTATCTGTCAATATATTTTCTCCAGTTTACCTTCCTTAGCTCCATTATCATTTCCTCAGAGTTGGCTTTTTTCCAATCTGTTACTTTGTTCTTTGTACTATCTATATATCTCTCTCAATCATTATCTTAAACCTTATTATATTGTGATCACTACTCCCGAGATATTCTCCTGTGCTTACTTCTCCTATCTGCTCCGGGTCATTTCTAGGTCCAGCAGTGCTTCCTCCCTTGTTGGGCTTCTTACATATTCGGGTCAGAAAGGAGTCCTGTACACACTGTAAAATCTCCATCCCCTTTCACTCCCTCACTCTGCCAGTTTATTTGAGGTAGTTGAAATCCCCAATTATTATGATGCTGTGTTTTTTTATTTATCTCATACAATTGCCTCCACTTCCTTTCCACTATTTGTTGGTCTGTAGTATACACTTAATAGTGTGATCGCTCCTTTCCTACCCTTTATCTCAATCATAAACAATGGATTCTGTTTCTATCTCTTTATTGTTATGTCCTTTCTTGCTACTGCCATTATATTGTGTTGACGGATGTCTTTTTGTTCATTTTTTCCTAATTAATTAATTCTGTAAAATAGGTTGTATTGCCATTGCTAGGGGCTTTAATTTACTTGGTGGCCAAGTGGTGAAGCATAAGTCTGATTGGATGCCTCCTAGTGGTTTAAAAAGGCATCATGCAGTCAAGTGGAATAGGGTGGGGACTGTTGCTGGCGATGTTCTATGTTGACTTGGAGAAAGTTTGGATTGGGATCCAATCTTGGACTGTCTGTATTTCTTGGGATCCAGGTTTGAAGCTAAACTTTACCAAATTTCCACTCACAAGGACTGTCTGGAGCAGGGTTCAGACCCTGCATCTTCTGACTCAGAGGCAAGAATGCTGCCATTAAGCCAAAGGCTTGCCCCAGTGGGCTAGTAATCTTGCTTGTTTATGAACAAATACATTACCCCATAGAGTAATAAAAAGTGAAACCACAGCTGTGATTCCTCATGCGATGTGTTTCCACTTTCTGCCAGGCCATATTGAAGGTGAACCGAGTCAAGGTAAAGACCTCTGCTAGAGTGAAGGAGGGAGAGAAACAGCACAAATTGGAATTGAAACCAAGCTGTGCATTCATTCCTTGCACACTGTCCAGGAGCCAACTTACCAGCAGCATAATAAGCATCACTTTCAAACCCTACCAGTCAGAGAAGTGTGAGAATTGTGCATGGAGTGAAGGTGGGAACACAATGAACTTGACATTGAAGAGATGAAAAATAGCCTTCAGGACATTGAGATCTTTTACATGTGAACTAATAGAGATTAAAAAAGAAAATAATATCAATCTTGCTTTCTTAGTAGGAATTTTAGAAAAGATATATGAAGCCATTAAGGTCAGCACTGTTTATTTTCAGACTATGTCACAGTCTGCACAATGTCAAAAAGCTTGCCTTTCTAAGGGATACTCAGTGATTGGAATTCTAAAACCCATGGAATAAAGCTTTCAAAATTTGTAAACTTTCCCACCGATGAAGTGGATTCCATTGCCGTATTCTAGAATGCTATTTATGGAGTCATTTTCAGAAATATTATTGGCAGTCGAAAATTAATTCTGCATTTAGCTTCCTTTAAAGTATCAGTGGAACTAATTCCCGGTTAGCACAAACAAGACGCAGAAAAAGAGGACTATGAACTTACGTTTCTAACTTACTGCATTGCAATAAAATGCTAACAGTTCGGAGTCCTTTGTATTAGCTCATAATGACGTCTCTCTTGTTATTAGCTACAATATATAAACAACTGATACCAGCATTGAACACAGCCAGACTTCACGTTGCCTTAACAAAGACTTTTGTTCCAGTAGCTCCGTTAAAGTAAAAGTGCTCCAACTCAAGATAAGACAAACTTTTGTAATAGCAGGCACCTGCTTATCACAAACAGATTAGCAGGCCAGTTTGTGATTGAGATCAGCCCAATTATAGCAAAGCACCCAGCTACTGTACAACAAGTGTTTTGAACTGACAGGAAACACCCAACACTACTGCAATTCATATGTACTATTCCTGCACGTGAAAAACAATTGAAATAAGACCTTTCAGCAAAATGCAGTGAATGAATCCAACAAGAGGATCCAACCTTTAAGATAGATATTTGGAGTGGAAGATCTACTTAGGTGGACCTCGCTCCATACCTGCTTCTCCAGTCCCTGCATCAATCAGGTTTGCACTGTACTTGTCTAAAGATTCATTTGAAGTTTTGAAAGCTTTTAATCCCTTCCCCTGGGGAGTTTAAAAGTTATTCAGTTAGCACATTAAAGAAACATTAATATTATTATAATCACATCAAATATTAATATCATTGATCATTACTCAAATATATCAAACAGAAAGACCCAGTGTTGTCAGAATTTTTCCAGATTCTTATGAAGAGTAGGAAGAAGAACATAGGGGCCTATTTTCTGACTGTCAGTAATTATGTTAACAGTGCCAGGTTGAAAATATCATTCACGACATTAAAGCACACTTTGAAGTGGTAACATATTCTGGTGTGGGCTTGTCTTGACAGTAAATGTTTACCTCGAGTGAACAGAAAACACCTTTGAGCTAATTATTTGAGTAGAGATAAACACATGACGTCGCTCCCATTCTCTGATATTTCAAAAAAAAGTCGTATAAGCCACATTTTGACCAACCTTTGGACACACTTATAGACAATACATTCACTGTCTCTCGCATACTGTAAACTCAGTGAATGACACATTAGGAAGTAATCCAGATGATTTTAAGAACATTGCTGGTCTGAGCACTATTTTATAACAAACCCGTTAGCAGTTCCTAACAGGGTAAGTTTTGTGAGGTCTTCAGCATCTGTGGAGAGGGGAAGGTAGGGTTAACATTTCAGCTCTTCGGGAAACCCCCAAAAAAGCAAGTTTGGGCCTCTGCCATGTCCGGCTACCATCTTCCAGCATTCATGAAACCCCCTCCTGAACGCGCCCCTCGACGACTTACCTGACTGACAACCAGGCGGTTTCTAGGCCAGCTAATATTCGCTGGCTGGAACCTGGTGAGCTGCCTCTAGACGGCTCGCCGCATCTATGTTAATGAGGGCCGGTTGTTAAAATGGACCTCTCGGGCAGCAGGCCCGGGTGTTCACTGGCTGACTACCCTGAAGTTATAATTCCCCCTAATTATAATTAATCATTTTAACTAAGAAGATAATGAGGTCAATTGTGACTTTTGGGCAGTCAACCGGTGGAGTGCGCTGGTCGGCTGCTTATTCAAGCGGCAATGAAGATCCCGCGATTTTGAGGCCCGGGCCTCATTTAAAGCTGCTGGGGCGGCACCTCTGTGGCCCACAACAATTTGACACTTACCTTTGGCATTCCTCCTCGGTTCCATCGCCCGAGGAACTGATTTTGTAGGGCCAAGAGGAGCAGGAGTGCTCCTCTGGACCCCACAAAGGAAGTTTGGGCCTCTGCCCTCAGTTTAACGTCCAGTATAAAAGACAGCACCTCTCACAATGGAGGACTCCCTGAATGCTGCACTGAAGTGTCAACCTAGATACTGTTTCTGTCCTGGAGTGGGATTTGAACCCACAACCTTTACATTCAGAGGCAAGTGTGCTACCACTGAAACTTGAGCAGCACAGGAAGAGTTAACAATGGTTGGATACCACCCTTGCTTACGCCAGCCCTAACCTTGTCTCTATTTCCTTCTTGTTTTTCACTTGCAACGGATAGGCTATTGTTAGTAACAGCTGGCTACAATTTGGCTTGGTACATCTTGCCAAAAATACCTTGTTCCAAGTTACCTAGTGCTGACGGTGGACTGACAGATATTAAATTCTCGTGGTCGAGAGAACACTATGCTTTCACCTGTGGGATGTGGGTTTGAAACTAGCTGAAAACTGATGCAATGAAAGTCCCTACGGATTGTTGGCTGTATAACTACTACATGAAATATGTTTGAACAGCCTTTTACCACATCCTAATTGATATCGCTGAGAATTTTACACTCCAGAGTAAAGGTTCCTTTTCCTTTAAACAACTGCCTTTAAAAGGGTATATTTAAGCACTTTGCTAAATTGAAACAGCCTTTAAGTTGATTCAGAGTTTTGAAAAAACAAACATGGTCACTATGATGGTAGAAATAGGGGGATGAAACGTTATCAGAACACAATTTATGAGACCTATTCCCTATTTACAGTAAAATATGCTCGTTCAAATGACTGAGTTGGCAAAAAGTGCCTGTAATCAATTGTAGGTTATCGACCTGGTGCCCTGACCCTAAAATGATGATAGACTACAAATAGAATATTGCACTGGTGGT
Source organism: Squalus acanthias (assembly GCA_030390025.1). Lineage (NCBI taxonomy): Eukaryota > Metazoa > Chordata > Chondrichthyes > Squaliformes > Squalidae > Squalus > Squalus acanthias. The sequence continues at coordinate 58,998,916 of CM059427.1, read as the reverse complement.
ATTGTGTTACCACTTTTCTTTGACAAATGCGAGACCCATAAGTCAGTGTGAAAGCAGCAGTAGCACAATGGTGTGAGTGTGATATACTGTTCAGTTTATGATCATTGTTTTGGACAAAAATGAAAACATTATACAAAATGGCACAAGAGCCATACCATTCGGTAATGATTTGTGTGTGTATTATAATTTGATTTTACAATATACATATAGAAGTATTGTAACCCAGTAAAGGAAATTATATTTTTTCAGTAATATATTCTTTTCCTGTTATGCTAGGAGACCTTGGCCCGTATATTCCGATGCCTACGGGTGTGTACGCGCTGTGTACACACCCGTAGGAACATCAGAAATGCCGGTTTCAGGCATGTGAAGCGCATGCGCTGAAAACCGGCATTTCTGATCTGTCAAGAATCCTCTTGACAGATCAGACGCCTGCCCTGGAGAAGGGCCTCTGCGGGGGGAGAGTTCCGCTTTCTGCAGAATCTCCGTCTGCTGAAATCCCTTAAAAATCTTACGCCTGGTAAAAGCGTAAGGCTTGCTTTTACCAGCATAAGAGTTTAAAAAAAGTAAAAAAAAATATTTTTTTTTCCACTCATTTATAATTTAAAAATACTTTTAAAAAAGGCAAGTTTATTTTTAGCCCTGTAAAAAACTTTAATTATTTTTTTCAAAAAATTAAATTTATTTTAAAATATTTAATTTAATGTAATTTTAACTCATTTTATAAACGTGATGGTTTTTTAAAAATTTATTTAATGTTTTGATGTCTTTTTTCAGTGATCCCCATTCATACTTTTGACAGGTCTCTCTGTCAAAAGTATGAAGGGAGATTCCCTTCTCCCATTGGCTCGCCTGGCCCACATGATCCCAGGGACACTTGCAAACCACATGCGCCCCTGGGATATGTAGGCCCTGCGCATTTCGGCGTGGAGAGGCCCAGGAGCGGAAATGGCCGGACCTCGCGAGCCCTCAGGTAAGGGCGTAGATTTTGTCCCGATAGGAGGCATTCGCACGCAGGAAGCCTCCTATTGGAAATTACGGGCCATTACATCTCATTTTCCAGTAAAATCTCCACGTTCAGTAATCTTATAATCTTGCATCTGCTTCTCAATGGTCAGAATTGAGTCACAATTTATATATTCACAAATCCAATACAGCTCCGTTCTGATTGAATTGAATCCATATTTAGCTTGAAACTGAACTCTACTCCTGTATCCTACCTCGCACTGCCTAAACTTTGGAATCATACTCAACATACACAGCACAGCAAGGAGAATAGTGGGGACTAACACTCACCTGTCACTCGTTCAATCCAAATCATCCTCACCTTCTGTACAATAAGCAAATTACCTCATTAAAATGTCCAATGCAGCAACTTAAGCAAGAACTGTTACATTAAATCTCTACTAACGGAAATGGGGACTATAAAAATAAAATTAAAAGAAACGGGACTTAGGACAAAATTAATTTTAGATGTAAGTACTATATATTCTAAGAACTTAGTATAAAATATAAATGATAAACAATGTGTTATCTAAAGTTCTTCTTGATTATGTAATTTTAAAGCAATACCGCAGCATGACTGAGGAAACCAGGCCCAAGCACGTACATCTTATTCTTGTTTGTCTGTTGGTTATGTGATACCAGTGTAACTCATACTCCAGAAAATTGAAATGGCATTAAATGGTTATTACTGATTTAAAAACCATCAAGGAAGCCTCGGTAAGAGTGAAATAGAATAATATTTTTTTCTGCTAAATTACGAGAAAAGTACTTTAATTGCAATTTTTTTCCTTTTTTGTAATACCCAGTGTCTACCCTAAGGATTTGGAAAGCATGCTTGAAAGAAAACACTACAAAGTGCCAAGAGTTAAGATGTTGCAAGAATACAGTTTAGCTTGAAAAGTTCCTAACCTTTGCCAGGAAATCATTAGAAGAATTTATGATGATATAGGTCCATGTGTCAACCAGTAATAAATAATCCATAGATTGAGTACACTTTAAACATCCCCACTTTAAAAACACAAACATTCTTTGATGAGATGAAACGTTCCTTTCACCTTTTCATTATTTGTTCAAAGTTAAAACAGGAAATGGATCAAACTTAGATAATACTTCATTCATTAATTTTTAATCAGATAAAAAGTCTCCCTGTTTTTTTGCATGGGGTTAACATCTTAAGTTCAGGCTACATGTAAACGGGTCCATAGCACACAGAAAGTATAATTTAATTATAGATTTTATTGTATATAGAATTCACAGTATGCAATTCGGAGTGAGCCTATTAATTTAGAGCTATTATTGTTACAGATTCATAGACGACAATTTAAAAAATATATATAAATATTAAGATGGCAGTGCTGTATAAATTTCCTGGCGTCTTTTAGACATTCATCAAATGTAGGCGTTTTTTCCCCCCAGTCAGCTGGGTATCTGCCACACATGGAAATACCACACCATGTTTAAGGATCTCCAAACCAAGCAAATGAGAAATCTATGCTTCATGGGTTCCATTTTGACCTTTGGGTGACCTAACGTTGGAGCGCTCTGGCCAGCTGCCTATTCCGTCAGCGAAGAGGCCCCTGCAATTTTGAGGCCCTGGCCTAGTTTAAATTTGGCAGATGAGATGCAGAGTGCCAAGCAAACGTTCCAATGTAGCTCGCCGGATTGAGGTCTCAAGATCAAAGAGGGTGGGGTTGCTGGGGCGCCAGCTGACCAGACTATTTTTGTGGACCCAGGAGGACACTTAGCTTTGGCACGCCTATTCAGCTCCAGTGCCCGTGGAACTGATTGGAGCCTGCACACCGCTGGCTCTGACCAGTTCTGACCAAGAACGGCAATCCAGGACTTATTTACGTTGTAGAACCCCAATTTTCATACTAAAAGGGGCCTCTCACCTGAGAAAGGGGGCACTTTGGACACCCAGTGGTAGGCCCCTTTGGAGCTGGCCGCATCACCAGTGTAAATGGGGCAGTAAGGCTACCGATCCCTTTTTGAGGCTGTTACCATCCAGTTAATGCAAGGCAAAGGTAGTGAAACTTGACCATATAAATCCAGACAGCTTAAATAGAGGTTGTCAAAATCAAGCCTTAGGGAATCCCAAATGTGTGCAGGGGTACTGCTGGAGTTTAACTAAAATCACATTGTCTAATACAGAGCACTTGTATGTTTCCCACAGCATGTCTAGCCTATTAGATTGGGCACTTGCTTGTAGGCTTATCTGGATTCAAGTGGGATGAATCCCAGTCATAGGGACAAATCTACCCCTCCAGGTTCCATAACTACCTAAGGCTGACTAGTCCATCATTAACAATGAGTACTGCTGACCTGTCTGTCTCCGTCATTGGATTACCAAGTGCACCACAGACGGTTGACTTGTTACGAACTTACATCATCAGGCATGACATCTTGGAGCCATCTCAATATCAAAGTGATCCTGCTTGCTTACTCCCCAAAAAGAATAATCACTAGATGGTAATTTTAGGCACCACACTTCAGGAAGGCTATCAAGGCCTTAGAGAGAGTGCAGAGGAGATTTACTAGAACAATACCAGAGATGTGGATCTTCAGTTACGTTGAGAGACTAGAGAAGCTGGAGTTGTTGCCTTTAGAGCAGAGAAGGCAAAGAGAATATTTACCGGACGTGTTCAAAATCATGAAGGGTTTTGATAGAGAAAATAAGGAGAAACTGTTTCCAGTGGCAGAAGGGGCAGTAACCAGAGGACACAGATATAAGGCAATTGGCAAGAGAACCCAGAGGCGAGATGGGGAGAATTTTCTTTTATGCTACGAATTGTTTTGATCTAGAATGCACTGCCTGAAAAAGCGGTGGAAGTAGATTCAACAATAACTTTCAAAAGGGAATTAGAAAAATACTTGAAGGGGGGGAAATGTACAGGGCTATGGGGAAAGGGCAGGGGAGTGCGACTAATTTGCTTATCTCAGGATTTAGAGACTTTGCACACCAAGAAAAGCAAAGCTGGAGGGCAGAGATCAGTAAGGGATAGAAATAAGAGAAATACTGAATAGCAGTGACAAATAAAAGAAAACTGAGAAAACCAAGAGAAATAGAAAAAAATGGAAAAAAAGGGAGAAACAATAAAAGAGGGAAATAAAAGAATAGGAAAGAACAACTTTCATTTATATAACGCTAACGTAAAAAAGCATCTCAATGCACTTCACAATGGAAACCAATAAGAACATAAGAAATAGGAGCAGGAGTAGGCCATTCGGCCCTTCGAGCCTGCTCCGCCATTCAATGAGATCATGGCTGATCTTCTGCCTCAATTCCATTCACCGACCCTATCGCCATATCCCTTGATGCCCTTACTAGTCAGAAATCTATCGACTTCTGTTTTGAATATTCCCAATGACTGAGCCTCCGCAGCCCTCTGGGGTAGAGAATTCCAAAGATTCACCACCCTCTGTGTGAAGAAATTTCTTCTCATCTCAGTCCTGAATGGCCTACCCTTTATCCTGATGCTGTGGCCCCTGATTCTAGACTCCCCAGCCAAGGGAAACATTCTCCCAGCATCCACCCTATCAAGCCCTGTAATAATTTTGTATGCTTCAATGAGATCCCCTCTCATTCTTCTGAATTCAAGAGAATACAGGCCTAGTTTACTCAATCTCTTCTCATACGACAGTCCCGCCATCCCAGGAATCAATCTCGTGAACCTTCGTTGCACTCCCTCTATGGCAAGTATATCCTTCCTTAGGTAAGGAGACCAAAATTGTACACAGTACTCCAGGTGTGGTCTCACCAAGGCCCTATATAATTGGAGTAAGACTTCTTTACTCCTGTACTCAAATCCTCTTGTAATGAAGGCCAGCGGAATGTATTCTGGGCCTTGGAGTCTCGGAATGTCAGTATCACTGGCAAGGCTGGCATTTATTGCCCATCCCTAGTTGCCCTGAGAAGGTGCTAGTGGGCCACCTTCTTGAAGCTGTTTGATACTGACTGGCTTGCTAGGCCACTTTGGAAGGCAGTTAAGAGTCAACCACGTTGGTGTGGGACTGCCGTTACATATAGGCCAGACTGAGTAAGGACGGCAGGTTTCCTTCCCTAAAGGACATTAGTGAACCAGTTGGGCTTTTACAACAATCCAATAGCTTCATGGTCACTTTTACTGATACCAGCTTTTTATGTCAAGATTTTTTAACTGAATTAAAATTCGCAAACTGCCATGGTGAGATTTGAACTCACATTCTCTGGATTATTAGTCCAGGCCTTTGGATTTCTGCTCTAGTAACATGAGCACTACACTACTATACTGGTTGGAGAATGATCAAAAGGTTCATCAAAAAGCTGGATGTTGAGTACATTTTTAAAGAGGGAGAGAAAAGTGGAGAGGCAGAAGCGAGTGCATAGAGTAGGACGAGGTTGCAGAGTAAGGGGCGAGATGGTGGAGGCATTTGAAGATAAGGACAATGATTTTAAATGTATTTTTTGAGGGCCAGAGAGTCAATGTAGTTAATAAGGACTGGGTGATGGGACATGCTGTGGGACAGGTCATGGCTGGCTGAGTTTTGGCTAAGTTGGAATTTATGAAGGGTGGCGGATGAGCAGTGAGCAAGGAGAGCTTTGGAATAATCAAGTCTTGAGTGACAAAAGCATGGCAAAGGGCTTCAGTGTTGGAGGGGCTAAGGTAGGTGGAGGTGGGCAATGCTGCAGAGGTGAAAATAAGTGGTTCTGGCGATGACAGAATGCAGGGCTTAGAGTTCAGCTCTAGGTCAAGTTGGATGCCAAGGTTTCACACTGTCAGTTCAGTTTCAGTTCAGTTTCAACGTATGACTGGGGAGGGGGAAGTCAGTGGCAAGGGACCCGAGGCCCTAAAACAATGGCTTCAGTCCTTCTGATGTTCAGTGGAAATAAGTTAATGACTCATCCATGATTTGATGCCAGACTGGTAGTCTGACCACACAGAGGTGATGGAGTGGTAGAGTTAGGTGATGTCAGCAGGAAAGCCAGAGAAACAGCAGCCGAGGAATGAAAGAAATAACAGAAATGACAGAAAAGAAAAACAACATCAAGGAGAAACAGGCAAAATGACTGTGAGGAGCAGAAGCCTGAGCAGGAATAGTAATACTGTAGAACTAAAGCAGTTCTTACTTGCACATGAATGAAAAATGAGATAGAAGATGAGGATAGGAAATATACAGAAAGATATAGTGGAAAACACAGAGAAGATACAAAGAGAATAATGCGATCTATCGGAAATGTCTGATTAGGAAATGGTAAGCAAATGAGCTTTAATGCCTTTATCAAAATGTGTTTGACCTACCTTTTTCTGTGCTTACCAAATACCGTGTCTTGACTATTTAATTCATGTTGAAATGTACCATTATACCACAAAAAAATCCCTGTGTCATTTATGATAGAAATGGTCTGTAGTTCTTCTGCTGTTATCTCTCCCCTTTAAGATGCAATTGTTGCTAAGTGACTGTTCACTACTGAAAGCAGAGAGCAGTTTCATTGCAGCTTTAAATGTGAGTGGAAGCCCCAAAGGATTAAATTTTAAATGCTAATCTCAGTAAATTCCTCTAATGATGCAGTCATTTCAGATTCCTTATACCAGCCATATTGATTAGAGGTCAGCCATAGAAATAAAAAGACATATTCAATAGTTCAATTTTCTGGGAAGTTTATCGGGTGATATTTTGCCCTTAGAGGACTGATTGCTTGCTTTGAAGTAATTACACTCTATAAACAAACTACTGAAAATGGTACATCAAAAATGGCAGTCAAATTCAGACCACCATGATCTTTGAACTAACATTGTAGTTGAAGCGTTTCAAACCTGATCTCCATATAAAAGTGGTTATATGACGATTATACTTTTACATTTTCTAGAAAACAGTTCATACGTTACAGCAAATTAAATTTTTTATTGCTATCATTGGGCACACCGATTTCTTTTAGGAACAGCTTATGTTGTCCTAACTTGTTGCTCCCAGAATGGAATTGCTTGATGTAGAGGTTTTAACCAGGAGAATTATTTTACTATTACCAAAACGCCTCAGCAAACACAGAAATAACTTCCAATAAATCCAGAACAAACTAGCAAACAAACAAAAAGTTTCCCATTTGTTTTCCATTTCTGTTATATTTAAATACTATTTCACTATTCTGTGAACCATAGTCCTCAAGAGAATATAATATGGAACAAGAAAAATCTTTTTGGCTGATTAAGCCCCTCTCCTCCATAGACTACATCAATCCAATCATAAACTTATTCAATCTCCTGAGAAAGATTTGGAAAAGATTTGCCCTAGCCAGAAATGGTAAAACTCTGGAACACCTGCTAGCCAAGGGTATTAAGGGATATAGAGCCAAGGCAGATGGATGGAGTTAGGATGCAGATCAGCCATGATCTCATTGACTGGCAGAACAGGCTCGAAGGGCTGAATGGCCCACTCCTATTCCTATATTCATTTTTAACTTTACACCCTACATTGCATACTATAGGGCAATTGTCCTTCTTGCGTGACATTCCATGGTCCTAGCAGCTTTTTAAAAATTATTAATTCTTGGAATTTAGGAGACACTGACAAGGCAGCATTTATTACCCATTCCTAGTTACCTTGAGGGTGTTAAGTGTCAACAACATAGGGCTGGATTTTGCCGGCGCACAGAGTGCGCGTTTGGAGGCGGGTCCGCTGTCAAAATAGCAAAGATTGACAGCGGGTAGGAAACCCGCCTCCACGCGAGTCTCCCAGGTGTCGGATCTGTCAGCGGAGAACTGACCCGACACCAAGCGGCGGGGGAGACAATTTAGATCATTAAATGGCTTGTTAACAGCCAATTTATTGCTATTTTGAGCCTACATTGCAATTTTACATGCTCCCCCATGGGTTACCCGCTGTTTGGGGAACACGCCAGCTCACCCTGGCGTGAGTTGAGTCTGCTTTGATTTATCTGACATCCTTTATACCACTTCTGCAGCTGTCAGGTTACCATGTTGCAGATGTTCAGTTACAAAGCTCAGAAACTGTTGGTTACTGCATTTGTAAGACATTTGTAAGAGATTTCTTTAGCTTGCAAGTGTTTAGAGCCAACTGTATATCCAGTGCCACCTCATTGGAACAACCTCTCTCACCAGTGACAGATCGCTTCTGTGATCTCACCTGCAGCTGCCATCTATTCCAGCAACATCGGTGCTCTTGAAAAAATCTCACCTTGGTCCTCAGAATCCCTCCACGATCAGCCCCAACACCAACATCACCAGGCACACCAACATCACCAACCTTCTCCGCCATCACCTGATGCTGCACAGGACACAGGACATCAGCCCCTGACAACGTTGCTGCCCGGGAGGCCAGTGATGGCATCACCATGGCCAGGTTTACTTTACTTGACGCTGTACACCCTGGCTGCCACATGAAGTGCCAGGTTGACACCATTCCACACCAGCGCCGTAAAGCATCCCTATAATGTCCAAGCCATTCCATTCACACTCATCCCTATAGCAGTGGGTGGGGGTGGGGGGCAAGTTATGTCTCAACATTCACTGGAACTTAGTAAGACACTTCTCAAGGTGCGCACAGATCTGTCCAATAAGGTGAAGTGGTGAAAATATACATTTCTCTGTTGACAACACATTATCAGAAACTTCATATGAACATTAGCTAAACCTCTCAAGTGCCTACCCTTGTGTGTTGCTCGTTGGTATGCTTGCAGTAGGATGAGGGTGAATGTGAGGGGTGGCTAATGAGATGGGGAAGTGATAATGTAGATAGAGAGGGATGGGTGGAGGTGCAAGGTAAGTTGGTGTGAGTAAGGATGTGCAGGAGTAGGGTAGGGAAGGCAGAGTGATAGGGATGTGATGAGTGGCACAGCAGGGTGAGTTTGAGTGTGGCATTGCAGTAACGTTTCGTGATCTACTGAGATCATTGAAAGGTTGGCGCCACTGCAGCCAGGCACTCCTGACAACATTCCTGCTTGTGTCCTCCTGTGCAATGTGCAACCAGACTGTGTTGATCTCCTGGGGAGGTCTCTTCCACCCATAGGAAGGGAAGAAAATCTCCCTGCGTGCTGTGACTCCCTCCATAAGCATATGGAGGGAGTCATAGGAGAGCCTGGGTGCAGACGTGTATCTTTGTGCAGTGCTTGTCAGTGTTTGTAGCACCTCAATGCTGCCTAACACTGACAGCACACCTGTCAAAATCAATGTGGCCACGGTCCCTTTAAGGAAACCGGCTGATGATGTGTTATCAAATGACATCATCAGACCCGCTTCCTGTTAATTGGTCGGGAACCCCGCAGGGCGGGCTTAACAAGGCCAATCTATGAAAAATCTTTCTGAGAGAGCAGCTGCAGATGGGAGCAGGACTGGAAACCGCCAACCAGCTCTCCTGCTGCTATCCCGCCTCCGCAGGGAAAATCCAGCCCATAGTGTGGGACTGGAGTCACAAGTAGGCTAGACCAGGTAGGGGTAACAGGCTCCTTTCACTGAAGAACATTTATGAACCAGTTTTGTTTTTACAACAGTCCAGAAGCTAGCTCATAAATCACCAGCTCTATTGAATTCAACTCACAACTTCTGCATCGTTAGTCCAGTACCATAATCACTAGGCTACCATATACAATTTGCTACCATCGTATTTGGCCCAGCAGTCAATCACCTCAACCTGTACCTATTGTTATAACCTTAAATCCTGGTCCTAACCATATATTCATCCAGTGATTTTTTTTTAAAAAGCCATTAATCAACATAGCATTAACTGCTTTATGTTGAAATCTTGTTCATGAACTCGGCAATATAATCTCAAGGGGTTTTGTAACATCTGTGCCATAACCTGGAAAACTTTTAATCATGCCTCCAGTCTAACTAATCACCAATATATCCTGGCACAAGTGGATATACATATACAGTGGTAGAGATTCTAAGGTTGGTAGCCATGCTGTTATGCTTTCCATTACAGGGGAAGCACCAGATAGATTCAATCTATCAGTCAATGTTCATATATATTGAATAGACTGCTGCTGCTACCATTCAGTTCAAAGGAAAAGCAAACCCACTGTGTAATAATCTGCTAACGTTATATGTCTGAAATCAACAGCCAGCTTGCCAAAATATTTCAGCATATTATACTGCTTCCCAAGTGGCAGCTTGTTCTGATAAAATGTCACAACCTCCTCTTTGTTATAATTTGAACTGACTAATAAAGCTAAGTTTTATTATTTCAAGGTAGCGTTGAGCTTGACAGCTCCTCCACTTTGATTATATATTCCTGATTTTTAAATATTTCTGCTAGTCTCCAACAGCTGAGATGAAGTTGTCTTGCGAAAATAATTGCAACTCAGATCGGCTGGTATACGCGTATTAAAATGCATAGCTTGATTTCTTCAAGTTGCTTGCTTTCATGCACTAAATATTCTTTGACAACTGTTGAAAGCAACTCTAACCTATTTTTAAAAAACAGCAACTTGTCATAAATTACACAGAAACATATATCCATTGAATGCAGACAATGTGATATGGTGAGGTGCAATAAGGACATAAAGCATGAAATGAGAAAAGGCCATTGAACCCATCAGGCCAGTTTCATCTACAGATGGTGTACCTTCTACCCTACCATGGACTCTACTCCATCTAGTAACCTTCTGAAAGAAACTTTGCATAAGTACTTCCTGACTCGCAAAGGTAAGCAAGCAAGACTCCAGAATACAAAAGCAAAATACTGCAGATGGTGTAAATCTGAAATAAAACCAGAAAATTCTGGAAATACTCAGCGGGTCAGGCAGCATCTGTGGAGAGAGAAACAAAGTTAACGTTTTAGGTCGATGACCTTTCGTCAGAACCGGAAAAAGTTAAAGCCGTAACAGGTTTTAAGCAAGTACAGAGGCAGGGAAAGGGGGGAGGGGACAAAAGAACAAAAGGGAAGGTATGTGATAGGGTGGAAGGCAGGAGTGATTAAATAACTAAAGGGATGATAGGGCAAGGCGAAAAGAGATGGTGATGGGACAAGTAGAGAAACAAAAGATGGGTCTAGAGGAGATATAAATGTGAATAATCACCAACAGCTGCCGTCCAAAAAAATGGGGGCAGAGGTTATGATCTGAAATTGTTGAACTCAATGTTGAGTCCGGAAGGCTGTAAAGTGCCTAATCGAAAGATGAGATGCTGCTCCTCGAGCTTACGTTGAGCTTCATTGGAACCGTGTAGGAGGCCAAGGATGGAGAGGTCAGAGTGGGAGTATGGCGGAGAATTAAAATGACAGGCGACCGGAAGCTCGGGGTCACGCTTGCAGACTGAACAGAGGTGTTCCGCAAAGCAGTCACTCAATCTGCGTTTGGTCTCCCCAATGAAGAGGAAACCGCATCGTGAGCAACGAATACAGTATACTAAATTGAAAGAAGTACAAGTAAATCGCTGTTTCACTTGGAAGGGGTCCTAGACAGTGGGAAGGGAGGAGGTAAAAAAGGGCAGGTGTTGCATCTCCTGCGCTTGCACGGGAAGGTGCCATGGGAAGGGGAGAGGGTGTTGGGGGTGATAGAGGAGTGGACCAGGGTGTCGCAGAGGGAACGGTCCCTTCGGAATGCTGAAAGGGGAGAGGAGGGGAAGATGTGTTTGGTGGTGGGGTCACGCTGGAGGTGGCGGAAATGGCGCAGGATGATTGGTTGAATGTGGAGGCTGGTGGGGTGGAAGGTGAGGACAAGGGGAACCCTATCGTGGTTCTGGGAGGGAGGGGAAGGCTCATTCAACCCCATTAATTCTGTTATTATCTAATTAATCAACTCTAATCTGTATCCCCCCACAGACATCATCTTTCCCCCCACTATGCACACACTCTGACCACCCCCACCCCGCCCCCCACCCCCCACACCACCCCGAGTCCCACCCTGGTCCCCTAGCAGTACAAGGAACCATTATGTCCCATGGAATATTTGCAAATCTCTGTCTATATCTTTAAGCCATTTTGGGGCCAAAAATCCTTAGCCCTTCCGGCACACTCCCGGCAAAACTCTGCAGCCTCTGTCTGTCCCAAACGAGGCCAGTGGCACAGAGGGGGTGATGCCGGAGCAGGGATTCCCAACATCACGAGTTTCCATGTCCTCATACATGGCTGCCCAGGAGACAACAAATAGCAGAAAATATTCATTTGATTTTAATTTAAACTTACTAAAACAAAACCAGAGTATTTAAAATAATAGTTAATGGATAGATTTTCGAGAAAATTCTAAATGTAGACTAACGTTAAGGGCCTGAAAATCCGATGACACCATTGCACCACTGGAGACAAGGCACAACGAGATCTCCTCCCATCTTCAAAGATCACAGCTGACCCTCCATTAAACTGCAGGTCAGCTAATTGACGTAGGATGAGGAGTGCAGGCTGTGTAAGTACAGCTTGCAATACCTCCGATACACTGGACCGGGGTTTGAGAGGTAGAAAATAACACATGGGTAGAAGTGGAGGGGCGGTTGGGGGGAAGAATGAGAAAGCAGGGTCGGGAGGGCAGGTGTGGGAGAAGGATTTGGAAGGTAGAGGCTGAAACATAATTGAAGTAGAGGCATAGATCTGCTGCAGTGCCACGATATAAAAGCTGCTAGTGCTTAAAGGGAAATGGCCGCACTGAGACAGCAGGGACATAAGGATGGCAGCCAGATCAATAAAATTAGTGAAACTTCAGGGAGCTTGACCTGCATGTCCTTGTAACAGAGGTAGAGTAGGTGGGGCAGTCTGTTCGAGGTCAGGGTACCATGGCTTCTTGGGGCCATACTCTCTCTTGATGACGACTCATGTGATCTTTCTAATCAGCTGCCTCAGGTGCCTGCTTATGTATTATTGCAGGTTAGAGAACCAGGCCGTCCACCCACTTGCACTGGTGATGCAGCTTGCTAAAGAGCCCTCCCTGGACTCAGAAACCCTGATATGAGGGCCACTTTGATCCCAAGAGGCTCAGGATACCGCAGTGCAGCCAAGCACCACTGACATCCCTGACCCTTAGGTATCACCACGATGCAGCACCAGAATAGGCTTAAGAACCATACATTTATGGTCCTCCTGGCCCCACAAATATCTTCTGGTGCATTTTCGCCACTTCCTTCTCAGGTCTACTTGCCTCCCTGACAGGCCCTACCTGCCGGCTTGCTCCGTATAAAAGCCGGCTGATTTTTCTCCGCCTGAAATGGGAAAGTGGAGCGCTTGCCGGTAAAATTCAAATGAAGCCTGAACCAGAAAATTGCTCGGGCCTCCTGACTGTGGCCTTGGGCAGGCACAGTGACATCTTCACACCCATTTTGGGCCAAAGTTGAATCCTCCCAAGTCCCTTCCATGCCTCCTTGCTGAACCATTGCCTCCTTAAGCACATCTCATTGAGGGAGTGGCTTTGTCTATAGATTCTGGTGAGAGGGCAACTCCTAATTGTTCTTCTCTGTTGGTGCACCCTTATCCAGCATGACTCTCTCACTTCCTCTTCCTCCTGCTCCTGTTCAGCCTCCATTATAATGATATATAACAACCATAGCGCACCCCATGGTAAGGGTTCTATGACAAAACAATGGAAAGAAAAAGATGTCCTTGCCTATCACTGCTGAAAGGCAACTTGCAGAATCATTTCTTAGCTGCACAGCTGAATAAAGCTTTTTCTAATTGCTTCAGTTAATTCAGATGTTTCAGTTAAAGTTTGTGGACATTCAAAGACCTTAAACTCAATGGGGGAAAAATTGAGTCGCGCCCCCTTTGGGGTGCTAACTTCGCCGGGGCGCTAAAATTAGTGCCCCTCGGCCGAAATTCATCGGTAGCGCCCCAAGAGGGAAGCGGGGCGCTGCGAGGGAATATCGTGGCACTACGTGCCGCGGTACTGCAGGCCTTCCTCCCTTCTTAAAGGGGAGGGGCCTTGTGCAGCGCGACCCGGGGCCCAGCTGGGCCACCAGGGATCGGAGTGCCGGCAAAAGAGCCCGGCACTCAAGAGAAGTGCCGGGCTCACGGAGCGCAGCCGGCATTCCGCGGTGGGGGGTGGGGGCTGCAGAGGAGGCCGAGGACGGCAACGGGGGCAGGTGCTGACAGGCAACCAGCAACAAAAATGGCCGCCCGGCACCTCGCCTTTAATTAGCGCTGCCCCGGCCGCAGGTCGGCCCCCCTGACCCCGTCGGACCTAGCGTCCGGCGGTAAATCAGGGGGCGTTACCGAAGATCGCGGCCGGGGCACGAGCAGGGCGCTGTGCACGGCGATGACGCTAGGGTCCTAACGGGAGGCGCAAAGCAACCAATTTTTTCCCCCCAAGCACTTCCTGGTTGTCTTTTCTACAAGCTTAACTTAAGTCAGGTACAATTTTGGTGTAAATGGCAGGATTTAGGACAGCAGCTTTTTCCCTCACGATCTTGTCATGTTCATACATATATTAGGGACAGCCACATCTTCTAGCAGCAGCCAATTCTACTGGAATTTAGCATGGATTTTAGAAGGGGTGTCTGACTTGTGCCCCAAATTCTGACCCCTTATGCTAGAGCTACACCACTTTTGCACCCAAAAAGTGGGATGGCAAATATTAAATATCATACATTTCAATTTTCTTTCTGTCAAATAAGATTAATTAGAGTTGCAACCTTTACATGTTACTCTCCCCTCCCTTTTCTGTTTCAATTTCCAATTTTCAGCGTGTGCCCATTTTTTACCTTTGTTTAAAATTAAAATAGTAAAGTGATTAATTGTACAATAAAGTCCTTTGGATGAGGTGTTAAACTGGTGCAGGTGAGTGTAGAAGATCCCACAGCACTATTCAAAGAAGATCAGGGACAGCATCCTGGCCAACGTTATTCCCTCAACCAGTAACATCAACAACAAATTAACTGGTCATTCAATTTATCGTGAGATCTTTTTGGTGCAAAATGGTTTGCCTACATAAGTCAATGCATTTCAAAGTAATTCATTTTATGTGAAGCTTTTGAGATGCTTCTGAGCGACTTGATAAGGTGTTATATATTATTGAAAGTTTTCCTTTCAATTAGAAATGCTTGATTGTATTGTACAGTTAAACGCATAGCTTAAGTAAGCAGACAATTGCAATGTACAAAACCATTTCCAATTCACACCTGTGTTACTGATTTACTGATCCAAACACACCATTTAAATATGCATTTCTAATCTAAGCATAAATTATTCTTATTATTTATATTTCATTGCTAAGCAGTGAATATTGCCAAACCATCCATATATTGTACATTAACAAATTCCTGCAAAATTCATATTTTGTACAGTAAAATGTTTAGATTTAGATTCAGTTGCTGCATGAGTAATTGAGCTGAGGTACAAATATTACAAAATGGTCATCTTTTGTAAACAGTCTATAAAATCTTGTCCAAGCATAACATTTCTTGGCAAACTAGTTATATTCCATCCCTCTTTATAACACTGACTTTGGGGCCATATGAATTATGCATTATGAAGATAGACACACTATAAAGGTCATACATAGGTTCTCAATTATATGGGGGAGAATCAAAGCAAGACAGAAATTGAGATATATATCAGGAGTGACTTATAGAAAGTCTACTGGATGTGCTTCTCAGAATTCAACTATTAGGGCTAAAAATCAGGTTAAACAATATAGCCTACATTTTCTATAAATTATCAGTTGTCCTACATTAAATCCTCAGTACCCTCATAATCCTAACCAACACTGGCAGAGGCCTTGGAGATACACAGTCTTTCTCCTCTCTTTGCTTTATAATGATCGTTTGACAATGCTGTGGCTAATACCATTGAAATAGTATTTGAGAGATTTTCCTGGATCTTTCAAGAGGTTTCAATTTATCATTTTTGAACTTCTGAGCCATCAAAGCATTTTGAATAAAATATTTTTAGTAGGACACCAAGTACTTAATATTATATATTTCCTTTTCCAAATATATATATTTTATCCAGCACATTTTTCTCTTATATTGTTCAGTCTTGCAGCATCCTTTGAAAAGAATGCAAGTGCTCATGACTATTTGTAATGCCCTGTTCATGATTGGATTACTGGAGCTAAGATTAGTATTGTTAATGTTCTTGCTTTGCAAGACAGTCTGCTTTATTACCACTTTGTGATTGAAGTGAGCTTTCTGCAAAAGAGGCTAGCAAATGTAAATGACAGATAGACCTCAGATTCAACCATTTACTTAGAAACCATAAGGTGCTCTTGCAGCTATATTGTTGGATCACCTTCTCTCTTGTTGTCTTTTGAATGCAATGCTAAAGTTGTGAGTTTGTGGCCTAGGGCTGCGAGTTACTTCTTGTTTGCTTCAGTTGGGCGAGTCCTCTGAGATCTCTGCTGGGGAGATCCATCACAGGGAGATAGGAGATAGCAGGAGAGAAATGATTGCTTGATTGCCCTACTGTCACATCATCGCCTGCCAATGACAGAGTTGCATGGAATGTTGTCATGGAGTTATCAGCTGTTCAGACAGTCCCATCCAATCTGTATTTTTTATATTGCAAAGCCAAGGTAAAGGGCCTAAGTAATCAGCAAGATGAAAATAGGAAAGAAGATTAACTTTCTTTTATTTCTAAATGATGCTTTCACTTTTCATTTTGTACTCGACCGCATTTCTTTCATTACTGGAACTAAAATATTTTACTGTTTGTTTTATATGGTACAAAATAAAGGGATGGTTGAACTTTGGGTTTTTCAATGGTCCATTTAATTATATCCTGTACCTTTATTATGTTCTGCATGTTCCTCCCTCCCTCATCAATTTTATTAAAAGTTTCATGACAGGAAACTAAACATTACTTTTGTCTGCCCTAATATATTATCTGTGCGTACCAATGATTAATGCTTTGTGCAGTATGAAACAGTATTTTTCTGTCGTAATTTAGTTTATGAGTCTATGATCTTCTAGCCAAAGACAAAATTAACAATTACAATTTATTTTAAGCTTTTTTAATAGCTGAAAACCATAATGAAAACGTTATTACTCTTCATGTCACAAATATCTTGGTAACTACAAAGTTTATTGCCTGATATTTTTTAATTTAGCAGTTGGTGGGAAAAGTGTAAGGCCAGATTTTTTTCTGTTTATTAATTTAATGTCCAAATAATTGTTCAGCTGCCAAAACTAGTGCAATAAAATCATCAGTTATGTCAAGTATAGTTCCATAAAGTCCTCAGCTAGCACAATGCTTAGTTATGTAGTTTCTGGGATAGAAGGGGCACCCTTTTTTGCAAAGCCTCCACAGAAATAAAAGCCAACTTGAAGCAACTTTTTTTCCTATTAGGAGCCATGTCAGATAATACAGCTCTCTTAATAGCTGTAGCTGACTTAGGGTGTGTTATGAATGCAACTCAACAGCTCAAATTATGTCATAAACCACAAGCGTGAAACATCACTGGTTATATAGAGCAGGTTTTATGAATTCCTGCTGCCGGCACAGAGCTTCTCCCATTGGGAATGTATATTGGGAATTTGGGAATGGAGGTCAGCGTCCCTACAGGATTTTCTGCCCATTAAAATGAATTTGCCCACTGACCTCAGTGTCAGAATTCACAATATGCACTCCCGAAGGGTGAAGTTTCATGCCGGGTGTTTGAATTCATAACATTTACAAGTAGATATTGCTGTTGGCGTGCTATTTGGGGGTTAACTGTGGCTTACGCAAGGTTTTTGAGAGCTTTCTTGCCTGCTCATTAACCCCTGACATTCGTGTTTTCAGCTGTATGTGCAACTTGCACCATTTTACCACCCGCACAGTAGGCTGCCCAATGCAGCGTTAGGGCTCAGCAATTAGATGGCTTAGGCAGGTACTTAACCCTCTGCATTTGTACAGAGAGAACAGGCCAGGTGTTGGTGCTGCAATACAGCTGTGCAATAGAGGCTACCCAAATGAGAATCACTCTGTTTGATGATTAAACACTGAAGCTCTTAAACATGAAATGCAGGGAAAGAAAGGCTGTCCTGCATGGAAAGGCACCCTCCTCAAAAGCATACGGATCCTATAAATAGGGACATCAGGTACAAAACCAAAGAGGTAATGCTAAGCCTATGCAAATCATGGGTTAGGCCACAGTTGGAAAATCAATTCCCATTCTACGTATCCTACTATAGGAAGGATATTAAAGTCATGGAAAAGGTACATGAAGGTTTACCAAGATGATACGAGGGTTGATGAACTTTAGTTAAAAGGAGTGACTAGGTATGTTATACTTTTTCACTATAACAGAGAAGGTTAAGACAAAATCTGATAGCGGTGGTTAGGGGGAATTTTGACAAGGTAAATAGGGAAAAACTATAGTGAGTGAGTCAGTAATTAGAGGGTATAAATTTGAGAACAAGTGAAGGGAGAGGTTAGGAATTTTTTTTATTTAGAGTGCTGTTAAGAGGGTGGATGTCCAACCAGCATCAGTGGGGGAAGCAGAAACCATAATTACTTTTAAATGGAAGTGGATAAATATTTGAAAAAAATATAAAATCATATGGGCAATGGCAGGCAAATGGAACTAAGTAGATAGCTCTTCAGAGAGGGGCAAATGGCTTCCTTCTGATCATCAAAATTCTATAATTCTATGGCTGACCTGAAAAAAAACTGCAGTACAGCTTTCTTTGAAAGTACCTGCCCAAGTAGTTTTGTTGCAAAATGCACCTTCATGATACATTTTAAAATTTGTTTTCAGGAGATGAATAATACTGGCAAGGCCGCATTTATTGCCCACCTCTAGTTACCCCGAGAAAATGGCAGTGGACCTTCTCCTTGAACCAGTGCAGCCCTTTTGCTGATGGTACTCCATCGATGGTGAGAGGTAGGAAATTCCAGGATGCAAGAACAGCAATATATGTCAAAGTCAGATTGGTGTGTGACTTCTTCTTCTTCTTAGGCAGTCCCTCGGAACCAAGGACGATTTGCTTCCACACTAAAATTGAGTTCTCAGGTGACTGATGAGTCCAATGCAGGACCTACAGTCTCTGTCACAGGTGGGGCAGACGGTGGTTGAAGGGGCGCGTGGGTGGGGTGCTTGGGTTGACGTGCACTCCTTCCGCTGTTTGCACTTGGCTTCCGCTTGCTCTCGGCGAAGAGACTCAAGGTGTTCGGCGCCTTCCCGGATGCATCTCCTCCACTTTGTGTGGTCTTGGGCCAGGGATTCCCAGGTGTCAGTGGGGATGTTGCCCTTTTACAAGGAGGCTTTGAGGTGTCCTTGAAACGTTTCCTCTGCCCACCTGGGGCTCTCTTGCCGTGTCGGAGCTCCGAGTAGAGCACTTGTTTTGGGAGTCTCGTATCGGGCATGCGGACGATGTGGCTCGTCCATTGGAGCTGATCGAGCGTGGTCAAAGCTTCGATGCTGGGGGTGTTGGCCTGAGCGAGAACACTGATATTGGTGCGCCTAACCTGGCAATGGATTTGCAGGATCTTGTGGATGCAGCATTTGTGGTACCTCTCCAGTGCTTTGAGGTCCATGTCTCTGAAGCATACAGGAGGGCGGGTATCACTGCTGCTCTGTAGACCATAAGCTTGTTGCTGGGTTTGAGGTCCTGGTCTTCAAACACTCTCTTCCTCAGGTGACTGAAGGCCGCACTGGCACACTGAAGGCGGTGTTGGACTTCGTCATCGACGTCTGCCCTTGTTGACAGTAGGCTCCTGAGGTATGGAAAGTGGTCCATGTTGTCCAAGGCCTCGTCATGGATTTTGATAATCAGGGAGCAGTACTGTGTGGCGGGGGCAGGTTGGTAGAGGACCTTTGTCTTACGGATGTTTAGTGTAAGGCCCATGCTCTCGTACGCTTCAGTGAAGGTGTTGACGATGGTTTGGAGTTCGGCCTCAGAGTGTGCGCAGATGCAAGCGTCGTCTGCATACTGTAATTCAATGACAGAGGATGGGATGACCTTGGATCTGGACTGGAGGTGACGGAGGTTGAACAGTTTCCCATTTGTTCTGTAGATTAGCTCCACTCCAGCGGGGAGCGTACTGACGGTGAGATGGAGCATTGCAACCAGGAAGATCGAGAAGAGCGTTGGTGCGATGACACAGCCTTTCTTGACCCCAGTCCGTACGTGAATTGGGTCTGTGGTGGATCCGTTGGTCAGGATCATGGCTTGCATGTCATCGTGAAGCAGCCGGAGGATGGTGACAAACTTTTAAGGGCAGCCGAATTTGAGGAGGACACTCCATAATCCCTCACGGTTGATGGTGTCGAAGGCCTTTGTGAGGTCAAAGAAGGCCATGTACAATGGTTGGTGCTGTTCCCTGCATTTCTCTTGTAGTTGACGCGCGGTGAAGATCATGTCCACTGTGCCCCCTAGTAGGCGGAATCCGCATTGCGACTCTGGGAGGAGCTCTTCAGCCACTGGGAGAAGGCGATTGAGGAGGATTCTTGCGATGACTTTCCCTGTGGCAGACAGCAGGGAAACTCCTCTGTAATTAACGCAATTGGACTTGTCACCTTTCTTGAAGATGGTCACGATTACGGCGTCTCTGAGATCCCCGGTGTGCTCTCCTCCTTCCAAATAAGAGAAATTAGTTCATGTATTCGCGCCAATAGTGCTTCTCTGCCATGTTTTAATGCCTTGGCAGGGATTCCATCTGCTCCTGAGGCCTTGTTGTTCTTCAGTTGTCGGATGGCCTTTTCAACCTCATGCCGGGCTGGGGTTGTGCTGAGGTGGTGGCGGGTAGCATGCTGCGGGATGGAGTTGAGGACACTCGCGTCGAAGACAGAGTCGCGGTTAAGGAGATCTTCGAAGTGCTCCTTCCAGCGGGCACTGACTGCCTCTCTGTCCTTAATGAGTACCTCTCCGTTCTTGGCCCACAGTGGGGTAGGACCTTGGGTGCTTGGGCCATAGGTGGTCTTGACTGCGCTAAAGAATCCACGCACGTCGTGGTTGTCGGCTAGCTGCTAGATCTCCTGCGCTTTCTCCATCCACCAATATATGTCAAAGTCAGATTGGTGTGTGACTTAAGAGGGAACTTAGAGGTGATGGTATTTCCATGATATTGCTGCTCTTGTACTTCTCCGTGGTAGAAGTCGCAGGGGAGGGAAGTGCTATCAAAGTAACCTTGGTGAGTTGCTGGTTTGCATCCTGTTGATAGTACATTCTGTAGCCACAGTGCAGCAATGATTGAAGGGTTAGATATTAAGTCCAGTGGCAAAGATGCCAATCAAGCTTTGTCCGAGACGATGTTGAGCTTCTTGAGTGTTGCTGCTACTGCATCAAGCCAGGTGAGTGGTGAGCATTCCGTACACTTATAACTTGAGTCGTGTAGATAATGGAGAAGCTTTGAAAGGTCAGGAGTTAAGCCACTGATTGCAGAGTACACACCTCCTCCCCGCTCTTGTAGCCACGGTGTTGATGTGACTGGTCCAGTTAAGCTTCTGATCAATAGTGACCCCCAAGATGTTGATGGTGGGCGACTTGGTAATGGTGGTGTTGTTGAAGGTTAGGAGGGAAGGCTGGGATTTGTCTTGTTCAAGATGGTCATTGCTTGGCCGTTATGTGGCCTCTTGTTAGGCCAAACAAAGATATCATCCTGGTCCTGGTTTGGCTGGTATGGGCTGTTTCATTATTGGAGAAGTTGTGAATGGAGCTGAGCACTGTGAAATCGTCAGCGAACAGTCCCACTCCTGAACTTATGATGGAGGGAAGGTAACAACTTTTGTGATGACCCATCCTAAGCATTTGAAGTAGCTGATCCTGTTCAGTTCTGCCAACAACCCATTAAATGCTGACCGTGCGTGGCTCTGATGCAGCATGAGACAAATGCAAGCAGTAGCTTGTACCTCAAATAATTTTGTGGATAGTCAACAACATTACAAAATGGACCAATCATATTGATTTTTTTTTTGATTAAATAATCAACAGAAGGAATTTCATTGTGTACTGAATAAAACTGCACTCCCATTGTCACATCAAAGTCCCATTTTGAACAATACATATTGTAACATCTGCTTTCATAATATCCTGTTTGATATTATATCTCATTTATTCTTTGTTATTCAGTAAAATTATTTTCTTGCTCGCTAATTTGATTTATTTGACAAATTATGGGACATTATTATTTTTTTTACAGCCAGACAAGTTGACATGGGAATCATTGACAGGGAGTAAGCCTACAAGGCTTTTGAATTGTTAAGCTTAATTTCTGGCAAATTTATTAAATGAATCAGTTCAAGCCAATGCCACTTTGAGTTGAATTATGTTGTGCAACATATCACTTGGGTGAATAATTTATAAATAATCCACCAGAATATTCAATAGTCCAGCAAACTAATCACCTTAAATCACTTGCAGTATGTAACCATTAATTTGGTACAACTCCAGTCACTTTTCAACTCAACCATTGCAAATAAATAGCCTTTGCAGCTTTCAAAGCAAATATCTATTTTCTAACATGCAAAAGAAAAAGCTCAGTAGCTCTTTATTATTGCCTATGATCAGGTATATTGTGCAGCTATGTATAAAACTTCAAAATATCTTTAGAATCACCTCATTCTCTGAAGAAGTAAAAATAAATGGTGCCAAAATACTGCAGTCCACAAAAAAGGCACATGCCCGGTAGGTCCTGAAAATCATTCTCAAGCATCTTGTCAGAAAGAACCAAAATCCTACGTATTTTATCCAGTGGGCTCAGACAAGACTTTTGAAGAGGTTGTTCAGTAAGAGACCCTTGCATGTATCGTTATTTAATGTATTGTCTGAAGGCATTGTGGGGGAAAGTGTCCTCTGTGCACTATGTGTAACAAAATTATAAACCTGCTCTTTATAAATGGGTTTAGGATTTCATTACTAGTATATAGAAGAAATCCTCCCCCTCTATCTATATTGCACTATTTAATTCTGAAAGCATTTGGCCTAGCTGAATAAAAGCAGCTTTCATGGGTTTCTGTGCAGTTAGTTTTTACACGATAATGACAGATTACACTGAATGATAATGTTACACTGAATAAAAGCAATAATTACATTGATGTAATATTCACATTGTCCTTCTTACTTTGGCTACACCTAATTTAAATGTGCCTACTCACCGTATGAAATTTATATATCCAGGACATTGCAAATGTTAGTCAAATTGAACGTAATTCTGTTCGAAACATTCATTTTGCTTTTCTCATTATTAGGCATTTATGGTTGTTAAATGAATTTAGCAATGGTAGCCTGTATCCTTTTCCTGACATTAGTCAATTAGGTGCATTAGAAATCTAGCATAAAAATCAGAGCTTGATACGATTTTTTTCATATTAGATGCTTCATTAAGACAAAAAACGGATGTGAACTTCTGCATCTCACAGAGATTAACTATTCCTTAAAAGGTTTCCAAGAGATAGCAGTACACTTTATAAATTATCTCCTTTTATGCTTTATATAGTATTAAAGGAAAATTGTCTCAATAAATGTTCTCATATTTCCTTTATTTGAGCATTAAAATGTGCTTTCCAATACAACAGGTTTACTGGGATATTAAAGTGCATGGTCTGGATTTTAATTGCCAGTGGGTTTCAGGGTTGGGGGGGAGGGGGCTGCTGGGAGGTGGGGGCTCAATCGCTCTGGTGAGGTAATTTCCTGTCCACATGCGGCAGAATGATACCCAGACAATTTTAACATCTAGACCGCATTTAAACCCATTGGCCGACTTCACACTTGTTCTGGCCCGAAAGTTAGCGGCAAGTGCTGGAACGTCGCACGGCCCAGAGCCTGCCCACTGACACCAGGAGGTGGGATCAACTGCTGGTGCCGTCTCGTGGGGGTGACATCTTGCAATGGGGAAGGATGACGAGTCTGCAGCAGGCTCTTCTGGACCCAACCCTCTGCCTTGTTGGCTTCACCTGGTGGGAAAGCCATCGTGCCTTCCCGCTCGACCGTCTCGACTTCATTGGGACCCGATATGCATATGTAAAAAAGGATCCCAATGGCTTTGGTTGTGTGGCCTTGTCACCTGCTCAGTAGAATAGGTTAAAATTGGGAACAATCAGCTCCTGGCAGCTCCATGGCGGATAAAGGGAAGGGAGAATTCTGCACCAGAAGCTATTTGTCAGCACTGCAGTCTAGCAAGGCGGCTGCCAATACAGCCCCAAACACTGTCACGAATTGGAGGGCGTGGATATCCAGCAGCAATGAAAGAGTGAAAACTTTGCGCAGGCAACAGACTGGTGCAAATAATAACGGTTCAGCGATCTGAAAAGCAGTGCCTTTAATTACCGCTCCTGCTCTTGCTGGGGTTGTCAATTCAAGGCGATAATGCAGGGGGCGAAAGTCAATTTCACATCCAGGCGGTAACGGGACGCTGCGCACTTGATGATATCACGTTCTACGGGGCACTAGAGACCAAGGCGGTAAGTGTTAGCGCCAGCGCAAAACCGCCAGGGAAGTTCGCGGGCATCGTTGAATTCGCCGCACCCGGTCGGTAACCCCTTAGCGCAACGTTACCGCCCCCCACAGGTGCTAACGGGAGGCACAAAGTAGCTGAATTTCTAGCCCTCTGTGTGGATAGACTGTAATTCACCTGGGAGACAGTGACAGATTTATGCTGCTTACTACAATCTGATCTGCATCTAAACTGCAGCTTAGACACAACGCTATGTAAGGGATGTGAATTTAATTTCAGTCCTTACCTTCTATGCTGAACTCATTGCAGACCTGCTGCAGTACTGGTCCTATTGGGTGGGCATCCTGGAGTGCCAAAGAGGGCAATTCTTTTTACATACACCTCGGGCAGCATACCACCCACTTCACCAGCCACAGTGTGGTTGATACAGAAGAAGGAAGCTGTAGACTGCAGGAAGATATCAATAAATTGGTCAGGTGGGCAGAACAGTGGCAAATGGAATTCAATCTGGAGAAGTGTGAGGTAATGCATTTGGGGAGGGCTAACAAGGAAAGGGCATACACATTAAATGGTAGGACACTGACTAGTGTAGAGGAACAAAGGGACCTTGGAGTGCATGTCCACAGATCCCTGAAGGTAGCAGGCCAGGTAGATAAGGTGGTTAAGAAGGCATACGGAATGCTTGCCTTTATTAGCCGTGGCATAGAATACAAGAGCAAGGGGGGTTATGCTTCAACTGTATAAAATACTAGTTAGGCCTCAGCTAGAGTACTGCGTGCAGTTCTGGTCACCACATTACAGGAAAGATGTGATTGCACTAGAGAGGGTACAGAGGAGATTTACAAGGATGTTGCTGGGAGTAGAGAATCTTAGCTATGAGGAAAGACTGGATAGGCTGGGTCTGTTTTCCTTGGAACAGAGGAGGCTGAGGGGAGACCTTATTGAGGAGTATAAAATTATGAGGGGCCAAAGATAAAGTGGATAGAAAGGACCTATTTCCCTTTGCAAAGGGGTCAAAAACCAGGGGGCACAGATTTAAAGTAATTGGTGGAAGGTTTAGAGGGGCTTTTCTTCACCCAGAGGGTTGTGGGGGTCTGGAACTCACTGCCTGAAACGATGGTAGAGGCAGGAGCCCTAACCACATTTAAAAAGTACTTGGATGTGCACTTGGGATAATCTAACCTGCAGGGCTACGGACCAAGAGCTGGGAAGTGGGATTAGGTTGGATAGCTCTTTATTGGCCGGCGCGGACACGATGGGCCGAAATGGTCTCCTTCCGTGCTGTAACTTTCTATGATTCTATCTATGATTCTAAAGGTTTGGACGCTGGGCCACTCCGTCACTTTTCTTCTAACTGCATGTGGTACCTCCACATTGATTTTCTTCTATGCCTGCCATTTCTAGTCTCTTCTTCCTCTTCAGCCTTGCCAAAGGTTGCCATCAGATTAGAATCATAGAATCATAGAATCATAGAATGGTTACAGCATAGAAGGAGGCCATTCAGCCCATTGAGCCTGTGCCGGCTCTCTGCAAGAGCACTTCAGCTAGTCCCACTCCCATGCCCTTTCCCCATTACCCTGTTAATCTTTTTCTTTCAGGTACTTATCCAATTCCCTTTTGAAAGCCATGATTGAATCTACCTCCACCAACATTTCAGGCAGTGCATTCCAGATCATAACAGAAGACATTAAAAGCATCCCATTAATAGATAATCAAGGGGCTATAGGGAGGGGGGAACTTAAAACAATCATGATCACTAGAGAAAAAGTATTCAGTAAAATAATGGGACTAAAGGTGAACAAGTCCCCTGGATCAGATGGCCTGCATCCTAGGGTCTTAAAAGAAGTGGCTGCAGAGATAGTGGATGCATTGGTTGAAATCTACCAAAATTCCCTGGATTCTGGAGAGGTCCCAGCAGATTGGAAAATCGCAAATGTAACGCCCCTATTTAAGAAAGGAGGGAGACAGAAAGCAGAAAACTATAGACTAGTTAACCTAACATCTGTCATTGGGAAAATGCTGGAGTCTATTATTAAGGAAGTAGTAGCAGGACAATTAGAAAATCATAATACAGTCAAGCAGAGTCAGCATGGTTTTATGAAAGGGAAATCATGTTTGACAAATTTGCTGGAGTTCTTTGAGGATGTAACGAGCAGGGTGGATGAAGGGTAATGCAATTGATGTAATGTACATGGATTTCCAAAAGGCGTTCGACAAAGTGCCACATAATAGGCTTGACAGCAAAGTTGAAGCCCATGGAATAAAAGGGACAGTGGCAGCAAGGATACAAAATTGGCTAAGTGACAGGAAACAGAGAGTAGTTGTGAACAGTTGTTTTTCGGACTGGAGGAAGGTATACAGTGGTGTTCCCAGGGGTCAGTTCTAGGACTACTGCTTTTCTTGATATATATTAATGACTTGGACGTGTGTGTACAGGGCACAATTTCAAAATTTGCAGATGACATAAAACTTGAAAGTGTAGTGAACAGTGAGGATGAGAGTGATAGACATCAGGAAGACATAGACAGGCTGGTGAAATGGGCGGTCACCTGGCAGATGAAATTTAACACAGTAAAGTGCGAAGTGATACATTTTGGTAGAAAGAATGAGGATAGGACATATAAATGAAATGGTACAATCCTAAAGCGGGTGCACGAACAGAGAGATCTAGGGGTATGTGTGCACCAATCGTTAAAGGTGCCAGGGCAGGTTGAGAAAGCAGTTAAAAAAGGCTTACGGGATCCTGGGCTTCATAATAGAGGTATAGAATACAAAAGTGTGGAAATTATGAAGAACCTGTATAAAACACTCGTTCGGCCCCAACTGGAGTACTGTGTCCAATTCTGGGCACCACACATTAGGACGGATGTGAAGGCCTTGGAGAGGGTGCAGAAAAGATTTACGAGAATGATTCCAGGAATGAAACTTCAGTTACGTTGATAGACTGGAGAAGCTGGGGTTGTTCTCCTTGGAGCAGAGAAGATTGAGAGGAGATTTGATAGAGGTGTTCAAAATCATGAGGGGTCTGGACAGAGTAGATAGAGAGAAACTGTTCCCATTGACAAAAGGGTCGCGAACCAGAGGACACCGATTTAAGATGACTGGCAAAAGAACCAAAGGTAATGTAAGACAAAACTTTTTTACGTAGCAAGTACTTAAGATCTGGAATGCACTGCCTGAAAGGATGGTGGAGGCAGACTCAATCTTATCTTTCAAAAGGGAATTGGATAAGTATATGAAGGAAAAAAAATTTGCAGGGCTACGGGGAAAGGGCAGGGGAGTGGGGCTAGCTGAAATTTGGCATGGGCTCGACGGGCCGAATGGCCTTCTTCCATGCTGTAACCATTCTATGATTCTATGATTCTTCTATGAAGTTAGTTAAACACGATTTGCCTTTAACAAATCCGTGCTGGCTTTCCTTAATTATTCCACACTTGTCCAAGTGACTGTTAATTTTGTCCCGGATTATTGTTTCTATAAACTTCCCTACCACTGAAGTTAGACTGACTGGCCTATAGTTGCTGGGTTTATCCTTACACCCTTTTTTGAATATGGGTATAACATTTTGCAATTCTCCAGTCCTCTGGCACCACCCCCGTATCTGAGAAGGATTGGAAGATTATTGCCAGTACCTCCACAATTTCCACCTTTACTTCCCTCGGCATCCTAGGATGTATCCCATTTGGTCCTGGTGACTTATCTACTTTAAGGACAGCCAGCCTTTCTAGTACCTCCTCTTTATCAATTTTTAGCCCATCCAGTATCTCAACTACCTCCTGTTTTGCTATGACTTTGGCAGCATCTTCTTCCTTTGTAAGGACAGATGCAAAGTACTCATTTAGTACCTCAGCCATGCCCTCTGCCTCCATGCGTAGGTCTTCATTTTGGTCCCTAATTGGCCCCCACCCCTCCTCTTACTACCTGTTTACTATTTATATGCCTACAGAAGACATTTGGATTCCCTTTTATGTTAGCTGCCAATCTATTCTCACGTTCTCTCTTTGCCCCTCTTATTTCCTTTTTCACTTCCCCTCTGAACTTTCTGTATTCAGCCTGATTCTCACTTGTATTCTCAACCTGACATCTGTCATACGTGCCCTTTTTCTGCTTCATCTTACTCCCTATCTCGTTCGTCATCCAGTGAGCTCTAGTTGCCCTACCTTTCCCCCTCGTGGGAATGTACCTCGACTGTACCTGAACCATCTCCTCTTTAAAGGCAACCCATTGTTAGATTACAGTTTTGCCTGCCAATCTTTGATTCCAATTTACCCAGGCCAGATCCGTTCTCAACCCACTGAAATTGGCCTTCCTCCAATTAAGTATTTTTACTCTAGATTGCTCCCTGTCCATTTCCATAGCTAATCTAAACCTTATGATACTGTGATCACTGTTCCCTAAATGTTCCCTACTGCCATTGCTCCACTTGACCCACCTCATTCGCCAGAACCAGATTTAGCAATGCTTCCTTCCTCGTTGGGCCGGAAATGTACTGATCAAGAAAGTTCTCCTGAACACACTTCAGAAATTCTTCCCCCTCTTGGCCCTTTACACTATTACTATTCCAGTCTATATTAGGATAATTGAAATCCCCATTATCACTACTCTATAGTTCTAGCACCTCTCTGTAATTTCCATGCAGATTTGCTCCTCTATATCCTTTCCACTAGTTGGTGGCCTATAGAATACATCTAGTAGTGTAATGGCACCTCTATTGTTTCTTAACTCTAACCAAAGAAATTCTGTTCTTGACCCCTCCAGGACATCCTCTCTCTCCAGCACTGTAATATTCTCCTTACTCAATACTGCCAACCCACCTCCATTCTTTCCTTCCCTATCTTTCCTGAACACCTTATACCCAAGAATATTTAGTACCCTTTTTTGAGCCAGGTCTCCGTTACCGCCACAACATCATATTCCCATGTGGTTATTTGCGCCTGCAGCTCACCAACATTATTTACCACACGTCGTGCATTTACACACATGCACTGTAAACTTATCTTAGACCTTCTTGTATTCCCCATTAGTTTGACCCCACCTAATACCGTACTATTTCTTACTCTAGTGCTATCTGTCTCTCCCAATCCTTTGTGCACCTTGTTTTTTCCTTTGTAATGCTATATCCTGGTGCCCATCCCCCTGCCAAATTAGTTTAAACCTTCCCCAAGAACACTAGCAACCCCCCCCCCAGCGAGGATGTTGGTTCCGGCTCTGTTGAGGTGCAACCCATCCGCCTGTACATGTCCCACCTCCTCCAGAAACGGTCCCAATGTCCCAGGAATCTAAAGCCCCCACTCCTGCACCATCTCTCCAGGCACGCAGTCATCTGGCCTATCCTTCTATTTCTATACTGACTAGCTTGTGGCACCGGGAGCAATCCAGAGATTAATACCTTTGAGGTCCTGCTTATTAATCTTGTTCCTAGCTTCCTAAAATCTGCTGGCAGGGCCTCATCCCTCTTTCTACCTATGTTGTTGATACCAATATGGACCATGACCTCTGGCTGTTCACCCTCCCCCCTCAGAATGTCCTGCAGCCGCTCAGTGACATCCTTGGCCCTGGCACCAGGGAGGCAACATACCATCCTGGAATCATGTCTGCGGCTACAGTAACGCCTGTCTGCTCCCCTAACTATCGAATCACCTACCACTATTGCTTTCCCGATCTTCCTTACAATTGTAAGGAAGGATATTAGCTCTGATGATGTGGAATCCGTATGGGTAGAACTGAGAAATACCAAGGGGCAGAAAACGTTAGCGGGAGTGGTATACAGACCCCCAAACAGTAATGCTGAGGTTGGGGATGGCATTAAACAGGAAATTAGAGACGCATGCAATAAGGGCACAGCAGTTATCATGGGTGACTTTAATCTACATATAGATTGGGCTAACCAAATTAGTAACAATACTGTGGAAGAGGAATTCCTGGAGTGTATACGGGATGGTTTCCTGGACCAATATGTCGAGGAACCAATTAGAGACCAGGCCATCTTAGACTGGGTATTATGTAACGAGAAAGGATTAATTAGCAATCTTGTTGTGCGGGGCGGAGCTATCATAATATGATAGAATTCTTCATTAAGATGGAGAATGAAATAGTTGACTCAGAGACTAGGGTCCTGAATTTAAATAAAGGAAACTACGATGGTATGAGGCGCGAGTTGGGTAGGATAGATTGGGGAATGTTACTCAAAGGGTTGACGGTGGATAGGCAATGGCAAACATTCAAAGATCGCATGGATGAACTACAGAATTTGTTCATCCCTGTCTGGCATAAAAATAAAACAAAAAAGGTGACTCAACCATGGCTGACATGGGAAATCAGGGATAGCATAAGATCCAAGGAGAGGACATATAAATTGGCCAGAAAAAGCAGTAAACCTGAGGATTGGGAGCAGTTTAGGATTCAGCAAAGGAGGACAAAGGGATTAATTAAGAGGGGGAAAATAGAATACGAGTGTAAGCTTGCAGGGAACATAAAAACTGTCTGCAAAAGCTTTTATAAATATGTGAAGAGAAAAAGATTGGTGAAGTCAAGAGTAGGTCCCTTGCAGTCAGAATCAGGGGAATTTATAATGGGGAACAAAGAAATGGCAGACCAATTAAATACATACTTTGGCTCTGTCTTCACAAAGGAGAACACAAATAACCTCCCAGAGATGTCTAATGAGAGGGAGGAACTGAATGAAATCAGTATTTGTAGGGAAATGGTGTGAGGGAAATTGACGGTATTAAAGGCCGATAAATCCCCAGGGCCTGATAATCTACATCCTAGGGTACTTAAGGAAGTGGCCCTAGAAATAGTAGATGCATTGCTGGTCATCTTCCAAAATTCTATAGACTCTGGAACAGTTCCCGTGGATTGGAGGGTAGCTAATGTTCAAAAAAGGTGGTAAAGAAAAAACGGGGAATTAAAAGCCTGACATCGGTTGTGGAGAAAATGCTAGAGTCCATTATAAAAGATGTAATAGCAGAGCACTTGGAAAACAGTGACAGGATTGGACAAAGTCAACATGGATTTACAAACGGTAAATCGTGCTTGACTAATCTACTGGAATTTTTTGAGGATGTAACTGATAGAATAGATAAGGGAGAACCAGTGGATGTGGTGTATTTGGACTTTCAGAAGGCTTTCGATAAGGTCCCGCATAAGAGATTAGCGTGTAAAGTTAAGGCACATGGGATTGGGGGCAAGGTACTGATTTGGATAGAGAACTGGTTGGCAGACAGGAAGCAAGGAGTTGGAATAAATGGGTCTTTTTCCGAGTGGCAGGCAGTGACTAGTGGGGTTCCGCAGGGATCGGTCCTAGGACCCCAGCTATTAACTATATATATTAATGATCTAGACGAGGGAACTAGATGTAATATCTCCAAGTTTGCAGATGACACAAAGCTGGGTGGGCATGTGTGCTGCAAGGAGGATGCCGAGAAACTCCAGTATGATTTGGACAGGTTGGGTGATTGGGCAGAAGCATGGCAGATGCAATATAATGTGGATAAATGCGAGATTATCCACTTTGGTGGCAAAAACAGAAAGGCAGATTATTATCTGAATGGTAATAGATTGGGAGAAGGGGAAGTGCAATGAGACCTGGGTGTCCTTGTGCACCAGTCGCTGAAGGTAAGCATGCAGGTACAGCAGGCAGTTAAGAAGGCAAATGGTATGTTGGCCTTCGTAGCGAGAAGGTTTGAGTAAAGGAACAAGGATGTCTTGCTGCAGCTGTACAGGGCCTTGGTGAGACCACACCTTGAGTATTGTGTGCAGTTTTGGTCACCTTATCTGAGGAAGGATGTTCTTGCCATGGAGGGTGTGCAGCGAAGATTCACCAGACTGATACCTGGGATGGCAGGAATGACGTACGAGGAGAGATTGGGTCGATTGGGCTTATACTCGCTGGAGTTTAGAAGAATGAGAGGAGATCTCATTGAAACTTATAAAATTCTAACAGGGCTAGACAGACTGGATGCAGGAAGGATGTTCCCGATGGCGGGTGAGTCCAGAACAAGAGGTCACAGTCTAAAGATAAGGGGTAAGCCATTTAGGACTGAGATGAGGAGGAATTTCTTCACCCAGAGAGTGGTGAACCTGTGGAATTCTCTACCACAGAAGGCAGTTGAGGACAAGTCAGTAAATATATTCAAGAAGGAGTTAGATATATTTCTTAAGGCTAAAGGTATCAAGGGATATGGGGAGAAGGCAGGGACAGGGTACTGAGTTTGGATGATCAGCCATGATCTCATCGAATGGCGGAGCAGGCTCGAGGGGTCGAATGGCCTACTCCTGCTCCTATCTTCTATGTTTCTATATGTTTCCTCCTTGCCCCCCCCCCCCCCCCCCCCCCCCCCGTACAGCTGAGCCACCCGTGGTGCCATGGACTTGGCTCTGGCTGTACTCCCCAGAGGAACCATAGCCCTCACCAGTATTTAGAACTGAATACTGGTTAGAGAGTGAGATACACTCAGGGGTCTCCTGCACTACCTGCCTGGTCCTCCTTGTCTGTCTGGCAGTCACCCATTCTCTCTCTGCCTGCACAGTCTTAAGCTGCGGGGTGACCACCTCCTGAAACGTGCTATCCACGCAGCTCTCAGCCTCACGGATGCACCGCAGTGATGCCAACTGCTGCTCAAGCTCTGAAACCCAGAGCTTGAGCTCCTCCAGCTGATGACACTTCCTGCACACGTGGCTGTCCAAGACACAGGAAGCGTCCTGGAGTTCCCACATGGGACAAGATGTGCATTCCACGGGACTGAGGTGCCCTGCTATGCCTTTATTTAATAGACTATTAACTAACTCAACAGAAATAAAGTCAAGACCTAAAAAAAAATAATTGGCTACTCACCAATCAGCTCCTCTTGTGCTGACTTCACTTTAGTTTTTTTTACCTCGTTCCCTGATGCTCGCGCTCCCTCCGGGCTCTCGGGCCTACCTTTATCTCTGGCTGCTCCTCTCGCTCTCCCGCAGGTCCGCTCTCGGGCTTATTAACTTAGAGTCCTTGGGTTCTGTGGCATCCACTCCACCTTTTCAGTCAGACGTCTCAACTGCATTCCTCCTCTCCACCAAATTCCTGCTGTCACCAAATTCTTCCACTCTGCTTGTGATCCACTCCGATTGCGTTCACCCAGCTCTCTGGAAATGCCTTTTGAAGTATTTAAAGGCTGCAAGAATTTTTGCCCCCGCCCCCCATCAATGCTGCCGCTTCTCTTTAAATGACCACATTCCTTTAAATTGTATCTAAACCATAATTTCTGGGCGTTCCCTTAGGTCAGCTCCCTACGACAGTCCTAAGTTGCACTTTGGAGCTGTGAATAATGACAATGAGATGACTCAGGAACAATAGTATTCTGGCCAGATTTGCAACATTCAGCACTGTATTACAGCGCTATGGAAGAGGTTATTATTATCTGTTACCTAAAATGGTTGAAAGACATCTAAGTTTACCCTTTCATTGATAGTTATAATCAGGCGAAATGCAGTGTATTAGATTAAGCTTCTTCTGTTGCTTTTCACTTATTCCTTCAGTTATAGTTTGAAGGAACAGCAGGGGCCAGGTTTACACGCAACAAGATCAAAATTATTAAGTTGCTTCTACATTTTAGATTTCCTTTATTACCCCTTGCACTTTGCTCCCCACTATACTTCTTTACCAGCTGGCAGGGTGGAGTACTTCTTACCTTAGTCATTGCACCAAAATAACACTGTGATTATTAAGCAGAGGTATAGCTCAAATATATCTTGAGACAGGGGATGACAGCTTTTCTTTAACTGTCCCCCATCCTCTGTGGTGGAATGCCTCATTCTCAGGTGGGTCTTTCTATGACAGTTTCATGGTGATCAGATGAAACTCACCCTAATGAGGTGAGTGAGTGACAGGCGACCCCTGGGAGTCTCACACACACATTGTTCTATTGGACGTCAATTGTTCAGTTGCTTGAGTAACCAGATCATTTTGATGCTTGTCTGATGCTAGGACGATAGATGCATTGTGGGTCCCCCAGTGCTTAGTGAATTTATGCATTGATCCGTACAGATCAAGTAAGGTCCCAGCTTTAAGCTCCATTCTGTTAGCTGAGTTAGCTGATTTCAATGGTGGTGAGGGAGAGCTGGGGGTCCCACAATTAGCCCCTGGCTTCCTGCTCCGGTGCACTGGTCGGTGACCCCTGCTAAAAATGCACGTGTGGACAGCGAGTTAGGAGAAGTTTGGGCCTGACTGTTGTACCTGCCACAGTCAAATACATACCGAACTGACCCATTTGGGTGAGGAACTGGAGAGTGACTGCTGCATGTGAAATCATGCACCAACAAGTATAAAGAGGAGCAGAGAAAAGGAGAGAAAGATGCTGTATTGTTGGGGTATCTCAGTAATACATTGCCACTGACCTTTCAGAATTTCACAGTCCTGTCAAAACAGAAAACTGTCCTTTTCTCCCACTAAGATCCCTCATGCTGTTGTATTAAAACAGCAGAAAAAGTTGAAGAGTCTTACGTAAATTACTTACACCTAAGAGAAAATGTTCTCAGGCTTTCATGTCTCTCGATCCAGAGTTGATGCTGTTACATATCAAAAAATAAAAGTCACAATTTTCCTTCACCCAGTCCTAGGAGTATTCTGATATTTTTAAAAGTATTTCTGAGGTATAGCTATGTTTCATCTCAGTGCCCACAGATATACCAGCGCAGAACTGTGGTTCATATTTAAAAATTAGCTGACTGTTCTGCTACAAAGGGGGAAAAAAATACAGGAGCCAGAAGTAGAAAAGAGAAACTGAAGCTATGATTAAAGTATTACTGACCTTGAATATGGAGGAGAATCAATAACCTAACAGCTTGTTTTAGACCTGCTCTTTGATTCATAAAATGATGGTCTGTCTGGTTTATTTATGATTCAAGGAAAATAACTTCTTTTTCGTTTGATACGAAGAAAGTTCTAGGCTTTAGTCATCTCTCAACTCTGAATTCTGTTTCTAGGCAAAGATTTTGAAGACGGTTGTGTATCTCTTTTTTTTTAACATTTTCCCTTTAGGGCACTGCACAAGCACTGACCCTGTCTTTTGACAAACCTTAGCTGTACAAAATGTAATAAGCCCTGCTCTGTATGGTACGTGGTGAGCCATATTCTCTGTTCTGACAAAGACAGCTCAGCACCATTTGATGTCTGGTAGCCGGTTGTGGATAATGGTGCATCTTGGGACCCTTGTCATTCT
Source organism: Squalus acanthias (assembly GCA_030390025.1). Classification (NCBI taxonomy): domain Eukaryota; kingdom Metazoa; phylum Chordata; class Chondrichthyes; order Squaliformes; family Squalidae; genus Squalus; species Squalus acanthias. The sequence continues at coordinate 58,963,481 of CM059427.1, read as the reverse complement.
TGTCAATAAAACGGCCTCAGGAAAATACAGCAAAGCTACCTTTTGATTCACCGTCTTCCCTTCTTCCCAAGACATTTGTAAGCCTGTGGTCAGTTAGGTCAATTTATCCCAACCTGATGTGCCTTGATAATGGCATCACGTCTGACAAAAAATTCTGACAGACTGCAACATGCCTTGTGTTTATTCAGTGTTTGTGTGCGCTTGGGAAGGAGGAGGGGGGGGGGGGGTGGGTGGAGTGGGGGAGGGTGGCAGTTAGGAAGGTTTGTTGCATGACTTCTGAATGTGACACAAAGCAACCACAAAATACTGATCATTTTGTTTGGCTTCAAACTTAACAAGGTTCTCATTTTCTTTTTTTTTGTAATTAAGCTCCTGAGAGTTGCCCGCACGGCCTGACTTAATTTTTCGTTTGTTGCATGGAACTGCTGGAGCACTTCAGACGTCTAGCAGTGTTTTAAGCTTCACAGCACCTCATTCAGGCTGAGCTCATGTACGGGAAGAGAACAAACAGGCTGTTGGTGCTAACTCCTGGGCTGATGGACCGACTTATCTTGACAGGAAGGTCCCGGTGGCCTTGAAGGCTGTAAAAATTGCCCACCTGTAGCTGCAGTGGTCATGGGAGGAGGGGAATGTTGATACAAGAGTTATTCAAATTTGCTGGTTACTTGCAGTAAGAAGCACTCAGCTGAGTGTTCGCACATGGTATTTCGACCACACTGTCTTGGCTAGAACTGTAGCGCCGCTGTTTATCTTTCTAATATTCCCGTACTTTTGATTTGATTTTTTGGAAATAAATAGAAAATGGACAGTTTACTTCCACTGACAGTGTTTACATTTTACATTTGCAGAAATAAACAGAAACATTTCAAATACTAACAATGAAATTTGACATGTGACATTTAATGGCAACTTGTCACAACTAGCTCTTTTTGCTAATCCCTCAATATGGCACATGCAAACAGAGACATGAAAAACATGGCTGAAAAGAAAGACTTGCATTTACAAAGCGCCTTTCACGAGCTTAGGACGACTGCTAAAGGCTTTTGAACTGTTGTCACATTAGCAATGCAGAATACAATTCAATAATTTTCTTACATTTTCTAAGCATCCAGAGTTTTTACCCCCAGATTGTGGAATAATAGTAAAACAAACAAGACAAGAGGAATGCCGTGCATCCGTAACCCCTCGATTGTTAAGTGTCCTTGCAGCTTTTAAAACATTCTGTCGTGTAAGTTTATCATAAATTAATTCTGATAAAGTTTCTAACATTGCATCTAATAAAGTGGATTTGAAAGATGCATAATAACAAATTACTCTAACCAATTAGGCAAACCGTGTTTTAACACCAGCTACCTTAAAAAAAAATCAGTTGACATCACTTCATAAAATCACTCCTTTTGCTAGCCTAAGCAGCTGGTTTAATTATGTTTTTATAAATGCTATCAGCAAGTTCCTTTGCTTTTGGGTCTCTGTTGAAAGTTCATATGATGGCTTTCTGGATCCAATCATAATTGGCATCAATTGAAAGTATGTATTAAATCCAAGTGGAATACACCATGAGGTGGTCAATACTTTCCGTTATTAATTGTCAAGTTCATTCTTGTTTTAGGGGGTGATTTTAATCAGAATCAGACACTGAAGGTATACAGGATGCTTTCCTTTATTAGCCGAAGCATAGAATATAAGAGCAGGGAGGTTATGCTTGAACTGTATAAAACACGAGTTAGGCCACTGCTAGAGTACTGCGTACAGTTCTGGTCACCACATTACAGGAAAGATGTGATTGCACTAGAGAGGGTACAGAGGAGATTTACGAGGATGTTGCCAAGACTGGTGAATTTTAGCTATGAGGAAAGATTGGATGGGCTGGGGTTGTTTTCTGTGGAACAGAGGAGGGAGATTTAATTGAGGTGTATAAAATTATGAGGGCCTAGAAAGAGTGGATAGGAAGGACCTATTTCCCTTAGCAGAGAGGTTAATAACCTGGGGCATAGATTTAAAGTAATTGGTAGAAGGATTAGAGGGGAGTTGAGGAGTAGGTGGTGGGGGTCTAGAACTCACTGCTTGAAAGGGTGGTAGAGACCGAAACCCTTATCGCATTTAAAAAGTACTTGGATATGCACTTAAAGTGCCGTAACCTACAAGGCTATGGACCAAGAGCTGGAAAGTGGGATGAGGCTGGATAGCTCTTTTTTGGCCGGCACAGACACGATGGGCCGAATGGCCTCCTTCTGTGCTGTAAATTTCTATGATTCTATGATTGATTACATAGCCTAGTGCTATAAATCAAGCATTATAACACTAAAGGGGAGAAATTAGCCTGTGTCACACTCGATTTCTGGGCACAAAATGAGTGCTCTGGGAGTAATTTTGAGTGGCGGTACCCCACACCTGATTCCCCCATTCCCCCCCTCAAGTGCTGCCAAATTGGAAGTCGGCAACTTCTGCGTGTCCAGGGAACCTTGTCTGAAACAGGTATTAGGCCCCTTGAATATGCTAATCAGGGGCCCTAATGCTTGTTTTAGGACCCCGTTGCCATGTTCGACAGACACTGGGTGGATGATACGCCTCGCATGTTCCGCTCAGTTTTTCTGGGTTTACTGTGGCCTAACCAACAGTCGGTGTAGCTGATGCCCGCTGATGAAAAGGTCATTTTTTTTTTATACTTACATTAATATGGAGCCAGGACGAGCAGGAGGGCTCCTCCTTTTTCCACAGCAGTACTGCAGGCTGTTGCCTGCCCAGGTTCGCCCCACCCCCTCTCATTTGCCTCCTATTCCACACCGCTCCCCCCTGGGGCCTACCTGTCGGTCAGCTCGGTGCCCACACCGGATGATTTTGCGAATACCTCGACCTGCGATCTGCATTGGGACATTGATTGGCGCCTGCAGCCAGTTTTATGGGGAAAGAGGGCCGAGAACCCAAATCGGAGCGAGCTGTGGGCCACTGTCTTTGGGCGTGTGTTTCAGGCACACCGTTCGCTTTGTGCGGTTTCCGGCGCTAAACCAATTTCTCGCAGTTGTGCTGTTTGAGTTGCCGCTGAAAGTCGGTTTTGTAGCCATCGTAATCAATGTGCATAAATTATCAATCAACATCAGTCACTGATCATTTTATGCCTTGCAGGAATATATATCTACACTAGTGGATTCCGGTTGTGGTAAGTCAGATAGTATGTTGTTTTAAGGACAGTTAACAATCATGCAATGTATTATTCTACTGACAAGGGTGAGCTGTGTGTAAAGTGGCTTGTTTCTTTAAGGCTGCCAAGTTTTATTTACTGTAATTAACTGACATCCCAGTTCAATTGCAGGGCACTTCTGTTGCTAAGGAATTCCTCTGAAACTAGTAGGATATTGCTGTCTTTTCTCTTTAAAAGTTTTATTTTAAATAGAAGGCATCAAGGGGTATGGGGAGAGAGCGGGAATATGGTATTGAGATAGAGGATCAGCCATGATCATATTGAATGGCGGAGCAGGCTCGAAGGGCCGAATGACCTACTCCTGCTCCTATTTTTCTATGTTTCTAAATGTGATTCCTGAAAGACGTGCCTGTCAAAACTTATGTAGAAATACTCCAAAAAATATCTGCGCAACTATAAGAGCCAATTTTGCGAGGCTCCACTCCTGCAATACACCCTACCAAAACTTATCTTGTTAGTCCCAAACTATGATACTGTCAGTTCTGCCTGTGAAGCAGGTCCACGTATACTGGTGGTGCAACCTCGCTTCAAGTAAGCACTGGAGCCACCGGAAATCCCAGCCTCCTAATAGGCAGGCTGCCTGTGGGAAACGTGTAGACAGCACACCAATAAGGCCCAACTAGCACAAGGGCCTGAATCTATCAGGCAGGCAGCCCACCTGCCCTGCCCACCGGACACCCAAACAGAAATGAAAGATCAACCCCCGTTTGTTTAGAAAGGTCACTGAATCTATGACAATACAAGTAATACAATGAACGCTGATTATGCCTGAAAGTGTGGGGTCTCTCACTGATCGTCAATTAAAATTGTACAAGGATCATATGTGTTTAATGTGGCTTTTCTGATCTTATCAGGCACACTAGTACAGACAAGCTGATACGAAGAATTTCCACAGGCAGACAATGGGGTTGGATTTCAACCCTAAGTTATTATAAATGAGACCCTATAGATGACTATATCATACTGTCTGAAGAAAACAATCTATTTCACATAAACATATGAGCCAAGCATAATTAACTCAAGCATGGACTTCCAATGTATCAAACCATGTCCCATTCGCAAAGGATTCCTAGTCCAAGTATAACATTTAAATTGAAAATCCTGACATATATTCCCTAATTATCTAAACTTTGAATGCTGAGTACACTAAATTAAGCTGATCAATTAGAAAATTCCACCCAGAGATAGCAGCAGATTTCAGACGTTTAAACCCTTAATTGTAAAATACGTGCTTTTGTTCGGCAAGTTTGTTTAGACTTGGTGAATGAACTCTGGTACAAAGATGTGAAAATGATTTATTTTCAAATGGAAATGAGAGAAATTTTGATCCAAGAACAAATGTATACATTTATCAGGTTTCATCTTTAATAATAACAGCTATAAAATAAGGAAAAGTATAAGCTATACAGTAACATTGTTAACACTCTACTGTGTTTAATACCAATTCACTACCTCTGAGCCCAGAAATGAGAAAATGTTAGCCCTCTGTGCATTAGATTGATTTCAAAATATTTAAATAACACAGATCTGTTCTATTTAAGATGCTGCTGCTGAATATCAATCGGTTTTGAATACTGATTGCTTTGAGACACAAACAATGGAATATGTGGTGCAACAAAATATTCTAAAAAAGAAATCCAGAAAAATAATTTGGGGGAAATTTGAACTCTCCCCATTCGGCGGGAACAGAGCCGTCCAGCAGATGAAATGGAGTGGGTCCCTTTCCTGCTCCATTTTGGCCGATTCCCAATATTAGCACCGCTGGTTTTGAGGGCGGATGAGATGTCCGCTGGACTCGGGCGCGAGCCTCGTGCATTAATGTTAATCAGGGTTCTATTACATCAATGGCACTTTAACCCCGTCCTGAGCTGAGCACCTCTTGCCTCTGCCTCGCTCAGGTGACGCCACATCCCCACCCATGAGACCCTGCCAAACACACCCCTCCCTCCCCTACCAGTGACTTGCTTGGATGCTGGCAAGTGTTCCCTTAGTACCGGTGGGTGGCCACCTGCACTTCCTCATACCCGCAATCCAGCTGCCACCTTCCTCCTGTTTCAGATAAAAATGAGAAGTCGCACAACACCAGGTTATAGTCCAACAGATTTATTTAATTTTACAAGCTTTCGGAGCTATTCGCTCCTTCCTCAGGTAAGTTAGCAGTGAGAGAATCTCCCAGAATAGGCAGCTGACGGGCGGCATGTAAAAGGAGTTAACATAGCCTGGGCCTGACATTTATTACAGCGGGTTTTTCAATCTAATTGGAGAAGGTTATTGTAGCCAGGGACCCAGGTTTTCAGATGGTGTTGTGGAGGTGCTTGTTGAGCAGGCAAACAGCAAGGAGGTGGTCCTCTTTACCAGTGATGAGTACTTGGTGTCTAGGCAAATAGTATGGCACATCTCTCTTACTCTCTGCTCAGCCCTGCACCATCATACTTTAGCCCAGCACAAATAAAATCCTTCCCTCCCCCATTTTCCATGCCTCTCCTGCAGTCACAGCAGGACACTTCAACACCTCTTTCTGCTTGCACTTGACAACGACCTCACACCTCACAACGCCATCCCCCTCTTCCCCACACCTGTTGCTTCTTACTCTCACCATGCACACTATGCTAAGTTGCCTCACACGTCTTCACAATCCTGCTACAGGGCACACACTAAGCCACTCCCACTCTTCTTGCAGGACAAGCTGGCACACAACAGGAGGGACATGGCAGATCCTGGAGGATGACCAGTGTCACTGCAAGTGCTCATGCCAATGGAGGAAGCCACCATCACCATCATTGGCAGAGGGAGGGCATGTAGCGTGACAGATGGCAAGGCTGAAGGACACTCGCAGCAGGATGTTTGGCCTCTCCCCTTGTCTCCTCACTCAATCTGCTGCTACCTACCCTTGACGCTATGTGTTAACCCTTGTCCCTCTCCCTTCCTTCCAGGTCCATCAGAAGTCCAGGGCCAAGGTGCAGCAGACACTAAGGAGGGGAACACTCCCAAAGATGCAGCATCAATCGCTCTGACATTAACAAGCATCAGCTCAGAAATTAGCATCCCACGTACTGTAGATAGTGAGTTTGAGGGGTTTGCAATGGATGAATCATCAAACGCAAGTGGGCAGGAGCAAGTGCAGGTAGAAAGGACAGCTCAGGAAGTAGCTCCATGGAGGGTAAGCTGGTGACTTAACTCTGCTGCAGACATCAAGGACAAAAACTCCAGAGGCCAGCCTTGAAAAAGAGGATAATTTTGTGCACCACCAATTGCTCAATTAATTGGTCTGCATGCCAGGGAGCTTCCAGAGCATGTCCGACAGCATGGAGTCATCAATTATAAACTTGCTATTTGGAAATTACAAAATGTTTTCCAAATTCTTTGTGTGTGCGGACTGTATTCTGGAATATCTGGGGATCTGTCGCGTGCCATCATAACTCTGCAGTCCTCCATGGAGTGAGTGGTCACCTCAATAGATGCTGTAGCTGGCCCCACCACGCAGATGTCCATGGCACCAGTTGTAGTATCTCTGAGGGTGACCATTTGGATAGGAGCTTCAATTGCCTCCTGCAGACAGCTTTCATGCAGCTCAGTGCTAGTGCTGTGCCACAGCTTCAGCGAAGTGGCAGTGGCGCAATGGGAGTGGCACAGGTTTCCCTCTATCATGAGGACAGCATGCCTGCTCTCCTGTCACTGCCTCAAGCAATACATGCCCTGGTACAAGCAAGCTAGCTTGGCCAGACTGCCCTGGCAGCTGCCAAGGTGCTGCAGTCTGAAGTCGGGCCCCAAGCTCCGAGAGGTTGCCAGCCACGATCATCTCAAGAGCCCTCATCATAGCCACAGCAGCCTTCCACCTCCCATGCTCCAGTCACTAGATTAGCTCAGAGAGCATTTAAGGCAGGTACAAGTGACTTTGACAAGGGTGAGCATTAGTATTATGATTTGCTATTGGAAATTACAAAATGTTTTCCAAAATCTGTGTGTGCAAACTGTATTCTTGAATATCTGGTGAGCCTGCAACTGACAGTAATATCTCTGTTGGTCTTTGGGCAGATACAGTTCATTGGAGGGTGGAAGGATGGGGAGAGATGCTAACCTGATTGTGAGTGCAGGGGAGCAGGAATTTTTCAGGTGAACCACTCTTCAGTGAGCTGCTGCCAAAGAGCTCTGGTGGCAGGTAAGTTTTGGAGCCCCCTTTGCCTCTTCACCCTCCTCGATGTCCTGAGTGTCGTCTTCCTCACCATGCTCAAAGTTCTCCTCCAATTGTGATATCAGGTGTTGTCCGTGTTGCAGCACAAAGTTATGCAGCGTACAGCAAACCACTATGATGCTGGACACAGTTTGTGGGATGTGCCCAGCATGCTACAAGACCTCTCAAGACAGTGGAATCTTTGCTTCAGCAGCCCAATGGTCTGCTCAGTTAGGACTCTCCTGGAGGCATTGATCTGATTGTATCGCTTTTCTGATGGCGATCATGGATTTCTCGGTGGAGTCATTAGCCATGTGTGGAGGGAATATCTCTTATACCTAAGCAGCCAGCCTAAGACTTGGGGGGGAGAAATTCGGTTAGTTAGCACCTGGCCTATTTAAAGGGATCAGTTGCAGCTGTCAGGTTAGTGCTGGTTCACGGCTTCCTTGTCAGTTTGCGATTGTGCAAGAGTTTAATTCAGTCATTTAAAGGTTCTTTAGTATAAGGAGTGCTGTGGCTACTAAAAATGTGTTACATTTATACTGACAAAATTTCAAAGTGCTACACATCGTTACATTAATGGGGGCTGTACTGGCAGTCAACCTCGCCCTCCAGGATCTATGGCGGAGGGAGAGGAGGCAGCGAGAAAGATTGCAAGCTGTGGCCAGAGGGAGGAGGGCGGCCATCAGGGCTCTCACCAGGAGGCCCTACCCTCCGAGGGTATTTCAAGAGCACTTCTCCTACCTCCAATTCAGTGACAAGCAGTGAATTAGAAGGCTTCGCTTCAGCAAGGATGTGGTCACCAAACTCTGCCACCTTCTGCAACCAGACCTCCAGCCTCAGATCAGGTCGACAATGGCTCTCTCAGTGGCAGTCAAGGTTACCGTCGCCCTCAATTTCTTTGCCAGTGGTTCCTTCCAGTCTGCAACAGGAGATATAGTGAACATCTCGCAGTTCGCCGTCCATCACTGCATTTAGGAGGTCACAGAGGCTCTCTACATTATGAGAGGGACTACATTTCTTTCCCCATCACCAGAGAGAAGCAGGACGAACGTGCACGTGGCTTTACCAGGATAGCGGGCTTCCCCATGGTGCAGGGCGCCATTGACTGCACCCACGTGGCTTTGCGGGCACCGCATAACAATCCTGAGGTCTTCCGTAACCGCAAAGGCTACCACTCACTTAATGTGCAGTTGGTGTGCAACCACAGACAGCGAATCCTCAGCGTCAATGCCCACTATCCTGGCAGCAGCCATGATGCCTTCATCCTGCGCTAGACTGGTGTGCCAGCACTCTTCCAGCCACCACATCAAGCTCGTGGCTGGCTGGTCGGAGAAAAGGGCTAACCGGTCTCCATCTGGCTCATGACTCCTCTCCGCAACCTCAGCACTCCTGCTCAGCACTCCTATAATGAGAACCATGCTGCCACCAGTAACATCATCGAGCAGACCATCGTGGTGCTCAAGCAACGGTTCCACTGCCTTGGCCGCTCGGGAGGAGCCCTCCAGTTCTCGCTGGAGCAGTTGTCCCATTTTGTCGTGCTCTGCTGCATGCTCCACAACTTGGCCATCATGAGGGATCAGCCCTTTCAACCAGGGACTGCGGGACCACCTCAGGAGGAGGAAGAGGGAGAGGAGGAGGAGGATGAGGTGAGGAGGAAGAGGAAGAGGATGAGGAAGAGGAGCGAGGGAGGAGGCAGCCACTCAATTGGTCTTCTGGAAGGGCGGTCCGTGACCGCCTCATCAGACTGCCGTTCCAGTAAATTCAACCCCAGATCTCCATTGCTCACCACATCCTCATTATTCCATCCCTGTCACAAGCCATATCACAGTGCAAATCTGAAATGAGAGACACCACAAAATCATCCAAAGCCGATAATAAATTTATCAGTAATCAGTGAACACATATTTACAACAACAATATTACCTATGCACACTTGTGTAATTCCTTAGTGCCCCTCGTTACAGTGCCTTTGCTTACTCTAGTGCTCTTACGAAGTGTTGGCCCAATGGCTGCAGCAGGGCTGGTGGAGGGCTGCTGACATGTCCATGCGGGAGACTTCAGATGGTCTTGCAGGACGCCCTCGACCAGCTCTGGGCCTGGAAGGCCCGGCTGTAGACTGCACCACCTCAGCATGGGCGGCAGCAGCAGTCTGGGCTGGCTGGATGACAGGCAGCGACAAGGGCAATGGCGGAGTGCCAGTGGTGGGAGCAGGAATGCTGTCATCCTGAGAGAGTGATGCGGAGATGCCGGCGTTGGACTGGAGTGGACAAAAATGAGAAGTCGCACAACACCAGGTTATAGTCCAACAGATTTATTTAAAATTACAAGCTTTCGGAGCTGTCGCCCCTTCCTCAGGTAAAGTTACAATGAGTAACTCATTGTAACTTTACCTGAGGAAGGGGCGACAGCTCCGAAAGCTTGTAATTTTAAATAAATCTGTTGGACTATAACCTGGTGTTGTGCGACTTCTCATTTTTATCCTGAGAGAGGACAGCAGGTTCCTGCTCCACTGACCCACTACCACTCCCCCGGGGCAGCACCTCAGCATCCCTACCAATCTGCTGGCAGCACAGATTGCTGGCCTGCTGCGACACCGTGAAAGCCCCAGTGTACGGTGGTCGACCCATCCACGATGGCAGCAGTTAGAGCTTGTGTGGCATCAAGCTGAGACTGCATGAGAGCAGTCTGAGAATCAATGGCACCAAGCATAGACTGCATTACAGTAATAAGACGTGGTGTGGCTTCTGCCTGTGCTGCAGTGGAAGCTGCAACATCGCCCATCACACACAGCATGAGTTCTGGGTCGCCACGGTCTCTCTGGGAGTCCACCATCCTTTGCAGACTGGAAATGATGGGCTCCATGGTGTGCGCAGAGCTCTGTGCAGTGTTAGAGACAGACTCCTCCACGCTCTTCACCATTGCCAAGAGGCTCTCAGGCACCCTTGCCATTGCACCTATCATTTCCGTGTGCATGCCCATCACCCTTCTTCTAAAGGCATCCCCAGCGAGGTCCTCTTCTGAGTCCTGTGCAGCAGAACTCGTGCACGAACTCGCCCTCCGGGGAGTTGGCCCCTGAGCTCCCCTTTCCCCCTGGCCTTGTTGCAGCCCACTCGTTCCCGGTGCATCACCCTGTGCAGATCCCGCTACTATACTAGCCTCTAAAGAACGTGTAGTGCCAGTATCTGAGCTGGTGCCTGCGGGTGAGACATGCAGTGACGTGGTTTGTTCTTTGTCCTCCTCTTCTTCCACTTCGCTCTCAACGGTGCTCTCAGGGACAGGCTGCTCAGCTGCTTGCTCATTATCTGAAAGCATAAAGGCACAAGATTCGGGTTAAGGTGAGGGGAGGGGCAGGAGGGGAGAAAGGCATGCATACAGCATGATTAGCTGGAAAGTGCGAAAGGCTTGTGGGGTGAGGGGGAAGTGGGATGTGAGAAGAAGGAGTAGGGATGAATATACCGTTGTTGTCCCCAAGGGAGTCAAAGTCACTGGTGGCCACGGCGCCCACCACCTGGGCTCCAATAATTTGCAGCACCCTTTCCTCCAGCTCAGAAAGTGGTTGGGTGTCAGGTTGTCCCCTGCCTGTGCGCTCCTGCTCCCTCCTGTTGTGAGCGACCTTGGCCTGCAAGAGAGGGGAATGTGTGTGAGTGAGTGTGGAGCAATGTGTTTGGGAGATGTGCCTGCCATAGTTGAACAGCTGTCATTGTGTGCAAGGTGCGAGATGTGGGTGAGAGTTTTGGTAGATAGAGATTATTGGTGGGTGAGTGCAGACTGAGGTTCAGATGGTGGTATGTAGCATTTGTTGAAGCATTGACTCACCCTGACCACCCGACTGAGGTCATTGAATTTCTTCCTGCACTGTGTGTGGGTCCTGGGGACCACAGTGCTGCTCGAGACCTGCTGGGCTACCTCCCGCCACATGGCGCGGAAAACTTGCAGTGAGGGCCTCCTGCCACTGGCTGGGTACAGCACCGCCCTCCATCTCTCCACAGCGAACACCAACGCCTCCAATGCTTGGTCACAGAATCTGTGAGCTCTCTCCCTGGGCCGTTGATCTGCCATCATGACACCTCCTTCAGTGGTCCGGTTCCTTCTCCTTGGCCTTCTGCTGCTTGCTGAGACAGCTGCAGAACCAGCAATGCTGAGAATGAGGTTCTGCAGCATGATTGAACCTCCCCTTTAAGAACTGGAAAGAGCCTGTGGCAATGATGACCAGCGATTAGACTGCACCTGAAATTGCTTAGCGCTTTGAGTCTAACACCACTGAACTAGGTCATTAGCGCTCCCCTCCTTTCTTTCAGCGAGAATCATTAGCGCCTGGTGCTAAATCTCAAACTTTTCCAAAGTTAGCGGCCATTCCTGGGCAATAATGAATTTCGCCCCCTTGATGTTTAGGGTCAAAGATTGTTGGGGGGGCGGAGGCGGAGGCGGGGGCGGGGTGGAGGGCTGGCACAGTATGAAGACATAATGACTGCTTCCTGGATAGTGGGCACAGCCCTGCATATTCACTGTTCACACAGAGAGTGGAAGACCTTCAAATTCATATATGCACCATGGTCTTCTGTGACAACCCACAGAGCAATGTGTGTGCAGTCCCTGGAATTGGGAACCCTACCCATTGTTTGTGGGCAGGTTGTAGAACTGTCAATATCAATGCAGATGACAATCAAAATGGACTTCTGGTCCTCAAATCAGTGTAGGATTCGAGTTGCATATGGTTACTAGACTTCCATCGGTTTTGGGTGGCAGCGCTGGCAACCTAAATTATATTGGATGGGCATTTGGCGCGAATTCAGCGCAAACTTTAAAAAAATATTTCCGTACTGTCACCGCCCCATTCACAATGAGAAATGGGGTACTAGGTAGAGGAAAATATACCCCCTTAATGTTAAGCTGTTTGACAATACAACACCCAATACTCTTATTTGCATTTATAAAGTGTCTTTAACATTGGGAAACATCCCAATGGAAAATGGACACTGAACCAAACAAGGAAAGGATGGAAGGATAATCAAAAGTTTGTTCAAAGAGGTAGATTTTAAAAAGAATCTTGAAGTAGAGGTGAAGGAGTTTAGGGAGAGAATCCCAGAGCATGGGTCTTAGGTAGATGTAACCTATCACCCATGGTGGAGCGAAGGGAGGGCAGGCGCACAAGAGGTGAGAGTCAGAGTAATGTAGAGTTCAGGAGGGTTGGAGGAGGTTACAGAGATCGAGAGGGATGAGGCCATGGAGGGATTTAAGCATAAGGATTGGAATTTTAAATTTGAGCTAGTGGGAGATCACGAGCTAATGTAGGTCAGTGAGAACAGGGATAAAGCGCAGACAGGACTTGATGTAGATTAGGTTATAGGTAAAAAAGTCTTGGATGATCTCAAGTTTATGGAGGAGAGGAGGCTGTCCAGGAGAACATTGGAGTAATCAGTCTGGAGGTGACACAAGTGTGTTTCAGCGTTTCAGCAGCAGGTGGGTTAAGGTATGGCAACGGTGGGACCTTGTTACTGAGGTGGAGGTGGTCTTTGTGTTGGAGACAGTTAATGAGTTGAATTTTCTAAGGCTCTGCACCATCAGTGGCTGCTCACATACAATGTGTGGCTGAACAGAAAATCAGACAGAAAAAACCAGAAAAAAGTTGCTTAAGCCTGCAAAATTATGGTGTGTGATATTAGATACGAATGCTTAATTGCTCATCATAATTTCTAGCTTTTAATTCTTTGATTATAGTCTATGCTAAATAACTGCTTACCTCCACATTATGCATGGCTCTCTTCATTAGAAACACCTGGATCATGTCCAGTGTCAATTTTCATTTCAGATTAATTGATCAATCTGATGGCACAGTATAGGGCCAATTTTCTAAAATTGATAGACAGCAGATTATGGGGAGCACGGCTGTGGTTTCCCTATGTGTGCTCATAGCAGGTGGGGCTTCCCACTGGGAGTGCACATTCATAATATCATCCCTTAATAGTACACTAGTTGTACACAAGAAACAAGCCAGAACATATAGTACATTGAAATATAGCACATTGTATTCTTTGGAAATAGCTCATGTTGAAAGATGCCCTGTTTTATGCTGATTGGAGCATTATACCATGTAATGTACAGTCTGCACTTTGACAGGTATTTTCAATGTTGAAGGTGTCACACTGCGTAACACACAATAGCTGCTAATTTACAGTGACAGTAAATCACCCTGTCTGCAATCTGCAGAGTCTGGTCACAAGGTTCCCACTAAACGCTCAAAATGCTGCTCAATTTTTCAGAGAGACAGAGGTTAGGAAGAGAAAAAGAGAGAGCGAGAGAGACTAGGTTCAAAGGGGGCTGAGAGGGAGAAAGAGTGCGTCTTTCTTCATATAATGCCACTTCAATTCTCAAAAAAAATCAGTTGAATTCTAAAGCTAGCCAATTACTTCACTTGTGGTTTGTTGATGGTTAGAAAAGCTTAAAGCTAATGGCTTATACCTATGAGACATCAAAAATAGCCTCAGGGGTTTACCCGATCGACTGTTGTAACCTTGGCGGAAGATCAGCAGAAACCCCGGATACACTGCATGAATGGGGATTCCGCCGATCTTCCACTGAAGTTACAGTGGCCAATCGGAGAACCCCAGAGAAAATGATAACACTTATGGTACAGAACGTGCGAGACACAGAAAGAAAGAGACAAATAGAAAGGCAGGCAGTTTCTTGCCTCATTCTAATCCGATTTCTCGTCATCTTGTTGAACAAAGGTTTAATTTTTAAAGCAAATAAAGCTACCTTGAGGGAAATAGATAAGAAGGTAGAGCAGAAGGAGAAGGAAAAAGAAACTGGTTGAGGCCTCTGGCCTCTTGCCATCTTCTCTTGGGAGGACAGGCTGGCCGTGGGATAGGAGTGCGAGTGGGATGAGTGGAAGCAAGGTTAAGGGTGAGGTGAGTGACAGCTCCTTGCTGCATACAAAGCCTCAGATAGTTTATCCCCAAGTTTTGATTAATGTAAAGGATCAGGCATAACCTTTGTGGGTTATGGTTGGCTCGTGATAAATCACTGTGGTAAGTTGCTGTGGTGAAACCATAACTACTGTTGACTTCATTTGCCACCAAAAATAGTGGCCCTGAAATCCCCACGGAGTGGGACCCATCCGCCCTGTTTCTCCAGGTGGGGGGAGTAAAAATTCCCCCTTGGTTTCTATTTATTTAGAACATATTAATAAAATAATTTTATAGGAGCAAGCAATCTCCAAATGTATGAAAAAAGCTTGTCCCCTTTTCAAGGATCAACCTTGCCATTAGCTTCTTTCCGGGTAACTTATTCTACAACTTTATTACCTTTTGGTGAAAAGCTTTCTACCTGACTTCCCTTCTTTCTCTGAACTTCTTAATTTTTAATCTTGTGTCCCCTGGTATTTAAGCCCTTCACCATAGGGATCAAATTTTCTCAGCAATTTTGTCAAAACCCTTCATAATCCTGAAAATCTCAATCACATGACTGCCATTTACTTCTTTTGTTCTCAGAGATGTTGCTAAACAATTTAATCTTTAATTAACTGTCAGGTTTTTTTTTGGTTTATTTTTATCTAATCATGCGCACAGTACTTTCAACTGTGAAGTTGTTAAATCCAGAACTCATTTTGCACTGAAGTGTTCTGTAAACAAATAAGTAACACCCTTACCGTGTGGAGAAAATTCTGGTTGGGCTCACAAGACTTGCTGCTTGAGATTTTGATATTTAACTTTTGGGAAACCATTTGCTGTGGTCTCTATATATATATATTGGATATACGTTCATAAAGAATATATGTGCTTGCAGTCGAACCATGAACTCATTCAGCAAAATCTTAATAACGGTGCTTCAGCATTATAATGATAATTATTCTGTAACGCAAAGTGCGTTTACTGAAATTTTGCTGAAAGTTGCTAAATCTTAGTGAATACAGTGCAAAGTATCTATCTACTACCAGTGTAATTGTGATTAAAGCCTCCAGTCTATGCAACGTTTTCCAAAATAAGCAATTGATTGGAGCACTAACCATCTGTTACAATAACTTACCTGAGTTTCACAGAAACTAAAGCTACACTAAATTTAGACATCACTAAAAGGCTTACGGTGTTAGTTGTCTCTTGAGATCATTCAACGCTGACATTTATAGTCTGATCAGTTTAAGAAATACAATGCTGCATTGTGGATGTTGGCCACCATATGCTGGCTATGGTAGCAGAGTGGTTATATTACTGGATTAGTAATTCAGTGGTTGGGTTAATAATCCAATGAATTTTCAGCAGCTCTGAAAGAAAGACTTACATTTATATAGCACCTTTCATGACCACCAGACTTCCCAAAGCACTTTACAACCAATGTAGTACTTTTTGAAGTGTAGTCACTGTTGTAATGTAGGAAATGCAGCAAGCCAATTTGCGCACAGCAAGCTCCCTCAAACAGCAATGTGATAATCAGATAATCTGTTTTAGTGATGTTGATTGAGGGATAAATATTGGCCAGGACACTGGGGATAACTCCCCTGCTCTTCTTTGAAATAGTGACATGGGATCTTTTACATCCACCTGAGAGAGCAGACAGGGCCTCGGTTTAATGTGTCATCTGAAAGACAGAACCTCTGACAGTGCAGCACTACCTCAGTACTGCACTGGAGTGTCAGCCTTAAATTTTGTGCTTAAGTCCGTGGAGTGGGTCTTGAACCCACAACTTTCTGACTCAGGGGCGAGGGTGCTACAAACTGAGCCACAGCTCTGCATGATTTCCCAATATGCACTAAATATATGTGCATTGTAGGAACAGTGCCCGGTTAATTACCCAGAGTTTATCCTCGAGATTCATACGGGAATTACCCTAAAATCTATTCAAAGTGAAGATTTAGCTTGAAAGATGACCACACAAAATGGACTTCAGCTGTTGAATTGAATGCTGAGAAATCCTATTAACTAAAACAAGTTCTGGGCTAGTTCACGCCATGGAAAAGCCATAAACTAATTGAAGCCATAAAACCTCTAGGTTCTTTGCACCAGGAAGATTTGTGTTTATATAAGCATTCCTTACTCAATAAAGGTTTGCTGTTTCCCAGTTAGAATGACACTTGTTGAAACATCAAGTTGTCAAAATCATGCATCAGTAGGTGAGTCATTAAAAACCTCAGACACAAGTTTGTCTTGCTGCGGGAATGGCCAGGCTCCAGCGACTCAATGACTCGACTCTCCAGGAGCTAACACCTGCATTCTAGGGGAGGAAAGAGACTGAGTCAATCACGCCACTCAAAGACTAGGTGACAAGGTTACCCCTCACCAAGGAAAGCATAGATGAATGATGCAATACACTGCCAGCGTTGGTGGTACCTCTCCAGTGCTTTGAGGTGCCTGCTGTACATGGTCCATGTCTCTGAGGCATACAGGAGGGCGGGTATCACTACTGCTCTGTAGACCATGAGCTGGGTTTGAGGTCCTGGTCTTCAAACACTCTCTTCCTCAGCGACACCTGGGAATCCCTGGCCCAAGATCGCAAAGTGGAGGAGAAGCATCCGGGAAGGCGCAGAACACCTCGAGTCTCTTCACCGGAAGCAAGCGGAAGCCAAGTGCAAACAGCGGAAGGAGCGCATGTCAACCCAAGCACCCCACCCACCCGCCCCTTCAATCACCGTCTGCTCCACCTGTGACAGAAACTGTAGGTCCCACATTGGACTCATCAATCACCTGAGAACTCATTTTTAGTGTGGAAGCAAATCATCCTCGGTTCCGAGGGATTGCTTAAGAGGAAGAGACACTGCCAGTATCAATCAAAGTATATGACGCTCAATCTATTTGCCACAGGTTACCTACAGGCAGGAGGAAGAGACTTAGTGAAGATTAGTCTACTGCTGGATTACCCAGGTGGCAGATGTTCGTGAATACATTAAAATGAGTGCCAGCATTCACTAGCACGAGAGGCTGGCAGGCAATTTTGAATGATATGGCATTCCCAGCATACAGGGTACCATTGACTATACTCATGTGGACATTGAAGCACCTATGTTACATCCCATGGCATTCATCAATAGAAATGGATGCCATTTGATGAACATTCAAATTTCTCCAAACTCCATCAAGAAATGATGAATGTTAACGCATATTTTCCAGGAAGTGGATGGTTGGCTCCTGGGAGATATGGCTTACCAACTCTTGATGTGGCTCATGGGACAGCTACATAACTCTGCACCCTCCAGCAAAGAGCATATAATGATGCACATTCGACAGACAGGAACATCACTAAGAGACATTGACCGGAAACTTGCTGCAACCGCGTTATTGCTGATGATCGCTCTAAATCAGACTACTGTTTGCCCCAATCCTCTAGCGCAAATCCAAAACCAAAATTTGCTGGGAAACTGATTAGTATACACCCTGGCAATCCAAGGAGCTCGGACGTGGTGCTACCAACTCAAAAGCATCATTTACTCAATTTTTAATAGTAAGGCACGTCCAGAAAAACATAAGGACATAAGAATTGGGATCAGGAGTAAGCGATATGACCCCTCGAGCCTGCTCCGCCATTCAATAAGATCATGGCTGTTCTTCGACCCAACACCACTTTCCCAGCCAATCCCCATATCCCTTGATTTTCCTAGAGTCCAAAAATCTATCTATCTCAGCCTTGAATATACTCAACGACTGAGCATCCACAGCCCTCTGAGTAGAGAATTCCAAAGATTCACAACCCTCTGAGTGAAGAAATTCCTCTTCATCTCAGTCTTAAATGACCGACCCCTTATCCTGCCCCCTAGTTCTAGACTCTCCAGCCAGAGGAAACAACCTCTCAGCATCTACCCTGCCAATCCCCCTCAGAATCTTATGTGTTTCAATGAGATCACCTCTCATTCTTCTAAACTCCAGAGAGTATAGGCCCAATCTACTCAATCTCTCCTCATAGGACAGCCCTCTCATCCCAGGAATCAATCCAGAGAATCTTCAAGGCAAGTATATCCTTCCTTAGATAAGGAGACCAAAACTGTCCAGGTGTGGTCTCACCAAAGCCCTGTACAATTGTAGCAATCGTAGCAAGACTTCCTTCCTCTTGTACTCCAACTCCAACATACCATTTGCCTTCCTAATTGCTTGCTGTATCTGCATGCTAACTTTGTGTTTCTTGTACGAGGACACCCAAATCTTTCTGAACACCAACATTTAAAAGTTTCTCATCATTTAAAAAATATTCTGTTTTTCTATTCTTCCTACCAAGTGAATAATCTCACATTTCCTTACATTATACTCCATCTGCCACCTTACTGCCCACTCACTTAGTCTATCTATATCCCTTTGCAGACTCTTTGGGCTGGATTTTATCAGCCCTGAGGAGGCGGGTTTGGAGGTGGGACTTCTGGGAAAGTCAAAAAGGTCCCGAACCCGCTCCCAACCCGCCTCCAACCAATCTTCCCGGGAGTCAGGTCCCCGATTTGCGCAGGGACCCGACTCCTAGCGACGGGAAGAGGATTATAGCCA
The DNA here is from genome assembly GCA_030390025.1 of Squalus acanthias. NCBI lineage: Eukaryota > Metazoa > Chordata > Chondrichthyes > Squaliformes > Squalidae > Squalus > Squalus acanthias. The sequence continues at coordinate 58,944,649 of CM059427.1, read as the reverse complement.
CTTAACTGCTTGTTAATCCAATGCACTTCATTGAGATTTCATGTCGGGTAGCTGTTTAATGGAAAATAATCAGTTTCCCTTATATATTTCTTATATTCACCTCCTCAGATATTGTGGCAATTTACTATCTATAACATTTTGTTAATTACTTTTGTTTCACGGCATATTTTTTTTTAAACAATATCACAAATGAAATTCTATTTTTAATACCTTTCCAACCTTTAAATCCTGTGCTCAGAATGAATGTTTGCAGTAAGGTGTCAGCCTTGACTCAGTGGTAGAACCTCATGGCATTATTTGAAGATCAGAGTGTCCTGGCCAATATTTATCCCTCAACCAACATCACTAAAACAGATTATCTGGCAATTTATCTTATTGCTGTTTGTGGGACCTTGCTGTGTGCAGATTTGCTGCCGTGTTTCCTACATTACAACAGTGAATATACTTCAAAAGTTCTTCATTGGCTGTAAAGCACTTTGGGATGCCTTGAGGCCATGAAAGGTGCTACAGAAATGCAAGTTCTTTCCTTTTTAATTTGAGCCATCTGCCCAAGCAGTCCAATCAAAACCATAACATCAGTGAAAGGCGCTACCTGGGCAATACTGGCAGCGACTTACCAGCGCCTTCATGCAAAAATGTTCCCGCAAGTAGTGATTAAAGTAGCACAAATCCAGTAAATCTGCGAACGCCACTGTTTTAAATGGAAGGGGGGTTGGGCGGAGCTTGCCTCATCCAATTTTTAGGGTTTTAGTGATGGTTCCAGGGGAGCAACGCAAATGGCCCAGGAAATTATAGTGTGGCGTAAGTAATGGTGTAAGTCACTCAACATAACTTTTGCGCCAGAATAATGGCCTACACCGTAGATGCGCCATTACTATGGTGCAAGTTGTCATGAAGTTCTGGGCCATTTGCTGTGTTTAATGGTTCCAACGTTGGGAAGCTCTGCAATACATCCTGGTGAGAGTTCTCAAAATGAGAATGGTGTGCTGCATGCTGTATGACATCGTTGTCAACAGAGGCAGATGCAAGTGTCTTAAAGGTGAGCAGATATAATATGTGGCACAGAAGGAGGAAGAGGAGCTGGTAGTGCAGGATGAGCTAGTAGAAGCTCAGCAGCACTTCAGGAAGGAGCACTGGTTTGATTGAGCATTTTTTTTTGCTAATTTCATTGGAATTTTCGAATAAACAAGCATACCTTGATAATACTGTTTATGTGGAAAGAAATCATTCTGAAGGTAAACATAGACTTCAAAATTCAGGATGATTTGTTATGAATTTATTGTAAATAATAATGAAGGTGCAGTGTGTGTTTAACATGGTGTGCTGCTGCACTGCCCCTTGTGGAATATAGATAAGTATGCAGTGTTGGTTTGTATTCTACTACATGATGTACTATGGAAGAACTTCCAGTATTATATCACTATTGAGGCTTCCTGAGAGGTCAGCTGCTAATCTTCATTTGACCCTTTACCTTGATGTGTGGCAGACCCAAGTGGATCTGCATGTGTCCCAGAAATAGCCTATACCAGTCATAAGGGCTTGCCCAATTGCTTTCATGTCCTTCTCCTACTACTCGTCCAGAGACAGCTGCAAGCCACGAACTGGCAACAACTTCAGAGCCCCACCTGTGTTGCTGTGTTTCCAGCTGCATGCCCCTGCTGGTAGCTGAGGTCTCATGTTTTGGCCACTCCTCCGTTCGAGCACATTGCAGTGCCACAAGGTCTCAATGCCACAGCAGCATGAAACGGGAGCATTTGTCAGCAATGCTGTAACTTTGCTTGCTGCCTGCATGTCTCAAGTCTGACCTGCAGATGCCACTGATGCTGTATGCTCAAAAGGTAATCTGCAGGTTAGAGAATCCTTGCTCCGCAAAATCACCCAGTTTTGTACCAACTGTTTGCACCATACACTACAAGAGGACAAGTGAGTGGTGCAGCTGTTTGTGTTGGTGAAGTATCCTCTCTTTCATAGCCGATCCCATAGGTCAGAACCACAAAGCAACGCAGCAGAACTAGTGGCTCTACCTCTGCTCAGTAGCAGCAGTCAGTCGTTCTTCATAGTGTGTGTCTTTGGGCTGGTGCTTGATTGAAGTAATGAAGATGATTAGTGCTGCACTGACACTGGTTAATGGGAGGGTTTTGGTTGCTGCTACTGACATTGTGGTATATCTGAAGAAAAGTCAGTGGACATAGTTAGAAATGTTATTGCTGTGCTGACAGGACCAGGCACATTTCAAGGCATAACACTCCCTGATTTACGCCTGCTGAAACACATTTGCACAGAGAAAGTAGGCGTTTAGAATTGTACAAACCTGGTGTGTATTCCTCTCCTCTACATTGCACATCATCTACTCTCTACCACTTCTCAGTTGACGACCCAATTATGCGCCGAGAATTTCCTCAGGTGTTCTTCCCGTCGGCCACTGCATCTTCGATGGAAGTTCGACGGAAACCCTGTTTACACAGTTTATCTGGAACTTGCTGCTGAAGTTATGGCGTCCGATAAGGATAACTCCCATCTTTGAAGAGAGCACCTAGTTTGGTCTGCTGAGTCCCTTCACTGAGCTAAACTGTATCTTCTGTAAAAGGTGGCTTTTTTCTGTTGGGAAAAGACAAATATGCATTGAATGAGAAATGCTTTTTGTGCTGTGTATTTCAAGCAGAAACACACTTTTATGACATTATGCATAACATGCCTAAATGAAAAGTAGCTCGCCAAGAGAAATTGCGTCGGGATGTTTTGTGAGCTGTATGTGTGAATAATTAGTCTTCAGTCTTTTTCAGCTGCAGTACATTCCACGTTCTCCTTTTTTGATCTTACTGTGCTAATTCTCAATCATATTCATTACTTCCCACTGTGTTGTATTTACAGCAGATTACTGCATCAATTTAGGTTAAGCATAATAAGGCAGCGAAGAAAGCTCATCTTCACTGGCTGCAAAGTGCTCTGGGCTGTCCTGAGGTTGTGCAAGGCGCTATATAAATGCAAGTCTTTCTCTATTCTTTCTCATCTGAAACTTACATTTATAGCCTCCTCATATAAGCCAAGTTGATTCATGCTCATTCTCATTTCTCACGTTGGCACTTTTCTTCATGTTTCACACCTTCTTCTGGATATCCTACCATGCTCCCCTGATACATAACCCTACAATGACCTCCTATATGATGGACTCGCCTAGCTTCTAGTGGCTTGTCTTTCCACTCTATAGAGAGCACTCTCTGCGCTGTCATGGCATCTCCCATGATCTGCAAATCTTAATCTGTAAATCTTGCCTCATTCCCTTCATTTCTCACAGAAATTACATGCTCCAGTGCTGGATTGGCCCACAGAGCACTATTTATACCAGTTAAGTGGCTCTTTAGCTGGCTCAGCAGCATTCTTGCACTTTCTGATTGCTAACCACATGGAGTGCTTTGCCACAGGGAGTGGTTGAGGCAGAAACCATTTGATCTTTTAAGGATAAATTGGTTAAATATTTGGAGCAGAGGAAGATACAAGGCTATGGGGTGGGGGAGGAGGGGAGCAGGGTATCGTGATTCCACAGGCAAAATGTGGGCATGTACTAGATGGGCCTTCTTCTGTGCTGTGATCATCTATGGTTGTACATGATGGTATTGATCATGTGGTCAGCACAGACCAAATACCATTCAAAACCAAAAACAGAAACCTGCCATAATGAATTCCCACTACCTTCACTCTCCATAGTCAGCCCCAGATCATATAAAAAAGAGGCGAGTACTATAAAAATGCATCTAACAGATCTGTCCACATTCCCCTGTGAGACTAACCACCCAACCCTACTAGTGTTGTCCACCCTTCCTCCCTCCTTGCATCAGGCCCACTTGCCTCCACCTGATCCCTTAAACCCTTGAGCCCATCTTATCTCCCATCCATTCCCTCTTGGCCTCATCTATTGCCTGCTCCCCCTGTGCTTCAGCCCTTTCTCTGTTGCTGGTACTGTCCTTTCTCTGTTCCTGGAGATATTTTTTCTCTGTTGCTGCTGCTGTCCTTTGTTGCTGGGATTGTTCTTTAATGTGATCACAGATTAACTCAGAGCATTGTATGAAGTGGAAGAATCATACAGCACAAAAGGCGGCCATTTGGCCCATGCCGGCTCTTTGAAAGAGCTATCCAATTAGTCCCACTTCCCTGTACTTCCCCCATAGCCCTGCAAACTTCTCCTTTTCAAGTATATATCCAATTTGCTTTTGAAAGTTACTATTGAATCTGCTTCCACCACCCTTTCAGGCAGTGCATTCGAGATCGTTACAACTTGCTGCATAAAAATAAATTCTCTTCATTTCTCTTCATTTTTTGCCAATTATATTAAATCTGTGTCCTCTGGTTACCGGTCCTCTTGCCAGCAGAAACAGTTCCTCCCTATCTACTCTATCAAAGCCCCATATAAATTTGAGTACCTCTATTAAATCTCCCCTTAACCTTCTAACTCCTGATATTTAGAATTGTCAGGAAAAAAATAACTCAAAACACAAAATGCCATTGAATTACATTGGTAGTGAACATTTCATTGATTTCTTTATAAAAAAATAGAATTATTACTTTTAAAATCTCTGCTGACAAAGCCGTTTTCACAGAAGTGGAATGATATCTGTTAGCTAAAAATGTAGGACAGGAGATTCATTTTTCTTCTTTATTACCTCATTTTTTGACTGATTTACTAGGATGGTGGTTTTGGTCCAATGGGCAAATATCCTTTGTAAGTATATCCATGTAGTAACTATATCTTATCAGAAAAAGCTTTGGGGAGATTCAGGATGCTTAGTGTTGAAGTTGTTTATAGTACAAATTTCTTAAAGTCCTACTTATTAATAGTGTTAGGTTCAAGTGTGCAGGTGAATAAACCAAAATGGCCTTCTGATACGATTTTTTCCATACCTTTTGATCGTAAAAGAAAGTACATTGTTACATCCCTCAAGAAAAAATGGTGAGGTAAAAGCTTTTTAGTAATTTCCTACGAGGCAATCAATATCTTAAAACTTCAGCTGCTTTTCCTCTTCTGCTGGTGGTCCATGCTAAAGTGTATGCAGTTGAGCGTGTAGACAGGGCTTCCTTAATGCAGTAGTGGACACCATAGTGACTGACTTTTGCGATGTCCCTTGTTGGTGCCTGGAAGGACCTTGTGCCATATAAAGTGAGGATAATAGTCACCTTTACTGCTACTGGTATTGTAGCGTAGTGCTTGGTTGACTGTCCCTGCAGACCGTCATGGGCTAGGTGGCACATTAACAAAGATAACATCACCCCTACTGAGCCTAAGTGTCCTCATGCACTGTTCCTGTGTGAGGTCGCTGCATTCTTTGCAGTAAAACCACTCCCTGGAGTAAAGAAGGAAGGAAGAGCTTGCATTAATATAACGCCTTTCATGTCCTCGGGATATTACAAAGTGCTTCACATCTCACGAATTACTTTTGAAATGTTGCTATGAAGGCAAGTGGTTTGTTTTAGGAGTAGTGCATTTCTTATGGTCTCTGAGTTTCCTGGCCTCCCTCTCCTCTTCTCCCCGATGTAATAATTACAATTCAATTCTTTCCTTGCTATGGTCAGCCTTCAGTTGCACAGCTAATTAACAGCTATAAGTGAGTAATGAACCTTCGTATCGATCCTACCACAAGCAAAGGTCCACAAGTCTTTCCTGATTGCCTTGAACAAGGACTTAACAGTCCCTAACATTTTCTTTCATGGGGTTAACCTTTGCAAGCACATTTTAGCAGGGACTTTGAGTAGTGAAAATAATGAAAGAAAAATAGGTTACTCAATAACTGCCCTTCTTGCTCACCTGTTTCATTATATCAACTTTTTTGTTGAGTTTTACCCACAGTGGAATATTTTGTTCTATATTAGCTACATATTTAAAGAATTTAATAACAATTCTTAAATACTAATAAAAGTTTGACCATTATTGAGTTATTTTTGAACAAGTCTGTATTACTTTGATCAATCTTGTCAGTATCCAATTTCTTCCTATTCAAGCTGTATTATCTTTAAGGAGATATGAATGGCCAAAATTTGAATAGCCTTCCCTGTTCCAAATGAAGGATAGCTCCCTTGCACTCTTAAATAAATACATTTGTCCACATGCTTAAGAAAAAAGGACAGATTGATCTTCAAGAGCAGAGATCAGCCAAACAGATTTATGGCTTAAAAAAGCTTAGGGAACTAATAAGTCTGGGAAAAGATAAATTAAACCCTACTCACAAGCTCACAACGGCAGAATGTTCTACTACTGTAGGCAGCTGCACTCAATAAGTGTTAGTAGCAAAGGTATGGCCAGTGGAGAATGAAAAACAGTTGACAGATCTTTTTCATTCAGCCCCCCAGATGTGCTGCAATTACTAACAGGCTACATAATCAAACCAGGCTGTACCAAGAGAAAATCCTACTATTCCAGATTGAGCTGAACCAAAGTTCTGTTTGTCTTAGAGTTCCACAGCAAATGATGCTCTGCAATACCATCTGTACCTGTGTTGAGGTCTTTATTGGTAATGAAATTCAAAGAAAGACTTACATTTATATAGCGCCTTTCACGACCACCGGACATTTCAAAGCACTTTACAGCCAATTAAGTACTTTTGGAGTGTAGTCACTGTTGTAATGTGGGAAACGCGGTAGCCAATTTGCGCACAGCCAGGTCCCACAAACAGCAATGTGATAATCTGTTTTTGTTATGTTGATTGAGGGATAAATATTGGCCAGGACACTGGGGATAACTCCCCTGCTCTTCTTCAAATAGTGCCGTGGGATCTTTTGCGTCCACCTGAGAGAGCAGACGGGGCCTCGGTTTAACGTCTCATCCGAAAGACGGCACCTCTGATAGTGCAGCACTCCCTCAGCGCTGCACTGGAATGTCAGCCTAGATTTGTGTGTTCAAGTTGTAAGGTTTCCAAAATTTACAGATCCCCAAAACCTAAGGAAAAAGGACTTTGGAACTACCTCAGAGTGATAGAAATGCATTTGGGCCTAACCTAAGGAATATAAGATGAAAAACCAAGTTTTTGCATTTTAAAACTATGTCTGGGCCTGTAAAGGGACAAAAAGGTGGGATCGACCTCTGTAAAAGCAGTTTTGGTTATTGCAGTTAATTGCACTGTCTGGGGAACCGGGATGACCCTACTCAAGCCCCAGCAGGCATTAACATTTTGACAATAGACCCTGGGAGAAGACAGTCCCACCCAAAATAAATGGCCCCATCAAACCGATTACAGGGCCCATCAGAAAACATGCATAATACAAATCACTCAGGACCAGTCTATAGAAAAGACTGAGTCCAGCCTAGAAACACAAAACACAAAACTAATCACCAGTGATCAGCCAAGGAGATCGACAGGATGCACACCATCCCAAAACCCATTTGACACTTAGAGCAGTTACTGGTAACAGGCCCGCCAAAATTCAGACAATGAACTGAGTAGATTTGGCGGGTAGATAAGGCCATGTTCAATGGGTGAGATTGAAGGCCTGTTAATAACCCAGTTAACGTGCTAGTAAGTCGTTACCGATTTACGAGCCCGCCAAAAACCAGACAATGAACTGAATAGATTTGGCGGGTAGATAAGGCCACTTCAATTTAGTATAATTGAAGGCCTATCAAGCAGTTCAAGGTTGGTTCCAGCAGTCAGTCGCAACCGGTGGTCATCAGAAGAAACCAGGAAGAAGAAAACCCGAGCTGGAAGCGAGTCGGCATCGCTCACCACTCAGACACACCTGAGTCCAGCTTGTGAAGATACCACCTCGATGGACCTCCAACAACGGTCCCAACAGTGTCACCCGGAGCAACAAGCAGCAACAAGTCACCGACGGCTCCACGAGGTCGACCGACACACTGAACAAGGCCTAAAGCCATCGCAGAAACCAAAGGCCTCACGAAACCAACAACCGTGCATTACCCCCAACTGACCGGGTAATAGCAGGCCACTGCGACCAACAAAGACCAACTCCAGGGAAGAAAACCCGAAGAACCGCAAAGTTTCCACACTACAAACTATTCCTGACTTACCCCTTGGTAAGATTTTTCCCAAAGACTCTAAACCCTACTGCTAAACCAAAGAAATTGGGTACTCACCAGATAAATCCAAAACAACATCCTACCGCATCAGCAGACTCGCGAAGACTGGCCAGAGACTCAGGTGAAGTCCTCTACCACGTACGGGGTACGGCAGACACTAACCGCCATAAACAGCGAACCCCAAAACCGCGATTTAGCCCAACTGTCAAAGGATTGGTGAGCATTATCCCTGGTCCTTCAAAACCTAACTTAGCTAGTAAAGCGGGGTTGGGAGGGGTGAAGTATTGTTCTACTGTAATTTCCCTCGCTTGTACCAAAGTGTTCCCCACCTTTAGAGTGATAAGAGTGTTATTATTTGTGTCTTACCTTTTTAATAAAGATTGAAGTTCTTTCATCAAACCCAGTTGTCTGCTGCACCTTTTTATCACAACCCCCAAATAAGTCCAAGGTCTAGAACCAAGGGAGTGGGAGCGATTCGAACCGCTCAGAAGTCAGAGGTAAAGCTGACACAAACCACTACAAAGTACCTGGAGTGGGACTTGAACCCACAACCTTCTGACTCAGAGGCGAGTGTGCTACCAACTGAGCCACAGCTGACTAAATTCAAGTCCTATAGATGCTACATCAAACTGAATCTGCTGAAAAAATAAACGTTAGAGGGTTAATTTCCCATGCAAGTACTGGTTGGAAGATTGTGCATTATGTCGACCAGAATTTCAGTTATTCACTCCAGGCAGCCAAGACTTCCCACCAGTAATACGTAGTCAGATATGATACCTCAGATATATGTTTTAATTTCATCCTAATACTTTGAGGGTTTTTTTTTACAATTGACGTAACATTTTTTTCCTAAATGCAATATGTAGATTTTAGATACATATAGGTATATGTATTTTTAGACTGGATGAAGATATTATGGATTCGCAATACTTCAGATTGTAATGGTCCAAAAATTCGTGAGGAAGCCTTCGTGCGAGGGTAAGGCCTCCCCGCGATCTCTCACTCCGCGTTGGCTTTTTCAGTTCCAGCTCGCACGAACTTGATGTTCTGGACAGCTGCTGTGCTGGGCTTGCGTATCCCACCGGCGTAGTTAATTTGTGCGAGCTGTGGGATCACGTGACTCAGTTAGAGCCAATGGCAGCACACCATCTTCCATTCATAACTTTCACATAAGTGCTGTGAAAGTTATGAATACTATAGCCCCCCAAAAGAACCGCTAAACCTCAATTAAATTTAAAAAAAACCATCACATTAATAAAATAAGTATAGTTAAATAAATTAACCATTTTAAATAAAAAATTAAATTTTTGAAAAAATTTAAAATCTTTTAAAAAGTTATAAAAATAAACTTACCTGTCTTTAAAGTCTCTAAAAAAGATATACCTGTTAAAAAAAATTCAAAATAATACTTAATTCACTACTTACCTTGTTAAAAGTGGGTCTTACTCCTCCTTTTTTTATGTGTAGAATCTTCCGTACTTACCTGCGCGTTGAAATCACTAAGTGCACAGTGTGCGCGCAGCCTGTAGCGCGCACGCGGTGCACCTAGGACCCGCCCCCTTTTCCATTCACCAAGTGCCGGTTTTCAGCGCATGCGCAGTGCATGCAGAAAACCGGCAATTGGAGACAGAATACGCGAGAGTACACAGTGCGTACTCTCGCGTAGCAAGACTAATTTTTGGGCCAATATGTTTTATAGGGCATTATGTTGCTTTACTTACCACGGCAATGTAGCTCTGTAAGTTCAGAGGTAAGGTACATTAGCCTTTGGTAAAATGACATTTGAAATGACAAAGTTTGACACAAATCAGATTGAGGAGACTTGAAAATCCTTCTTAGGCAGTCCCTCAGAACTGAGGATGACTTGCTTCCACACTAAAAATGAGTTCTCAGGTCACAGGTGGGGCAGACGGTGGTTGAAGAGGCGGGTGGGTGAGGTGCTTGGGTTGACATGCGCTCCTTCCGCTGTTTGCGCGTGGCTTCCGCTTGCTCCCGGCGAAGAGACTTGGGGGTAAAAATTCAGTTGGTTGCGCCTCCCGTTAGCGCCTTAAATGGGCGCTAATGGGGCGTTAAGGCACTAACGCCCGGGCGCAGCGCTGTTTGCGCCGCTCGAGAACTTAACTTGAGATTGTGCGGCGGCGCTAAAACTTACCGCTGCGACCACCTGCGCGCGCAGATTGTGACGTCATTCCGTGGTGCAACGCCCTTGGGGCGCCCCGGAGCGGAAATTGAGTGGCGCCCCCTGCCTTACCGCCTGGCGCTTCCAACGACCGGAAGACTGGAACGTTATCAATCGGTGTGGGGCTGGGGGGGGCGCTATTTAAAGGGGGCCTCTTCCTGTCTTTTTCTGTGGTCGACATTTATGCACCACTCGTTCTGAGAGAGAGAGAGAGAGATTCGGAGAGAGAGAGAGAGAGACTTCTACATTGACTCAACGCTTTGTGAGGTAGTTTTGCCTAGTTCATCCTAACTTTGCTGCTACTTTCGTTGCTGTACCTCATTACTTTTCTGGCAAAGAGAATATGGGGGCTGCAATGATTGGGGGCGTCGTCCTGCTCCAGCTCAATCGGAGGAGAGTGAGACGCAGACAGAGAGTGGCAATGATGGCCAGACGGAGGAGGCCCATCAGGCGCATGTACAGGAGAGCTTACCCTCCCAGGGTATATCGTGAACAGCTCTCCTACATCCACATGTCCGAGGAGCTGTGTTTGCGAAGGCTGCGATTCAGCAAGGAGGTGGTCACTGAGCTCTGCCACCTGCTGCAGCCAGATCTGCAGCCTCAGCTGAGGTCCAGGACGTCTCTGTCGGTGGCAGTGAAGGTCACAGTGGCTTTGAACTTCTACGCCACTGGCTCATTCCAAGCTGCTGTTGGGGACCTCGCCAATATCTCCCAGTTTGCGGTGCATCGCTGCATCCGGCAGGTCACCAATGCCCTCTTCACAAGGAGACGAGACTTCATCTCCTTCCCTATGACCCCAGACAAGCAGCATGACCGTGCTATGGGCTTTGCGAGGGTAGCGGGCTTCCCCATGGTGCAGGGCGCCATTGACTGCACGCATGTGGCTTTGCGTGCTCCGCGAGAGAATGCAGAGGAGTTCCGGAACAGAAAGGGGTTCCATTCCTTGAATGTGCAGTTGGTCTGTGACCACAGACAGGTGATTCTCGCTGTCAATGCCCACTATCCGGGCAGCTGCCACGATGCTTTCATCCTGCGCCAGAGTACTGTGGCAGAAATTTTCGAGGCACCGCATCAGCCAGTTGGTTGGCTTCTGGGGGACAAGGGGTACGCATTGAGCACCTGGCTGATGACACCGCTCCGTGCGCCAAACACCCCTGCTGAGCTGCGGTACCAGGAAAGCCAACAAGCAACGAGGAACATTATTGAGCGCACAATCGGCGTGCTCAAACAACGATTCCGCTGTCTGGACCATTCCGGAGGAGCCCTGCAGTACTCGCCTGAGCAAGTTTCCAAATTCGTAGTGGTGTGCTGCATGTTGCACAACATGGCAATCCTCAGGACGCAGCCAATGCCACCAGGCCTTGCAGCACCACAAGAGGAGGAGGAGGAAGAGGAGGAACAGGCCGAGGACGATGATCAGCAGCAGCACCAAGGCAGGAGGGCGGCCCACAATGGTCAAACTGCAAGGGCCGTCCGTCAACGACTAATAGCAAGCCGCTTCTAGGGCCCCTGCCAGTGCTACAAACACGAATCAACCCAGCACGCAACCCCTAAGCCGGCCAAGGCACCAATAATTCCAACCACCAGCCATGTATATTTTGAATACAGAAACTTATTTATTGTACAAACTCTGTGTGTGTCAATTCCTTATGACAAACTCATAGAAATAAACACAAAAAAACAGTCAATAACATAACTGGTTCTCACAACCTGGAGATAATGTCCAAAACACTAAACAAAAGTTGGGCCATGAACCTCGGCCTTTAATAAAAAAATGACCAGCATTTTGGCACACCTCCTACTTTTTGCCCTTCGAGGGTGATCTCCTTCCCTTGCGCACTTCCCCCCTTCTAACCCTACTGCTCCTCCGTAATGGGACCTCAGTGGCTGCAGCAAGGCTGGTGGAAGGCTGCTGCTTGTCAGACCCTGACACTGCAGATGCCCCTGAAGGACGGCCTCGACCACTTCTGGGCCTGGAGGGCCCGGCTGCAGACTGCACCAACTCTGCATGGGCGGCAGCAGTCTGTCCTACAGGCGGTGGCAAGTGCAGTGGAGAAGTGACAGTGTTGGCAGCAGGAATGCTGTCATCGTGAGAGAGGACAGCAACTCCCTGCTCGCCCGACACACTGGCACTCCCACGGGGCAGCACTTCAGCATCCGGAGCAATTTGCCGGAGAACAGATTGCTGGCCTGCTGCGGCGCGGTGACAGCCCCGGGGACATGTGCACGAACCATCGAGGATGGCAGCAGTCAGTGCTCGCGTGGCCTCAATCTGAGTCTGCATGAGAGCAGGCTCAGATGGGTTCCTGGCAGCCAGTGACTGAATTGCAGCAGTAAGCTTTAGTGTGGCATCCGCCTGTGCTACAGCGAAGTGCTCCACACTCCTTGCCAGTGCCTCAATGCATTCGGGCACCCTTCCCACTGCACCCATGAGCTCAGTGTGCATGCCCACCGCCTGGCTGTTCATTTCTGCAATCAGCCGCTCCTCCTCTGCGTCCATTGCATTAGGAGTGTCTGGCATACTCTCCCTCTGGGGAGAAGGCTCCCGTTCTTCCCTCCCCCCCCCATGGCGTTGCTGCAGCCCGCTGGGTCCTGGAACTTCACCATCATCAGCCCCTTCCCCCCTGCTCCCCCGTTCTTCCCTCCCCCCCCAATGGCGTTGCTGCAGCCCGCTGGGTCCTGGAACTTCACCATCATCAGCCCCTTCCCCCCTGCTCCCCTCCGGGGAAGGCGTGTTCCCAGTGTGGCCATGGGCTTCCTCGGGAGAGGGTGGCACTGATGCTCCGGCTTCCTCTTCCTCCTCAGCTGCAGCATCACTCCCAGTGGCAGCTTCAGGGACCCTCTCCTCAGCTGGTGAATCACCATCTGAAAGCAGGGAGGTACAAGAGTGGCTTTAGCGTGAGGACAGGGTGGCAGTAAGGGAGGAATAAGTGCAGCGAGTTAGCAAGTTGGATTGAAAGTGTCAAAGGCTGGTATTGTGAGGGACAAGTGGAAGGACAGAGGACAAAAAGGTGATGACCTTACCATTGCTGTCCAGAACGGGGTCGGCGTCTCCAGTGGCGACGGGACCGATCACCCGGCTTGCCACAATCCTGTGGACGCGCTCCTCCAGATCGCTGAGGGGTTGCAGCTGAAGCCGCCCTCCACCCGTCCGTTGCTGCTGTCTCCGATTATGAGCCAGCTTAGCCTGCAAGAAAAAGGACAGCATCTGAGTCAATATGCAGCCATGGTTTTGCCTGATGTGCCTCCCATAGGTGAATAGCCCTTACAATATGCAGCCATGGTCTTGCCTGATGTGCCTCCCATAGGTGAATAGCCCTTACTGTATGCAGCCATGGTCTTGCCTGATGTGCCTCCCATAGGTGAATAGCCCTTACTGTATGCAAAGTGTGGAATGTGTGTGTGTGTTTGATGAAAGGGCCATAGGTGTTGCATGAGTGTTGTGCATTGGGGTTTTAAGACCCTCTGGCCATAGAGTGAGGTTGAGATGGAGGGATGGAGAGGTATTGAGAAAAAGCCACTCACCCTGACGACCCGAGTGAGGTCGTTGAACTTTTTGCGGCACTGGACATGGGTCCTGGGCACCATGCTCCTGGAGGAGACGCTCTGAGCCACCTCCCTCCACACTCTTCTGAACTCGCGTGGCAAAGGCCTCCTGCCACTCTCCGGGAACAGCATGCATCGTCTGCGCTCCACTGCATCAACCAGAGCATCCAAGGCCCGCTCGGTGAAGCGATGAGCGCGTTCTCTCACCCTCTCCATGCTTGGCAGCAAAATGGATTACAGGTCTCTCCAGGCTGAGATTCAAGGCTGCAATGAGCAGGGTGTGGCTGGGGAGCAAGTGGCCCCCCCCCGCTTTAAGAAGTGTCCGGCGCCAGTGTGTCTGTGTTCCCTCGCTAACTGGCAGCAGCTGCGCTGCGCTCGTGCGCTGAGGTAGTGCCTCACTCCTAGGCCTTTGCGCCTTAAGAGAGGTGTGCAGCGCCTAATTTAGCGCTCCACTCACCTCCCGGGGCGGTAAAAGTGAAGTTTCCTGTCAGTGCCGATAATTAGCGCCAGGCGCTAATATTTGCGCGCGGACGATATTTGCGCCCCAAATGGGGCGCGACCTAATTTCTACCCCTTGGTGTTCAGCGCCTTCCCAGATGCTTCTCCTCCACTTTGTGCGGTCTTGGGCCAGGGATTCCTAGGTGTCGGTGGGGATGTTGCACTTTTTCCAAGGAGGCTTGGAGGGTGTCCTTGAAGCGTTTCCTCTGCCCACCTGGGGCTCTCTTGCCATGTCGGAGCTCCGAGTAGAGCGCTTGTTTTGGGAGTCTCGTATCGGGCATGCGGACGATGTGGCCCGTCCATTGGAGCTGATCGAGCGTGGTCAGAGCTTCGATGCTGGGGATGTTGGCCTGAGCAAGAACACCGACGTTGGTGCGCCTATCCTGCCAATGGATTTGCAGGATCTTGCGGAGGCAGTGTTGGTGGTATCTCTCCAGTGCTTTGAGGTGCCTGCTGTACATGGTCCATGTCTCTGAAGCATACAGGAGGGCGGGAATCACTACTGCTCTGTAGACCATGAGCTTGGTGACCGAAGGCTGCACTGGCACACTGAAGGTGGTGTTGGACTTCGTCATCGACGTCTGCCCTTGTTGATAGTAGGCTCCTGAGGTATGGAAAGTTGTCCACGTTGTCCAATGCCTCGTCATGGATTTTGATAATCGGGGGGCAGTACTGTGTGGAGGGAGCAGGTTGGTAGAGGACCTTTGTTTTCCGGATGTTTAGTGTAAGGCCCATGCTCTCATACGCTTCAGTGAAGGTGTTGACGATGGTTTGGAGTTCAACCTCCAAGTGTGCGCAGACGCAAGCGTCGTCTGCATACTGTAATTCGATGACAGAGGATGGGATGACCTTGGATCTGGACTGGAGGCGAAAGAGGTTGAAAATATTGTACAGTTGACTGTCAATGAACATAAATGGGCCAAAAATCAGAAGCCTTCTTCGAGCACACTCCTACTATAACTTTGGCAGAAGAGTGCCAAAGGGATACAAATGAGGCTGGAATCTGGATATGTCAGGTTCAGGTCTTATGTTGGTGATTCCTCTGGATCTTGTAAAGGGTGGGTCATTGGTGAAACCAGGCCACCAGTGGAGAATGTGGGCCCCATCTGGAGGTCCAGGGTCATGGCTTGGACCCCTTAAGAAATATGGTCATTTTTAAAAACCATTTGTCTCCCTAATAATCTTTATCTTTTCCAGAGGTGGGGAGTGCCCAGCTCCAACCCCTCTCCCCATACCTGGCAGTGATTGGCCAATTTTCCAGCCTCTGGAACCCTATGGGGGTGCTTTCCTGTCCGGAAATCCTTCCCCCCCCAACCCCTGCTCTCTTCATGGCCCCGAGTATATACTGGGGCCTAGACGTTCCAATAATGTTGGTTCCTGCCAATGGGATGCAACAGAGAGAACCTTTCTTGGCCCTGAAAAGACCACCAGCATCAGCAGCAGAAATATCCAATTGCAGCTTATCAACACCTATACTGCAGCGTTTTACCTCCATTATCCTTTCACCTTGTAAGAAAGTATAGAACAGGAATAGGACACTTTGTCCGAAGGGCTTATTCCAACTATAGACCATGCAAAATCTGCCTAATCATAGACTTCACTCCATTTATTTATTGATTGTTGTGCCTAGTTTATCCTTGTCCCTACCAATGGTAATGAAGCACAGCTGAATAATACTTATCCATCCACTATTCAACAATGGTCCATTTTGGAAATCAACCAGCCATTCACAGGAACACAGCAACACAGAAACAGGAAAATTCCATGAAGTATTTAATTATCTCTGGCCATACTTAGCCTCATGATCTTCAAGCCCATCACTAATCATCGGCTGAATTTCCCTGCCCCTTCTGGTGCACTCTGTTGTAACTTTTCAACTCTGACAGGCGGTTGGCAGAAGGTCTGGTCAACAGGCTGGGACCCAGATACGCTGGATCTCAGCCTTCTGTTGGGGATTCCTGTTGCCTTTGTTTGGGGATGAGCCTCTGCCTTCCCCAAACAAGACAACTCATGTGGAGGGGCTTAAATCCAAAAGCCCCAGCCTTATTTCCATGGTGTGTTTAAAGCTGCCCTGTTTGCCTGGGAGTATCAATCTAAAAAATGCTCGAAGCATAACATTCCGTTAAAATTTGAAGCTCAAAACATTTATGTCATTTTAGACTGTACATTTCTAACAGACCTGCAAGCCTTCTCATTACACAGTATGGATGATTTGATCTAAGATCCTTTACCCAACCAAACAGATGTTGAGATGATCATTGAAATTATCCGTTCAGCTTAGTAAGAATCCAAGTTGGCATGATTGGCTAACAGCAACATTTACCGGGGGTCACAGGCATTTGCATCCAAAGTGGTATGTGTGTGTCAGAAGGAGTATCGTGCGACACCATATAATTAGTCACGTTCCATATTCATACTGTACTCAGGACATAGTTTGTAAAACGTTGCCTTTTTAATTGTTGGTATTAGGTCACTCGAACTGAAGGAAACAGCTTAATTCCTAAAGGAAGAAAAGATGATTATGGTCCTCCCTGTTTCTGCAACATTGCAGATGTTGGACAATCTGGTGTCATTAATAAATATGAAACATTCAGCTTTGGCAAACAGCTGTGCTTATATACTTGAGGGTAGGTAGGTGGCTTAACCTATTGAAGACCGCAGTGAGTTAATCAGATTACTTCTTACATTTTGTTCCTTTGTAACATTTACCATTACAAATTTAGTGCAAATTGTTTATTTTGCAGATATTGAAAGGAAAAATCTGAAAAGAATAATCTGCCAATGTGATCTGGATTCTCCTTAGAGACCAAACAGAGGTACATGTGGTAATCCGCTGGCCAAAGTATGAGATTCATGCTAAGAATTATGTTGAGTTTATTCATGGTGTCAACTCTTGCTGTTAGATTCTAGCCGCTGCAAATTAAATTGCTCGCTCGAACCTCCATTTTTGAATGGTCTGACAGGAATGGAACAGGATTTCAATAAGAAATGGCATACCTAGGTGTTGTAGTACCAATTGTATACTTGGTTTAATTCCAGCACAAAATCAGTAGTTGAATCAGATAAAATTATATTACAGAACAATCACCATCACTAAAATTATCTGTCCTGTGAGCCCAGCCACTCTTTTGTCATGGAGATGGTTTGTGCAATGTGCATTATTTTGGTACTGTTGCTTTAAGGATATTCTGGGATTGTTACATTCTGTCTGCATCTTTTCTTTTATATAACCAGCGTTAAAATGAATTATACAGTGAGTGCCAAAAAGTAAAACATCCAACCTCCACAAGATACAACCTGTGTGCAGGTTATTAATATTTTTCTATAAAAGATATAGGGGTAGGAATTGATTTCGGTGCATTTTGGTGCACCGTTTCTTCCTTTAGGGATTAGAATGGGTGCCGTGTTAGCAGCGCTCACCCGACCACTTGGATACAAAAAAGGCCCCAAATTCATCCCCATCGTGAATTTAAATGAAGCAGGTGGCTGTTAACGCTACTCACGCTGTTCATTGGCAGCTTGCCTAATTGGGGGCGTCAACATTGTGCATTGCTGGTGCTATTTAAAGGTATCCTGCACCTTTTAAAGGGGAGTTGCACTTTGGCTACAGGCAACTGTGACTGAGAATTGTGGACAGTGGCAGGCATAGGAGAAGCTGCAAGGGTCCCCCAGTTTTCGGACACTGCTTTGGAGGTTTTGGTGGAAGAGGACGGCAGGAAGAGGGACGTCTTCTATCTACCAGGCAGCAGGAAAATATCCAGGCAAGGTGCCCAGCACAAGTGGACAGTGATGACAGAGCGCGTCACTGCCAGAGGTATTGCCCCACAGGACATGGCTGCAATGCAGGAAGAAGTTCAATAACCTCACCAGGATAGATAAGGTAAGCATCCTAACTGATATCTCTCATTACTTGGTGCTTAGCCTTGCACTAACTGTGCTCCAGTACTAACAACCTTTCCCTTCCCCAATTGCCAGCACTCTCCTCCAATCACTACAGGACACTTCACTCCACCTCCTCTGCTCCTAATGCAGCGTTCTGCACCTGCTACTCTTCCCATTAATACTTCCTTCATCTCCTCACACCTCTGCCATCTTTCTCACACTAGCAACACCTGACATGCACGTCCTCAAAGCTTCTCACTACTCTAACACTGACACACTCCATTCATTCGTGCAGGGTTCTCGTGCAATAACAGGGAGCAGACAGCCACAGGAGGAGGGCCACGGTTCAGCCATGTGCTGTCCCCACTTGAATAGGAGGTGATGGACATCCTGGTCAAGGGTACTCCAGGAGCGTGGCATTTGGCGAGGCTGGAGAAAAAGTCCTGCAGGGTTTACTTAAATCTCACCCTTACAAACGATGCATGACAAATTGCTGCTGCTTTCAGAAGCCAACCATCTGTCTCTGCTTTCCCATGCCACTAAATGCTAACTCTTGTCGCTTTATTTCATTTCAGACTCAGAAGCTCCACACAACCATCAGGGAGCAAAAGAAGAGAAGAGCATGGCAGTGCAGAATAGAAAGCATAATTCGACCTTACACTTACCAGCTCAGCGAGTGGCACCTCGCGGAGTTCAGAGGGTAGATTGGAGGGTCTGCATGTGGAGAGGCACCCAGCACGAGTGTCCAGGCCCGAGGTGCAGGGAGATAGGGCGGCCCAGGTACCAGCTTGCCAGAATGCCTAACCCTGTTGCAGAGGGCACAGATGTTTATTTCAAGGGCCCTTCTTCTCAATGCATTGGACTGCCTGCCAACGAGCCTGCGCACAGTCTTGGACAGCATGAAGGGGTCCATCTCCGAATTGTGTGCAGTCATTGCAAAGGGCATAGAGACAATGCAGTCAAGTATGGTGCGTGTGGACACCTCTACGCACACTGCAGTGTGGCCCTCAGTTATGGAGCCTCTGATGACAGCACGGACAGCTTTGATGGAGGCTCAGACAGCTGGCATTGTGGCTCTGGGTTCCAACGTCTCCTCCAGCTTGCAAGGAATGAAGAAAAGCGGGGACAGGGGCTTCCAAAGCATCACATCGCTCGTGCATTTTGTTCTCACGCAGAGCGGTATGAGTGCTGAGGCACAGCCCCGTGGGAGTGGCAGTGGCGCCATGGGATATGCTGTCTGCTCCAACCGGCGGCCCCTCAACCACTGTCCGTGTTGCTTCTAGACACTCATCTGGGCCAGAACCAGCCACCACCAACATACTGTGGTCTGCAGCCAGGGCCTCTAACATCAGAGCTCCTCGTGGTTGCCCACCACAGCCATTTCAATGTCCTCAGTGGATGCTCAGCAGCCTTCCATAAGAACATAAGACGTAGGAGCAGGAGTAGGTCATTTGGCCCCTCGAGCCTGCTCCGCCATTCAATAAGATCATGGCTGATCTGATCTTGGCCTCAACTCCACTTCCCTGCCCGCTCCCCATAACCCTTGACTCCCTTACCATTCAAAAATCTGTCTATCTCCACCTTAAATATATTCAATGACCCAACCTCCACAGCTCTCTGGGGAAGAGAATTCCAAAGATTCATGATCCTCTGAGAGAAGAAATTCCTCCTCATTTCCGTTTTAAATGGGTGCCCCCTTATTCTGAAATTATGCCCCCTAGTTCTAGATTCCCCCACGAGGGGAAACATCCTCTCTGCATCTACCCTGTCAAGCCCCTTCAGAATCTTATATGTTTCAATAAGATCCCCTCTCATTCTTCAAAAATCCAATGAGCATAGACCCAACCTGCTCAACCTTTGTTCATAAGACAACCCATTCATCTCCGGAATCAACCTCATGAACCTTCTCTGAACTGCCTCCAATGCAAGTATATCCTTCCTTAAATAAGGAGACCAAAACTGTACGCAGTACTCCAAGTGTGGTCTCACCAATGCCCTGTACAGTTGTAACAGGACTTCCCTACTTTTATACTCCATTCCCTTTGCAATAAAGGCCAACACTCCATTTGCCTTCCTAATTACTTGCTGTACCTGTAAGGTTTCCAAAATTTGCAGATCCCCAAAACCTAAGGAAAAAAGGACTTTGGAACTACCCTAGAGTGATAAAAATGCATTTGGGCCTAACATAAGGAATTTAAGACCAAAAACCAAGTTTTGACATTTTAAAAGACATGTCTGGACCTGTAAGGGAGATAAGGCTGCACAGGAGGTGGGGTCCAAAAATGTGCAGGTTAGGTTGATTTGGCTATGATAAATTGACCCTTAGTGTTAGGGGGGATTAAATATGTGGGGTTATGGGGATAGGATGGGATATGTTAGGGGGAATTAAATGCGTGGGGTTACGGGGGTAGGGTGGGATGTGAGTACTGTGGGGATTGGGGCAGGGACAGGGTGCTGGATTTGGATGATCAGCCATGATCGTATTGAATGGCGGAGCAGGCTCGACGGGCCGAATGGCCTACTCCTGCTCCTAGATTCTATGTTTCTATGTTTCTATGTCAACCTCTGTAATAGCAGTTTTGGGTATTGCAGTTAAATTGCATTGTCTAGGAATCGGGATGACCTCACTCAAGCCCCAGCAAGCATTAACATTTGGACAATAGGCCCTGGGAGAAGGCAGCCCCACCCAAAACACAGGCCCCATTAAAATCTATCAAAACCATGCATAATTCAAATCGCTCAGGAACATTCTATAGAAAAACCCGAGTCCAGCCTAGAAACCCAAAACATGAAACCAATCACCTGTAATCAACCGAAGAGATTGACAGGACGCAAGCCATTTGACACTTAGTAAAGTCGTTACTGTTAACGAGGTCTTACAATGACCGGGATTTGATTTGGTTTTGACAAGGCCACTTCAATTTAATATAATTGAAGGCCCATCAAGCAGTTACAACGGTTCAGTAAGAAGAGAGTTCGGGACAAGCAGGCAGAAGGCAGTTTCCACAGTTCTGCAAGAAGGCAGTTCCACAGCTCGGAAGAAGACAGTTTAAACAGAGGCAGAGTTACAGCAAGAAGTTCAACAAAGAAGGCCAACAACTTCACAAGCAGACCAACACGCAAAAAGAGACCAGAGCGACTGCCTCAGTGACCATCGGACACCTCGCGGCAACAAGGGCCTTACGAAACCTTTTACTCAAAAGACTCTAAACCCTAACTCTAAACTGTCAAGGATTCGTTTGGTGAGCATTATCCCTGGTTCTCCAGAGTCCAACCTAGCTAGTGAAGTGGGATTGAGAGGGGTGAAGTATTCTTCTAATGTTATTTCCCTCACTTGTACCAATGTGTTCCCCAACCTGTGTTTAAGTGTTAAGTGTGTTTTAAGTTTGTTACCTTTTTCTTTTAATAAAGTCAAAATTCTTTCATTAGAACCTGTTGTCTACTGCATCTTTATTCACAACCCCTAAATAAGTCCAAGGTCTAGAACCAGGGGCGCGGGAGCGATTCAAACCGCTCACTGAGTCAGAGGTGAGGCTGACCCCTACCACACCACCCCCTACAGTACCTGCATGCTAACTTTTTGTGATTCATGTACAAGGACCCCCAGATCCCTCTGTACCTCAGCATTTTGTAATCTCTCCCCATTTAAATAATAATTAGCTTTTTTATTTTTCCTACCAAAGTGGATAACCTCGCATTTTTCCACATTAAACTCCATCTGCCAGTTTATTGCCCACTCACTTAGCCTATTTATATCCCTTTGGAGATTCTTTGCATCCTCCACACAATTTGCTTTCCCACCTATCTTTGTATCAGCAGCAAATTTGGCTACATTACACTCAGTCCCTTCATCCAAGTCATTAATATAGTTTGTAAATAGTTGAGGCCCCAACACTGATACCTGCGGCACCCAACTAGTTACAGTTTGCCAACCTGAAAATGACCCATTTATCCCGACTCTCTGTTTTCTGTTAGTTAGTCAATCCTCTATCCATGCTAATATATTACCCCCAACCCCGTGAGCTCTTATCTTGTGTAGTAACCTTTTATGTGGCACCTTATCGAATGCCCTCTGGAAATCCAAATACACGACATCTACTGGTTCCCCTTTATCCACCCTGCTCGTTACATCCTCAAAGAACTCCAGCAAGTTTGTCAAACAGGATTTCCCTTTCATAAAACCATGCTGACTCTGCTTGACTATATTATGATTTTCTAAATGTCCTGCTATCACTTCCTTAATGATGGACTCCAGCATTTTCCCAATGACAGATGTTAGGCTAACTGGTCGATAGTTGCCTGCTTTCTGTCTTCCTCCTTTCTTAAATAGGGGCGTTACATTTGCGGTTTTCCAGTTCGCTGGGACCTCTCCAGAATCCAGGAAATTTTGGTAGATTACAACCAATGCATCCACTATCTCTGCAGCCACCTCTTTTAAGACTCTAGGATGCACGCCATTGGGTCCAGGGGACTTGTCCACCTTTAGTCCCATTAGTTTGCCTAGTACTTTCTCTCCAGTGATAGTTTTAAGTTACCCCCCCTCCACCCCACCCCAATAGCCCCTTGATTATCCATTATTGGGATGCTTTTAGTGTCTTCTACCGTGAAGACTGATACAAAATATTTGTTCAAGGTCTCTGCCATTTCCCTGTTTCCCATTATTAATTCCCCAGACTCATCATCTAGGGGACCAATGTTTACGTTAGCTACTCTCTTCCTTTTTATATACCTGTAGAAGCTCTTGCTGTCTGTTTTTATATATCTTACTCTCATAAGCTATCTTCTCTCTCTATCATTTTTTTTAGTCATCCTTTGCTGCTTTTTATAAATCTCCCAATCCTCTGGTCTTTCACTATTCTTCGCAACATTGTATGCTTTTGTTTTCAATTTGATACCATCCTTTACTTCTTCAGTTAGCCACAGTTCTCTTAGAATCTTTCTTTCTCACTGGAATATATCTTTGCTGAGAGTTATGAAATATCTCCTAAAATGTTTGCCACTGCTTTTCTACAGTCTTACCCTGTAATATATTTTCCCAGTCTACTTTAACCAAGTCTACCTTCATACCTTTGTAATTACCTTTGTTTAAGTTCAGGACACTAGTTTGAGACCCAGCTTTCTCACCCTCAAACTGAATTTGAAATTCTACCATGCTATGATCACTCTTCCCAAGAGGATCCTTCACTTCGAGATCATTAATTAATCCAGCCTCGTTACACTTTACCAGATCTAAAATAGTCTTCTCTCTTGTTGGTTTCACAACTTATTGTTCCAAGAAACCATCCCTTATACAGTCTAAGAACTCTTCCTCAAGTCTACCTTTGCCAATTTGCTTTGTCCAATCAATATGAAGATTAAAATCTCCCATGATTAGAACCGTACCTTTCTTACAAGCCTCCATTATTTCTTGATTTATTCTCTGTCCTACAGTGTGGCTACTGTTTGGGGGCCTGTAAACCACTCCCACCAGTGACTTTTTACCCTTATTATTTCTTATTTCCACCCAAACTGATTCTACGTCTTGATCTTCTAGGCAAATATCATTTCTCATTACTGCACTGATTTCATACCTTATTAACAGAGCTACACCACCTCCTTTTCCTTTCTGCCTATCCTTACAAAATGGCAAATACCCTTGAATATTCAGTTCTCAGCCTTGGTCACCTTGCAACCATGTCTCTGTAATGGCTATCAGATCATACCCATCTCGCTTGTTGTAGCCACTGGGGTAACACATCGTAAGGCACCAGATTCGGCAAAAGAGCACTGAAGACAAGCACTAGGAGTTTGCACAAAATTAACCTTTATTATTCCAACTTGTTTGCTCACAATTGAACTAGTTTCTTGGTGTGCACTTTTTTTTTAATAGGGTCATTGGAACAGGAGTAGGCCATTCGGGCCTGTTCCGTCATTCAATTAATTCATGGCTGATCTGTGCCTCAACTCCATTTACCCAGCTTTGTTCCATATTCCTTGAAACCCTTACCTAAAAAAATCTATCGATCTCAGTCTTGAAAAATTCAATTGACTTATCATCCTCAGCATTTTTGGGGACCGAGTTGTCGATTTCCACTACTCTTTGTGAAGAAGTGCTTCCTAATTTCACTCCTAAATGCCCTAGTTCTAATTTTAATATTGTGCTTCCTTGTTCTGGATTCCCCCAACAGAGGAAATAGTTTCTCTCCATCTACCCTATCAAAACCCTTAATTATTTATAAATACCTCAATTAGTTCACTCCTCAACCTTCTAAACTCAAGGGAATACACGCCAAGTTTATGCAACCTGTCCTCATAATATAAACCTTTAAGCCTTGGTATCATTCTGGTGAATCTGCATTGTACCCCTTCCAAGACAATTTTATATCTTTCCTGAGGTTTGGTGCCCAAACTGAAAGCAGTACTCCAGATGGGGTCTGACCAAGGCTCTGTACAACTGAAAGATCACTTCTTCACTTTTGAATTCTAATCCCTTTGAGCTAAAGGCCAACATCCCATTACCCATTTTGATTATTTTTGTATGTGTGCACTAACCTTTAGTGATTTGTTTACATGGATACCTATATCCCTTTGTTCCTCCATATGTCCTAGGCCTAAAAATTCGGTTGCTTTGCGCCTCCCGTTAGCGCCCCAACAGGGCGCAAAGCAACTAGCGCCCGGGCGCGGCACCGCCAACACCTCCCGTGAAATTCAGCAGGAGGTTAGCGGCGGCGGTAACTGTTAGCGCCCCGTCATCGCCGTGCGCAGCGCCCCGCTCGCGATCTTCGGTAGCGCCCCCTGACTTACCGCTGGACGCTATGTTCGACGGGGTCAGGGGGGCCTACCTGCCGCAGGGGTGGTGCTAATTAAAGGGAAGGTGCCGGGTGGCCATTTTTGTTGCTGGCCGCCTGCCAGCACCTGCCCCCTCTGCCGTCCCTCGAATGCCAGGCTCTTTAGTTGCCACTCCGATCCATGGTGTCCCAACTGGGCCCCGGGTCGCGCTGCACAAGGCCCCTCCCCTTTAATAAGGGGAGGACGGCCTGCAGTACTGCGGCGCGACGTGCTGCAGAATGTGGCACTGCGGCACATAGCGCGCGATATTCACTCGCAGCGCCCCAAGAGGGAGGCGGGGCGCATCCAGTAGCACCCCGCTTCCCTCTTGGGGCGTTACCGGTAAATTTTGGCCGCAGGGGTGCTAATTTTTTCGTGCCGCTAAAAGTAGCGCCCCGGCAATGTTAGCACCCCAAAGGGGGCGCGACTCAATTTTTCCCCCTAGTCTCTTGCTGTTAAGCAAATATTCCAATTTATCTTTTTCAGATCCAAAGTGGATGCCCACTCACAAAGCCTGTCTGTAAATTTTTACTCCCAACTACACAACTTACTGTGCCTTCTAACTTACTATCATCTGCAAACTTGGATATAAAAGTGTCAGCTGTGGCTCAGTTGGTAGCACTCTCGCTTCTGAGTCAGAAGGTTGTGGGTCCAAGTCCCACGCGAGAAACCTGAGGACATAATCTAGGCTGACATTTCAGTGAAGAACTTAGGGAGTGCTGCACTGTTGGAGGTGTCATCTTTTGGATGAGACTTTAAACCGAGGTCCTGCCTGCCCTCTCGGGTGGATGCTAAAGATCCCATGCTACTATTTGAAAAAGAGCAGGGTGTCTTGGTGTCCTGGCTAACAATTATCCCTCAGCCAACAGCTAAAATAGATGATCTTTTCATTTATTTCATTGTTGTTTGTGGGACCTTGCTGTGTGCAAATTGGCTGCCGCGTTTCCTACAACAGTGACTACACTTCAAAAGTACATCATTGGTTGTAAAGCATTTTAGGATGTCCTGAGGTCTTTTATACAGCTCTCCAGTCTTTCATCCAAGTCATTAATAAATTGTTTGCTTATGCTTAGCAAAGTAATCACAATGCCCATGCTGCTGTTGATGTTAAGGGCATTCATCTGGATGGTCAGAGAGACTTTTGGTGAAGGGCGAGGGATGATTCAACCAAAGTGTTCGTTGATGAACTGCTTCTGTACAACTCTGGCAGCAGGCATGCTTGGTGATCCTTGCTCTTCCTCGGCATCCTTGGCATCCGACTGTTGGCATCCTGCCTCTGCACCTCCACTTCTTTCTCCCCAGGTGGCTCCCTTTGCAAGGCAAAGTTATGGTGCATTCAGAAAACTGCACGAATCTGGAGTTCCCTCAGGGCTATATTGTAGGATGCCTTCAGAGCTATTCAAGCCATGGAACCTTTGTTTCAAGATGCCAATTGTTTGCTCAGTCAGAGCTCTGGTAGAGGTATAGCTTTGATTGTAGTGCTCCTCTGAGTTTATGGCTGGGCTCCTGAAAGGTGTCACTAACCATATGTTCAGAGGAAAGCCCTTGTACCCAAGTAGCCAGCCTGACACCCAGCGGTCTAGATGGAACAGGGGTGGTGTGGGGGGCGGGGGGGGGGGTGGGGGGGCGGTGTGGCGTGGATTGAGGATGGCGCAGGTTAAAGGCATCATGACAACTGGCAGGAAACCATGCACCCACATGATGCGCTGCCTGTCGTCACACACCAGCTGAACATTAAGTGAGTGGGAGCCCTTTTGTTGTTGTATACGCTGGGCTCTTAATATGGAGTACACATGACTATGGGTGCAGTCAATAATATAAAGAAAGAAAGACTTGCATTTATATAGTGCCTCTCACAACCTCAGGACGTCCCAAAGTGCTTTAAAGCCAATGAAGTACTTTTGAAGAGTAGTCACTGTATAATGTAGGAAACGTGGTAACCAATTTGTGCACAGCAAGGTCCCGCGAACAGCAAAGTGATAATGACCAGATAATTGGTTGAGGGATAAATATTGGCTAGGACTTACACCTGTGGGAAGCCTTTAATCCTGGTGAAGTCCAGAGCTCTGCCTTTGCAGCCTCCACAGGGAAGGTAATGAATTTGATTCAGTCAGAGAAGAAGGCATCTGTGACCTGCCTGATGCAGCAGTCCAGCACAAATTAACTGATGTTGCTAATGGCACCTGTTGCAGCCTGGAATGACCCTGAGGTGTAGAAATTCAGGGACACATTAACCTTCAGAGCCACAGACGATGAAATGCGTGACCTAGAGCTAGGCTGCAGTTAGTGCTGCAACAGGTGAGGTAGCTCTGTCATACCTGGTGAAGCAGAGGTGATGGACACTCTGTTCCTCAGTTAACTGGAGGTAAGATGCTCTGTTCCTGTAGGCTGACGTGATGCAAGGCCTCCTCTGGGCCGTGTCTTCCTATGCCCTCCTATCCCAGCAGCTGCAGGCCTCTGCACCCTGACTTGCTGCTGTTCCCCCTCCTCATCCGCCAGCCCCAACGGCAGACTGAGCACCACACCCATGTTGGCAGAGTAACTTCGCGCGCAAGCCCCTGGGCAGAGATTGTCCTGCAGCTCCAAAAAATAACTCTCCGCAATTTTTGGATTTAGCTAGAGCAACCAACACTGCCAGAAATAGGCCTAAGAGTCCACACACAGTGTGAAATGAATAACCAGAGACTTACCCAACTGCAGCTGAGGACCCCTATAAATAACACTGGTGCAGCCTCGTTCCCGACTGTTGTTGCCAGGGACTTGTGGGCAGGTTTTAGAATGAACAAACACAGCGGTCCCAAAGCTCACTTTGGTAAAAGTGTCCTTAACCAGGCGCAGGGCCCTAATTTACATACATTTATTAGGCTCCCACTGCGTTGAGGTGGGCGTACTTAGGCGACTAAAAGTCACCCTAGTCAATATGGCCTCTGGTGCAATTCTGGCATAGTTCGGGCGCAACAGATCGTGACGCAAAATTTGGGAGCTCTGGCACTGGTTTTTATGCCAGAATAACGGGCGGCTGTGAGTTGAATTTCTCCCTCTACGTCTGGTTATCTCTCATATTCCACTCAACTTTAGCTAAGGTTAGGAATTCATCACAGCAGAACTTGTATCCTACCTCTCTGTGCCACAGTATGGCAGATTACTAATATGCTGTGCCACCAGGTCGCATTTACACAGAATTCTACAACAAAGCAGCGAGCAGTGAAAGCCTGAATGTTCCGAATGTATTTTAATTGTTTCTAAGTACTGTCTAATTTAAGGAAAGCCATCAAAGGAAATGTTATTGTCTTCGGATGCTCTAATTTCACAATTAGGAGAGTGAGCTACAAATAACCACAAAAGGTTCTGACTATATGGTGACATCTGTGACGATTTTACAATAATACTATAAAAGGTCAATACAGCTACTTCATAAATCATGCTTGAGCAACTCTTTTGTGTACACGTCTGGTTTACACACAATTATTAACGCAAACTGATAGTAATCACTGCAGGAGGGCACTGCAGAAGTTACTGTGTTCTGCACTGATGGTAAAACTCCCACTTTACCTGGAGTTTTGTTATCTAATGTCTGAGAAACATGAGACTCGCTGTTAGTCATTTCTATATAAATGTATATCAGGTCCAAACATCAATTTAAAATGGATTGAACTACTTAGCTCCCAGTGCCTTGAATTTCTGATCATCGCTTAACAACAAACAGAAAATCCTCAAAACCGAGAACATTTCCTAATTATTTGCTTTCTACTGCTTTGCACACCACTGCCAAACCCCAGCTGCAGATAACAGCACATTTTAAAAGTCTGATCACTTTCTTTGTTAAATGCATTCTTTTGTCTTGTTTTTGTTTATATGCAGTTTCCTGAATGAATAATTAAATGAGCTCCAGCAAAGCTTTTCAAACTGGCCATTTTTATCTGCAGTTCATAGAAATCCTGCTCTATGAATAATCCTGATTCAAGCATAACGCTTCTTGGCAAACCAGTTTATCAGAACTCAACCATGCTACAATTTCATTGGCATTACCCATGAAGTATAGCTGGAAAAATATGAGGCTCTATTTCTTGATGTGCAGGAAGGGTCCCATTGATATGAAATAGGTGAGTAAGGGACAGGAGTATGAGCCCATAAATTTATCCGCAGCCCCTCCCTCCCCTCCCTCCCCTCCCCCCCCCCCCACTTTACTAGCGCAGTGCACTACTTTCTATACCCGGTTGCCCGCCAGCATTGAACATTCTCAGTTAGAATGTGGCCGAGCTACATTTCAGTGCTTAATTTAATGCAAATAGCTGCATATAGGGGCTGAGCGCGAAATCTCTTTTTCCACAAAGTGAACTCGGTGCAGGTGCTTCAATGGTGCAGCTGTCCAGCAATCCTGCAGACGCTATTTGTGTACCTCACGCCCAAGAGCTGCTTGATTTTAAATGGCTTTCACAGCTTAGGAAATCCCACCTCCCTGTTTGTGAGCTCTCGACAGTAGCCCATTGCATGGGTGGGAATTCATGGTGATTGTTTCATGAGAACCGAGTCCGGATATTAGAGCGGGAACGGTTGTTTGGAAGCTGCCCGCTTCACATCATTCCCACCCTGGTCGTGCTCGTATAGGGAAAATCCACCCGAGCAGTAGGAGGATGTGTGTTGGTCAATATGTAACTTAAAATGATGTTATGTAAAGCTGAGTGCAATGTCTTATTTGATTTAAACCTTGCTATGATACTGTAAGCCGGGATGAGCCACTGTAGGGTTGCTTTGTATCTAACATTGTCCTATTCAACACCTCATCCAGACACCGTAACCTGGAGAGAGTCAGGCAGCATGCAGGGGCCCCTTTGGCACTCTTGCCATCAGTAATTCTTTTAAAACCAATAAACCAGTGTACTACAGCGTTGACTTGTTCTCATTCTGCATTTACCTCACAGCTCTGTCACTGGCGACAGCCCTGATTCCACTAGTAGTGCTGTGAGGCAAATGAGGCAGTACTGTGACCTGCGGGACTGTGGATGGGTTTCACTGGTGCATCTGGAGGCCGAGCTGTCCCAGTGGGAAATTTAAACACTGCCGTTGAAGGGAGGAGCCACCATCTTCTCCAGCTGTCAGCAAGCTGAGTGGCTCAGCCATGCTAATTTGGCATTGCTTTCCTCCAAGAGACTCATTTAATGCTCCAGAGTCCACCAACCTGAAATATAATGGGCAGGAAAGGCACTCAACACTCCATATAAATCAAAAAAACAGAGGGTGGCAATTCTCTTCAGAATCATTTGAATTACTTGATCTAATTTTCTTTTCCTCTGGTACTCAATTTATCTCACTCTATCTCATTCGTGCAATTTGCTAGCTCCTCATCAAACTATTAGCTCCAGTTCACGTGATAACAACCATTCAGTCCTTCTGCTTTCCAGTAACACAACTTTCAACACATTTTTGCTTTGTGGAGTTTGGACTGGTACGATAGCGAAAATAATAGCCTTCACATAAGAAAATCCCACAGGATTTTAAGATGTGAAAGGAAACAGTCCTGACTAATATACAGCCCAAGTGTGACAACAAGATACATTGGGGGAGAAATTCATGTCAGTCAGTAAAGCTGCCAGTGTCACCGGCAACTGGAGTTAATGGTCGCTGAAAATGGCCACAACGCTAACAGGGCAAAATTTGACTGGGGGGCCATGGAGATTGTCGGTGCAGCACTTACCTTCCATGCAAAGTCGTCCTGGTGCAGCGTTGGAGCTTCACACAGCCTCTGGAAGTGAGGCCGTGGAGTGCGCAAGGAATTGTGGGTAATGAAGAGGTCTGAGAATTAAAGGGGCCATGCACACTGAAGCAATACAAATTAAAATGAAGTGAAACAATGCAGTTTTCAGCCATTGCTGCCTTTTAAAAAAATATTTAACATTAAAAAGAAGTCCCAAATGTGATTATTCAGCTCTTAAAGCTGAATTCACTTCCTTACCTCAAAAAATGGTAAAAATGCCTCAGCACTAACACAAATGGCTCAGCAAGCCAGGGAAGGGCCACCCAGGGTTTCGCACGTAGCACTCCAACTTTGTGCAAGGGGTCAACACTGAAAGACTGGCCCTCTACCCACAGGGGTCAGGAGGTCCTCCAGGCATACCTAAAATGAGGTGCCAACCTGGGGAAGCTGCAATAAAGGACTACATGCATGCTAACCAGTGGAAGCAGCATGCTATAGACAGAGCTAAGCGATCCCAAAATCAACAGATCAAGTCAAAGCTCTGCAGTCCTGCCACATCCACTTGTGAATGGTGGTGGACAATTAAACAACTAACGGGAGGAGGAGGCTCCATGAATATCCCCATCCTCAATGATAGCGGATCCCAGCTGCGAGTGCAAAAGACAAGGCTGAAGCATTTGCAACCATCTTCAGCCAGAAGAGCCGAGTGGATGATCCATATCGGCCTCCTCCTCAGGTCCCCACCATCACAGAAGCCAGTCTTCAGCCAATTCGATTCACTCCACATGATATCAAGAAACAGCTGAGCGCACATTATACAGCAAAGGCTATGGGCCCCGACAACATTCCGGCTGTCGTGCTGAAGACTTGTGCTCCAGAACTAACCACGCCCCTAGCCAGCTGTTCCAGTACAGCTACAACACTGGCATCTATCCAACAATGTGGAAAACTGCCCAGGTATGTCCTGTCCACAAAAAGCAGGACAAATCCAATCTGGCCAATTACTGCCCCATAAGTTTACTCTCAATCATCAGCAAAGTGATGGAAGGTGTCATTGACAGTGCTATCAAGCGGCACTTACTCACCCATAACCTTCTCAGCGATGCTCAGTTTGGGTTCCGCCAGGACCGTTCAGTTCCAGACCTCATTACAGTCTTGGTCCAAACATGGACAAAAGAGCTGGATTCCAGAGGTGAGGTGAGAGTGACTGCCCTTGAAATCGAGGCAGCATTTGACCGAGTGTGGCATCAAGGAACCCTAGTAAAATTGAAGTCAATGGGAATCAGGGGGAAAACTCTCCACTGGCTGGAGTCATACCTAGCACAAAGGAAGATGGTTGTAGTTGTTGGAGGTCAATCATCTCAGCCCCAGAACATCACTGCAGGAGTTCCTCAGGGCAGTGTCCTAGGCCCAACCATCTTCAGCTGCTTCATCAATGACCTTCCCTCCATCATAAGGTCAGAAGTGGGATGTTCGATGATGATTGCACAGTGTTCAGTTCCATTTGCAACTCCTCAGATAATGAAGCAGTCCATGCCTGAAAGCAGCAAGACCTGGATGACATTCAGACTTGGTCTGATAAGTGGCAGGTAACATTCATGCCACACAAGTGCCAGGCAATGAATATCTCCAACAAGTGAGAGTCTAACCACCGCCCTTTGCCATTCAACGGCATTACCATCGCCGAATCCCTCACCATCAACATCCTGGGGGTCACCATTGACCAGAAACTTAACTAGACCAACCACATAAATACTGTGGCTACCAGAGCAGGTCAGAGGCTGGGTATTCTGCAGTAAGTGTCTCACTTCCTGACTCCCCAAAGCCTTTCCACCATCTACAAGGCACAAGTCAGGAGTGTGATGGAATACTCTCCACTTGCCTGGATGAGTGCAGCTCCAACAACACTCAAGAAGCTCGATACCATCCAAGGCAAAGCAGCCCGCTTGATTGGCACCCCATCCACCACCTTAAACATTCACTCCCTCCACCATCGGCATACCGTGTCTGCAGTGTGCACTATCTACAAGATGCACTGCAGCAACTCACCAAGGTTTCTTCGGCAGCACCTCCCAAACCCACGACCTCTACCACCTAGAAGGACAAGGGCAGCAGACGCATGGGAACACCATCACCTGCAAGTTCCCCTCCAAGTTACACACCATCCTGACTTTGAAATATATCGCCATTCCTTCATTGGCGCTGGGTCAAAATCCTGGAACTCCCTCTATAACAGCACTGTGGGAGTACCTTCACCACACGGACTGCAGCGGTTCAAGAATGCAGCTCACCACCACCTTTTCAAGGGCAATTAGGAATGGGCAATAAATGCTGGCCTTGCCAGCGATGACCACATCCCAGGAATGAATTAAAAAAAGAACAATGTGGGGGTACATCACCAAAGCTGTCACTGCCAGCAGTGTCGCCCCCACCACCTGGCTCCAGTGCCCAAAGCTTCATGATCTCAGACCACTGGTTAAGATCAGTGAATGCATCTTGAAAAGCCATCTCCTACCAACTGCACCACTAGCCTCACACAGTGCTCAACGCACGACTCCCACCCTCAATCACTCAGCTACCAACAATATGCACCAATCACGAGGCACATCTCCAATTCCTAACCTCACCTTGGTGGAGATAGTGAAGGCCATTCTTGGCAAGGGCATGGCTGAGCCCTTGGCCAGCAGCGGGGCTGAAAGGATAAAAGATGCTGGTACAAAAGCAAAATACTGCGGATGCTGGAAATCTGAAATAAAAACAGAAAATGCTGCAAATACTCAGCAGGTCAGGCAGCAACTGTGGAGAGAGAAACAGAGTTAACATTTCAGGTCGATGACCTTTTGTCAGAACTGGAAAAAGTTAGAGATGTAACAGAGTAACATGTAAAGATGCGGGTATCCTCATTCGCTATCCTCCTTTTAGCATGCACCTCATGCTTTTCCCGCCCTCCCGTCACCACAACTCCACCCTTGTGCCTTCCTCATTTCACACACCCAAGAAATGCAGCCTGCCCAGCCAGTGGGTGAACAAGAAGTGGAAGAGGAGAGTGAAGAAGCAGAAGAAGAAGAAGATTGATTTGACACTCCCAGCCATCAGCTCCTCAAGGTTGACCAGCAAGGCCATTTTCAGTGTCCCCCACTGAAAGTCAGCAGCCTTCCACCAGCCATGCTGCAGCCACTGGGGTAGCACTGCGTGACATCAATAGGATAGGCAAAAGCACACACAAGACAGTCACTAAGAGAATGTATATGGGTGATGAGTTGATTTCTTGATGTCACATTGGATGGATCGACGTATATAGGTGAATTGGAAAGTTTGCTTTGTGGTGGCTTTTATTCAGCATCATGGCCAAGAGGACATTGTGATGGTCATTAACACATGGAAGGTAAGGTGTGGGACTAATGTTGAAAGGTGAATTGAGGTTGTGGTCACTGGTACCGGAGGCGGATGATTCCATCCTGGATATCCCAGCCACAAAGGGGCTGTCTGGGATTCATCCTTCCATCTGATTCCTCCTCTTCTGCTTCCTCCTCTTTGGCTTCCTCCTCTTCTGTGTCTTCCTCTTCCCTCTGCAAGCGGGTGCTGCAAATGTGAAATGACAGCATAAAATGCTGGAAATACTCAGCTGGTCAGGCAGCATCTCGACCTGAGACGGGAACTCTGTTTTTCTCTCCACGAATGTTGAGTGACCTGCTGAGTATTCGCAGCATGTTCTGTCTTCTCATAGGCCTTCATTTACCATCCAAACCCTTGCAAGCATCCAGCAGCACTCCCTACTCACTTAAAAAACTTTTCACATCTATTGCAGAAGCCACCACTTCAATAAAATTAAAAAAAAGTCCAAAACCTTACATTCAAACTTACCTAACGATATGTATGTCCCTTTAAGAGGTGCAGACATCGCCACTGTCAGCCTGCTTGCATGCCAGGTTAACATGGTGTGCTTAGGAGTCAGTGCTGAATTCAGCGCTAGGGTCGAAGTTCACATTTGTGACGTAAAGTTGGCGTTGCATGCTGATTTACGTCACAACACCGCCATTTTGTTGGGGATGGTGCTGCCAGCTACCGGCAGTGCAAAAGTAAGGACCAAAACAACAGCTGCTGCGGGACCCATCAGCAGCTGGCGAAAGGCCGCCGTTTTCGCGCCATTTAATGGTGCTACAGAGTGGCGCTCAGGACACGCATTTCTAGCCCAATTTGACCGCTGATATTACTGAATCCTTGATACTACTGCTGGGAAGGGGTGAAGTTCTTTCATTTCCTGTACATAGAGTAGTACTGGGGAATATTTAGACCTTACACACTGATAGTTTGAGGCCAATTTTCTTAACCCATATCGATTTGGAGTTTCAGGCCAATTCAGATCACCAGGCCAGTGCCAATTATAAGGTTGCCCATGCACAAGCTCCAGAGATCCAGCCAGCAAATGCTTCCTCACAAGAGCAAGCTGCCTTGAGAGGATTGCCATCTCTCAGGGCAAAGCCACAACCATAGCATCAATCTTCCCATTCAAGTGACTGCACATGCAACAAAAAGTGTGCAGTCACATCGGAAATTCCCATAAGACCATCTACTGACCCAGCACAAGGAATTACTGGACCACCTCCATTCACAGAGACAACCACCTAACTTCCTCCTCCCACTGGGGAAACACTTAGAAGGAGCAGATGGCTAGGAAGTGTTACAAAGGGGGAGCACCAGCATAAACCACACTCAACACACCTGCACCGCATATTA
The DNA here is from genome assembly GCA_030390025.1 of Squalus acanthias. Taxonomy (NCBI): domain Eukaryota; kingdom Metazoa; phylum Chordata; class Chondrichthyes; order Squaliformes; family Squalidae; genus Squalus; species Squalus acanthias. The sequence continues at coordinate 58,909,282 of CM059427.1, read as the reverse complement.
TTACATTGAATAACAACTCCATTATCGTTGCACCATGCGACTACCTGGATGGAAAAAGGCAAATTAGATGGACCTTGACATTTTTTAGTCTAGCAATTCCTATGATCCTATGGGCCTATGTTGCTATGTATAAAATTTAGGTTAGCAGATTCATTTACCATGCTACAACTACCAAGCAGCTTACTTCCCTTTAAGAAGCATGACTCAACATGGCTGACTACCATTCCATTTTACATGGGTGCTGAGCAATTATAGCTAACAACAGGCGGGGGAGTGGGACTCGCTGAAGTGCTCTTGCAGAGAGCTGGCACGGCTTCGACGGGCCGAATGGCCTCCATCTGAGCTGTACCCATTCTATGATTCAATGATTGCCTAAAATTGCTGACAGCCAGCGCGAAACCCTGAGGTTGGCATGTATTAATGGCCTCCCAGTTTAATCAATTAACCCAGAGACTGGCAATGGTTGAAGGTGCCCCAACAGGGCTGGGGTGTAAGAAAACTTCAGCCAGGTCCAAATTATTTCTGAGATACACCTTCTTATTCTGTAAGTGAAGTGCTAGAAAATTTTCAAAAGAAGGTGCCAGGAAGAGATTCACTTTTTGAATGCATGGACACTATAGGCTAGAAATGACATTGTCCAATATTAATATAGGAATGAATAATGGGGTGAACCAGTTATTGGCATTCCCAGTGCGGTATGATAGTTGCAGGTAGTGTATTGTAAGAAACCACGGCTGCACAGCCCATGATTTTCCCAGAGGAGCTGCCTGCGAGATCATCCCTAATTTGTTGGTGTCAAATTCCTTCATATTCTACTTTAATGGAGGCATTGATCCATGGGTTTGGCACTCGTACAATAATATCGCACAGTGGGGGTGAAATTCTTTTTATACCTAAGAAAAATATATTTGAATTTAGTTGAAATTAACAGTACAGGAGACTAGTGTCTGGCACTTATTGATTTATTACAATTGGCACAAATGGCCTGCTAGGCAGCTCTTTTCATTTGCACTGCATTGGCACAGATTTGGTTGCCACGCAATTTAGATTAGGCTCACATGCTGTTACCAGGGAACTGTGGAACCAATATATTAATAATTCCATCACCATGCGCAGTGTCACACGGAAATGTAAAAAAAAATTGAAACTGACTGTTTTCCCTGAAGGGAAATGAAGGCAAGAACCCCACATTAAAATGCAAGGGCGGGGGTGGCGGGGGGGGTGGGGGGGTGAAATCCCTCAGGTTGCATTGCACTACATGTGGCCACTCCTCCCAGGAGCTGACTCCACCATGACAGAAAATGCAGAGGCCCCATCTAATTTACATAAAGCTTCAGCTCCGTCCTCCTCTGCAGTGAGCTGAGAATAATAGTTTATCGACCGGGCGCAAGCCAAGCGCATCTGCTCCTGAGTTTGGACCATCCTTCTGCTTGTGCCAATGCCTTTAATCAGTGCCTAATTTTGCACCCGGTGTTTTCCGTTGTCGTTGCCTGCTATTGTCCACGACAATCTTACGGGGAAATTCATCTTGCTTTAAGAAATAAACAAGTTGTATAATTCATGAAACATCACTGTCATATTTATTTCATAGCAGCTGTTAGAGTATTTTTGCTGCTGCTATTCCTTAATGTACTTTAAGCTCACGGAATTTTGCCTCGAAATAGAAACCATACCGATAGAAATTGGGGTCCATTGTACTCGGCAATTTTGTGAAATTTGACGGAGATGCAGAGATTTACACTATTTAGTCAAGTGTTGCAACAGAAAAAGTGCAACAGAATAACAAATCAGAGACACCCTAAGGATAGCACTCCTGAAGAAAGTACAGAGGAATGTTAAATTAATGAGCCCATAAAACTGCTGCAAATGAAACGTGTAAATACATAGATTTTTTTTAACCTAATGGTTTCCTTATGATTTTTACATCACAAAAACCTGTTATGTTGCACAGCTTCTTAGTAAACACTCTGCTTCTTATCTGCTCGCTCCCTTCTCCCTAGGCTATGGCAGATTTTTCATTTAGCTAAAAGCTCCATAAGAGGTCTATGAGAATTATAATCCTACTAGAGGCCACAGCTGGCAGTTTCATGGGGTAGATGATTAGTGGAACGTTTTTATTCGACCTGGAGAAATTCTCTCAGTGGGAAGTTAACATCCGCTTACTGTCTCTAGTATAACTCACTCATCGGTCCCCATCTGACACCAGTGAACATGGGAAGCAACTTGAATAATGGATGGGGGGAAACTGAATATTTGGCTTCTTAATAGTATCAGTTGAGGGTTACAAGCTGATCTGCTGACCTTGTCTCTGATTTTAATTGCTTGTACTGGTGCTATCATGTTATTTTGTCTGTTGCTAGAACATAGAACACTGAGCCTGCCTAGCAATTGATGTCGTTGTGGTAACTCCATGATGTGCTACATCTGGAAATTTGTTTTCACTTATGGCTTAAAATCATTTCTGCTGAAGTGCCGTTGGAGGCTGCGGAGCCTGATGAATGGGATTATTCCGATGTCATTTTGTTTGCCCGTCTCACTAATCACTAAATGAATGTGAATCTGTCATCGAGAGGGATCCCTCCCCTGCTGCTTCTGAGGATTAAAACTGTTGTCTACATTTGTGGCAACAAATAAGGATACAATCAATGATTATTTGATTAGCTGACACATAATAATGGACGACAATAGTTAATAAGTTTCAAGTTTAATTATTTTTTAAAAGGGATACTTCTTATGGATCTATTAGCCATTTCTACTACCCTTGAATTTCTCTTTCTCACCGTTCTAGATATGATGAAGATCATAATACGTTTTAACTCATCTTTCTATAAGTCTGTAATTGTTGTAAAAGAAGTTTAAAAATTATCACAGGAAGATTTGTTTTTAAGATGCACAATGCTTTTTTTCTTGGCCCATATTTAAATTAAGAGCTCATCTTCTCCTGTATCAGCATAGTGTAAATTATTTATAGATTGTATAATTTATAAGTTATTTATGCTTTATTTCTGTAATTTATTTACTGATCTGTGTGCCAAGCAGCTGAAAGACTGAGAGCTGCTGAGAGCTCTGGTTGACTGCATCTGAATTTGTGACATCAAATTGTCAAATTGAAATATCTGTAATAGAAAACGGCATTTGAATTTCATTAAGATTGTTAATTTTCCATATTTCTGGGTAGGCTTTTTTTTAGCATATTATAAGTGTATTTAATTTCACTGGGCGATGTGTGTGTCTGCAGATCCCGACTTATGAAAACCCCTAATAATCCTTCACACAGCCCAACACTGTCAATTACCAGCTTTTTTTTTAAAGCTATTGTTGAAGTTAAAACAATCAGAAACCTGAAGAAAAATAAGGTTTGAAAATTTTGACTGACCATCGCTAAAAGTTTAGTCCAAAGTAGCAGCAGATTTATTTTTAACCGCCAGAATTTACACGACCCTCTGACTCCAGTTGCACAAGAGACAAGTTAGAAGTTATAATTGCCTTTATAGTGAGACTACTTTGAAAATCAAGTACTAGTATTACATTGCAGACCTTGCTGTAAAGTTATGAATGCTTACATTAAATATTACTGCATGGCATTAGAAAGATTGTTTATGTCACTGGTCTGAACCGGGTTATGTCTATTTGATTGTTTTGCCAGTGGAGATATTTTTTGATTATACCTGCATTATGCATGCCTTTGAGTCATTAATTGGCAAAAGCGATACTCAATGCGCAAAAGCTTTGCAGCCAATGAATTACTTTTGAAGTGTTACCACTGTTGTTTTGTAAGCAAACATGGCAGCCAATTTGTGCACCTTGGCCATTCATTTTTAAATGCTTGACCGTTTTCCTGTTTTGTAAATTGTAATTTTTGGCTTCTTTGTAATAAAGCTTGTTTTAAAATAGAAATGTATCATCTTTTTGAAAAGTATTCAACAGCAATCTTTTGTTAGCAGACACACGGTGCAATGATGTAAATCATATAAGAACAGTAATTGTCGTATGACTTATGCATAACATCTAAAATCCAAGTTATTGTGACAAAAATACAGTTCTTACACTAGTCTTTCTCCTCAAATAACCAATGATTTCCAAGCATCGTGATATAAATGCATCAATAACAACCAGACGTGAACACACTTGCACTTAGATAAATCTAATTAGAATACAGGGGCCTAGAAATTGGTTTGCACCAGCCTGTGGCATGAACTGGACGCATGGACCGATCCCTGCACCAGATCGATTAAGCCCAAGGCACACCCGATATTGGGCCTCAGGCCTCACTTAAAACAACTTACCCTTTGGGCAGCAGCCTCCAGCGGTCCCTTTGGTTAGGCCACATTTTCCTGAATGCAGCAGGCCTGCTCCAGCTGTGTTCAGGGAAGCCTTGTTTGGCAAAGGGGGCCTCAAACTCGTGTTAGGTCCCTTACATGCGTATGCAAAGGGCTTAACACCTGTTTTAGGCACGGGCCCTGATGCCTCTTTCTTTTGGCTTTAGCAATATGGCGGGAGGCTGGAGGTGGGGGAGGGGAAGGGGTGTGGTGAAGAGATCAGGCCTTCTAACTGGGAGAAGCGATCAGTGATCAGGTTGAGGCAGTTAGTGGGTGGGTCGGAGGGATCTGTAGCCTTGGGGATTGGAGCGGCCCGCGTTCTTTTAATGTGGGGTTGGGAGGAGCACTCCTGTTCTTCCCGGCTCCACATTCAGGTGAGTAAGGGAGCCTTCCTGCCGGTTAGCGCCATGCTGTGCTGTATGAGTTCAGCACGTGGCGAGTGATGCACTGGGGCATTCAAAAATCGAAAATGGGTCCTGCAAGATACGCAGGACCCTAATTTGAATAAATTATTCTGCCCTTTAAATTTTCCCGATGTTCGCTGCTGTCGTCAACCCATGTACCTTATCCAATATGGTGGGCGCTGCACTTCCTGCCAATAACGTGTGCTCGTTTCCTGCCCGCCATCTTGATAGCTTAGGAAGCCTGTTACCACCTGAAAATGGCCTTGGGCTGGCCAGAAGATCTGGCAAGATGGATCTCTACCCAATTTTCCAATATCCCAGCACCCATTCTGATCCAGTGCCTTCACGCACGTGTTGGAAAATTTACCCTAGGGTTCCAAGTGAAAAGGTTGTCTGGGAGACACTTGAACAGGGAGCTGAAGCATTGCATTAAGATCATGGCTGGGATCCTACACAGATTTTTTAGATGACACAGAATTTTGAGGTGCCGCTAAAGCAAGTGTTGTGTTCATGTCATGAATATGGTGGTCCAGCATAAGTGCTAATAACTCTTGTGATCACTAAGGAAGTGGTACTCGGTAAAATAATGGGACTCAAGGCGGATAAATCACCTGGACCTGATGGCTTACATCCTAGAGTCTTGAAGGAAGTGGCGGTAGGGATTGTAGATGCATTGGTAATAATTTTTCAAAACTCCCTGGATTCCGCTAAGGTCCCGGCAGACTGGAAAACTGCTAATGTAACACCCTTATTTAAAAAGGGCAGTAGACAGAAGGCTGGTAACTATAGACCGGTTAGCCTAACATCTGTGGTAGGTAAAATTTTGGAGTCCATTATTAAGGAAACAGTAACAGGACATTTGGATAATCATAATTTAATAGGACAAAGTCAGCATGGTTTTACGAAGGGGAAGTCATGTTTGACAAATTTGCTGGAGTTCTTTGAGGAAGTAACATATAGAGTGGATAAAGGGGAACCAGTGGACGTAGTGTATTTAGACTTCCAAAAGGCATTTGACAAGGTGCCACACAAAAGATTATTGCTTAAGGTAAAAAATCACGGGATTGGGGGTAATATTCTGGCATGGATAGAGGATTGGCTATCTAACAGAAAGCAAAGAGTTGGGATAAATGGTTCATTCTCAGACTGGCAATCAGTAACTAGTGGTGTTCCACAGGGGTCAGTGCTGGGTCCCCAACTCTTCACAATCTATATTAACGATTTGGAGGAAGGGACCAAGTGTAACATATCAAAATTTGCAGATGATACAAAGATGGGAGGGAAAGTAGTGAGTGAGGAGGACATAAAAAACCTGCAAGGGGACATAGACAGGCTAAGTAAGTGGGCAGAGATTTGGCAGATGGAATACAACACTGGAAAGTGTGAGGTGATGCACTTTGGCAGGAAAAATCCTAGAGCAATTTATTATCTTAATGGCAAGAAACTGGAGAGTACTGAAGTGCAAAGGGATCTGGGGGTCCTGGTGCACGAAACTCAAAAGGTTAGTATGCAGGTGCAGCAAGTGATTAAGAAGGCAAATGGAATGTTGGCTTTCATTGCTAGGGGGATAGAATATAAAAATAGGGAGGTATTGCTTCAGTTGTACAAGGTATTGGTGAGACCGCACCTGGAATACTGCATACAGTTTTGGTGTCCTTACTTAAGGAAAGACATCCTTGCTCTCGAGGCAGTGCAAAAAAGGTTCACTCGGTTAATCCCGGGGATGAGGGGGTGGTCATATGAGGAGAGGTTGGGTAGATTGGGACTCTACTCATTGGAGTTCAGAAGAATGAGAGGCGATCTTATTGAAACATATAAGATTGTGAAGGGGTTGGATCGGGTGGATGCGGGGAGGATGTTCCCGATGACGGGTGAGACGAGAACTAGGGGACATAGTCTTAGAATAAGGGGCTGCTCTTTCAAAACTGAGATGAGGAGGAACTACTTCACTCAGAGGGTGGTAGGTCCATGGAATATGCTGCCACAAAAAGCTGTAGAAGCTACAACATTAATTAAATTTAAAACAGAAATAGACAGTTTCCTAGAAGTAAAGGGCATTAAGGGTTACGGGGAGCGGGCAGGAATTTGGACATGAGTCTAGGTTCGGATCGGTCATGGCCCTGTGGGTAGTGGAGCGGGCCCAGGGACTGTGTAGCCTGATTCTGCTCTTATTTTGTGTGTGCAATTCTGTTAGATGCAGGAGATGGTTCTGTGATAGATAGTAGATTGGCGGTTAGGATCAGATCAGCCATGATCTTATTGAATGGCGGAGCAGGCTCGAGGGGCCGATTGGCCTACTCCTGCTCCTATTTCTTATGTTCTTATGTTCTTATGTGATCCTCCTCCAACAATCTGGCCATATCTCCTCAGTGTTAGACGCTTTTGGCGTCCCCATCAAGTTCACCAGTCTCCATGGATTTTGACAAAGTCCCTTTTATTACTTTTTATTGGAATTGAAATAACTAAGACTGTAGGCCCTATTCTCATAAAATCTGATAGATCTATTAAAACAATCAAATCTATAAACAGTCCTGTACATTTTATATATGGACAATACGTTTAATAAATTCTAATTGGCTTTGAATTATTTTGGGGGAATATCAATCTTAATTCTATAAAGTTCAACACATGGACAAATTAGCCGCTAATCAAATTGCACCTGTCCCAACCTCCAAAATCAATTCAAGTGGACTCCAGCATTGTCAGAAGGTACATGGATGGCTTATGTTATAACATTGCTCGAAATGACCTAAAAGCCATTGAAAACCCGGGGGTGAAATTGGATAGTGCTGGTTTACAGGCTCGAACTGGGAGCAGGGAATAATCCCTGCATCAGAACAGGTAAGCCCGAGGCCCAATCGAAATTGGGCCTCATTTAAACGAGCCATGGACCCCTGATGTGTGACACCAAGCAGCTCACCAGCGAAGCATGTGCACGATTTGGGCCGTTGGGTCACACAGGTCAATATGTTCTACCAGGGTCAATTTGCAACTCTAACATCACTGCAACACCATTTCTGAGGTAGTGTTATTTGCAAGGCCAAGAATATTCTTTCAAACTATGTTGACAGCAACAATTAAGAAAATGGAGATTTATTCACCTCACCCTTGCTGCAAATGAGGGAAAGTGAATATGATACTAAGTTTGCACAATGCTATATTAGTAATGTAATAATATTAACAGTTAACTCTGTGTGAAAATCTTTTTCTTTCACATATTATTTTAGTTTATTTGGAAGCATTCTCTTTTTTTTTAAATTATCAACAGCCCTTATCTATATACATTGCTGATCTCCCACTTTAGAAATAAAAGGAATTTACCTGTGCATACCAACAGTACTCTGGTTAGCTGGCAGACTATCATCACTTTAGATTGCAAACTGTACATCTTAACAAGTGCAGCCTAAATGGTTTGTGAGTATTGACAGTACATTAAAAAACAGCTTGTTAAATGTTTCTGATGACATAATTGGGAGTGGCTGAGTCATTAACTGCATATTTTATGATCTTGGAGTGAGAAAATTTGAATATTTTTGCCCATAGTTTATTGGCTCTCTTTATTTTGTGTAACCTAGCTAAAGCAGGGTTTTTTTTTAAAGAAAAAGGCTGCCTTCAAAATGACATCTTCAACTCCATCTGGTAAACTGGCCTATATTCTTTTGGTTCAACATGAAGTATATCAGAAAGAAAACAGTCAAGTCAATACTTTTACTAACAGATGTATACGTCTGAAAAACAATCATCGCACACACCCAAGCGCTAGAAACAATTAACATGCATCATTGGGCTATTAAGCAACAACATTAACTAATTAGGATGGCGCTAGAAGAGGTAGTATTTATCAAAATTTGTGGACGACACCAAACTGGGGGGTGTAGTTAATACAGAGGAGGACTGCGAAAAAACACAGGAAGACATTAATAAACTTTCAGAATGGGCGCGTAATTGGCAAATGAACTTCAATATAGGTAAGTGTGAGGTGGTACATTTTTGTAGGCACAATAAAGGAGGCCACATACGCCTTGGAAAATAAATGTCTAAATTGGGTAGAGGAGCAGAGGGATCTAGGATACAGATAAACTAAAAGTAACGAAGCAGGTTAATAAGGCCCGACAAAAGCAAACCAAGCACTGAGGTTCATGGCTAGAGGAATAGAATTGAAAAGCTGAGAAGTTATGTTAAACTTGTATCGAACCTTGGTTAGGCGACACTTGGAGTACTGTGAACAGTTCTGGTCTTCATATTGTAAAAAGGATATAGAGGCACTGGAGAAGGTGCAAAAAAGATTTACTAGAATGATACCAGAACTGAGCTGTTATACCTATCAGGAAGGATTGGACAGGCTGGGGCTCTTTTCTCTAGAAAATAGAAGGCTGAGGGGTGAGCTGATAGAGGTCTTTAAAATTATGAAAGGGTTTGATAGGGTAGACTTAGAGAAGATGTTTCTACTTGTGGGCGAGACCAGAACTAGGAGTCATTAAATATAAGATAGTCGTTATTAAATCCAATAAGGAATTTAGGAGAAAATTCTTTACCCAGAGAGTGGTTAGAATGTGGAAATCGTTACCACAAGGAATATTTGAGATGCATAGATGCATTTAAGGGGAAGCTAGATAAACTCATGAGGGAGAAAGAATAGAAGGATATGTTGATGGGGTTAGATGAAGATGGGTGCGAGGAGGTTTGTGTGGAGCATAAGCACTGGTTTGGGCCTGTTGGGCCGAATAGTCTGTTTCTGTGCTGTAAATACTATGTAAACGTTATAGGCGGCCATTGCGTATGTGTTATGGATATTGTTGATCATTGTTTGAATGAAGTGCCTCTGTCAAACAAATTTTCTTTTCGAAAGCAAGACTGTATATTAAACGGCTTTCTGATTATAAAGATTAGACACTTTCCATATACCAGTCAATTAATGTTACGACCTAACAGCAACAGACATGGAGTTAAGATGTGGCTCTATGGTCAAGATATCCAGGTAATTAGATGAAAGGCTGACCAGTAGGGATCAGGTAAATAATCCTTTTCCGAGAAACATTTGTCCATCACTTGTTTTGAAAGATCGGTATAGGAAACAGTTCGAAAGAACTCAACTGACTGGTTTGCCTGTTTAATCCCTTCTTGAATTGGTTCAAAGCTGCTGCGTTATCTGAATCGACTTCAACAACTGGCTGTTGCTGCTTTGCTGTGAATAAACCTGTTTAGTAGATTAGTCTGCTACAAAAAGTGTCTGGTGTGACGAATATTAATCATTCTCTGAAGTGACGTGGGTGCATAGTAGAAATCCAACGTGTAATCCAGAGACAATGAATGGGTATATTTCTTTTTCCAGGACACAGTATTCTAGATGACTTTGCACACAAGATATTGTTTCTATTCTTAGAGAGTCTGCATTTGCCTATTGGACCTGTCTTTTGTTTTGGGCACAAGAAAAAGTATCGGAAGAAGCCCAAATCAAAACACTAGTCACAAGTCCATCTTAAGAGTTGTCACTTGGACTTGGTTCTTCACCACACCAACATAGCAATTGCAATCGACTTCAGAAAAGTTAGTTAAAGGGGAAAGGCCATAACTGGAAGTGCTATCTAAATGAGGTTTGACTGGTAACAAACAGGGCAGCCTTCTCGGGGGGAGCTCCAAGTTCTGCCTGTCTTAACTCCCTCTCCAGGGCAATGCGTAATCCTTTTTAACAAAATTACTGATATTCCAATAATGGTTCTTGCAGTAAAGTAATTGGTAGAAGGATTAGAGGGGAGTTGAGGAGAACCTTTTTCACCCAGAGGGTGGTGGGGGTCTGGAACTCACTGCCTGAAGGGGTGGTAGAGGCAGAAACCCTCATCACATTTAAAAAATACTTGGATATGCATTTGAACTGCCGTAACCTACAAGACGACGGACCAAGTGCTGGAAAGTGGGATTAGGCAGGATAGCTCTTTTTCGGCTGGCACAGACACAAAGGGCCGAATGGCCTCCTTTTGTGCCATAAATTTCTATGTTTCTATGTTAGCATGTATAAAAGAGAAGTTATTAGATTCAAAATGCCTTGCTTTCTGTATGCGGGGAGGGGTCTGTTGAAAAACCTGCTTTTCGTGTTCCCCAATACAATGGCCGGAATTTTCTGGGGTTCGGCGGGCACAATCGGAGGCGGGTCGGGTGGGAAATTTGCAATATCTTGGAGCGGGTCGGAAACCAGCTGCCATTCCAACCCCACGTGCCTTTCCTTTGGGTGTGTTTGCAGGCGCGGCAGCGACCCAAACAGCAGAGGCGTGCGAGCTAATTTAAATCGTTATCAGGTACTTGTCAGACCCTTAAGAGTCTTTTTAACCCTACCTTTCAAATTTTCCTGGATGACCATGATAATCACGCAGCTCGGGAACCGCGTCTGTCAACCTGAGCCGGAAGTTGAGTGACCGTTGATCCAGCTAATTAGTGCACGGCATGGAAAGCACAATAAATATTCCCACCTCACAGCTGATCACTTTCCTCAGACAGAAGCTGTTGCTGACTGCATTCCCAGCACAAATTTAGCTTTCTAGAGGCTTCAAGTGTTTCCAGCAAAGTCACCATCCAGTGTCATAGAATCATAGAATGGTTACAGCATGGAAGAAGGCCATTCGGCCCATCGAGCTTGTGCTGGCTCTCTGCAAGAGCACTTCAGCTAGTCCCAGTCCCCCACCCTATCCCTGTAGCCCTGCAAATGTCTTTCCTTCAGGTACTTATCCATTCCCTTTTGAAAGCCATGATTGAGTCTGCCTCCAGCACCCTTTGAGGCATTACATTCCAGATCCTTACCACTCGCTGAGTAAAAATGTTTTTCCTCATGTCACCTTTAGTTCTTCTGCCAATCACCTTAAATCTGTGTCCTCTGGTTCTCGACCCTTCTGCCAATGGGAACAGTTTCTCTCTATCTACTCTCTCCAGACCCCTCATGATTTTGAACACCTCTATCAAATCTCCTCTCAATCTTCTCTGCTCCAAGGAGAACAACCCCAGCTTCTCCAGCCTGTCCACGTAACTGAAGTCACTCATCCCTAGAATTATTCTCGTAAATCTTTTCTGCACACTCTCTAAGGCCTTCACATCCTTCCTAAAGTGCAGTGCCCAGAATTGGACACAATACTCCAGTTGAGGCTGAACCAGTGTTTTACACAGGTTCATCATTTCCATGCTTTTGTGCTCTATACCTCTATTCATGAAGCCCATGGTCCCGTAAGCTTTTTTAACTGCTTTCTTAATCTGCCCTGCCACCTTCAATGATTTGTGCACATATACCCCTAGGTCTCTCTGTTCTTGTGCCCCCTTTAGGATTGTACCCTTTAGTTTATATTTCCTCTCCTCATTCTTTCTACCAAAATGTATCACTTCGCACTTTTCTGTGTTAAATTTCATCTGCCACATGTCCGCCCATTCCACCAGCCTGTCTATGTCTTCTTGAAGTCTATCACTATCCTTCTCACTGTTCACTATACTTCCAAGTTTTGTGTCATCTGCAAATTTTGAAATTGTGCCCTGTACACCCAAGTCCAAGTCATTAATATATACCAAGAAAAGCAGTGGTCCTAGAACCGACCCCTGGCGTCACCTCATTGTTAGAACCTATCACATTATTGACAGATTACTTCTGTCATCTCTACTTGACCTGCCATATATTCTATCAGCATGGGTGCTATTTATACTGTCTCACCTTGGTACTCAGAATCGGACCACGATGAGCTCCAACACCAGCAACACCAGACACACCAGCAGCACCAACAACAACACCACCAACCTTCTACTCAATCACCTCTTGCTGCACAGGACAGAGGGCATCAGTGCAGGGCTGTACCGCGCCAAAGGCGGTACCCCCATCACAGGGTATACAGGCAGAGGATAAGCTTCCTCAACATGACTGAGCAGTAGTGTCAAAGGAGGCTCAGGCTATCGTGCCAGGTCGTCATTTGCATATTGCTGGAGCAAGCCCTGCAGCCCAGAGGAGCAGGTGGACACCCCTTACCAGTGGCTGTCAAAGTCACCAGCGCCCTCAACTTCTTCGCCTCAGACTCTTTCTAGGGATCTGCAGCAGACATTTGTGACATCTCGCAGTCGGCTACCCACAGATGCATCACACAGGTCACCGATGCCCTGTTTCACAAGTCAGCCAATTATATCAACTTTGCCACTGATGAAGTCAGTGTTACTGAGCTGGCACTCAGCTTTGCCACTCTGGCTGGTTTTCCATGGGTGCAGGGCATCATAGATTGTACACATGTGGCCATCAGGGCACCCCATCATCACCCAGGAGTGTTTGTGAACCGCAAGGGCTTCCACTCCCTCAATGTGCAGCTCATCTGCAGCCATAGCAAGATCCTTATGCATGTGTGTGCGCCAGATTCCCTGGCAGCTGCCATGACTCTTTCATCCTGCCCCAATCCACCCTCCCTCAGCTCTTTGCTCCTCCAAACAGACTTTCCGGCTGGCTGCTTGGAGACAACGGCTATCCACTGAAGACGTGGCTTATGACACCCTTGAGGAGGCCAAGCAATGAGGCCCAGGAAAGATATAATGAAAGCCACATTTCCACAAGATATGTCATAGAGCAGACAATTGGCATGCTCAAAATGCACTTCAGATGCCTTGACAGGTCTGGAGGAGCTCTTCAGTACACACCAGCCATGGTCTCCAGAATTGTCGTGGTCTGCTGCGCCCTGCACAACATAATTCAGCAGCGAGGATTAGCGCTGCATGAGGAGCAAGGCCTGAGTGCACAACCGCTTCAGAGGAGGAGGAGGAGCATCAGCTGGAAGACGAGGAGGAGGAGGAGGAGGAGGAGCAGGAGGAACCTGCGGTCCAGATCCCACCAGCACCCGAGTACATTGCTGCCTGGGAGACCAGGGATGTGCTCATCATGGCCAGATTTACTTAACTTTATGCAGCACACCCTTCCACATGCTGCGGCAGGTTGGCACCACCCCACAGCAACACCATAAAGCATCCCTACAATGACCAAACCATTCCTTTCGGACTGGACCACCATATGTATCACCATTCACTCCAACTCACTAAGCCACTTCCAAAGGTGCACACAAATTTGTCCAAGACCAGAAAGAGGTGAAAGTAAAGATTCTTATGAGTGACATCCCAGTAATGGAAACTTTACAGAAACATTGAATAAAACACACAAGTGGCTACCCTTGTGAATCTACTTCTGTGTCATCTTTCTCTTACGCCTGCTTCTACGAGGTGCTACCCCTGTGGCTTCAGCAGAGGTAGAGGCAGTCTGCTCACTTCCCTGCTGCGACTGCTTAGACACTCTTGGCGGACGTCCTCTGGGTTTTGGAGCCTCTGATGGCCCCGCCAAAGCCTGCTGCTCCTGCGACTTTGTAGGGGCAGACTCGGCCATCGCTGTCCGAGGAGGCATCTGGGGCTCTGACTGAGGGGGTGGCAATGGGGGAGAGCACTTTGAGAGGAGCCCCCACTTCTATGTGCCCTCTCACCATCATCCCTCTTATGGGCCACCACACTTCGCTGCGAGCAAGAGCTGGAGAGCACCTTACTGCACATCAGTGGGGTAATGAGGACCCACGTCTACATTGGCATCCTTCTGAGAGAGGAGATCTCTGAGCCTCTGCCATCTACGCTCCATAGAGACCATGTGCTCCTGTGAGTGGTGCATTAGCTGCTCCATGTAAGTGGCCATCCTATATCTGAACGCGCGAAAAATTCGTAACAAAATAGATGAATTAATAGCGCAGATGGAAATTAACAGGTTTGCTCTAATAGCCATAACGGAAACATGGTTGCAAAGTGGCCAAGGTTGGGAACTAAATATTCCAGGATACTTAACTTTTGGAAGGCAAAATGGAAAAGGAGGAGGGGTAGCCCTAATAATAAAGGATGGGAAAAAGTCAGTCGAGTGAAAGGATCTTAGCTCTGAAAATCAAGAAGTAGAATCAGTTTGGGTGGAGCTAAGAAACAGCAAGGGGCAGAAAACATTCGTGGGAGTTATTTATAGGTCCCCAACCAGTAGTTGCAATGTAGGGCAAAGTATAAATCAGGAAATTAGAGGCACATGTAAAAAGGGTAATACAGTGATCATGGGGGACGTTAATCTACATATTGACTGGGCAAACCAAATTTGCAGTAATAGTGTGGAGGACGAATTCATGGAATGTATACAAGATAGTTTTCTAGATCAGTATGTTGAGGAACCAACTAGGGAACAGGCTATTTTAGATCTAGTATTGTGCAATGAGAAAGGGTTAATTAATAACCTTGTAGTAAAGGGGCCTTTAGGGAAGAGTGACCACAATATGATAGAATTTTATATTCAGTTTGAAATTAATTTAGTTAAATCTGAAACTAGGGTCTTAAATCTAAACAAAGCAAACTATGTAGGTATGCGGGAACGGTAGTGTAGTGGTAATGTCAATGGGCCAGTAGGCCTGGACTAATAATCCAGATATGTGAGTTCAAATCCCACCAGCTGGAGAATTTAAATTCAGTTAATTAAATAAATCTGGAATAAAAAGCTAGTATCAGTAATGGTAACCATGAAACTATCGGATTGTCGTAAAAACCCATCTGGTTCACTAATGTCTTACTGGGAAGGAAATCTGCCGTCCTCACCTGGTCTGGCCTATATGTGGTTGACGCTTAACTGCCCTCTGAAATGGCCGAGCAAGCCACTCAGTTGTAACAAACCGCTACGAAACATAATAATAAGAATGAAACTGGACGGACCTCGACTACGGATACGGCAATGGCACACACAGCCCAGTCGACCCTGCAAAGTCCTCCTCACCAACATCTGGGGACTTGTGCCAAAATTGGTAAAGCTGTCCCACAGACTAATCAAGCAACAGCCTGACATAGTCATACTCACAGAATCATACCTTTCAGCCAATGTCCCAAACTCCTCCATCACTATCCCTGGGTATGTTCTGTCCCACCGGCAGGACAGACCCACCAGGGGTGGTGGCACAGTGGTTTACAGTTGGGAAGGAGTGGCCCTGGGAGTCCTCAACATTGACTCTGGACCCCCCATGAAGTCTCAGGTCAAGCATGGGCAAGGAAACCTCCTGCTGATTACCACCTACCGCCCTCCCTCAGCTGATGAATCAGTACTCCTCCATGTTGAACACCACTTGGAAGAAGCACTGAGAGTAGCAAGGGCACAGAATGTACTCTGTGTAGGGGACTTCAATGTCAATCACCAAGAGTGGCTTAGTAGCACCACTACTAACCGAGGTGGTTGAGTGCTGAAGGACATTACTGCCAGTCTGATCCGGTGGTGAGAGAACCAACACGAGGGAAAAACCTACTTGTCCTCACCAATCTACCTGTCGCAGATGCATCTGTCCATGACAGTATTGGTAGCAGTGACCACCGGACAGTCATTGTGGAGACGAAGTCCCGTCTTCACACTGAGAACACCATCCGTTGTGTGGCACTACCACCGTGCTAAATGGGATAGATTCAGAACAGATCTGGCAGCTCAAAACTGGGCATCCATGAGGCGCTGTGGGCCATCAGCAGCAGCAGAATTGTATTCCACCACAATCTGTAACCTCATGGCCCGGCATATCCCTCACTCTACCATTATCATCAAGCCAGGGGACCAACAATGAGTGTAGAAGAGCATGCCAGGAGCAGCACCAGGCATACCTAAAAATGAGGTGCCAACCTGGGGAAGCTGCAACACAGGACTACATGCATGCTAAAAAGCGGAAGCAGCATGCTATAGACAGGGCTAAGCGATCCCACAATCAACGGATCAGATCAAAGTCCTGCCACATCCAGTCGTGAATGGTGGTGGACCATTAAACAACTAATGGGAGGAGGAGGCTCCATGAATATCCCCATCCTCAATGATGGTGGAGCCCATCACATGAGTGCAAAAGACAAGGCTGAAGCGTTTGAAACCATCTTCAGCCAGAAGTGCCGAGTGGATGATCCATATCAGCATACTCCTGAGGTCACCACCATCACAGAAGCCAGTCTTCAGTCAATTCGATTCACTCCACGTGATATCAAGAAATGGCTGAGCGCGCTGGATACAGCAAAGGCTATGGGCCCTGACAACATCCCAGCTATCGTGCTGAGGACTTGTGCTCCAGAACTAGCCGCGCCTCTAGAGAAGCTGTTCCAGTACAGCTACAACATTGCGCATCTATCCGACAATGTGGAAAACTGCCCAGGTATGTCCTGTCCACAAAGAGCAGGACAAATCCAACCCGGCCAATTACCTCCCCATCAGTCTACTCTCAATCATCAGCAAAGTGATGGAAGGTGTCATCGACAGTGCTATCAAGCGGTACTTACTCACCAAAAATCAGCTCACTGATGCCCAGTTTGGGTTCCACCAAGACCACTCAGCTCCCGACCTCATTACAGCCTCGGTCCAAACATGGACAAAGGAGCTGAATCCAGAGGTGAGGTGAGAGTGACTGCCCTTGACATCAAGGCAGCATTTGATCGAGTGTGGCATCAAGGAGCCCTACTAAAACTGAAGTCAATGGGAATCAGGGGGAAATCGCCCCACTGGCTGGAGTCATACCTAGCACAAAGGAAGATGGTTGTAGTGGTTGAAGGTCAATCAGCACATCGCTGCAGGAGTTCTTCAGGGCAGTGTCCTAGGCCCAACCATCTTCAGCTGCTTCATCAATGACCTTCCCTCCAACATAAGGTCAGACATGGGGATGTTCACTGATGACTGCAGTGTTCAGCGCCATTCACAACTCCTCAGATAATGAAGCAGTCCAAGACCGCATCCAACAAGACCTGGATGACGTTCAGGCTTGGGCTGATAAGTGGCAGGTAACATTCACGCCACAGAAGTGCCAGGCAATAACTATCTCCAACAGGTGAGAGTCTAACTACCTCCCCTTGACATTCAATGGCATTACCATTGCTGAATCCCCCACCATCAACATCCTGGCGGTCACCATTGACCAGAAACTTAACTGGACCAGCCACATAAATACTGTGGCAACAAGAGCAGGTCAGAGGCTAGGTATTCTGTGGTGAGTGTCTCAGCTCCTGACTCCCCAAAGCCTTTCCACCATCTACAAGGCACAAGTAAGGAGTGTGATGGAATACTCTCCACTTGCCTGGATGAGTGCAGCTCCACAACACTCAAGAAGCTCAACACCATCCAGGACAAAGCAGCCCGCTTGATTGGCACCCCATCCACCACCTTAAACAGTCACTCCCTCCACCACCGGCGTCCGTGGCTGCAGTGTGTACCATTTACAAGATGCACTGCAGCAACTCGCCAAGGCTTCTTCGGCAGCACCTCCCAAACCCACGACCTCTTCCACCTAGAAGTACAAGGGCAGCAGGCACATGGGAACACCACCACCTCCAAGTTCCCCTCCAAGTCACACACCATCCTGACCTAGAAGTATATCGCCGATCCTTCATCGTCGCTGGGTCAAAATACTGGAACTCCCTCCCTAACAGCACTGTGGGAGTACCTTCACCACACAGACTGCAGCGGTTCAAGAAGGCGGCTCACCACCACCTTCTCAAGGCAATTAGGGATGGGCAATAAATGCTGGCCTTGCCAGCAACGCCCACATCCCATAAACAAATTTTTAAAAATGAGGGGCGAGTTGGCTACGGTAGTTTGGGAAATTACATTAAAAGGTATGACGGTAGACAAGCAATAGCTAGCATTTAATGAATTAATACATAATTTACAGCAAATATACATTCCTTTAAGGCACAAAAACCCTACAGGAAAAGTGGTCCAACCGTGGCTAACAAGAGAAGTTAAAGATAGTATTAGATCAAAGGAAGAGGCTTATAATTTTGCCAAAAGAGTAGTAAGCCTGAGGATTGGGAGGATTTTAGAATTCAGCAAAGGAGGACCAAGAAATTGATAAAGAAAGGGAAAATAGAATGAGAGTAAACTAGCAAGAGACATAAAAACAGACTGTAAAAACTTCTATCGGTATGTAAAAAGGAAAAGATTAGCAAAACTAAATGTGGGTCCTTTACAGGCTGAGACAGGAGAAGTTATAATGGGGAATAAGGAAATGGCAGAGAAATTAAACAAATACTTTCGGCTGGATTTTGATACTGGGGCGGGCTGGGGTCGTGTCATCCACTTTTCGTGTTATCCACCCGACTCCAATTGGATGTGGGAGATTGATGCAATTTTCACCTAATACTACTACTACTACTACTCCTCCTCCTGCTCCTCCTCCTCCTCCTCGTCATAATAATGGACCTGCAGCTGATAGTCAGTTGTCCAAATGTGCTACCGCCAGGTTTCACATTTGTGGTTCAGAACAGTCGTGCTTCATGTCGGAAAAAGGGTTAAAATCACAAAGGCCTTTCAAAATGGCATTATAGAGGCAATTTAGTGCTTTTTAAGGGCCTTAACAGCCTATCCCGCCTCTTAGAGGCGGGACAGAGTCGGGACCAGCAGACACGATTTAATGAAAATTGCGTGGAGGCGGGCTTGTGTCCGCCCACCAGTTTTCGCAATTTTAACCTCCCCCCCCCCACACGCCTCCAAACCCACCTCCACGGGTCAATGAAAATTCTGCCCTTTGTGCCTGTCTTCACAGAAGAAGACACAAAAAACCTCCTGGAAATATTGGAGAACCAAGGCTCTAGCGAGAATGAGGAACTGAAAGAAATTAGTATTAGTAAAAAATTAGTACTGGAGAAATTAATGGGACTGAAAGCCGATAAATCCCCTGGACCCGATGGCCTACATCCCAGGGTTTTGAAAAAGGTGGCTATAGATTTAATGGATGCATTGGTTGTCATTTTCCAAAATTCCATAGATTCTGGAACAGTTCCCACGGATTGGAAGGTAGCAAATGTAACCCCACTATTTAAGAAAGGTGGGAGAGAGAAAATGGGGAACTACAGACCAGTTAGCCTGACAACAGTAGCAGGAAAAATGTTAGAATCTATTGTGAAGGACATGGTAACAGGGCACTTGGAAAATAGTAATAGGATTGGGCAAAGTCAACACAGATTTATTAAAGGGAAATCGTGTTTGATGAATCTGTTAGAGTTTTTGGAGGTTGTAACTAGCAGAATAGTATTTGGATTTTCAGAAGGCATTTGATAAAGTGCCACACAAGAGGTGGGATTGGGGACTCATGGGATTGGGGGTAATATACTAGTATGGATTGAGGATTGGTTAATGGACAGAAAACAGAGAGTAGGAATAAACGGGTTAGTTTCGGGTTGGCAGGCTATAACTAGTGGGGTACTGCAAGGATCAGTGCTTCGGCCTCAGCTATTCACAATCTACATCAATGATTTGGATGAGGGGACCAAATGTAATGTATCCAAGTTTGCTGATGATACAAATCTGGGTGGAAATGTAAGTTGTGAGGAGGATGCAAGGAGGCTTCAAGGGGATATAGACAGGTTAAGTGAGTGGGCAAGAACATAGCAAATGGAATATAATGTGGAGAAATGTGAAGTTATCCACTTTGGTAGGAAAAATAGAAAAGCAGAGTATTTTTTAAATGGTGAGAGATTGGGAAATGTTGGTGTACAGAGGGACCTGGGTGTCCTTGTACATGAATCACTGAAAGTTAACATGCAGGTACAGCAAGCAATTAGGAAAGCAAATGGTATGTTGGCCTTTATTACAAGAGGATTTGAGTATAAGAGTAAAGACGTCTTACTGCAATTATATAGAGCCCTGGTGAGACCACACCTGGAGTATTGTGTACAGTTTTGGTCTCCTTATCTAAGGAAGGATATACTTGCCATAGAGGGAGCGCAACGAAGGTTCACCAGACTGGTTCCTGTGATGGGGGGATTGTCCTATGAGGAGAGATTGATTAGACTAGGCCTATATTCTCTCGAGTTTAGAAGAATGAAAGGTGATCTCATTGAAACATACAAAATGTTTACAGGGCTTGACAGGGTAGATGCAGGGAGGATGTTTCCCCTGGCTGGGGAGTCTATAACCAGGGGTCACAATCTCAGAATAAGGGGTCGGCCATTTAGGACTGAGATGAGGAGACATTTCTTCACTCAGAGGGTGGTGAATCTTTGGAATTCTCTACCCCAGAGGGCTGTGGAGGCTCAGTTGTTGAGTATATTCAAAACAGAGATCGATAGATTTTTGAATGTTAAGGGAATCAAAGGATATGGGGATAGTGCAGGAAAGTGGAGATGAGGTAGAAGATCAGCCATGATCTTATTGAATGGCAGAGCAGGCTTGAAGGGCCAAATGGCCTACTCCTGCTCCTATTTCGTATGTTCTTATGTTCTATCCATGGAAGAGCCTACAGTCGCCATTGCCTCGACATGGTGGTGCTCATGTTGGAGATGAACTCCTCCATTCTCTACACATTTGCAGACATGATGCTCACAAAACCTGTCAAAGACTCCTGAACATCTTGCTACACCATCTTTCTGGATGACCCTTGAGACTCAGCGTCTGCATGCAGCTGAGCAGAGCTGGGAGTGTCCTGCGCCCTCCGGTGAGAGTCTCCACTGCTGTCCCTGTCTCCACCATCTGCTCTTGCTCACTTGTGAGTTGTGAGACACCAGGTGACAACACTACTCTATCTCGCGTGGGATCCACCGAGGTGTGCGTATCTGTGCTGGTGCTGGGTGCGCTTATGTCTGGTGATAGTTCACTCTCAGAGGCTGGAGGCCCCTCTGAGGAGCCATCTTCCTCTTCCTCCTGGACATTGAGGGTGGGCCTCTTGATAGAGCTGTGGGAGAGTAAAGAGATGAGTTAGATATGTCATATGAAGAATGGGTATAGATAACATTATGCACATGGTGACCATTCACTGGCTGCTGACATCAGTCCCCATATGAGTGACTGATGTATGCCATGTAGCTGTATGATATGTAATTCTGTCACCAGGTTGCTGAGATGTCCCCCTCTCTCCATCTCCCACCTCCAGCTGCTTGGCCACTCCCAGTACTTCTAATGCAGCCTCTTCTGCTGTTGTTAGGGTCACCAATGATGGTGTTCCACGTCCGGTTCTCTCCCTCTCCCTCTTATTGTGGGCTCTCTTTTCCTGCAAGGAGGGAAAGAAGAGAAGGTTGAGTGAGAGTGATGGAATAAGTGTAAGGAATGGATGGGTTACATCTTTAGACGGTGACTATGATGGAGTGGGGTGCCAAAGCCAAGTGGCCTCCTTGTGTGTTGTTCGTTGGTATGATTGCATTAGGATGAGGGTGAGTGTGAGGGGTGGCTAGTTAGATGGGGATAGGAGTATGTAGATAGAGAAAGAGGGATGGGTGGACATGCAAGGTATGTTGGTGAGAGTAAGGATGTGCAGCAGCAGGGTTGGGAAGGCAGAGTGATGGGAATGTGATGAGAGGCACAGCAGGATGAAGTTGAGCGTGGCTTTGTACTCACTTTTCTTGACCTAATGTGATCATTGAAACATTTCCGGCACTGCACCCAGGTCCTTCTCACAACATCCCTGCTGTTTACCTCCTCTGCAATTTGGAGCCAGGCTCTTTTTGTCTCCTGGGGAGGTCTCTTCTGTCCATTAGACGGGAAGAGCACCTTCTTGTGTGCTCTGACTCCCTCCACAAGCATATGGAAGGAGTCATCGGAGAACCTGGGTGCAGCCCTCTGTCTCTGTGCAGTCATCTCTCCAACTGTTTGCAGCAGTCCAATTGTGCCGTGTGCTGCCTGCACACTCCTAGATCAACCTTCAAATGCAATGTGGCCATGGCTCCTCTAAATATTCCAGCTGAAAATGCGTCATCAGTGATGTCATCAGACCCTCACCATTTAATAGGGTCGGGTAACGCGCAGGGCGGGCGTAATAGGTCCCATTAACGCAAAGTCAATTTCAGAAGCGGGATGGAATCAAGAACGGGGTCGTGACTTGCCATGCTGACCGCCCACACCTGACCCACCCAGGTAAACAAAATTCCGGCCATTGTTTTGGTTTATATTCAATTAGATCCAGAAATTGCATTAAATGTTGCAACAAAGAAGGGTCATAGCTTGCCTTGAACCAAGGCTACGTTGGAGCTGGAGTGAATCCCACCAGCACTTCATTGGACGCACCATTGATCACATTCTCCCTGGTAAGCACCAGCCCAGACACATCCAACCTGGTGAGCCAGACGAGAGTGAACAGATTGAGGTACAGAGTCATAAGTGGGTGGGAGGAGCTGGGGGTTGAAGATGACGAGAAAGCTGTTGCTAATTGAAGAGTCAGAAGCTGTTTCTCCTTGGCTGAATAGCCTGTGGACCCAGACCTCATTGGTCCTGCTTTTAAAAATAGGATGCTTGTAGTGCATGAAATGTATATGGAATTACTTGGGTGGTCTTCAACAATGTGCAGCAGATGCTAATTCACTTAGATGCATCCCTGCAGTGCCCTGCATGGCACCCTGATGGATATCTTTGTGGTGGGACTGTAGTTCACTGCGTGTGGCAGCTCCAGGTCAATTTGTAGCCGAGGTCCCCATGATAGAGGCTCTAGGGGCTTCTGGCATAGAGATCTGGGGCCCCAGATTGGATCGTACTGTTTCTTCCAGCTTCAAGCAATTGGACTGAAATGCAGACAAGTATATCTTCGAACTTCACTGATCTCATTGGTACCATTAGGTTTGTTTTCCTGTAGATCAGTGGCCATGCTGCGCCAGTGCGCCGTACTATTGGCATGATAGGAATGATGATGTTGACCCTCAGAATAGCAGTACGTGTGTGCACACCCACCAGCACCTTCAAATGTCTGCACATGTGGCATAAAGAAGGCAGGGCCAGGTTGTCCATTCAGCAACACAACAGCTGCAGCCTATAGCAGGAACATCTCAGGACTTGTCTGCATGATTGACACGCAGTATAAATGAGGTGGTAAAATAGGATGCATGATATCGCCACCACATTACTTCCTTGTTTAAATGTGCCATCAACTTTTGGACAGGCACTTTGGTTGTCAGCCCTATTTTCTGCCCTTGCCTAAAAGAAAAAGAAAGACTTGCATTTATATAGCGCCTTTCACGAACACCAGATGTCTCAAAGCACTTTACAGCCAATGAAGTACTTTTGGAGTGTAGTCACTGTTGTAATGTGGGAAACGCAGCAGCCAATTTACACACAGCAAGCTACCACAAACAACAATGTGATAATGACCAGATAATCTGTTTTGTTATGTTGTGTAGGGGGTGATGTTTTGTGTCAGCTTCGCCTCTGACTTCTGAGCGGTTCGAATCGCTCCCACTCCCTTGGTTCTAGACCTTGGACTTATTTGGGGGTTGTGACAAAAGGTGCAGCAGACAACTGAGTTTGATGAAAGAACTTCAATCTTTATTAAAAAAGGTAAAACACAAATAATAACACTCTTAACACTCTAAAGGTGGGGAACACTTTGATACAAGCGAGGGAAATGACAGTAGAACAATACTTCACCCCTCCCAACCCCACTTTACTAGCTAAGTTAGGTTTTGAAGGACCAGGGATAATGCTCACCAATCCATTGACAGTTGGGCTAAATCGCGGTTTTGGGGTTCGCTGTTTATGGCGGTTAGTGTCTGCCGTACCCCATACGCGGTAGAGGACTTCGCCTGCGTATCTGGTCAGTCTTCGCGAGTCCGTTGATGCGGTAGGATGTCGTTTTGGATCTATCTGGTGAGTACCCAATTTCTTTTGGTTAGCAATGGGGTTTAGAGTCTTTGGGAAAATCTTACCCAGGGGTAAGTCAGGAGTAGATTGTAGAGTGGAAACTTTGCGGTTCTTTGGGTTTTTCTTCCCTTGAGTTGGTCTTTGTTGGTCGCAGTGGCCTGCTATTACCCGGTCAGTTGGGGGTAATATGCGGTTGTTGGTTTCTTGAGGCCTTTGGTTTCCACGATGGTTTTAGGCCTTGTCTAGTGTGTCGGTCGACCTCGTGGAGCCGTCGATGACTTGTTGCTGCTTGTTGCTCCGGGTGACTGTGTTGGGACCGTTGTTGGAGGTCCGCCGAGGTGGTATCTTCACAAGCTGGACTCAGGTGTGTCTGAGTGGTGAGCGATGCCGACTTGCTTCCAGCTCGGCTTGTCTACTTCCTTTTCTTCTTCGCTTCTTCTGTTGCTTAACGGGCCTTCAATTATACTGAATTGAAATGGCCTTATCTACCCGCCAAATCTGCTCAGTTCATTGTCTGGTTTTGGCGGGCTCGTTAATCGGTAACGACTTACTAGTGTGTTAACTGGTTGTGAACAGGTCTTCAATCTCACCCATTGAACATGGCCTTATCTACCCGCCAAATCTGCTCAGTTCATTGTCTGATTTTGGCGGGCCTGTTACCAGTAACTGCTCTGTAAGTGTCAAATGGCTTTTGGGATGGCTTGCATCCTGTCGATCTCCTTGGTTGATCACTGGTGATTGATTTTGTGTTTGGTTTTCTAGGCTGGACTTGGTCTTTCTATAGAATGGGTCTGAGTGGGTTTTATTATGTATGTTTCTGATGGGCCCTGTAATTGGTTTTGATGGGGCCTGTATTTTGGGTGGGACTGCTCTTCCCCTGGGTCTATTGTTCAAATGTTAATGTCTGCTGGGGCTTGAGTGAGGTCATCCCGGTTCCTCAGACAGTGCAATTAACTGCAATAACCAAAACTGCATTTACAGAGGTCGAACCCACCTCCTCGTCCCTTTACAGGCCCAGACATGTTTTTAAAATGCCAAAACTTGGTTTTTGGTCTTAAATTCTTTAGGTTAGGCCCAAATGCATTTTTATCACTCTGAGGTAGTTCCAAAGTCCTTTTTCCTTAGGTTTTTTGGGGATCTGCAAATTTTGGAAACCTTACAGTTGATTGAGAGATAAATATTGGCCAGGACACTGGGGATAACTCCCCTGCTATTTTTCAAAATAGTGCCATGGGATCTATTACGTCCACCTGAGAGAACAGACGGGGCCTCGGTTTAACGTCTCATTTGAAAGACGGCACCTCCGACAGTGCAGCACTCCCTCAGCACTGCACTGGAGTGTCGCACCTAAATTTATGTGCTCAAGTCTCTGGAGTGGGACTTGAACCCACATCCTTCTGACTCAGAGGCGAGTGTGCTACCCACTTTTTTAAAATATATTATTTATTGAACATTAAAAACATTTACAGCATCGTGATCATTCCATTGGATCATACAAATCCATTCCGTCGGTCTGCACAGCCATTCCTCCACTACATATTGGGCCAAAAATTCGGCCCTTCCCAGCTGAGTACACAGTGTGTACTCACCTGTAAGACGTCCTGAAGTGCCGGTTTCCTGCATGCACTGTGCATGCGCGGGAAACCGGAACTCCCGGTCTGGTGAAGGGGGCGGTTCCTAGGTGAACCACGTGCGCGGTAGAGGCTGCGCGCACGCAGCAAACTTAGATTTTTTTTCAGGTTTCTACGCGAGGGTAAGTATTGAAGAAACTACGCCATTAAAAAGGAGGCGCAAGACCCGTTTTCAACAAGGTAAGTGGTTAATTAAGTATAATTTAAAAAAAATTTCAACAGGTTTATCTTTTTTAGATACTTTAAAGAAAGGTAAGTTTATTTTTATCACTTTTAAAAAGTATTTCAATTTTTTCAAAAATTTAAATTTTTGTTTAAAGTGGTTAATTTATTTAACTATAGTTATTTTATAAATGTGATGGGTTTTAAAAAAAAATTATTTTAAGTTTAGCTGTTCTTTTGGGGCCGATTTCAATTCACAGATTTGACAGGTCTCCTGTCAAATCTATGAATGAAAGATGGTCTGCTGCCATTGGCTCTCCATGGCCCACGTGATCCCAGGGGACGCATCGCACTAACTGCGCCCCTGGGACATGCACGCACTGCACGCCGGCAGTTGGGAGAGGCCCAGGAGCTGAAGTTCCCGTGGGCCCAAAACACAACAGCAGGCGCGGTAGGTAAGTGCGCGTGCGATCCTTACCCCCGCGGCAAGCCGGAGAGGTGAATTTCTGGGCCATTAATATCAAAACCTGAAGTTTAATTTGTCTCCCATAACATATACTAATCTATTGTACTTTAAAAATTGATCAGTAATCATGGCTCCAAATAATGGAAGTGTGCCTGACAATCCCCCCATCATTTAATCTCCGGCCCTTCCCTCCTCTCATGCTCCTTCCCAACTTTTTGGACAGCTGTTGCTTTCTCCTGCAGCCTCCGGCTCTTTTTCACCTCCTGTTTGAACCTTCCCTGCAGTTTCAGCCTCTTCCTTACATTAGGTTTGGGCCGAGGAGCTGCCCCTTCTCCCTCCTTCTGCCCCTCACTTACCTTTCCCTTTCCACATGAAGCCACTTCACCCCCCACTTCCATGTCTTTGTCCCCCTCTGACTCCTCACTCTCGAGCTCTTCTGTAGCCTCCCGTCCCTACTCCCCAACAGATACATAATCTCGCTTAGAAAGTCTTCCTATTATCACGGTTTCTCCAACAGTGCCACTCCCTTCGGCCTCATATCCACCGCTGACCCTTGCTCCCCGTTTGTTCTCTCTCTGGGACAATGGTGCATCTGCACCTATCTTGCTCCTTTCTGGTGTCTTTGTCTCCCCGCTCCCGTCCTGCTGCCCTTTTAAGGCTCCTGCCTCTTGCACCCTCTCCTTGTCTTGCCCCCTCCTGCTCCCCAAGATGTCCAACTCCCCGTCTTTCTTTGGAGTACTTACAATTACCCCGCACCCCGCTCTCACCTCCTCTCCCCCAGTGGACACCAGATTCTTTAGGGAGAGCCGAGCCGTATTATGGCTCGACTCTGCCCTCGACCCGTGCTGCCCGCTGCTGTCTTTGTCGTTTTCCACCGTACTTGGTGTGTTTTCCACCATGTCCATCCTGTTCTCTGCTCTGCAATTGTCTGCCTCTTCCTGCGATCTTTTCCCCTTCCATTCACCAGCTGTGTCCTCTGCCTGCTCCGCTCCACTCACACCTCCTGCTCCTTCTCCCATCTTGTCACTCATGGAGCTTCCTTCTGCCTCACACTCACAGCGGGTGGGGCCTTTGTGACCCACCCCACAGCTCTCCGCCTTGCAGCTCCGAGCGATGTGTCCAGACTCGCTGCAGTTATAACAGTACAAGTCCGGACAGCTTCTTACAAGATGGTCGTGTCCAAGACAATAATAACAAACCTTCACCTGGTTATCATTCAGTACCTGGAAGTACTGCACTCCTTCCATTGTCTCGAATTTCATGCTATACGGCAATGACTTCACCCCCTCTGGGAACTGCACCTTTACATAACGGGTTCCATCTGCTACCCGCATTCCTGGATAGTATTTCCTCTTTATTGCTGAGCAAATTTTAATGTCGCATGACTGCAACTTTTTTATTAGCACATTGTCTTCAATATAAAGCGGCAGGTTTAAGAATGAGACCACCACCTCTTCAGAATATAGCACAGATACCTCCAAGAACTTATCTCTAACCTTCAAACTCAGTAAAAGTCTTTCCACCTCCTCTCGGCCACCTTGATCCCAACATTCGGCTTTGGTCGGCAGGCAAAGCAGCTTCCCTCGCCACAGTCCTCAGATAATATCCCAAGCTCGTATCTCCTTATCGTCACACTGAACCACCACTGTGTTTTCATTTCCAAACCTCCTGGGGTCCCTGCCCAAATCTTTGGGCCTTTTTTTCTCCCTTCCCCCAACATTTTCTCCCCTGATTAAATTCATCCTGGGAACATTGTCCTCTGAGGGGCCCAGCACTCAGCAGCTGCTGTTTAAGGACCAAAATGGCTCTAAAACCTGAAAAATAAACACCACCAACTTTTTACAAACTCACTCCAACTCCCTGCAGTAATCAAGCACCCAGCAGCACCTGCTCGCTCCTAGCCCCACCCACCGAGAAAGTGCTACCCACTGAGCCACAGCTGACACAGCTGCCTACATTAATACCACTTATAAATCAGGCAGGAAGAAGATGAAAATCCAGTGTGCTAGCCTGCTTTGCTTCCTAATTTCTTTAAACCTGCAATTTAATGAAAGCTTTATTCTACAGTCTCATAGACACCTCTTTAAAATTTACAATATCTCTACAGCATGACAAAAGATTAGTGATAGCCCTCACAAAGCATGTGCAATTGGCATTTGCTGTGGTTCCTCTTTGCTTTTTCCATTCTAAATATTTGGGATTACATAATCTAGGATGACACTCCAGTGCAGTACTGAGGGAGTGCTGCACTTCGGAGGTGCCATCTTTTGGATGATACATTAAACCGAGGCCCTGTCTGCCCTCTCAGGTGGATGTAAAAGATCCCATGGCACGATTTCAAAGAAGAGCAGGGGAGTTCTCCCTGGTGTCCTGGCCAACATCACTAAAAAACAGATTATCTGGTCATTATCCTGAGGTTGTGGAAAGTGTTATATAAATGCAAGTTCTTTCTTTATATATTCTTTGAGTGATGTTTGGTTACATGGTGGGAGTTCAGAGTGTGGATTTTTGACATGCACACTGGCTGCTAAGGGGGATGAGTCAGGAGTGAGAGCAGCCTCATGTGGGTGGAGGTGAGACAGCAACTATTGTGACTGGAGACTTCATGTCTGCTGCAGGCTTTCTGGAAATATACGATATCAGTAGGTAAGCTAATTACAATTGAAAGAAAAGCATCCCTAACCAGTTTGTGGAATACAGGTAGATAGCACAAGAAAACAAGACAGCCAAGTCTAAAGCAGCCAGGACACAAAGACAGGACATGAGAATTTTAAACATGCTAAGAGCCAAAAGCAGAAATCAGTTGAGGCAGATAGATAGATAGATAGATAGATAGCTAGGGATTGAGGCTTGAATAACATCTTATTAGGATATAGAAAAGTAGGCAACCAATTTGTTTTTGAATAATCTGAGAAAAATATTTACGGGTAGAATTTACTGTTGACAATCAATGTTCCTTTTAAGGTGCGCGGCTGCACAGCGCTCTACACCTCCCGCGCAGCCAGCTCACCGGCTTTTCAATGGGAAAAACCACGCATGCGGTTTTGAATGGGCCGCGCAGCCCCTTAAAGGGGCCGTGCACCCAAAAAATATTAAAGGGAACATTGTTGACAATATAATTGTGGGAACATTTGACATTCTTCCTGTTTTTGTCTAGTTTAACAAAACCCGTTTATGAATGTCTTCATTAAAACAGAGAAGAACTTAATACAAGTGTGTTAAACACTTGTACAATGACAGTGCCAACAGTTCTTTCCACCCTTAAGATCTAAACTTCTGTTCTTTTTAAGCAATACTTCATCGCCTATGACGTTGCCCATGGAAAGTCAGGACAAAGCAAATTTCCCTCATTGTGTTATTTTGGAGCTTATGAAGGTTCATTTAGTAGAAGAATTGTGCAGCTGCAGGCATGACTATGTGATAGGTAGCTTTATACTGGGAAAAACCCATTGAGACACTACCTGAAGGCATGCCAAAATGATGATGCCCAAATAAGGAGTGTGCAACATACATAGCAAATTTAATGTATTATAGCTTATTATGCTCTTGTGCACTTAATAGATTACTCGTCATGCCACATCTGGAATATTGTGTGCACTATTGAACAACATATTCTCAAATGGACATGAATGCATTGGTGAAGGTTCAAAGAAGAGTGGCAATGATGATTCTAGGACTTAGGGCTGTAAATAATGAAGAGAGAGTCTCTGAGCTGAAGTTGTTTTAATGGTGAAATGACAATGGAGGAGAGTCATGATCCAGGTCTTTAAAATGCCAATGTGTATAGATGATGTAGATGTAAACAGGCTACTTGATATGGGACGTAGGCAAAGATTTAAAAGGCGCAGGTTTAAAATTAATAAGCCTGAAGTGAGACTCGAGATTAAAAGAACCGTTTTGTGCCTTATAGTATTGAATATCGGAAGCAGCAAAAGTTGTTGAGGCTGAGTCAAGTAATTCCTTCAAAAAGGAACTGGCTATGTGTCTGGTTAGGAATGGGATAGGAAGTTATAGAGGTAGGAAATAGACTAAAATGACCAGATACTGCATGGGGCAACATGCTTCCTGTGTTGTTCGGGTGAAGAAATCAGTCTGGAAGACAGCAGACCAGAAGTGTGTGGGGATGGGTGAATATTCTGGAATTTTGCATGATAACCTTTAGCATCATGGGATGCTGATGTAGAACTTTCTGTCAGGAGATTCTGGGGTCTAAATTTCACATTTTAAGGGCCTAAAATGGGTGCAATGATAACCAATTTAGCAGTACAGAGGCCCGTGTCAGATGTGCAAGGCTGCTTGAGCGACTTCTAAATTGGTTGGGGCCTTTGTTCAGGCGGAGCGCATGCCTCATTTCAATATTGAAATTAAACTCCTGTGCTTAGTTCAGACCCAGATTCCGAAATTTGTTTGACCAAGTTGGAGCTTGCGATCCGCAAGCTTTGACTGGAATTTCCAGGCCTTGAGCAACGTAACCAGCTGTCCTTAAAGGGTCTGCTGGAGGCTGCTCAAAAATGACAAAAAAACAAATAACATTTTTAGCATTTTGTGGAGTCGGAAGGAGCAGGAGCGCTCCTCCTGCCTCAACCAAGCGGCAGCGGCCACTCCTGAATCTGCCTCTGGGCCTTGGGATATGACAAAATTGGTAATGCCCAATAGGCGAGCGCGTCAGAGTGCCCACAGCTCACCTGAATTATTCGGATGAGGGCTGATGATGAATTTACTTTGGTCCACGGGCCCCACTGTTTGGTGCGCATTCGGAATCATGTCCGGTTTGGGGCGTTATTGGAATTTAGGTCCCTAAATGTCCATGAAAGGACAACGTATATATGTGGAAGGAGTAGGTTTTATGTACCGATTGGCCTTTTATTGGTTCCATGCTTTTGTGATTTGGTTCAGTTGAAATTACCGTGATATTTTTGCAGCAAGCTCTTTCTTATGTGAACAATTGTTGAACTTAAGCAAGATTTGATCCTAAAGAAGATAATCTTAAAGCTAATCGTTTCCTAGCATTGTTTTCTTATAAAGGCGCTCAAGCTTTCACAGAAGAGGCCAGCTTCTGGAATGTGTGGTCTGTGTACTCACCGTAATGTTCTCTGCTCTTCACACCATGATTCTAGCTCTACAATTGGGCAGGACTCAAGGAGCAGAGTTAAAATCAATGGTGAGATGACCTCTTGTTGAACATCCCAATGGGTGGCTTGTACACTTCCTTAGTTCTGACCTGTATGACAGAAAACAATATAGAGGGCAACACGGTGGCATAGTGGTTAGCACTGGTGTCTCACAGCGCCAGGGACCCGGGTTCGAATCTGACCTCGGGTGACTGTCTGTGTGGAGTTTGCACATTCTCCCCGTGTCTGCGTGGGTTTCCTCCGGGTGCTCCGGTTTCCTCCCACAGTCCAAAAATGTGCGGGTTAGGTTGATTTGGCTATGATAAATTGACCCTTAGTGTTAGGGGGGGGATTAAATATGTGGGGTTATGGGGATAGGATGGGATATGTTAGGGGGAATTAAATACGTGGGGTTACGGGGGTAGGGTGGGATATGTGTACTGTGGGGATTAAAGCAGGGACAGGGTACTGGATTTGGATGATCAGCCATGATCGTATTGAATGGTGGAGCAGGCTCGACGGGCCGAATGGCCTACTCCTGCTCCTAGATTCTATGTTTCTATGTTTCTATGTTTCTATGTTTCACAAAAGCAAAATACTGTAGATGCAGGAAATCTGAAATAAAAACAGAAAATGCTGGAAATACTCAGCAGGTCAGGCAGCATCTGTGGAGAGAGAAATAGCGTTAACGTTTCAGGCTGATGACCTTTCATCAGAACTGGAAAAAATTAGAGATATAACAGGTTTTAAGCAGGTACAGAGGCTGGGAAAGCATGGAGGGGAGGAAAGAACAAAAGGGAAGGTCTGTGATAGCGTGGAAGGCAGGAGAGATTAAATGACAAAAGGTATGATTGAAGGGATAATTACTAGTCCTAGCCCCTTTAGGGCTACCCCAGATCAGGCGTATTCCCCAGACGTTCACTTTCAACTAAAGTTTGAGGTAGCCGAATCCTAAAGATGCTTAATTGGGTCTAAAGGTCTGGACCATCTCTCCCTAAAGGAAAGGAATAACCTGAAGATGTTACCGTCCTCCAGATAGCACTTTTAATAAGTTTAGCTAGACTGTAATGTTCCGAATATTATGAGGGTCCGGAAAACACCCCCAGAATTCTGCAACTCCTCACCAAAGAGTGTACAGAGATTGAGTTCGCGAGTTTGATACAGAAGTATTATGTGAGATAATTCTAAAAATATATAGATTTATTAAAGAACCGACATGTAATTACAGTAGGTGTTTCAATCGCAACATTAACAGTTCCAAAAAGAGAAAGCTTACAATTCTTATTATCAGATCTTAACTTCGCTACAGTTTTACAGTTCTCAGGGGTAAAAATTCACTTGGTTGCGCCTCCCGTTAGCGCCTTAAGAGGGCGCTAATGGGGCGTTAAGCCGCTAACGCCCGGGCGCAGCGCTGTTTGCGCCGCTCGAGAACTTAACTTGAGATTGTGCGGCGGCGCTAAAACTTACCGCTGTGACCACCTGCGCGCGCAGATTGTGACGTCATTCCATGGTGCAACGCCCTTGGGGCGCCCCGGAGCGGAAATTGAGTGGCGCCCCCTGCCTTACCGCCTGGCGCTTCCAACGACCGGAAGACTGGAACGTTATCAATCGGTGTGGGGCTGGGGGGGGGCGCTATTTAAAGGGGGCCTCTTCCTGTCTTTTTCTGTGGTCGACATTTATGCACCACTCGTTCTGAGAGAGAGAGAGAGATTCGGAGAGAGAGAGAGAGAGAGACTTCTACATTGACTCAACGCTTTGTGAGGTAGTTTTGCCTAGTTCATCCTAACTTTGTTGCTACTTTAGTTGCTGTACCTCATTACTTTTCTGGCAAAGAGAATATGGGGGCTGCAATGATTGGGGGCGTCGTCCTGCTCCAGCTGAATCGGAGGATACTGAGACGCAGACAGAGAGTGGCAATGATGGCAAGACGGAGGAGGGCCATCAGGCGCATGTACAGGAGAGCTTACCCTCCCAGGGTATATCGTGAACAGCTCTCCTACATCCATATGTCCGAGGAGCTGTGTTTGCGAAGGCTGCGATTCAGCAAGGAGGTGGTCACTGAGCTCTGCCACCTGCTGCAGCCAGATCTGCAGCCTCAGCTGAGGTCCAGGACGTCTCTGTCGGTGGCAGTGAAGGTCACAGTGGCTTTGAACTTCTACGCCACTGGCTCATTCCAAGCTGCTGTTGGGGACCTCGCCAATATCTCCCAGTTTGCGGTGCATCGCTGCATCCGGCAGGTCACCAATGCCCTCTTCAGAAGGAGACGAGACTTCATCTCTTTCCCTATGACCCCAGACAAGCAGCGTGACCGTGCTCTGGGCTTTGCGAGGGTAGCAGGCTTCCCCATGGTGCAGGGCGCCATTGACTGCACGCATGTGGCTTTGCGTGCTCCGCGAGAGAATGCAGAGGAATTCAGGAACAGAAAGGGGTTCCATTCCTTGAATGTGCAGTTGGTGTGTGACCACAGACAGGTGATACTCGCTGTCAATGCCCACTATCCGGGCAGCTGCCACGATGCTTTCATCCTGCGCCAGACTACTGTGGCAGAAGTTTTCGAGGCACCGCATCAGCCAGTTGGTTGGCTTCTGGGGGACAAGGGGTACGCATTGAGCACCTGGCTGATGACACCGCTCCGTACGCCAAACACCCCTGCTGAGCTGCGGTACAATGAAAGCCATCAAGCAACCAGGAACATTATTGAGCGCACAATCGGCGTGCTGAAACAACGGTTCCGCTGTCTGGACCATTCCGGAGGAGCCCTGCAGTACTCGCCTGAGCAAGTTTCGAACTTCGTAGTCGTGTGCTGCATGTTGCACAACATGGCAATCCTCAGGACCCAGCCAATGCCACCAGGCCTTGTAGCACCACCAGAGGAGGAGGAGGAAGAGGAGGAACAGGACGAGGACGATGATCATCAGCAGCACCAAGGCAGGAGGGCGGCCCACAATGGTCAAACTGCAAGGGCCGTCCGTCAACGACTAATAGCAAGCCGCTTCTAGGGCCCCTGCCATTGCTACAAACACTAATCAACCCAGCACGCAACCCCTAAGCCGGCCAAGGCACCAACAATTCCAACCACCAGCCATGTATATTTTGAATACAGAAACTTATTTATTTTACAAACTCTGTGTGTGTCAATTCCTCATGACAAACTCATAGAAATAAACACAAAAAAACAGTCAATAACATAACTGGTTCTCACAACCTGGAGATAATGTCCAAAACACTAAACAAAAGTTGGACCATGAACCTCGGCCTTTAATAAAAAAATGACCAGCATTTTGGCACACCTCCTACTTTTTGCCCTTCGAGGGTGATCTCCTTCCCTTGCGCACTTCCCCCCTTCTAACCCTACTGCTCCTCCGTAATGGGACCTCAGTGGCTGCAGCAAGGCTGGTGGAAGGCTGCTGCTCGTCAGACCCTGACACTGCAGATGCCCCTGAAGGACGGCCTCGACCACTTCTGGGCCTGGAGGGCCTGGCTGCAGACTGCACCAACTCTGCATGGGCGGCAGCAGTCTGTCCTACAGGCGGTGGCAAGTGCAGTGGAGAAGTGACAGTGTTGGCAGCAGGAATGCTGTCATCGTGAGAGAGGCCAGCAACTCCCTGCTCGCCCGACACACTGGCACTCCCACGGGGCAGCACTTCAGCATCCGGAGCAATTTGCCGGAGAACAGATTGCTGGCCTGCTGCGGCGCGGTGACAGCCCCGGGGACATGTGCACGAACCATCGAGGTTGGCAGCAGTCTGTGCTCGTGTGGCCTCCATCTGAGTCTGTATGAGAGCAGTCAGAGGTGGGATCACGGCAGCCAGTGACTGAATTGCAGCACTAAGCGTTAGTGTGGCATCCGCCTGTGCTACAGCGAAGTGCTCCACACTCCTTGCCAGTGACTCAATGCAATCGGGCACCCTTCCCACTGCACCCATGAGCTCAGTGTGCATGCCCACCGCCTGGGTGTTCATTTCTGCAATCAGCCGCTCCTCCTCTGCGTCCATTGCAGTAGGAGTGTCTGGCATACTCTCCCTCTGGGGAGAAGGCCCCCGTTCTTCCCTACCCCCCCCATGGCGTTGCTGCAGCCCGCTGGGTCCTGGAGCTTCACCATCATCAGCCCCTTCCCCCCTGCTCCCCTCCGGGGAAGGCGTGTTCCCAGTGTGGGCATGGGCTTCCTCGGGAGAGGGTGGCACTGATGCTCCGGCTTCCTCTTCCTCCTCAGCTGCAGCATCACTCCCAGTGGCAGCTTCAGGGCCCGTCTCCTCAGCTGGTGAATCACCATCTGAAAGCAGGGAGGTACAAGAGTGGCTTTAGCGTGAGGACAGGGTGGCAGTAAGGGAGGAATAAGTGCAGCGAGTTAGCAAGTTGGATTGAAAGTGTCAAAGGCTGGTATTGTGAGGGACAAGTGGAAGGACAGAGGACAAAAAGGTGATGACCTTACCATTGCTGTCCACAACGGGGTCGGCGTCTCCAGTGGCGACGGGACCGATCACCCGGCTTGCCACAATCCTGTGGACGCGCTCCTCCAGATCGCTGAGGGGTTGCAGCTGAAGCCGCCCTCCACCCGTCCGTTGCTGCTGTCTCCGATTATGAGCCAGCTTAGCCTGCAAGAAAAAGGACAGCATCTGAGTAAATATACAGCCATGGTCTTGCCTGATGTGCCTCCCATAGGTGAATAGCCCTTACAATATACAGCCATGGTCTTGCCTGATGTGCCTCCCATAGGTGAATAGCCCTTACTGTATGCAAAGTGTGGAATGTGTGTGTGTGTTTGATGAAAGGGCCATAGGTGTTGGATGAGTGTTGTGCATTGGGGTTTTAAGACCCTCTGGCCATAGAGTGAGGTTGAGATGGAGGGATGGAGAGGTATTGAGAAAAAGCCACTCACCCTGACGACCCGAGTGAGGTCGTTGAACTTTTTGCGGCATTGAACATGGGTCCTGGGCACCATGCTCCTGGAGGAGACGCTCTGAGCCACCTCCCTCCACACTCTTCTGAACTCGCGTGGCAAAGGCCTCCTGCCACTCTCCGGGAACAGCATGCATCGTCTGCGCTCCACTGCGTCAACCAGAGCATCCAAGGCCCGCTCGGTGAAGCGATGAGCGCGTTCTCTCACCCTCTCCATGCTTGGCAGCAAAATGGATTACAGGTCTCTCCAGGCTGAGATTCAAGGCTGCAATGAGCAGGGTGTGGCTGGGGAGCAAGTGGCCCCCCCCGCTTTAAGAAGTGTCCGGCGCCAGTGTGTCTGTGTTCCCTCGCTAACTGGCAGCAGCTGCGCTGCGCTCGTGCGCTGAGTTAGCGCCTCACTCCTTGGCCTTTGCGCCTTAAGAGAGGTGTGCAGCACCTACTTTAGCGCTCCACTCACCTCCCGGGGCGGTAAAAGTGAAGTTTCCTGTCAGTGCCGATAATTAGCGCCAGGCGCTAATATTTGCGTCCGGACGATATTTGCGCCCCAAATGGGGTGCGACCTAATTTCCAACCCTCAGTCTTTATTCCAGGATATCCACCAAAATCAAATACAGTACAATACCTTGATCCCCGAGGTACAAAGAGTTGTAGACTTACAGAGCCGCCTCTGAAGCCTGAGAATCGCTTTGCCCCTTTACAGCGAGACTCCCATCCCATTTGAAAGTTCAATATTTATATCCTTTTTCAGTGGTATGTCCTTTGAAGTTTTCTGCTGATGTAAGCTAATTATCTCTAGTCATTTTTCTGCTGACCCCTGCTATTCTTACAGTCACCTCAGCTGATAGCAATGCAGAATTATGTCTCTACCCCAGGTGTCCCAAGCC
The DNA here is from genome assembly GCA_030390025.1 of Squalus acanthias. Lineage (NCBI taxonomy): Eukaryota > Metazoa > Chordata > Chondrichthyes > Squaliformes > Squalidae > Squalus > Squalus acanthias. The sequence goes on along the minus strand of CM059427.1, from coordinate 58,871,836 downwards.
CACCATAAAAAACGATGTAACAGCAGGTGCATCTATTTGATGTCATTTTTACCAAGGCCTTCTGTTTCTGTCTTTTTATGAAGTGTAAATTAAAACACCTCAACCAGGGTGATCTATGCAATTCTTAGTCACCTCAGCTGGTTGCAATACAAAATTATGTCTCCTGTGTAGGTGTCTTAAGCTTAACACAAAAACAGTGTGACGGCAGGTGTTTCTTTTACTTGATGTCATTTTTACGAAGGCATATGTTTCTTAATTTTATGTGCCTGTTTACGAAGTGTAACTTAGAACACCTTAACAGGATGTACCATTGTGTTCTTTCCAAAGCTTCAGACCGTTGGGAGCCTTTAACCTTCTGTTTCAATAAGGTTATGGATTCAGTGTCAACAACTTATCTTATCTCAATAGCCTGAATGCTGTTAACAATGCAGCTTCTCCATTGTTAGGTTTTTAGATTTTCAAGCCCAGTTTGTCATGTTTTAATAAGGCCAGAATTCTTTCATAGAATGGTGTATTTTTCTGAATAGGTTTTATGGCTTATTCCTTCACATGATGGTGCAAGGCAAAAGGAGATGGTAATGGGACATGTAAAGAAACAAAAGATGGGTCTAGAGGAGGTGTAAATGGGAATAGCAGAATCATCAGCATCCACTTGTCCTCACCTTCCATCCCACCAGCCCTTACATTCAATGGATTATCCTCTGCCATTTCTGTCACCTCCACCGTGATCCCACCACCAAATGCATTTTCCCCTCATCTCCCCTTTCAGAATTCTGAAGGGACTGCTGCCTCCGCGACACTCTGGTTCACTCTTCAATCACCCCCAACACCCCCTCCCCTTCCCACGGCACCTTCCCGTGCAAGCACAGGAGATGCAACACCTGCCCTTTTACCTCCTCCCTTCCCACCGTCCAGGGCCCCAAAATCTTCTTCCAGGTGAAACAATTAACTTGAACTTCTTTCAATTTAGTATACTGTATTTGCTAATCACAATGCGGTCTCCTCTAAATTGGGGAGACAAAATGCAGATTGGGTGACCACTTTGCGTGACATCTCTGTTCACTTCACAAGCATGACCTCGAGTTTCCGGTCACCTGTCATTTTAATTCTCCACCCCACTCCCACTCTTGACCTCTCTGTCCTTGGCCTCCTAGACTGTTCTAATAAAGCTCAACATAAGCTTGAGGAACAGAACCTCATCTTTTGATTAGGCACTTTACAGCCTTCTGGGCTCAAAATTGAGTTCAATAAATTCAGGTCATAACCTTTACCCCCATCTGCTGCTGATGAATCTGCTATTCCCATTTACACCTAGACCCATCTAGACCCATCTTTTGTTTCTTTACTTGTCCCATTGCCATCTCCTTTCGCTTGCACCATCAACCCTTTTGCCATTTAATCTCTCCTGCCTTCCATCCTATCAGAGACCTTCCCTGTGTCAGCTGTGGCTCAGTTGGTAGCACACTCGCCTCTGATTCAGAAGGTTGTGGGTTCATAGTCCCACTCCAGGGACTTGAGCACATAAAGCTAGGCTGACACTCCAGTGCAGTGGTGAGGGAGTGCTGCACTGTCGGAGGTGCCATCTTTCGGATGAGACGTTAAATCAAGCCCCGTCTGCTCTCTCAGGTGGAAGTAAAAGATCACACGGCACCATTTCCAAGAAGAGCAGGGGAGTTATCCCTGGTGTCCTGGCCAATAGTTATCCCTCAACCAACATAATAAAAACAGATTATCTGGTCATTATCACATTGCTGTTTGTGGGACCTTGCTGTGCGCAAATTGGCTGCTGCGTTTCCTACATTACAACAGTGACTACACTCCAAAAGTACTTCATTGGCTGTAAAGCGCTTTGAGACGTCCGGTGGTCGTGAACGGCGCTATATAAATGCAAATCTTTCTTTCTTTTTTTTTAGTTCTTTCATCCCTTCCCCAATTTCCCAGCCTCTGTACTTGCTTAAAATCTGTTATATCTCTAACTTTTTCCAGTTCTGACAAAAGGTCATCGACTTGAAATGTTAACTTTGTTTCTCTCTCCACAGATGCTGTCTGACCTGCTGAGTATTTTCTGTTTTTATGTAGTTTTACAACTTCTATTAGTTTGCAGCTTTAAGTGCACTCCACTGTATGTTTACATTGGATTCTACTTTGTGAGATTTAGTGACAAAAATTGGCCTTGATGCATCAAAGTCAGAATCAGAACTGAATCACCAGAAGATATATGTCCTCATCGAAATCAAGAACAATGTGAATATTTGTCTCAGATTCATGTTTTCAGTGAAAAAGCACAATTTCTGCCTTTTCACCTTGAGCACTTGCATTCCACATTTCTACTGTCCGAGCAGCAGAATAACCTGTATGTTCCATGTAGTATGTGATCACCTTTATCTAAAATGTAACTTTTAATTCCAACAGCCAAGCTGGGAAAAATCTGTATCAGCTGGCTACTTCTATATACTCAGCTGGTAATGGTTTCTCTGTAGTTGACAGTTCTGATTGGCATCCAGGCTGATCTGAAGCATAGGGCTAGATTTTCATTGACCCGTGAAGGCGGGTTTGGAGGCGTGTGGGGGGTTAAAGTTGCAGATTCGGGGGTCCTGAACCCATCCCGCCCCCAACCCGCCTCCATGCCAGTTTCGCTGGAGGCGTAGTTAACAGGCAGTTTTTTGCCTAATCCCTATTTTAAAAGCTGAAATGTGGGCTTCCCGACAGGTCCCAACCACGCCAAGTTAGCGAGGCGGACCGTGGGTCTGCAGGGGTTGGAGGGGTCGATATGTCCGGTGGGCAGGTGAGTGATGGGTGCATGTGTGCAGAGGTAAGTGTGTAAGGTAAGTGCAAAGTGTGGGAAAAAGTTTTACTTACCTTAACTTCCTCCTGCAGGTGTCAGCCCTTCAGTTCTCGGGAGTCAGAAATCTCACCGGCACAGAAAGCAGAATGGCCGTGGTCCTGTCAAAAGTTTCAGCCTCTGTTTTCTGTGCTGGAATGATTTCTAACTCAGCCTGAGAGGAAGGACTCAAGTTAGAAGACAAATTGTCAGTGTTTGACAGCTTCACAGAGCTGTAAAACGCTGATATTTCATCTGTCAAAAGCTCTTGACAGATGAAATGTCAATCTGTGATGTCACCTGTTGCCGGGTGGCCCTTAATTGGCCTGCTGAGCTCGCTGGGCGGGCTCAACAAGGTCAATCAAGTGAAAATGCAATGGGTTGGCCACAAGTCGATGGAGGCGGGACTACAACCCAAAAAGTGGGAGTCCCGACTCCATCACGTCCCCAGTATCAAAATCCAGCCCATTGAGTCCCATTGAAAACAATGGAGCCACTCTGAAAGGTACACAAACATGTCCCTGTAACCTACATCACCGGAATAACTCAGGAGAGAAGAGCCAAGCTAAATGGTGAAAGTCCATGAGGAGGCTCATGATAAATCATGGGGGCGATTTTGCCAGCCCTGGGGAGGCGGGTATGGAGGCGGGACTGCCGAGAAAATGGCAGAATCTGGGGGCTGGTACCCATCCCGCACCCAACCGGCCTCCGTGCCATCTTCCCAGGAGGCGGGTACCCGACCCGTGCCGGGTCCCATCTCCTGGAGGCGGGAAGGGGATTACAGCCACTTAACTGCCTGCTAACAGGTAGTTAACAGGCAATTAAGAGGATTATCCCCATTTTTCCATCAGAGGTGTGGGCTTCCTGACGTCAGGAAACACCACCAGGGTCAGCGAGGCGAGCAGTAGGTCTGCGGGGTTCAGAGGGGTCCAAAAGTGCGCTGTGGAGGTGAGTGATGGGTGCAAGTGTGGAGAGGTAAGTATGTGAGGTGAGTGAAAAGTGTTAGAAAAAGTTTACTTACCTTTGTTTCTTCCTGCAGGCTTCAATCGCTGGGGATCCGGAGGCTTCGGCATCTCCACGGCAGAGATGACAGAATGGCTGCTGCATTTTCCGATGCAACAGCCATCTGCTTTCTGTCAGAAAATAGGTTTGGTGAGCCTTGAGTACAAGAACTCACCAAACAACAGAGAATGTCAGTGTTTGACAGTTTCTCAAAGCTGTCAAATGATGACAATTCATCTGTCAAAAATTTTTAACAGATGAAACATCATACGTTGACGTTCTCTGTAACCGGCTTCCCCTTAATTGGCCTGCTAAGCCCACTGGGTGGCTTAACAAGGTCAATCAAGGGAAAATAGCGTGGGTTGGCCACAAGTCGATGGAGGCGAGACTTAAACCCGACAAGCAGCAGTCCCGCTTCCAACGTGCCCTATTGGCAAAATCACCCCCATAGTAGTGGATGCCTCCGATTTTTTTTTAAGAGATAGGAACAGGAGGAAATACTTATTAAAGTTTCAGCTGTGGCTCAGTTGGTAGCACCCTCGCCTCTGAGAAGGTTGTGGGTTCGAGTCCCACTCCAGAGACTCGAGCACAAAAATCTAGGCTGACACTCCAGTGCAGTACTGAGGGAGTGCTGCGCTGTCAAAGGTGCCGTCTTTTGGGTGAGATGTTAAGCCGAGACCCCATTTGCTCTCTCAGGTGGACGTAAATGATCCTATGGCACTATTTCGAGAAGAGCAGGGGAGTTATCCCTGGTGTCCTAGCCAATAATTATCCCTCAATCAACATCACTAAAACAGATTTTACAGTCATTATCACATTACAGTGTATGGGTGACCAAGAAGCAGGGCAATATCAGGAAGGTAGTGCAGGAGTCTCCTGTGGTCATCTCCCTCCAAAACAGGTATGCCGCTTTGGATACTGTTGGGGGAGATGGCCTACCAGGGGAAGGCACCAGCAGCCAGGTTCATGGCACCATGGCTGGCTCTGCTGCACAGCAGGGCGGGAAAAAGAGTGGTAGGGCTATAGTGATAGGGGACTCAATTGTAAGGGGAATAGACAGGAGTTTCTGTGGCCGCAACCGAGATTCCAGGATGGTATGTTGCCTCCCTGGTGCAAGGGTCAAGGATGTCTCAGAGCGGCTGCAGAACATTCTGAAGAGGGAGGGTGAACAGCCAGCTGTCGTGGTGCATGTAGGTACCAACGATATAGGTAAAAAGCGGGAAGAGGTCCTACAAGCAGAATTTAGGGAGCTAGGAGCTAAATTAAAAAGTAGGACCTCTAAGGTAGTAATCTCTGGATTGCTACCAGGGCCACGTGCTAATCAGAATAGAGAGAACAGGATAGTGAGATTGAATACGTGGCTTGAGCAGTGGTGCAGGAGGGAGGGATTCAAATTCCTGAGGCATTGGAACCAGTTCTGGGGGAAGTGGGACCTGTACAAAAGGGACGGTCTGCACTTGGGCAGGACTGGAACCGATGTCCTCGGGGTAATATTTGCTAAAGCAGTTCGGGAGGATTTAAACTAATATGGCAGGGGAAGGGGAACCTATGTAGCGAAACAGGGGGAAGTAATATGCAGTCAGAAACAAATGTTAGAAGGGTGAGAAACAACAGGGGAAGGCCGAGTAAACAAAGGCAAGAAACACAAAGGGCCATACTAAATCATAAGTCTAAAAGGACAAAGGATGTTAATAAAATAAGCCTAAAGGCTCTGTGTCTTAATGCAAGGAGTATCCGTAATAAGGTGGATGAATTGACTGTGCAAATAGATGTTAACAGATACGATGTGATTGGGATTACAGAGACGTGGCTCCAGAACAATCAAGGCTGGGAACTGAACATCCAGGGGTACTCAACATTCAGAAAGGATAGAATAAAAGGAAAAGGGGGTGGGGTAGCATTGCTGGTTAAAGAGGAGATTAATGCAATAGCTAGGAAGGACATCAGCTTGGAGGATGCGGAATCAATATGGGTTGAGCTGCAGAACACCAAAGGGCAGAAAACGTTAGTGGGAGTTGTGTACAGACCTCCAAACAGCAGTAGTGAGGTGGGGGAGGGTATGAAACAGGAAATCAGAGGTGCGTGCAAAAAAGGCACGGCAGTTATCATGGGTGACTTTAATATGCATATAGATTGGGCTACTCAAACTGGAAGCAATACGGTGGAGGAGGATTTCCTGGAGTGTTTAAGGGATGGTTTCCTAAACCAATATGTTGAGGAACCAACTCGAGGGGAGGCCATCCTGGACTGGGTGTTGTGTAATGAGGAAGGACTAATCAGCAATCTTGTGGTACAAGGCCCCCTGGGGAAGAGTGACCATAGTATGGTGGAGTTCTACATTAGGATGGAGAAGGAAACAGTTAAGTCAGAGACCATGGTCCAGAACTTAAATAAGGGCAACTTTGAGGGTATGAGGCGTGAATTGGCGAGGTTAAATTGGCAAGCGATATTTAAGGGGCTATCAGTGGAAGGGCAATGGCAGACATTTAGAGATCGCATGGATGAACTACAACAATTGTACATCCCGGTCTGGCGTAAAAATAAAAAAGGGAAGGTGGCTCAACCATGGCTAACAAGGGAAATCAGGGATAGTATTAAAACCAAGGAAGTTGCATACAAATTGGCCAGAAGTAGCAGCAAACCCGGGGACTGGGAGAACTTCAAAACTCAGCAGAGGAGGACGAAGGGTTTGATTAGGGCAGGGAAAATAAAATATGAAAGGAAGCTTGCAGAGAACATTAAAATGGACTGCAAAAGCTTCTATAAATATGTAAAAAGAAAGAGGTTAGTAAAAACAAACGTAGGTCCCCTGCAGTCGGAAACAGGGGAAGTCGTAATGGGGAACAAGGAAATGGCAGATCAATTGAACAAGTACTTTGGTTCGGTGTTTACTGTGGAGGACACACACAACCTGCCGGAAATAAAAGGGGTCAGAGGATCTGGTAAGAGGGAGGAGCTGAGGGAAATCCTTATTAGTCGGGAAAAGGTATTGGGGAAATTGATGGGACTGAAGGCTGAAAAATCCCCGGGGCCTGATGGTCTGCATCCCAGAGTACTTAAGGAGGTGGCCTTGGAAATAGTGGATGCATTGACAATCATTTTCCAACATTCCTTAGACTCTGGATCAGTTCCGATGGAGTGGAGGGTGGCCAATGTAACCCCTCTTTTTAAAAAAGGAGGGAGGGAGAAAGCAGGGAATTATAGACCGGTCAGCCTGACATCGGTCGTGGGTAAAATGATGGAAGCAATTATTAAAGATGTCATAACAGACCATTTGGAAAGTGGCGACATGATAGGTCCAAGTCAGCATGGATTTGTGAAAGGGAAATCATGCTTGACAAATCTTCTGGAATTTTTTGAGGATGTTTCCAATAGGGTGGACAGGGGGGAACCAGTAGATGTGGTGTATTTGGACTTTCAGAAGGCCTTCGACAAGGTCCCACACAAGAGATTGGTGAGCAAAGTTAAAGCACATGGGATTGGGGGTAATGTGTTGACGTGGATTGAGAACTGGTTGGCACACAGGAAACAAAGAGTAGGAGTAAATGGGTACTTCTCAGAATGGCAGGCAGTGACCAGCGGGGTACCGCAGGGTTCGGTGCTGGGACCCCAGCTGTTTACATTATATATTAATGATTTGGACGAAGGGATTAAATGTAATATCTCCAAATTTGCGGATGACACTAAATTGGGAGGCAGTGTGAACAATGAGGAGGATGCTAGGAGGCTACAGAGTGACTTGGACAGGTTGGGTGAATGGGCAAATGTATGGCAGATGAAGTACAATGTGGATAAATGTGAGGTTATCCACTTTGGTGGTAAAAATAGAGAGGCGGACTATTACCTGAATGGTGGCAGATTGGGGAAAGGGGAGGTGCAACGAGACCTGGGCGTCATGGTACATCAGTCACTGAAGGTGGGAATGCAAGTGCAGCAGGCAGTCAAGAAAGCAAACGGAATGATGGCCTTCATAGTAAGGGGATTTGAGTACAGGAGTGGGGAGGTGATGCTGCAGTTGTACAGGGCCTTGGTGAGGCCACACCTGGAGTATTGTGCGCAGTTTTGGTCTCCTAACTTAAGGAAGGACATTCTTGCTATTGAGGGAGTGCAGCGAAGGTTCACTAGATTGATTCCTGGGATGGCCGGACTGACATATCAAGAAAGATTGGGTCGACTGAACTTGTATCCTCTGGAGTTCAGAAGAATGAGGGGGGATCTTATAGAGACATTTAAAATCCTGACTGGTTTAGACAAATTAGATGCGGGCAGAATGTTCCCAATGTTAGGGAAAACTAGAACCAGGGGTCACAGTCTAAGGATTAAGGGGAAGCCATTTAAGACTGAGCTGAGGAGGAACTTCTTCACCCAGAGAGTGGTGAATCTGTGGAATTCTCTTCCACAGAAGGTTGTTGAGGCCAGTTCGCTAAATATATTCAAAAGGGAGTTAGATATAACGCTCACAACTAGGGGGATCAAGGGGTATGGCGAGAAAGCAGGAATGGGGTACTGAGGTAGCATGTTCAGCCATGAACGCATTGAATGGCGGTGCAGGCTCGAAGGACCGAATGGTCTACTCCTGTACCTATTTTCTATGTCTATGTTTCTATGTTGGGAGCTTGATGTGCGCAAATTGGCTGCCATGTTTCCCTCATTACAACAGTGACTGCACTTCAAAATGTACTTCATTTACTGTAAAGTGCTTTGGGATGTCCAGTGGTCATGAAAAGCGCTATATAAATGCAAGTCTTTCTTTCTTTCTTTTACTTGTACAGAAAGTAGTCTCCTAGTCTTTCTCTTTTAAACAATGCCACTATGAAATGCATCAGAAATGATCCTTCCACAAAAACATATTAACTCAGTCTGCCCTCTGATCCAAATATTTTCTTTTGTGCAGCCAGAACAAGCAAAAACAATTGACTCCTGAACAAAATACAATTATACTTTATTATTTTTAAATCTTGTGCACTCTACCCTCATTATAATGTGATACTTGAGAGCCAAACATTTTGCATGTGACGATACAATGTTCGCTGTAGTGAATATCCTGGAGCGTACAATGTAATATGAGGAAAAAGTTAGGAGCCAGACCAAGATCCAGCAGACTCGTAAATACATGTAAGGGTTGAAATTCAGCCTTCAAATGGCTTAACTGGTCTTTCTTTGCAGTGAATTTTTACTGTACTACCAGAAACATGCAATTTTCAGCGGAGGGCTTTCAGTGAGATGGGATGTGATACAGCAGATGAGACAATCGGAATGCACCTGCAATAAGGCTGCTGAGTCAGATGTTAATGAGCTAACGAGGCTCTTAACTGCTTTAAGACTTGCATTTCCTTAAATCCAGCTGTGACTAAAGAAAATTGTTTTGAATGGAGCAGAGACGGCATTGAAGAGAAAGCAAGATTAAGTGATGAAGTTCTTCAGGCTCTTGTTCATGGAGTGAAGGAGCAGCAAATTAGCTTTTATGGGAGAAGGGTGCATAATCAACAAGCAGCGAGTGCACCAGGTGTGGGAAGAGATCGCAGAGACGTCAACATGGCTTCAGACAGTGCAGATGGAATGAAGTCAGGAAGAAGGTGTCTGACAATCTGACATGGAGCAACTACTGGGGTAAGCAGTGTGAATTTATTGTGAATTACTGTGAATTTCTCTCCTACCTTCTATGTGAACAGGATAGAAAGTAACAACTAACTTAGATCTCAGTGGACCGCAGTATCACATTCTTGAGCTTCCTGGCCCCTCAAAAATCCAACTCAGAAATTCCAGGCTATTTCTAGAGCGGCATCCAATGATCCCTTTAAGGACCTCTGGTTAGGCTGCTCACCACCTGGTACAAATGGGCAGAGAGTGCATGGTGTACACTCCGTTCATTTGCACTTGAAAATTACAAACGAGGTTCTACAAACAGAGTAGGACCCCGATTTGCATATGAAAGTAGTCTCCTGCCTGCTTCAGGCAGGCGTGATATGCGCCATTTACAGGGAAACTTGAAAACTGTATAAGGCGGGCCTTGGGCATCCAAGGGGTGGCCGAGGATCACCCATCCCTGATTTTTCAGGCGAGAAACGGGTAGGAGAAAATCACCCCAGTATTTTTTCTACATCCTGTACGAGGCCGTGATCATAGCATCATAGAATTTATGGCACAGAAGGAGGCCATTTGGCCCTTTGTGTCTGTGCCGGTCGACAAAGAGTTATCCAGCCTAATCCCACTTTCCAGCTCTTGGTCCGTAGCCTTGTAGGTTACGACACTTCAAGTGTATATCCAAGTACTTTTTAAATGTGATGAGGGTTTCTGCCTCTACCACCCTTTCAGGCAGTGAATTCCTGAGCCCCACCACCCTCTGGGGGAAACTATTTATCCTCAACTCCCCTCTAATGCTTCTACCAATTACTTTAAATCAACGCCTTGTGGTTATTGACCTCTCTGCTAAGGGAAATAGGTTCTTCCTATCTGCTCTATCAAGGCCCCTCATAATTTTATACACCTCAATTAAGTCTCCCTTCAGCCTCCTCTGTTCCAAAGAAAACAACCCCAGCCTATTCAATCTTTCCTTATAGTTTGATATATTTCCTAACGTAGAAAGTCTAAAATGGGACAAATGTTTCTAACTGCACCCTAACCAATGATTTGTATAGGTTTAATGTTCCCCGATTGCTTTTCTTTCTGTAGTCAGAGACTATTTACATATTTATGGACCTGCATTATGTGCAAGTGATAAAATGCTACTTGGGTACAGTTTATGGAGCCCTGTATCCTGGGGTAATTTCTGAAGAAATAAGCCTGCCTCTATGCTATTGCTCTATACTAAATTCAAGGTAGATCTCCGCCTACTGAAAAAGAGCATTTGTTTGAAGGAACAGTGCACTGCAAATTGACAAATCCTGGGAAGGTCTCCTGTCGTTACTTGGAATTACCCTGTGTCAAAAAGAAGTTCAGGACTGTAATGATGTGCCTCCAGCTCTGCTTGATTTTTTAAAAAAATTCTCAGGGTGTTATTGACTCTGACAAGGCTGCACTTATTGCCCAACCCTAGTTGCCCTGAGAAGGTGGTGGTGGGATTTCTCTTTGAACCACTGCAATCTTTGTGCTGCTTCCATGGCAGTGTTAGATTGGGAATTTCAGGATATTGGCCCAGCAACAGTGAAGAATTAGATCACCTATCTCAGTGATAGCCTCCCACTTGAGACAGAACCTCCTCAGTTAGAGCTCCTGTGTGAGGTCCAGGTGGTGTAACTGGTGCCCAGGATGCGGGTGGGTACAGTTGGGTCCTGCTGTTGTACCTCCAATGTCCTCTGGCCTCCCTGTCTTCCCTGTCCTGCCCTGCCCTGCTCCCCTTCCCAGCTTTTTGTCAATACAGCACCATATACTGTGGCCACTTTATGGAACAGAGAGATTAAGGCCTCCCTGTGAAGTTTTGTGTCTTCACAATTATTTTTCCACATAATGTTAACTCTCAACACTGCTTGTAAGCCAGGTTTGGAAATGCTGGTGAAACAATTTTGTAAGAGTTAACTTGTACAATTTGTGCTGGTTTTTTTTTGAAGAAAATACCAATTATCTTCGGGCAAGGGATAATTAGGTTAAATGCTGCAAACTGAATTTTAGACTATCATAGCAAATTTTACAAAGTCCCATTCCCTGCAAGAAGGCTTACCCACCGGGAGCTTATATCAGGAAATCACAGTCAAGCTCTCCACATTATTCCATCCATTTAATCATAGGGATAATGTCCTCCGATTTTCCAGTCGGCGAGGCTCTGCATCAGGGCTATGCATTCATAAATTAACCTTATGCCCTATAATTCAAAAGGGCCACTGCCTCATCCTAAACTTACAAAGACAAATAATTGTCCTCAGCAGTGCAAAATCCTGTATCGTGTCTCAGTTAACAATTTGCAGTGTCTGGAGTTTTGTTTATAAGAAGTTTGTTAATGTATTGGTGTCAGACATTCATGTGATCCTTTTTGATTCTTTTTGATTCATCTCAATGTGAAACGTGGCCAATTGAGAGATAGCAGACAATCTCTATTTACCTTCTCATTAGAATTCCAGAGGATCTCTTTCATAACTTTGTGATCTATTATTACTGGAGTCCATGCTAATGTTCCTTTGATCATAATTGATTGACAGCCCTGCATTCAAAGGAGTTATAAAACATAAGAATCGTTTGGTGTTCAAAGGTTCTAGCATAGCAGCTGAGATCTGTTGCGTGCACAGAACTCTGTGAGCTTATGTGTTTCTTGTGCAATATCTGAACTTGACGGTTCCACCTTGAGACTACATTTAGTTGAACAAGGGGCAAGAGGAGTCTTATTAGTTCCACTGCAAGAAACTGTTTCAAGACACTAAAAACATCCCAATAATAATAGATAATCAAGGGGCTATAGGGAGGGAGGAACTTAAAACAATCTCTATCACTGGAGAAAAAGTACTCGGCAAACTAATGGGGCTAAAGGCTAACAAGTCCCCTGGACCTGATGGCCTGCATCCTAATGTCTTAAAAGAAGTGGCTGCAGAGATAGTTGGTTGTAATCTACCAAAATTCCCTGGATTCTGGAGAGGTCCCAGCAGATTGGAAAACCGCAAATGTAACGCCACTATTCAAAAAGGAGGGAGACAGAAAGCAGGAAACTATAGGCCAGTTATCCTAACATCTGTCATTGGGAAAATGCTGGAATCCATTATTAAGGAGGTAATAGCAGGACATTTAGAAAATCATAAGACAATCAAGCAGAGTCAACATGGTTTTATGAAAGGGAAATCGTGTTTGACAAATTTGCTAGAGTTCTTTGAGGATGTAACAAACAGGGTGGATAAAGCGGAACCAGTAGATGTAGTGTATTTGGATTTCCAGAAGGCATTCGATAAGGTGCCACATAAAAGGTTACTGCACAAGATAAGAGCGCACGGGGTTGGGGGTAATATATTGGCATGGATAGGGGATTGGCTCACTAACAGAAAACAGAGAGTCGGGATAAATGGGTCATTTTCCGGTTGGCAATCAGTAACTAGTAGGGTGCCACAGGGATCAGTGCTGGGGCCTCAACTATTTACAATCTATATTAATGACTTGGATGAAGGGACCGAGTATACTGTAGCCAAATTTGCTGATGATACAAAGATAGATGGGTTAGCAAGTTGTGAGGACACAATGGGCTGGATTTTGTCAATGGGGACGTGATGGAGATGGGACTCCCACTTTTTGGGTTGTAGTCCCGCCTCCATCGACTTGTGGCCAACCCACTGTATTTTCCCTTGATTGACCTTGTTAAGCCCGCCCAGCAGGCTTAGCAGGCCAATCAAGGGTCCATTGGATACAGGTGACGTCAGCCATTGAAATTTCATCTGTCAAGAGCTTTTGACAGATGAAATTTCAGCGTTTGACAGCTCTGTGAAGCTGTCAAACACTGACAATATGATTTCTAACTTGAGTCCCTGTACTTAGACTCAGTTAGAAATCAATCCAGCACAGAAAGCAGAGACTGCAGCTTTTGACAGCTCCGCGGCCATTCTGCTTTCTGTGCCATGGATGTGAGGGACTCCCGCCACCTTAAGGAAGTTAGCTTGCAGGACAAAGTTAAGGTAAGTAAAAGTTCTTAAAACACTTTACACACACCAAACACACTTACCTCTGCACTCATGCATCCATCACTCATCTGCATACCGGACATCTCGACCCCTCCAAGCCCTCCAGACCGACGGTCCGCCTTGCTAAATCGGCGTGGTTCGGACCTGTCGGGAAGCCCACACTTCAGGGCTAAAAATAGGGATTAGGCAAAAAACTGCCTGTTAACTACCTGTTAACAGACAGTTTATTGGCACTAATCCCCTTCCCGCCTCGGGGAGGCGGGTCCCAGCACAGGTCGGGTACCCACCTCCTGGGAAACTGGCATGGAGGTGGGTTGGGGGCGGGATGGGTTCGGGACCCCCGAATCTGCTATTTTCACACCACTCCCGCCTCCAAACCCGCCTCCACGGGCCGGTGAAAATTGAGCCCAAAGAGTCTGCAAAGGGGTAGACATAGGTTAAGTGAGTGGGCGAAAATTTGGCAGATGGAGTATAATGTGGGAAAATGTGAGGTTATCCACTTTGGAAGGAAGAATGAAAAAGCAAATTATTATTTAAATGGAGTGTGACTACAAAATGCTGCGGTACAAAGGGATCTGGGGGTCTTAGTACATGAAACACAAAAAGTCAGCATGCAGGTACAGCAAGTAATTAGGAAGGCTAATGGAATGTTGGCCTTTATTGCAAGGGGGATGGAGTATAAAAGTAGGGAAGTTTTGATGCAACTTTACAGGGTGCTGTTGAGACCTCACCTAGAGTACTGCGTACAGTTTTGGTCTCCATATTTAAGGAAGGATATACTTGCATTGGAGGCAGTGCAGAGAAGGTTCACTAGGTTGATTCCTGGGATGAAGGGGTTGACGTATGACGAAAAGTTGAGCAGGTTGGGCCTATACTCATTGGAGTTTAGAAGAATGAGAGGTGATCTTTTTGAAACATATAAGATTCTGAGGGGGATTGACAGGGTGGATACTGAGAGGATGTTTCCCCTAGTGGGGGTATCTAGAACTCGGGGGCATAGTTTCAGAATAAGGGGTTGCCCATTTAAGATGGAGATGAGGAGGAATTTCTTCTCAGAGGGTCGTGAATCTTTGGAATTCTCGACCCCAGAGAGCTGTGGAGGCGGAGTCATTGAATATATTCAAGGCGGAGATTGACAGACATTTGAACTCCAAGGGAGTCAAGGGGTATGGGGAGAGAGCGGGAAAGTGGTGTTGAGGCCAAGATTGGATCAGCCATGATCTTATTGAATGGCAGAGCAGGCTCGAGGGGCCGATTGGCCTACTCCTGCTCCTGTTTCTTATGTTCTTATTCCAAGAAATTGTAAGAAACATGAAGCGCTTTTGCTGGGCTGTTTGTTTTTTACCTTGAGAAAACCTGAAGCTTAAAAGTGGTAAAGAAACTTGTTATGAACTATTTCTAGATCTTTGTTATACAATTATTGTGCTGTACAATATTTACCTAATACTTTACCTTCTGTAAATTGTATAATTGTAAATAAATGTCATTAAAAATGTTAGCCTGTATCGATGGAGCTCTGAGCATGATATTTTCCATTTTTCAGATTCGACAGGAGATGCAGTGAACCGATACATAAATTCTAGTGTACAGTGTTGCTTTTAAATAGGGTCATTGTTAGCCCTGGGCTACCAAACACCAGTCATATGTTACCTGATCATGAGAGGCATAGAGTGCGGCAAATTTGGGGGTTTCAGATTACGGTGCCATAAGGGAACCGTATGTAAAATATGTTGAGCTGAACTTAGATCTCAAAGAGTTAAATTCACAGGACAACAGGTCTGGCAGATGTATATTATGTTACAGACTGGGCACCTGGATAAGTGTCCAGGAGACAATAGGGCAGAGCTTCTTGTGGTTCGTAGAAATGAGTGCTATGCATGGGCAGCTCACTAGAATAGCACTGGGCATGAAGTCACTTCTCTCTGCCCCAATTTCTTCTTGGGACTAACTTTGATGTCATGGGCATTACGTAGGCTGGCGCTGTGGCCGCTTGTTGGGCGCTGTCATGAGGAACATGACTGAACCACTGCTGCAAACCTTAAAGACCTGTTCCTGATTAAAGTGGTTGCAGCAATTTGGGGCCTTGGGAGGAACAGGGAACCCTGAGTAATATGGGCGCCTACAAATTGCAGCCAAATATCCTGCAGTGATTCTAAGATCCAGAGTGCTTCTGAGAATTATTTTTCCATAAGATAATTGTTAAAGTGGCAGTGCAAAGGAGCAATATTTTGTGGTTGCAATGAAAAAAAGGTTGTATTCTATCAGTTTGACAATAAAAAAGACTGATCACATAAGGGCACCTTGTTCTGAAGATGAGGCCATTGAACAACTGTTTCAGTAAGAAGACAAGAAGCGGGATGCTCTCTTTACCCGCTATGGAAAGAAGGTCATAATAGACGTGGCACATAGGTGATGGCTAGAGATGGCTGAGGCCGTCTACACCAGTAGCACCATGCCAAGTACATGGATGCAATGCGAAAAGAGTCTTAATGACCTCGCCGGGAGGGGGAAAGTAAGTGTGAATCTTTACACAGATTTAAAACTGTTCATGAGCTGGGCGGCAGCTACCTAATGTTTCCAATCACTCAGTGTAATGACCTAGTTGAAATACCACTTTTTTTAAATTTGTTTTTGAGATGTGGACAACACTGTCAAGGCTGTATTTATTGCTCATACCCAGTTACCCTCAGAAGGTGGTGGCAGATTATGCTTTATGAAAAGCCCTTTTGATGTTATCAGGTCTTGAGGTTTTTGTAGTAGGTTGAATGATGGAGAGATGGACTGTGGATGGATGCAGAGTATGTATTATTGGAATATCTTTATTGTAGAGGAAGGTGAAAGAGGGAGGGATGGAATTAAGGGGTTGTTCTGGATGACATGATCATGAGAAGAATTCTGAGATGAGATTTCTCCAGAAGCTTTAGCCAGTAAAAGCTTGACTGCCCTCTAATCTGACTGGAGCCTTGTCTTCCTCATCTCTGATTTCCTCCTCCTCCTGCTCTGCCCACTCCTCTTCTTGCTCCTCCAGGTGGATGCCCCTTTTAATGATGAGATTGTGGTGCACACTGCAAGCCATTATGATATTGCATATCTTCCCCAGATTATATTGCACCTCCAGAATGATCCAGGCTTCAGAATGCCAATCGTGTTCTCAGTGGTCATGTTGGTAGAAGCATGAGCTCCATTATTAATCCATCATAATTGTTGTTCTGTATATTCATCTGCTGGGAAATAAAACAGCTTAACATGTCATATTAAGTTTTGACTCACCAAGTGTTCTCTCAGTCCAGAAATTGAAGAAATTGAAGAAATGCTAGTATGCAAGGCACGGATTATCCAGTACAGGCTGCATTGTTACACCCCAGTTTACGCTATTATACAAGTAGATATGGGGCAGTGCAAGTCAACTCTGATCAATGTAATAAAAATAGAAAATGTTGGAAATACTGTAAGGTTTCCAAAATTTGCAGATCCCCAAAACCTAAGGAAAAAGGACTTTGGAACTACCTCAGAGTGATAAAATGCATTTGGGCCTAACATAAGGAATTTAAGACCAAAAACCAAGTTTTGGCATTTTAAAAGACATGTCCGGACCTGTAAGGGAGAAAAGGCTGCACAGGAGGTGGGTTCGACCTTTGTAATAGCAGTTTTGGGTATTGCAGTTAAATTGCATTGTCTGGGGAATCGGGATGACCTCACTCAAGCCCCAGCAAGCATTAACATTTGGACAATAGACCCTGGGAGAAGGCAGCCCCACCCAAAACACAGGCCCCATTAAAACCTATCACAGACCCATCAAAACCATGCATAATTCAAATCGCTCAGGACCATTCTATAGAAAACCCGAGTCCAGCCTAGAAACACAAAACACAAAACCAATCACCTGTAATCAACCGAAGAGATCGACAGGACGCAAGCCATTTGACACTTAATAAAGTTGTTACTGTTAACGAGGTCTTACAATGACTGGGATTTGATTTGGTTTTGATAAGGCCACTTCAATTTAGTATAATTGAAGGCCCATCAAGCAGTTACAACAGTTCAAGTTCTCCAGTAAAACGGTTCAAGTTCAACAGAATTGAAAGCCTGTGTTGAACAGAAGTCAGGGCTGCAGTTACAGAAGCAGGCAGAAGGCAGTTTCCACAGTTCTGCAAGAAGGCAGTTCCACAGCTCGGAAGAAGACAGTTTAAACAGAGTCAGAGTTACAGCAAGAAGTTAAACAAAGAAGGCCAACAGCTTCACAAACAGACCGACACGCAAGAAGAAACCAGAGTGACTGCCTCAGTGACCATCGGACACCTCGCGGCAACAAGGGCCTTATGAAACCTTTTACTCAAAAGACTCTAAACCCTAACTCTAAACTGTCAAGGATTCATTTGGTGAGCATTATCCCTGGTTCTCCAGAGTCCAACCTAGCTAGTGAAGTGGGATTGGGAGGGGTGAAGTATTCTTCTAATGTTATATCCCTCGCTTGTACCGAAGTGTTCCCCACTTTTAGAGTGATAAGAGTGTTTGTGTTGTGTTTTACTTCCTTGAATAAAAGTCAAAGTTCTTTCATCAAACCTGTTGTCTACTGCACCTTTGTTCACGACCCCTAAATAAGTCCAAGGTCTAGAACCAGGGGCGTGGGAGCGATTCAAACTGCTCACTGAGTCAGAGGTGAGGCTGACCCCCGCACACCACCCCCTACAATACTCAGCAGGTCAGGCAGCATCTGTGGAGAGAGAAACAGAGTTAACGTTTCAGGTCGATACCTTTCATCAGAACTGGAAAAAGTTAGAGGTGTAACAGGTTTTAAGCAAGTGCAGAGGCAGGGAAAGGGATGAAGGGAGGAAAGAACAAAAGGGAAGGTCTGTGATAGAATGGAAGTCAGGAGAGATTAAATGACAAAAGGGATGATGGTGCAAGGCAAAAGGGGGTGGTAGTGGAACAAGTAAAGAAACAAAAGATGGGTCTAGAGGAGCTGTAAATGGCAACAGCAGAACTATTACCATCACCTGCTGTCTGAAAAATGGGAGCAGTGGTTATGATCTGAAATTGTTGAACTCAGTGTTCAGTCCAGAAGGTTATAAAGTGCCTAATCGAAAGGTGAGGTGCTGTTCCTCAAGTTTCCGCTGAGCTTCATTGGAACAGTGTAGGAGGCCGAGGGCAGAGAGGTCAGAGTTGGAGTGGAGTGGAGAATTAAAATGGCAAGCGACCGGAAGCTCAGGGTTATGCTTACAGACTGAATGTATATGTTCAGCAAAGCAATCACTCAATCTGCGCTTGGTCTCCCCAATGCAGAGGAGACCCCATCGCGAGCAGTGAATGCAGTATACTAAATTGAAAGAAGTACAAGTACATCACTGTTTCTCCTGGAAGGAATGTTTGGGGCTATGGACGGTGGGACAGGAAGAGGTGAAAGAGCAGGTGTTGCATCTCCTGTGCTTCCACGGGAAGGTGTTAAAAATTATGAGGGGTTTTGATAGGGTAGATAGGGAGAAACTGTTTCCACTGGCACGTGGGTCGATAACCAGAGGACATAGATTTAAAATAATTGGTAAAATAGCAAGGTGTGGGGGTGGGGTGGGGGGGAGATGAGGAGATTTTTTTACTCAGCTAGTCGCTATGATCTGGAATGCATTGCATTGGGTGGTAGAAGCAGATTCAATAGTAACTTTCAAAAGGGAACTGGGTCTCTATTTGAAAAGGAAAAATGTGCAGGGCTGTGGGGAAAGAGAAGGGAAGTAGAACTAATCAGTAGTTCTTTCAGAGAGCTGGCACAGGCACAATGGCCCCCTTCTGTGCTGTATGGTTCTATGATTTATATGGGAGTGACTGACGCCTCTGAATCCTAGAAGGTATCTATGGCAGAATTGGTAAATTGTTTCAACTGTTAGAACAGGGGTCAGCGGGCGCGTTCGGTGGCGGGTCGGGTGGGAATTTTTTTTTTTGACAGCGGGTCGGGACCCTGCTGTCAACCCGCCGCTGCACGACTTTCCCAAATGTCGGGTCTGTCAGGGCTGAACAGACCCGACACGCAGCAGCGGGGGAGGCAATTCAGGTCATTATGACCTTGTTGACAGCCCATTAAAAAGTATTTTGAGCTCACCTTACCATTTTACGATGTCGCCCACGGGGTCCACGCTGCTCGGGGATCACGTCAGGTAAGGAGGTCGGGAGTTGTATGACCATGGGACCATCTCATTACTTGACAGCTGCAAATGTGCTATAAAACTTCCCATCTCACAGCTGTTCACTTTCCAAGCTCAGAAGCTGTTGCTTACTGTATTTGGAAGACAGATTGACCTTTATGCAGGTTGCAAGTGTTTGGAGCAAACTCTCAATCCAGTGTCACCTCATTGGAACAACCTCTCTTACCATTGACAGATCACTTCTGTCATCTCAAGTTCACCTGCCATCTATTACATCAGCATTGGTGTCCTTGAAACTATCTCACCTTGGTCCTCAAAATCCCACCACGATCAGCCCCAGCACCAGCATCACCAACAACAACACCAACCTTCTCTGCAATCAACTGATGCTGCACAGGACACAGGGCATCAGCATCCGACCATATTGCTGCCCGGGACACCAGGGATGGCCTCACCATGGCCAGATTTACTTCATTTGACGCTGTACACCCTGGCTGCCACATGATGCACCAGGTTGGCACCACCCCACACCAACACCTTAAAGCATCCCTATAATGTCCAAGCCATTCCTTTCAAACTCATCACCTTTGCGGGGGGCACCGTTATGTCTCACCATTTGCTGCATCTCACTAAACCACTTCCAAAGGTGCACACAGATCTGTCCAAGAATGCAAAGTGTTGAAAATAAAAGTTTCAATGTTTGACACCACATTAACAGAAAGTTTACATGAACGTTGCATAAAACAGCCAAGTGCCTACCCTTGTGTGTTGTTAGTTGGTATGATTGCACTAGGATGAGGGTGAGTGTGAGGGGTGGCTAGTGAGATGAAGAAGTGATAATGTAGATAGATAGGGATGGGTGGTGGTGCAAGGTAAGTTGGTGTGAGTAAGGATATGCAGGAGTAGGGTAGAGAAGGCAGAGTGATGGGGATGTGCTGAGTGGCACAGCAGGATGAGGTTGAGTGTGGCTTTGCAGTAATGTTTTGTGATCTACTGAGATCATTGAAAGGTTTGTGCCACTGCAGCCTGGTCCTCCTAATGACATCCCTGCTTGTGTCCTCCTGTGCAATGTGTAACCAGGCTGCGTTGATCTCCTAGGGAGGTCTCTTCTGCCCATTGTAAGGGAAGAGAACCTCCCTGTGTGCAGTGACTCCCTCCATAAGCATATGGAAGGAGTCATGGGACAGCCTGGGTGCAGCCGTGCACCTTTGTGCAGTGCTTGTCAGTGTTTGCAGCACCTCAATGCTGTAGAACACTTACAGCACAACTGCCAAAATCAATTTGCGCATGGTCCCTTTAAGGAAACCGGCTGAAGACGCGTCATCAAATGACGTCATCAGACCCGCTTGCTCTAATTGGTCGGCAAATGCACTGGGTGGGCTTAATAAGCCCAATCAACATAAAATTATTCTACAAAGCGGGCTGGAGCCAGCAGCCTGGGTTGGGACCCGCCGAGGTAGGGGAAATCGCAGCTGATGCTTCAAAATACAGAACTGCACTAGTGGCTTAAGGAGTTTATAACAAGTTATAACAGGAATTTTTAATGTTACACATGGAATTTGCGGTAATGTGCAAAAAGGGCTAGAAGGGCAGGGAGCAATTTTGCATGAAGTGCAGAGGCCACACAATTTCTATGTTAGCTTGAATATGTAAAATTGCTAAACATTACTGCTCAATTTGCGTGTGTGGTTACTCGAACACAAGGAGGAATTGTGACCCTTTAATGTTCAATGCCTTACAGTGAAGGCAGATCTATAAATGTACATTATTTTTTCCCATCTGCCTCAGATGATACTCTTGAAATAAAAAAATAACAAATTTAGGGAATGTACCTTCAATGATGCCTTGAGGCTATACTGTACAGTTATTATTCCCTTGAATTTCAATTTTGACTGGTAAAATGCAATCTGACCATTTTCCTGATTGCCCAGTAGTGCTGACCCTATCTGGAGGGCTATTATCATCAGTGAATTGAATCAAAGAGAGAGAAAACAAAAAGATTAGCACCCTTTGACATCCCAAAGACTGGTGCTTTGTAAGGTGCTTCACTGATTGATTCAAGCTACTTATACAATGTCACTAGATATTGATGTTTACATCAATGTAATTGAAGATTAGACATTTCACTATTATACTGCTCTTGTGAGAGTCCAGACAGTTAAATGCAATTTTACTGTTCAATAGTCTTTGATTTGAATAATTTATTTGGAGTATTTCCAGTACTCTGCTCCATGCTTCTAACCACCTCAGTCAATGTTTTGCAAACAATGTACTTCAATAATTTGTTACAGGGCTTGCCTATATTTCTATTTCATTCACTCATTGCTACTTTACAGTTCAGGGAAAAGCTAAAGTGAGGTATATTTCCCTCACTCAACAGCAGCTTGTCAGCACAGTTTAACTATCACAAGATAATAAACAAACTTTGACTGCCAAAAAGTCATAGAGTTAGAAATTTCAACCAGCTCCATGGGAAGTTTCGGGTAAAGATGTCACTTGCCATATATGCTAGATGGTTCATAGAATCATAGAAAAATTATGACACAGAAGGAGGCCATTTGGCCCATCTTGTCCGTGCCGGTCGGAAAAGAGCTACCCAGCCTAATCCCACCTTCCAGCACTAGGTCCGTAGCCCTGTAGGTTACGGCTCTTCAAGTGCACATCCAAGTACTTTTTAAATGTGATGAGGATTTCTGGCTCTACCACCCTTTCAGGCAGTTAGTTCCAGACCCCACCACCCTCTGGGTGAAAATTTTTTTCCTCAGCTCCCCTCTAATCCTTCTACCAACTACTTTAAATCTATGCCCCTTGGTTCTTGACCCCTCTGCTAAGGGAAATAGGTCCTTCCTATCCACTCTATCTAGGCCCCTCATAATTTTATACATCGCAATTAAATCTCCCCTCAGCCACCTCTGTTCCAAGGAAAACAACCCCAGCCTATCTAATCTTTCCTCATAGCTAAAGCTTTCCATTCCTGGCAACATCCTCGTAAATCTCCTCTGCACCCTCTCCAGTGCAATCACATCCATGTTTGCAGGTTCAAACCCTGTCTATGCTGAGTGAGCTGATCTCAGCTGGTGTGGTGGTAGGGATGCTGCAATTAACGTTGGTACGCATGAGTTAGGGAGGAAAAAAATAGACAGGTTACTGCTCCTGACTGCTTTCTGGTGGTCCCTACTACTGGATGTCCATACATGTGGATGTGAGGTGAGAACAGGATTTTGCCCTGTTAACACCCTGTTAACAAATGCTGGAATCCATTATTAAATGTTGGAATCCATTATTAAGGAAGTGTTAACACGATACTTAGAAAATCTGATTAGGCAGAGTCAACATGGTTTTATGAAAGGGAAATCGTGTTTGACAAATTTATTAGAGTTTTTTGAGGATGTAATTGCTGGGTAGATAAAGGGAAACCAGTGGATGTAGTATATTTGGATTTCCAAAAGGTATGCAATAAGGTGCCACATAAAAGGTTGTTAAGCAAGATAAGGGCACATGGGGTTGGGGGTAAGGTATTAGCATGGATAAAGGATTGGTTAACAGAGAGAAAACAGAGAGTAGGGATAAATGGGTCATTTTCAGATTGGCAAGCTGTAACTAATGGGATGCCGCAAGGATCAGTACTTGTGCCTCAGCTATTTACAATCTATATTAATGACTTAGAT
This sequence comes from Squalus acanthias, assembly GCA_030390025.1. NCBI lineage: Eukaryota > Metazoa > Chordata > Chondrichthyes > Squaliformes > Squalidae > Squalus > Squalus acanthias. The sequence continues at coordinate 58,848,621 of CM059427.1, read as the reverse complement.
GAAGGGACTGAGTGCAATGTATCCAAGTTTGCTGATGATACAAAGCTAGGTGGAAAAGTAAGCTCTGAGGAGGATGCACAGAGACTGCAAAGGGATATAGACAAGTTAAGTGAGTGGGCAATAAGGTGGCAGATAGAGTATAATGGGGGGAAATGTGAGGTTATTCACTTTGGTAGGAAGAATAGAAAAACAGAATATTTTTTAAATGGTGAGAAACTATTCAGTGTTGGTGTTCAGAGAGATTTGGGTGTCCTAGTAAAAGAAACACAGAGAGTTAGCATGCAGGTACAGCAAGCAATTAGGAAGGCAAATGGCATGTTGACCTTTACTGCTCGAGGGTTGGAGTACAAGAGTAAGGAAGTTTTGCTACAATTGTACAGGGCCTTGGTGAGACCTGGAGTACTGTGCACAGTTTTGGTCTCCTTATCTATGGAAGGATATACTTGCCTTAGTGGCGGTGCAAAGAAGGTTCATTAGATTGATCCCTGGGATGAGAGGGTTGTCCTATGAGGAGAGATTGAGTAGATTGGGCCTATACTCTCTGGAGTTTAGAAGAATGAGAGGTGATCTTATTGAAATATGTAAGATTCTAAGGGGGATTGGCAGGGTAGATGCTGAGAGATTGTTTCCCCTGGCTGGAGTGTCTCGAACTAGGGGGCATAGTCTCAGGATAAGGGCTGGCCTTTTAAGACTGAGATGAGGAGGAATTTCTTCACTAAGAGGGTTGTGAATCTTTCGAATTCTCTGCCCCAAAGTGCTGTGGATTCTCAGTCATTGAGTATATTTGAGGCTGAAATAGATAGATTTTTGGACTCCAGAGGAATTAAGGGATATGGGGATTGGGCAGGAAAGTGGAATTGAGATCGATGATCAGCCATGATCTTATTGAATGGCGAAGCAGGCTCGAGGAGCCGTATGGCCTACTCCTGCTCCTAATTCTTATGTTCTTATGTAACACTCATTGGGGTAGATCTTAACTTTGTGCGATAGTGTAAAACGAGTGATCGTGAGTCGGCGGCCCATTTTACATCTCTCCCGAATTTTATTTCCATTGAGGTTTCCGGGCTGCTGCCTTGCTATCAGCCATTTTACGCTAGCACCTGTTTTACACAATGGCAGAAAGTCAAGATCTACCCCATTGAATAATGGGCAAAATGGCAGCACTTGCCTGTGGAACCATACCTCAGGAAGGAGTCAATGGAAAGGGAGAAAATTGGCATTAAAAAACATCCCATAACATTACACTTTAGATGTTATATGTACAATTTTGTGCAATACAATAGAGCTAAAATATTTACTTTCTAACTGCAAAATCTATCTGCTATATGTCATAATTCATCAACCTTTGGATTTCAGTATTTTAATATTGATTGCTCCTGTGTGTAATCTTTAGGGTAATTTTTGGCACCATTGCCCTGAACAACAGTCAATATCAATATATTGTCTTTGACAGCCATCATTATTTGCATATTAGAACATTATTAATGTGTGCCTTATTTGCCCACAAGACAGCCAAAGTGGCAGTTTAAATTGTCTAGGTTCAACATTTCATCATTTGCCATGTAACATTTCTGTATGCTTGACAAACTTTAAAAATGTATTTATAGCAACAACAGGAATCATGAAATCAATAATGAAAATGCTCTGGGCCCGGTCTGAAGTCAGGCATATTTGACATGAAATACAGAAAGGTAAATGACTGGAATTTTAATTGCTATGATCTGTCATGCATTACACAGTACTGTCAACGCATTCACCAATTCAACTGACACAGAACAAAAGCCATGGCTTTTTCAAAAGTTGTTTCTTATACTCTACTTTCTGAATTAGTTTTATAATCCACTGGTGCATGCACTTAGTGTATTGTGGGCACTTCTTTTGCCAACCATCTAACGAAGATGGTTTCACATCTGCTGCTCTAATATGTTCGGGAGCTAGGTCACCCATCTGACTTCCAATTTATAGGTCTACGTTTGTGTTCCACTTCACTCAAGTGTAAAGCGGCAATACAGCTGCACACTTTGGGGTAGATTTTAACTTTGACCATCGGGTGAAAAACTGGCAGTAGCGGATGACTTCAACGGAAAATATAACCGTCTGGGGTGTAGGATGGGCAGCCAATCAGCTACTACCAGTTTTCCGCCAGGCAGTGAAACTAGTCTCTTTTATTTCATTTATGTTTTGGCGGACAAGGCATGGGATTAGAAATGCAATGACGTTTCTAGAGGAATATAGGATTCATGTCATACTAGGTTCAATGTAGATATATACTCCATTAATAGCCTTTGGGTTACTTGCACTGTGCCATGCGCCAACACCGTTTCCTGGCTAACAGGCCTAGCAAGCAACTGGCACCTAAACGTCTGCTCATGATGCTTTTGAGACAACTGCTCAGGGTTTCTCACCCTCTGATTGTTCCTCCCTTTCAATGGAGAACTGCCCAGCATTCACTCAGCATGTTCTCCTAATGGTATGGCTTAGATTCAGAACTCCCCAGCTGGGAAACCATGTTAGCAAGTTGACATCTTGCCACCTTTGAAGGATCTCTCTTTTGTTTCTCCCCTGGAAAGCAGCTCTGCGACTCCTTCGAATGACATTCTCTAATAGAATAATGGCAGTGCACCGACTCTCCAAAGGATTTCAACTGAAGTTCAAATATTCATTCAGTAGCACATAATTCCAGATTAAAGCACTGAACAAAACACAAACTTTACAAGCAATGGTACTAAAATTTGGCAGTATCGTAGGTGCAAAGGCTGACACTAATAGCAAAAATATAATTCTGTCTACAGAATGCTTGCTACCCCAATCCTATTCAGTTGGTAGTTTTACTTAGACCAAACTGAAGATTTTTCCATGACTGTCATTAGTTCCACTTCAACATGGGCCAATAAGAGATGCAGCTCCGACAAAGTGGGCGTATCATTTCAAAGGTTTATTCCTGACTTTCTTCTGTGAGAAACGAGCCAATTGAAACAAAACATGTGACTAAGACTAAGTCAACCAATTATAGCGATGTAGTCTTTTTCATTATTATCTAGATGTAAAGAATATCTGCCAAAATGAGAACCTGAACAGATGGGTTACGTATGTTTAACGATCTGGTTCAACCCTTTTCTGCTCAGCTAAACAGCAACTGAATGGTCATTTGGTGAGAACTGAATGAGAGACTGGAGAAGAGGAGTGCAGAGGGTAGACACAAAACAGATTTTAAGGCTATCATTAATTTCAGATGCTTGATGTGAAATCTTCTTGCAGTTCCAAGTAAAGGCAGAATTGCTAACAAAAAAAAGTGCCCTTTAATACATTCAACAAGGGCAGGTAGGGTGAAGAAATTAATGGGAAAATTGGCATAACCGATTGGAGATCGACCCTGAATTATACCATTTTCTTGGCAAGTAATGTCCTGCAAAATAGAAGCAAAGATTAGATTGGTTAAGTGCATGAAGTAAAAAGATTTGAAGAGAAATAGGAACAGGATGGATAAATGTGATTCGAACTATTTGCTTGTGTGATGGGTAAACGTCGACATGAACTGGTTGGGCCAAATGGCCTGGTTCCAGTTTGTAACTACTATGAATTTCTAATTGGAGGAAAAAAGGCCCCATTTTTGAGAAAAGAGCCATTAGTAGTACTTAAAAAAATATAGAAATACAAACTCAATTTAGTACAATACATAAGAAAATGCTGCCAATAGAATGACTTTGAATGCTGCAGAATATGTCATTTGTAATTTAAAATAGAATTATACTCATATGAATTGCCATATAATCTAGTTATGATAAAATGGGAGATAGCTGTACTCTAACTGATTTGTATTACTTTCTGTTGCTGTATTTTGTGCTTTAGTACTGCAGGACAGGCACAATCTGGGAAAAAGACATTTATGTCGGATTTTCCCTGCAGTGACATCATGAAATTCTAGTCTTGTGAGATCATGAATAGGGAGCCTACTGTCGCCTAAATGAATTCCACACTCCTTCCACAGAACAATATATTTCTTGTTTAGAGATTTAATTATAGCTATAAACAAGATGATATCACATGACTCAAGCCAACATGATATTGTACTCCATGACTCTATCTTGTATTATAAAAATTTAATTAACTGTTTAATACCCGGAAAATATGCTTTGGTATATAAAGGATAACACATGGAGTGGAAGTTGTTAATAAGCAGTAACAGATTGAGTGCCTGAAGTTATGCTAGAAATACAAGGGGGGATGATTTTAGTATCTGATACCATGAGTATCAATAATATCAATGACCATGGCTGGAATTTTGCCTACCTGGGCTAGTACAGTGTGGGTGGTGTCCGTGGTGGGTCGCGACCCTGCTGCTGGCTCCATTCCGCTATTGAAAACGAACCTACCTTAATGGGGCCTATTAAGCCTGCCCAGCGCGTTACCCGGCCCAATTAGATGGAGCGGGTCTGGTGACATCATTCATGAGGTGTTTTCAGCCGGGATCCTTAAAGGGACCCTGGCCACATTACATTTGAAGTTTAATCTAACAATGTGGGTGTTGAATCTTTACACTACAATAATATAATAAAAGTTATATATGAGTGACAAAGAAATATTTAAATAATATTATCATTAAGTAATATGACGCCATCTACAAATACGATCAAGAATTAATTGGGAGGTTATTGGTGCTTTAGTCACAAATCTATAGTCCTTTGTATCAGTAGTAACTGGTACAAATAAAAGATGTGTGTATATGTAATATATAAAATAAGCAGATTTTAAATGTAATTGTAAAGGAGTGGATTTACAATCTTATGCAAGTTCAGCAGAAGAGCTGCGGAAACCCTGACAAACAGTGTAAATGGTGCTTACAATGTGTTTCTGGGATTTCTGCAGCTCTTCCATTGAAGTTAACAATGGACAAGTGAGAGAACTTCTGCAGAAATTCACCCCCAAAGTCTCAGACTGAAAAATTAACTTAGTCATATTTAGGGACTGAAAGCAAATTGAACCAGTGGAATGAGTGATGAGAATGAAATTGTTATGGTTGATGACTTGATTTAATGTGTAACTGGACAATCACAGTATACTGTGAGAAAAACCTGACCAGAAACAACACAAAAATGTATTTTAATAGTATATGTCATTTTTTATAGTGCAGACCAATTCAGTGCAATTACTGTTGAGTTGGAAGGCAACAGCCGAGAATGGCCAGTGAAAAATGTATTTCCCTCACCATCCAGGGTAGCACTTGCATCCCTTCAGGAATTTCTGAATTAACATTTACCAGTAGCTTTTCAAGTAGAACAGAATCTCCATCAATCTGTTAGCTGATGTAATCAACATGTTTTTATTTTGGTTTGTTTTCCATGCTGTCAAGTAATCAGCTGGAGAAAAGGCCATGGAACTCCTGCCTCAGGTTGACAGACATGGTTCCCGAGCTGCGTGAATCCCTTGGCCATGCAGGGAAATTTAAAAAGTAAGTGAAAAAAGCTCTTAAGTGCTTGTAAACTACCTGATAATTATCTCAATTGGGTCCCCTGCCGCTGCTGGTCGGGTCGGTTCCGCGATGACAGACATGCCTGGGGGAAAGGCGCGTGGGAGCAAGATGACAGTGGGTTCCCCACCAGTTGTCAAAAGTAACAACTTTCCCACCCGACCAGCCACCGATCTCGTCCGCTACCACCCCGGAAATTTCAGCCCCTTGTGTTTGGAGAGGAGAAATTGTCCAGAGTTCCTGCATTTGATTGCTATCCAGTGACTCCTGGTAATGCATGTGTGTGGATGTTGGATGAGGACAGAATCAGCTTTTGCTGTGATGTTCACTGTGGGCAAATAGTCTGGTGACAAACCTTGTCTCGGCTCAGACGCGAAGATCAAGTACCTTGGACAAGGTACTAGAGGGTGACATGAACCCGTGCAACTGTACACCAGACAGGAGTCAACGCCTTTAGGATAGGAGGAGGAGGGAAGAATGGTGGAATAGGAGTATTTTTTTTTTAATGAAATTGATGTCAAACCTTGAATGTGCAACCTTGACAACCAAATTTTAGAACCTAGAGCAACTCCTCACCATCTGTGCCACAGTCTTACCAAAAGAGGTCAGAACCAGGGATAGATACAACTTTGTTTGCCACCTGCTCCAATAAGAATAATTCACAATAATTAGCATGTTGGACTAGCAATGCCAATGAGAGATGAGATGTGCCCATAAGTGAAACTGGTAAATTCATGAATGGATTATGGTCCGCCTCGCAGCTTTTCGTTATATTTCAATGCTGGTTCATGCCATATTCTATTTGGAACATTACTGAATCTTTTCAACAGAACAATAGGAATGTTAATGTTTTATACTTTAGTTATTATTAAAATGGAAGGAAGGGAACTGTATCTTATATTGTTGTCATAGCATTGTGATGTCATATCAGTGGAAAGGTAGGGGAATAATTGTTCTTGTTGCTATGTGTAGTAACATTGTAAATTCATTCCAAAACATCATGTACTCATTGTGACCAGATGAGTTCTCATCCTATGATTTTTATTTCCTTAGATATTTAGCCATGAGTATTATAAACTCAGCGGGGTAGATTTACATCTTTATTACCTGAACGTTAAGCATCACTCGGCTGGGATGCAGAGTGGAAAATCTGGCAGGGAGGATTGTACACCAGTAACAGAACCCGGTGAATTTTTTTTTGCATTCACTTTCATGGAAGGAAAATCAAGCAGGCTCTGTTGCTGGCATGTGATGCTCCCCTCCGCATTTTCCTTTCAGCGCTCCACTCAGATGATGCTTAATGCCCAGGCAGTAAAGACCAAAATCTACCCCAGCAGAAGTAAGATGTTACAAAAACTGATTTTTCCTATTTCTTTTCGTGGCTCAGTGTGTAAACATACCAAGCTGGATTTTCTGATTCCTCAAGATCTCTGGGGGAAATACATTGAGACAGGACTACTGCCATCAGCATGAGCCTGCACTGATCCTGCTGAATTTTGTGAGGACACATTTTGCAGAGCAATTATAGTACACTTGGCCAAATACAGCCAAGCACTTCCTGCCCCTGCTGTCGCTTCCGGTAGAAAATCACCATCGTCGTTCTGATTGGTGGGCATACGGCATTATGTGCCCCTGCTCAGATTCTCGTACATGCATGCACCCTCCCCCACATCACCCAACGTCAAGCACAAAAGTATCTTTTAGAAACGATAATCAGGGACAAAATTATCAATCACTTGGACAAGTGTGGATTAATTAAGGAAAGCCAGCACGGATTTGTTAAAGGCAAATCGTGTTTAACTAACTTGATCGAGTTTTTTGATGAGGTAACAGAGAGGGTTGATGAGGGCAATGCAGTTGATGTGGTGTACATGGACTTCCAAAAGGTGTTTGATAAAGTGCCACATAATAGGCTTGCCAGCAAAGTTGAAGCCCACAGAATAAAAGGGACAGTGGCAGCATGGATATGAAACTGGCTAAGTGACAGGAAACAGAGAACGGTTGTTTTTTGGACTGGAGGAAGGTATACAGTGGTGTTCCCCAGGGGTCGGTACTAGGACCACTGCTTTTCTTGATATATATTAATGACATGGACTTGGGTGTACAGGGCACAATTTTAAAATTTGCAGATGACACAAAACAGTGAGGAGGATAGTGATAGACTTCAAGAAGACATAGACAGGCTGGTGAAATTGGCGGATACGTGGCAGATGAAATTTAACGCAGAAAAGTGCGAAGTGATACATTTTGGTCGGAAGAACGAAGAGAAGTAATATAAACTAAAGGGTACAATCCTGAAGGGGGTGCATGAACAGAGAGACCTGGGGGTATATGTGCACAAATCGTTGAAGGTGGCAGGGCAGGTTGAGAAAGCAGTTAAAAAAGCATACGGGATCCTGGGCTTCATAAATAGAGACATAGATTAAAAAAGCAAGGAAGTTATGATGAACCTTTATAAAGCACTGGTTCAGCCTCAACTGGAGTATTGTGTCAAATTCTGGGCACCGCACTTTAGGAAGGATGTGTAGGCCTTAGAGAGGGTGCAGAAAAGATTTACCAGAATGGTTCCAGGGATGAGGGACTTCAGTTACGTGGATAGACTAGTGAAGCTGGGGTTGTTCTCCTTGGAGCAGAGAAGGTTGAGAGGAGATTTGATATCATGATGTGTCTCGACAGAGTAGATAGAAACTGTTCCCATTGATGGAAGGGTCGAGAACCAGAGGACACAGATTTAAGGTGATTGGCAAATGAACCAAAGGCGACATGAGGAAAAACTTTTTTATTAGGATCTTGTTAGGATCTAGAATGCACTGTCTGAAAGGGCGGTGGAGGCAGACTCAATCATGGCTTTCAAAAGGGAATTGGATAAGTACCTCAAGGAAAAGAAATGGCAGGGCTACGGGGAAAGGCTGGGGGAGTGGGACTAGCTGAAGTGCTCTTGCAGAGAGCCGGCACAGGCTCAACGGGCCGAATGGCCTCCATCTGTGCTGTAACCATTCTCTGATTTCTATGATCAGAAGATCCAACCCACCATGTACCGACCCAGACAAATCAAGACTATTCCAGGTTCAATCCCTGGTCTGTCTTAAGGTAGCTGATCTCAGTTTGAAAATATTGGTGTTACTACAACCGGCCTCATTTAGAGAGGGCACTAATTGAATAGAATTCCTACTTCCATTGCTAACAAGTGACTTTTTTCATTAAAGTTCATGATTGTGGTGAGTGTGGCTAAAACCAGGAATAGGCTTGCCTGTATTGGGTTTCAATATAGAATAGCCGACTGAACTTCCTACACAGGCTCACCTGTGAAGAAAACTAGTTGAATTAGATCCTGAAGAGCTGCTGGGACCTGTGAGGTCCCACCTGGTATAAGACGTTTGGAGTGGAAATGAAAATGGAAGAAAATAGGAGAGAAAAAAACCATTGTCTCCTTCTTTATTCGAGAAAAATCTTTGAAAGTGCAAAGGATGTCTCGTCTGACATTTTTGCTGCACTTTTTTTAATTGGGTGGCATAAGAACATGACATTTGTAAGGAAGACAGATGCTTCGGAGGCTGAAACTGGTGGCTGCCGAACAGAAATACTTGGAGAAGTTGTACTAAGATATAACAGAGAAGTCACAGATTTCTTGTATCTAATTGAATGCTTCAACAATGCTAGTACATTAAATAAATAATTAATATTTACATTTATCCAGTGCCTATCACGTCAAAATTTTTTGAGAAACTTCACATTTTTAGGATAGGATTTCCGCTGGAGTCACCCTGGATCCCCGGTGCAATTCCAACATGCAGGAGTAGCAAATCAGTCAGGGAGCCACTTCATGCTTCTCCGTCATGTGTGGGATTTTCCGTTGGAAGTGACAAGGATCTAGAATCTAATTTGGGTGGCCAGATTCAAATGAGATGCAGATGATGAAATATATTTGGGAACGTATGTCCCGTCATTTGTGCCCCAGTAACGCTGATTCCCAGGAACGCCTGAGGGTTCTTGATGTCCGGGGTCGCTGTGGGGAGGTATTCAAATGTTAAAGGGCCGCCATAGCCTATGCAACCAATCACAGGGCAATTGATTGCAAGGGCTAATGCTGGAGCAGTCATCCGAGGCAAGTCTTAATCATTTTCTTCTCCATCCTCCAGGTGGGGGTCCCAAATTGGGATGGGGATCCTGCCAGGAGCCCGCCAAACAATATTTAAATTTCCTAGACCCCAGAAAATCAGACGGAGTCAGGGCAGGCCATTGGGGTGGGTGGAATTCCAGCCCGGCCAAAGTTGCTGTTGAGTGCAACGGCTGTTGTTCTTTGGGAATTGTTATTATTTTCATTAATGCTCCTCCTGACACTACAAAAGTCAGCCCCAGCAATGCCCAGCCTTCACACGGCCCTCCCCCTGACATCCCCTCTCCTGCCCCTAAACCTACCTGTACCGGCTGGGCTCTGCCCTGAAGCCGTTGGCTTTTCAGCCCGTTCCAATCAGCGAGCTGCTTGAAATGCATGAGCAGTTTGCTGATGGTACGGAAATCAGGCCCAACGATGAAATTTGTTTGGGCCTCGGACCCATTCCATCAGGTGGGCTGCGGGTAAAGAAAGCATGAGGGGAGGGGGGCGGGGGTGGGTGGAGGAAGATTTCCTCTACAGTCGCTATTTGTAAAGAAATTGGGAACTTATTGTCAATATTCACGCTTATAATTTTGTTACAAATGGCAAAAGAAGGAAATCTTCCCCTATTATAGGATGATAGGTTAAGAAACAAGGGGCAAGATCTTAGGTTAGTTTGACAAATTACTAGTTTGGGTACATACAAGCACTTCCTACTGTTTTAATTCTATACAGATACAATGAGCAGGAAGACACTATGGGGGTGATTTTGCCAATGGGGACGTGATGGAGGCGGAATGCTGCTTGCCGGGTTTTAGTCCCGCCTCCATCGACATCCGGCCAACCGACGCTATTTCCCCTTGATTGACCTTGTTAAGCCCACCCAGCGGACTTAGCAGGCCAATTAAGGGAAAGCCGGTTACTGGTGACGTCAGCGAGTGACATTTCATCTGTCAAGAGCTTTTGACAGATGAATTGTCATCGTTTGACAGCTCTGTGAAGCTGTCAAACACTGACAATCTGTCTTCTAAGTTGAGTCCTGGGACATCGGCTCAGTTAGAGATCTGTCCTGAGCAGAAAGCGGAAGGCTGATGCATTTGAGAATGCAGCGACCATTCTGCTTTCTCTGCCGGTGAGATGAGGGACTCCCGAGACCTGAAGGGATGAAGCCTGGAGGAAGAAGCAAAGGTAAGTAAAACATATTAAAACACTTTACACTCACCTCACACACTTACCTCTGCACACATACACCCGTCACTCACCTGCACACCGGACATCTCGGCCCCTCCAACCCCCGCAGACCCACGGCTCGCCTCGCTGACCCTGGCGAGGTTCGGAGCCATTGGGAAGCCCACACTTTAGGTGGCAAAGTAGAGATTATCCAAAAATTGGCACTAATCCCCTTCCCACCTCGAGGAGGTGGCTCCCAGTGCGGGTCGAGTATCCGCCTCCTGGGAAGATGGCATGGAGGTGGGTTGAGGCAGGATGGATATCCGCCCTCAGATTCTGCCATTTTCCCGGCAGTCCCGCCTCCATACCCACCTCCCCAGGGTTGGCAAAATTGCCCCCATAGTTGGAGCAACCATTTTAACAGAGTCAGCGTTGGTGAAGTGGGTAAAAAGTAGAATGGATACAAAACAAAAAGTAGATGTTCATTTAGCATAATGTATTTGTCATTTTTTTGACCTTGTGCTGCTCTGCATCAGTTTTCAGCTAGTATTATTTACAACAGGCCATTTGCCAACAGATATAATTAACATGGCTGCATAGCTTTGTGAATAAAAAGATGTAACTATACAGTATAGTCAACCCAGTTGTCTTTATTTACAAAGTAGTTTGTTTCTCTCTGTGTCTCTAGTAAGCAGTTCCATTGTAATTAATGCCTTTTATGCATTCCAAAAGCATTTCTATTTCTAGCCTTTTTCTCCAATTTCATTGCACAATGCAACAACAACAAGGAGCCAAGGATAGAGAAATAATGTTATCACCGACTTGACCCAACAGTTGTAACCCATGAGCAGAATATTAGGCCAGGGTTACAAATGGAATAAATTATGCATCCCATGGCTCCCTGGTGAATAGTTTGTTTAGACCACATGAAATGTTTATTTAAAACTGGATTTTTTACATTTTTATTAATTCCTTGTTGGATTTTTGCTTTACATGGAGCATGGTTTGATCTTAGAATGCACACATGGAAACACTTCTGAATGTACATGTTATTCCACGTATGTCCCTTAGCCCAAGAAACCTCAAGTGTGGTGGTCTTTTAGCTTTAAAACCCTTGCATGGAATCACAGAAATACTCGTCAGTGACAGGGAACCAAGTTGATTCTCGATTCTATGTGGTCTATAGAAAGGGCAAATATTACCTATGTTGGCCATGAATGCATATTTATATGCAGTCAAATACAATAATGATTACATGCCTAATTTATGCACATATTCCTAGTTGTATAGGTAATACTGAATGCTGACTGTAATTACTTGGAAACCTTCTTGCTACTAAATTCACAGCACTGATTTAATACGAGACTAAAATAGCTCCAAAATTGATGAACAACAGGTTTGTACTGCTTTACTTTGTTGATGTGGTTAGGAGCTACAAGAAATAATTTATCTTTTTGACAAGAATGGTATGGTTAAATTTCTCCTCTTCCCTTTATTTGGAAGGTGGATGCAGTTAAATTTGCTCTTTCCCTACTACGAAGTAAATAACAGAAGTAAGAAACAACAACAACAACAACTTGCATATATATAGCTCCCGTAATGTAGAATAATGGCCCAAGGTACTTCACAGAGGCGTAAGCAGACAAAAACAGCCAAAGACATATTAGATTGGGGCGACTAAAAGCTGGGTCAAACAGAAGGCTTTTAAGGAGAAGATGGAGGAGGAAGAGGCAGAGGATTCGGGAGGGAATTCCAGTGCTTAGGACCTAGGCAGCTGAAGGCATGGCAGCCAATGGTGTGTCAAAAAGAGTGGGCGATGCACAAGAGGCCAGAATTGGAGGAACAAGAAGTTCTTGGAGGGTTTTAGGGCTAGAGAAGGTTATAGAAATAAAATGGGGTGAAGTTATGAAAGGATTTGAATACGAGGATGAGAATTCTAATTTGGAGGCATTGGGGAACTGGGCCAGTAAGCACGGGGGCGATGAGCAAGCAGGACATGGTATGGGATAGGATATGAGTGGCAGAGTTTTATGTGAGCTGAAGTGTATGGCGGGTGGAGGATGGGAGGCCAGCCAGGAGAGCATTGGAATAGTCGAGCTGAAAAGTGACAAAGGCATGGATGAAGGTTTTGGGTACAGGGTAACAATTCACCAACTCATCAAGTCATGGTAAGACATCCTTGACTAATTATTGGACAAGTAAAGAAAAGCTCTGACAATTTCCAAAATGAACCAAAAAAAATTGGTTTTATTAATCATGGAAAAATTAAAGCAACAGCCCAAATTACAGGTTTGAATTATATTCCAGTAACTTCGGCATACTTTGCTCCAGGTGCTGCAACGATAGGTTGTGAAGTTGCAGTATCAGTGGAGCAGTTCGAACATGTTGACAATATAAAACAGTTCCATAAAAGGCTCTGATCTCTATCTGGCCAGTCCCAATAACCAAGACCACCTCAATTGGCCACTTCAAATATCTGTTCAATCCTCCCTTAAATTTTTCCACGCTATCTGTCTCCACTGCATCCTTGGGCAATCTGTTGCACGCATTCACCAACCCTTGCAAAAAGCAGTTAAAACTAAATTATCTGTGCCCCTTCCCTCTTCTAAGCTTGAGTCTATATCCCTTAGTTCTAGAGTTTGTGGCAACCTTGGAACAAATTATCGGGGTTCAATTTATCTAACATTGGCCACCAACGGGGGAGTGCTAATGGCAAGATTTACATCATGAGATATTTGTACGTCATGATGCAATTCTCTAGTGTCAACTCTTTGAGGCTTGAATTGGCAGGCAACACTAAGGGGTGACAGGATAGCTATTCTGGTGCTGTATTGGTATGATGTTTATACTGCCAGCATGTTTGACTGAAACAAATTCAGATCCCATAGTTCCTAAAGCAAGACTGTATGCTGGTCTTTTTACCTGATCATCCACATCAGCAGGATTTAAATTTCATATCTTATTTTAGGCTTTTATCTGTCCTCCACTTAGCCTTAAATAAAGTCTTGTGTAAATGGGACTCGGGAGACAGTTTGTAAAATATAAAACATAGGGTTGCGCAGGTGAACAGGTTCAGATATAGCAGAAGCTGCACTTTTACTGGTAAACCTCAAGTCCTTAGTCTGCTATGGGACTGTGTATGGAGAAGTGTTACCTGACATGCTTTTATGGTTCTTTAATGCAAAGGATTTTAAATGGAGATTAATTTCAGCTTTTTTGCTTGCTCAGTACTTGCAAAACTAAACTAATTCATTTTCTTTCTCTTAATGATCCTCCTCTCTGATTACTGTATGGTAATCTAATCGTGCTTATGATGGTATCTAAATCATGCAGACTTTAAGGTGATTGGAATTGCTCTGTGTATTAAAAACCAATTTCAGAATAATAATGAAAAGTAATTGTGGAAAATTTTCAATTAATATTTTGCTAACAAAAATGACTTTTAAAACTTTGGGTTTTTTTTGCCAATTAATTCTGGTTGAGGAGATAAATCAAAGGAAGCTGATTTTTTTTTTCCAGGAAGGGATTTTACAGCCACGGGCTGGTTTCTTAGCAATAGCCCCACAACGGGTCATGGGCTTGAGACCCCTGCCCTCTCAGAGGAAGTTCCTTAGGTGTCTTTTACACATCCACTCTCTAGGTCTGCTTTGTTAGAGGTTGAAGCTTGTCGGCTGTCAGCTCTGTCCCTTAAGGGGTCCTGACAGATCATGCTAGGAAAAAAAAAAATCAATTTTAAACTCACATGCCCCGATGGGTGCCAAAGCTGCTTCACAGAACCTGAAAGATGGCTGAGTCGACAGGATTTGACTTCCAGAGGTAGAAAGGTGACAAACTCTATCATGAGAAATGGGCAGCTGTGGGCCTCTGGATCCTAACCTGCTCTCCAGATTCAGGGAAGGCTGTTTATTGAACCTATTTATCTCTTTCAGAAGCCTAAGGTACCACGGGACAGAAAAGTTTGCTCAAATGCTGGCAAATTCAGGGGTGTAAATGATGAATTACTTTTCATCAGCTGAAAGGAAACATACTCCGGAACAATACTGAAAGGGAGCAGGAGTGTCTGACCTCCCGCTTCAGAGCAGCCAATATCTTCATTCAAGAAGACAACCATGAAATTACACAGAAAATGGGATTGTCATGAACAGCCCTTGAAATCTCAGCGTACAGTCATTACTGCATGGGAAAAGCCTTCATCCACACATCATAACTTGAAACAGACAGGAGGAAAAATAAAGCAGGCCCTAGAGTTACCAGTACAAAAAAAAAATTGCACTGCTGCCCTTCTTAGTATTACTGTGGACTCTGTTTACTGTCTTGCTTTGAGCTCAGCAGGTTTAGAAGCAAAGCGATAGACAGAGGCTCGAATATCTATTTCCAGCTGGTGCCGCACAAAAGACAGGAAGTCATTTAATCGATGGGGCACCAGCTTTATGCAAATGGTTGGAACAAAAAGACTTCCCTTCATACTTTTTCATAAGTGACCTAATAAAGTGAAGAAATGGGCATATTCATGGAGCTTTGTTGTATTTTTAGCACAACACCCGGTCTGTTGCTCAGAATGTGGCTTAAGTTCCTCAGTTCAAAAGACCCGTTTATGGAGGGAAAAAAAATGATCCACTCAAAAATCTTTTATTTCTGAACAGCCCCAAGTTACTTTTATGGCATGAAATTAACATAATTAGTCGCAGCAAATAGATGACATAAGCGATGTGCTGGAAGAAAGGAGCAAGTATCTTTGGAAGGTATTTTAAGTGTTCTCCAATTTTCAAAGCGATCCGCAATTGAACGTCTCTTTTTATTTCTGAACAGCCTTGAGTTACTTTTACTGCATGAAATTCACATAATTAGATGCAGCCGACAGATGACATTAGCAATGTGCCATAAGAAAGAGGTCAGTCTCTTTTGAAAGACAGTTAGTGTTCTCTTCTGTCATTAATTTGTAGTTTCAAAGCAGTGAGCATATGACAGTCTCCAAAGCCAAGCCACTCACAGTTATCAGTAAATGACCATTTTCTCTCCTACTTTAAAATTCAAGTTTATTCAGCTACTGATGAAAACTAATTTGCAGTACGCAGTAGCCATATCGAAGCTCATTGTAGTGTACAATATTATTGCCTATTTTCATCAAGAAACTTTGTAAAAATTGGTTGTTATGTACCTGTTCGCAAGAGTTGCAGAAGCCAAACATGTATATATATATTACCCTAAGGCGAGACAACATCAAGGACATTGTTTTGTTGAATATTTCCATTTCATTATCAGAATACTGATGCAGGTGTATTTTGGCTTGAGGATGAAGTACCAATAAGATTAAGGAAACATATAAAAATATTTTTAACAGAAACAACTGTCATGAAAAAATATTAAAGCATTAGCCCAGATTTTGCTGGAGTGGGACATCTCTCGGCGTGCCCTGTTAGTTAGGCTTTTTCCCTAACCCTTCACCTCAAAAATGTTTTGCCCTGTAAGTTGCTGTAAGTATGAGCTGATACAGCGATGAGAGGGCAACAGGGCATCTGGGACATTGGTGAGCAACAGGACCAACATTCTATCTCCTTAACCAATGAGATTTAAGGATTGAGAAAGAAACAGAGGAACGATGGAGACTCAAATCGGCTGAATTAGAGTCAAATCAGGTACAGAAAGAGAAATGTTAAATTTAATAAATCTCTAACAACAAAATACTATCTGTAGGAATGAGACTCCACAGTTTAAATTGTTCCCTTTCTGAGCCAGAGAGGTTGATTGGCATTGCCTCATTAAAAAGCCTTAACTTTCTACGGCGAGTTTAATTGGCAATTAATGCACAAATGCAGAAACTTAATAAAACTCACGGGGAGGTTGAGGGCGAGCTGCTGTTTCTGTGAGGCTAATGGCAGAGCGGCGCAAATTGTCCGGCAACTTGTGGCAGTTCACAATCCATGGGATAGATCTTCCTCGCCACAAGTTGCTGGAGGATTTACACGTTAATAACGACGAGCACCATTAAACTCACTGTTATTTTAACAGCAAAATCAGGGCATTTAATTGCTTTCCTGCCTAAACCAAATTTACCTGACTGAGATCAGAACATTTCATGCACCTCTATGGAATTCCGTTCGAAGCACATTTCTGGCTAATACCAGGTGTACGCAAATTTTAGTCAAGCCCAAGAAAACATTGGTGTGTCGTGTGCATGTTTTATACTGATGGTGTAGTACGAACTGGTAAGTTTAAACCAAGTCGCACTGAGCTCACATTTACCGATTAAACAGGGATTACAAAACTCAAATATTGATTGCCTATTTGATTACATAGGTGGATAGGCCAACGATTTTCTGATAGCATTGCCACCCCGCTCATATTGCAGCATGGTTTCAGCAGCAGGAGGAAGAAAAAACATGGCTGGATTTTACCACCCTCGGCAGGTCCGTGGCAGGCGACGTCGGTGGCAGGTCCTGGCCTCACTCCTATGCTTATGGAGGGAGTCACGGCACGCAGGGCGATTCTCTTCCCATCCAATGGGTGGAAGAGACCTCCCCAGGAGACCAATGCAGCCTGGTTGCACATTGCACAGGAGGACACAAGCAGGGATGTCGTCAGGAGGACCAGGCTGCAGTGGCGCAAACATTTCAATGATCTCAGTAGATCACGAAACATTACTGCAAAGCCACACTCAACCTCATCCTGCTGTGCCACTCAGCACATCCCCATCACTCTGCCTTCCCTACCCTACTCCTGCACATCTTTACTCGCACCAACATACCTTGCACCTCCACCCATCCCTCTCTATCTACATTATCATATCCCATCTCACTAGCCACCCCTCACACCCACCCTCATCCTATTCCAATCATACCAACTAACAACACACTAGGGTAGGCACTTGGGTGTTTTATGCAATGTTCATGTAAAGTTTCTGTTAATGTGGTGTCAAACATTGAAACCTTTATTTTGAACACTTTGCGTTCTTGGACAGATTTGTGTGCACCTTTGGAAGTGGATTAGTGAGTTGCAGTGAATGGTAAGACATAACGGTACCCCCTGTAATGGTGATGAGTGTGAAAGAAATGGCTTGGGCATTGTAGGGATGCTTTATGGTGTTGGTGTGAGGTGATGCCAACCTGGTGCATCATGTGGCAGCCAGGGTGTACAGCATCAAGTGAAGTAAATCTGGCCATGGTGAGGCCATCCCTGGCCTCCCGGGCAGCAATGTGGTCGGGTGCTGATGCCCTGTGTCCTGTGCAGCATCAGTTGATTGCGGAGAAGGTTGGCGCTGTTGTCGGTGCTGCTGGTGTGCCTGGTGCTGCTGGTGTTGGGGCTGATCGTGGTGGGATTCTGAGGACCAAGGTGAGATAGTTTCAAGGGCACCGATGCTGATGGAATAGATGGCAAGTGAAGTAGAGATGACAGAAGCGACCTGTCAAAGGTGGGAAAGGTACTGAGGTCAGACTGGATGGAGACTTGTGTAAAGACTTGCAGCATTCTGAATCTGCAGTGGAAATGCAGTTTAGAGAAGCTAGTGGTTAAGGGAAGATATCTGAATCAGCTGGGAGCTTTGACTTGACATTTGAAGATGTCAATTCATCAGCTGAAAGAATGGCAAGTCACCTCCTGCCTCAGCTACACTGACGAGGTCTAGGCACAGCGGGAAACTGGTGGGCGACCTGTCAAAATCAAAAAGCTGGGAAAAAAGCATTGTTAACTGGCTGTAAACAATCCACTAATGATTTCAATTGCCTCCCCTGCCACTGCGTGCCGGGTCTGCTCAGCGCTGGCAGACCCAACATTTGGGAAAGGCGCGTAGCGGCGGGTTCCCGACCCGCTGGGGGGAAAAAAAATTTCCCACCCGACCCACCACCGATTACGCCCGCTGACACCCCGGAAAATTCTGCCCATGGCTTCCAACCTGAGTGCCTCTGGCCACCTCAAACCCTCCAGCTCCTCTCCTTACCACAGGAGAATGAATCTTACAGAACATTTATTCCCACTAAAGTTCTTCAAATGCTTTTAAAGGGGCTATTACAAATAAATATTGAAAACTTGTTCCCGATATAGTGCAATTGTTTTTAAGGTTTTTTTTTAATTCCAGAAAATAGCAGATAAACTCTTTGTCATTCTTCTGTTTCCTATTTTAATGGAGGCACCTGTTTATTTGAAATTGGGTTAATACAGCTGTTAAAATAGCAGACAGCAGAATGCCAAACTATCACATTGTTTGTCTAATATTAATGACAACAGTCATTTCTAAGCTTGTATTTTTACGTGCCTCGTTTCATACTATTGAATGCAAGAGGCTAAGCTCCAACAACCGCTTTAATTGCAGTACAATGAGAAGTGAGAACATCTGAAACAGGCATGTATCAGTCAGGCTGGCAATAGCCTAATTTCTTATGGTCATTGATGATTCGCTGCGTTTAGTAACAGAAAAGCACAATCAAAAGTCATGGCCCAGGATCTGACCGGTGGAAAGTATACTGCACGCGTCTAGTGAAGCCAGCGGCAGGGTCAAGGCAAATTGATCTGCCGGCCGCATTAGGATAGTACCGGCAAGATGCAGGCGACATTCGAGCCCCCAGAGGCAGCTTGCCAGTCGTGAGGGTGAAGCAAGCCTGGCTGACTCAGACGTTGGCTGAAGACCTCCGGAGAGTCCTGGAGGAGAGGCAGGCCGGCAATGGGGGGGATGCGCGCGGTGGCCGGCAGCGGCCCGCAGTTTTAACGTGAAGCTGAGAGGAACACTCCTGCTCCTCCTAGCTCCACAATAAGGTCAGTAAAAAATATTCAACCTTTACCTTTTGGGTGGCAGCCTTCAACAGTCCCCTTAAGCTGCCGAGCACCTGAAGAAACCGACCGCAGCATGTACAGTGCATGATTTGTATATTTCATTGGGCCTATTGTCAGTTTCAGGCATGCGCCATGGACACCTACTGATCGACACTAACCAATATGGCAGGCGATGCACTTCCAAGGTGGAACAAATGCAAGCATGCCACCCATAATGTTGCACATTGATTCCAGACTCCATGAAGTCTCATGGCTTCAGGCCAAACATGGGCAAGGGAACCACATGCCTATTACCATCTACCACCCTTTGATGAGTTAGTACTCCTTCATGTTGAACATAGGTATAATACTGACGTCTACCTGACAATGTGGAAAATTGCTCAGGTATGTCCTGTTCACAAAAAGCAGGACAAATCCAGCCCGGCCAACTACCGCCCTATTAACCTACTCCCAATCATCAGCAAAGGTGATGGAACAAGTCATAAACAGTGCTATGAAGTGGCGCTTACTCTCCAAAAATCTGCTCACCAATGCTCAGTTTGGGTTCCGCCAGGACCCCTTGGCTCCACACGTCATTACAGCCCTGGTCCAAGCTGAATTCCAGAGGTGAGGTGAGAGTGACTACCCTTGGCATCAAGGCAGAATTCGACCAAGTGTGGCACCAAGGAACCCTTGTAAAACTGAACACAATGGAGATCAGGGAGAAAACTCTCCAATGTCTGGATTCATACTGAGCACAAAATAAGATGGTTGTAGTCATTGAGGCCAATCATATCAGTTCCAGGACATTGTTGCAAGAGTTCCTCAGGACAACATCCTAGATCTAACTGTCATCAGCTGCTTCATCAATGACCTTCCCTCCATCATAGGGTCAGAACTGGGACTGTTCGCTAATAATTGCACAGTGTTCAACTCAATTGGCAATTCCTCAGATAACAAAGCATTCCATGCCCGCGTGCAGCAAGACCTGGATGACATGGCTTGGGCTGATAAGTGGCAAGTAATAATTGTGTCACACAAGTACCAGGCTTAACCATCTCCAACAAGAGAGAGTCTAACCACCTACATCTTGACATTTAATGGCATTACTTTCTCCGAGTCCCCCACTATCAACATCCTGGGGGTCATCATTGACCAGAACCTTAACTGGACCAGCTACATAAATGCCATGGCCACTAGAGCAGGTCATATTAAAGGTATTCTATGAGATGTGGTTCACCTCCTGACTCCCCATAGCCTCTCTACCATCTACAAGGCACAAGTCAGGAATGTGATGGAATATTCTCCACTTGCTGGATGGGTGCTGCTCCAACAACACTCAAGAAGCTCAACACTATCCAGGACAAAGCAGTCCCCTTGATTGGCAACTCATTCACTGCTTAAAAATCCATTCCCTCCACCATTGGTGTACCGTGGCTGCAGTATGTATTATCTACAGGATGCTCTGCAGCAACTCGCCTGGGCTTCTTCGGCAGCACCTCCCAAACCTGCGACCTCCACCACCTAGAAGGACAAGGGTAGTAGGTGCATGGGAACACCACCACCTCCAAATTCCCCTCCAAGTCACACACCATCCTGACTTGGACATATATCGCTGTTCCTTCATTGAACAGCAGCTCAAGAATGCCCACCACCACCTTTTCAAGGACCACTAGGTATGGGCAATAAATGCTGGCCTTGCCACTGAAGCCCACATCCCAAGAATTAATTTTTTTAAAGTGGCTCTGCAGCCTTTCAAGATGCTAAGACTCTTTTGAAGAACCAGAACAGTATTGTAAATGTTGACTCCAGTGAAGCTCGGCATGCACATATGACGTCTGTACATATAATCGCAAGCAAGCGCAACCCTTTCCCCTGTCAGAACTGTCCGATGGACCAGTAAATTAGGGTTACAAACAACTGTCCATGCACAGAGCTACAGAACTGCCTCTACTTGAAGAAATTCTGTGATAGAAACACTGCATAACGGTGTGTCAATCTAAGTTATTCTTGTATATAACCTAAGGCCACTTGGCGAGCAGTATTGTTCTTGGCTACCTAATTGCCCTCTGGGAATTGTGGACAACGTAAAAGTGGAAGAAAAATATGGCAATGGGAGCATTTGTGAGTAGAGGGGGGAAACTGCCCCATGTGTAATTGTTAGGATAAAGGTTTGTATGATAAATATTTCCAGCTGGGAATGACTGCAAAAGATAAATTAGCTGTAGTTTAATTTTTAAAAGTGGTAGTTAAGTGGTTTGCATCCATCTTTCTTGGCAGTCTAATGGGATATGTTCAATCCTCGATTAAAGAAAAGAAAGAACTTACATTTCTATAGCACCTTTCATGATTTCAGAATGTCCCAAAGTGCTTCAAAACCACTGAAGTACTTTTGAAATGTAGTCATTTCTAATGTAGGGAAACACAGCAGTCAATATGCACACACAAGGTTCCACAAACAGCAATGTGATAAATAACCCAATAATTTGTTTTAATGAGGTTAGTTGAGGGATAAATATAGGCCAAGACACTGGAATAACACCTCTGCTCTTCTTCAAGTAGTGCCTTTGGATCTTTTACATCCATCTGAGAGGGCAAACGGGATCTCGATTTAACATCTCATCCAAAAGGCAACAGTACAGTTCTTCCTCACTAAGGTTTCAGTCTATATTACATATTCAAATCTTTGGAGTGGGTTGTGAACCCACAAACTTCTGACTCAGAGGCAAGAGTACTACCACTGAGCTAAGCCTCATACCAAAATAGTCTAACATTGGATATTTGTCATTCTAGCGGTTACAGGCATCTAATCCCAGTGGTCTTTTCTTAACCCTCTTTTGTGTGTGTCCATATGAGGGAGGGGGAAGGCAACTTGTGAGTATCCATCCAAATTTTGGGTGCTATCGTGAAGATTTGACAATTCACCAAAATGTAACTTTGGATTTGGATTCCTAAGGTCTGCCGTTTTAACATTTGTGAACTTAGAGTTCAATTGATTTGAATGTTCACTTGTAGTATTGGTATAAATGCATAAATAAGTACATTTGAGTACACCTTATTCCTGTAATGAATGCAATTTCAGCATATACTGACTCTTTATTTTGAGTCTTTTGGGTTACAATAAAACTATCTAAAGCTATCTTGCTCCAGTCACAACTTAAATGTTTCTTACTCTGCATTGTCATTCCTTTATGATGAAGATTAATTTCTGAAGCAAACTGTTGGCATCTTTGACTGGAAGACATAAGGTAATGAGTCAAAACATCTCAACCAATCTCCACATTAGCAAACTGCTCATAATTCACCAAGGAAGGAAAAAAAGACTTGTAAAGCACCTTATCACATTCCCCAGGAACATCTAACAGCACTTCAGATACAATGAATTACTTTCATGTGTGATGTTACAGATATGAACATGGCAGCCATTTTATGCACAACAAGATCTCATGAATTTCAATTAGATAAATGAACCGTTAATCTGTTTTTGGCAGTGTTGGTTGAGGGTGGCCATAACATTAGGAGAACTCCCTGATCGTCTTTGTATGGTGTCAAGGGATCTTTAAGGTGTATCTAAATCATTTGAACAGGTAGTCAGGTTCTCAATTTAATGTCTCATCTGAAAGGCTGCACCGCTGACAGTGCAGCACGCCTACAGTACTGGAATGTCAGCCTAGCTTACATGTGGAAGTCTTGGAGTGGGGTTTTAATCCATAACCTTGTGACTCAGAGGTGAGAATGCTACCAACTGACCCCAAGTGACATCTGAAAGGGCACATAGGAAAAATTCTTACAGGAGTACTATGATGCTGACCTGAGGTTGGGGTTAAATAGGCTGTTGTGGCAGAGTACAGGGAACTCTGCACCTGGCCATGCAATACTTAATCTGTGAGTTAATGATGCTAACACTGAATGCAAGGAAGGGAGAAGCAATCCATTCTCCAGAAATTACTTCCTGTATATTGAGGGGCACCAAAAAAGCCTCAGGAAGAATATAAATTAAAAAATAGTCAATTTAAAGGTAGACCCATTTCCTGACCGTCTTAATTTTCCACAGCTAAATACAACTGCAATGGTTTACTGAACAATGACTAGAACACTAACTAGAGCAATTATTATGGGCAGATTTCAGTTATCTACACCAACCAGCCATTTTGTCATTATGTTCTAGCATATGCTTTAAGTCACAATTTAAGTAGGTTTAAGTAATAACTCTGCACACTGAATCTTTGGCCATATCATTGAGTGGCCACAATGTCTCATGTGAGTAGGGTAATAATTTTGGTAGAAAGAGTCACACCGTGGCAGAGAGCAGAGGAAGAAGAAACAGACTCTAGAGGAAGAGTAATTATCCTTTTTAGAGAACTTACAGACAAGAATCAGCTATTTAGCATTGACAGAACAGCAATCTCTGGATTGTTCTCACTTGAGTGATGGTAGGTGCATAATTCGGGAGCTTGAAATCCCCCAAGCACATCTGTATCTCAGTATACACTAAGTGACTTCACAAATTATGTGATCATGTAGCAACTGGTGATTTCAATGTAGAGATGGCTGCATATTACATCGTGGAGCAGAAAATATGGCAGCCATAATGCTTGCCTTATTTTAAAACAGTAATCTTTAATAAATTGATATTGTAATTAAGACTGAATTATTATACCTAGTTGAACATATGGGTAACATGGAGGATAATAAAACCCTTCCCTTCCGCGCCCATCTTTCCCGGAACTCCATGTTTGAATCCCTCCAATTAGGTTTCCGCCCCCCCACAGTACTGAAACAGCTCTTATGAGTGTGAGAAGTCGCACAACACCAGGTTATAGTCCAACAGCTTTATTTGAAATCACAAGCTTTCGGAGCGCTGCTCCTTCGTCAGGTGAAGTCAGACTTCGTCAGACTTCACCTGACGAAGGAGCAGCGCTCCGAAAGCTTGTGATTTCAAATAAAGCTGTTGGACTATAACCTGGTGTTGTGCGACTTCTCACATTTGTCCACCCCAGTCCAACACCGGCATCTCCACATCATAGCTCTTATGAGAGTCACAAATGGCATCCTTTGTGACTGTGACAATGGTAAACTATCCCTCCTCATCCTTCTTGACCTGTCTGCAGCCTTTGACGTGGTTGACCACAGCATTCTCCTCCAATGCCTCTCCACTGTCGTCCAGCTGGGTGGGACTGCCCTCGCCTGGTTCCATCCTTATCTATCCAGTCGTAGCCAGAGAATCACCTGCAATGGCTTCTCTTCCTGCTCCTGCACCATTACCTCTGGGGTCCCCCAAGGATGTATACTTGGCCCCCCTTCTATTTCTCATCTACATCCTGCCCCTCGGTGACATCATCCAAAAACACAGCATTAGTTTCCACATGTATGCTGACGACACCCAGCTCGACCTCATCACCACCTCTCTCGACCCCTCCACTGTCTCTAAATTGTCATACTGCTTGTCCGACATCCAGTACTGGATGAGCAGAACTTTCCTCCAACTAAACATTGGGAAGAACAAAGCCACTGTCTTTGGTCCCCACCACAGACTCTGTTCCCTAGCCACTGACTCCATTCCTCTCCCTGGCAACTGACGGAGGCTGAACCAAACTTTTCATAAACTTGATGTCATATTTGACCCCGAGATGAGCTTCTGACCACATAGCCACGCCATCATTAAGCCCACCTATTTACACCTCCGTGACATTACCTGACTCTACCCCTGCCTCAGCTCATCTGCTGTTGAAACCCTCATCCATGCCTTTGTTATCTCTAGACTTGACTATTATTCCAATGCACTCCTGGCCGGCCTCCCACGTCCTACCTTCTGTAAACTTGAAGTCATCCAAACCTCAGCTGCCGCTGATCTACATTGGATCCTGGTTAAGCAATGCCTCGATTTTAAAATTCTCATCCTTGTTTTCAAATCCCTCCATGGCCTCGCCCCTCCCTATCTCTGAAATCTTCTCCAGCCCTACAACCAATGTTCCCTGTAATTTTTTCTTGGTGCGCGGGCCCTTTAACTGGTTAGGTGTGGTTATTTCCATTGAAAAGCCGGTGATCAGCTTGCGCGGGACCTCCAGACCACTGCGCAGCTGTGCAACTTAACAGGAATGTTGCCTACAACCCTCCGAGATCTCTGCGCTCCTCCAATTCTGGCCTCTTGAGCATCCCCAATTTTAATCGCTCCACCATTGGCAACCGTGCCTTCAGCTGCCAAGGCCCTAAGCTCTGGAATTCTCTCGCTAAACCTCTCTGCCTCTCTACTTCTCATTCCTCCTTCAAGACTTAAAACCAAACTCTTTGACCAATTTTCCCTAATATCTCCATATGTGGCTCAGTGTCAAATTTTGTTTGATAACGCTCCTGTGAAGCACCTTGGGAGGTTTTGCTACCTTAAAGGTGCTTTATAAATACAAGTTGTTATTGTTGTTGTTGTGGTAACCACAATTTATCTCACCAGGGCATAAACTTGGTATCAGTGCCATGGACAAGATAATCATCAAGCAGAAGGAATTCTCTATATAATGAGAGAAGATTGGATCAAAAATTGACCTGGCTTTAAAAATATTTGATTTGTTTAAATGCTGTGGTGTAAAAGATGGATTTTTTAAAAAGATTAATAATCCAGGGAGCCTGAAATATCTCAGGATCAGCCAACAGTCGAGGTTTAAAAGTTTGCCATCACTTTACAGGTTCAAAGTTATAACATTGCTTTTGTTTGCTACACTTCTATATCCATTGTGCATTCTGGAGAATCAATATTTCTCAATTTTCCCTAGAGTGATGGTCTGCTGAAAAAGTTGGATTTTCTCAGTGGTTAGCCCACAATGGGAAATGCGTAAGCATGGCTGCCTTTCCCAGGGAGCAGTGGCATTCCTTGCCATATAAAAATAATTGCCTCGGCATATGTTATCAATCAGTGCGCATGTCTCCATTAGCATGATAGTTTTTGTAAAAAATGCTAGATTCTGATTTTGGGAATAATCCTATTCGTGATGAAGGTAGCATATTCACTGCCAGTAAATTAGGCAAGGACGGATCTTATTTACTTTCAAATCCTCAAAGGAAATCCTATGCAGACTGATTGTGGTAGTTTACATACTCCCGACTCTGTAAGTCTTAGTAATGACTGACATATAAGCTTTCAGCACCGCCATATCAAATTTTCTCCATTCTCAGACAGGCTGTAATGTAGGATATTTTGCAAAGAAAGAGCATCTTATCCCATGAAGAACATGGCACTGGGTGTTTTCTCCTCTTGCAATAAGCATATTGAGGCATTTTTTAATGTTTTAAATTTTTTTTACATTTGTTTTATGGGATGTGGGCGTCGCTGGCTAGGCCAGCATTTATTGCCCATCGCTAATTGCCCTTGAGAAGGTGGTGGTGAGCTGCCTTCTTGAACCGCTGCAGTCCGTGTGGTGAAGGTACTCCCACAGTGCTGTTAGGTACGGAGTTCCAGGATTTTGACCCAGCGACGATAAAGGATTGGCAATATACTTCCAAGTCAGGATGGTGTGTAATTTGGAGGGGAACTTGCAGGTGGTGGTGTTCCCATGCACCTGCTGCCCTTGTCCTTCTAGGTGGAAGAGATTGCGGGTTTGGGAGGTGCTGTCGAAGAAGCCTTGGCGATTTGCTGCTGTGTATCTTGGAGATGGTACACACTGCAGCCACGGTACGCTGGTGGTGGGGGGAGTGAGTGATTAAGGTGGTGGATAGGTTGCCAATCAAGTGGGCTGCTTTGTCCTGGATGGTGTCGAGCTTCTTGAGTGTTGTTGGAGCTGCACTCATCCAGGCAAGTGGAGAGTATTCCATCACACTCCTTACTTGTGTCTTGTAGATGGTGGAAAGGTTTTGGGGAGTCAGGAGGTGAGACACTCGTCGCAGAATACCTAGCCTCTGACCTGCTCTTGTTGCCACAGTATTTATATGACTGGTCCAGTTAAGTTTCTGGTTAATGGTGACCCCCAGGATGTTGATGGTGGGGGATTTGGTGATGGTAATGCCGTTGAATGTCAAGGGGCGGTGGTTAGATTCTCGCTTGTTGGAGATAGTCATTGCCTGGCACTTCTGTGGTGTGAATGTTACCTGCCACTTATCAGCCCAAGCCTGAAAGTCATCCAGATCTTGTTGCATGCGGGCATGACTGCTTCATTATCTGAGGAGTTGTGAATGGAACTGAACACTGTGCAGTCATCAGCGAACATTCCCATTTCTGACCTTATGTTGGAGGGAAGGTCATTGATGAAGCAGCTGAAAATGGTTGGGCCTAGGACACTGCCCTGAGGAACTCCTGCAGCGATGTCCTGGGGCTGTGATGATTGACCTTCAACTACCACAACCATCTTCCTTTGTGCTAGGTATGACTCCAGCCAGTGGAGAGTTTCCCCCCCCGCCGATTCCCATTCACTTCAATTTTACTAGGACTCCTTGATGCCACACTCAATCAAATGCTGCCTTGATGTCAAGGACACTCACTCTCACCTCACCTCTGGAATTCAGCTCCTTTGTCCATGTTTGGACCAAGGCTGTAATGAGGTCGGGAGCCGAGTAGTCTTGGCGGAACCCAAACTGGGCATCAGTGAGCAGGTTATTGGTGAGTAAGTGCAGCTTGACACCTTCCATCACTTTGCTGATGATTGAAAGTAGACTGATGGGGCGGTAATTGGCCGGATTGGATTTGTCTTGCTTTTTGTGGACAGGACTTACCTGGGCAGTTTTCCACATTGCCGGATAGATGCCAGTGTTGTAGCTGTACTGGAACAGCTTGGCTAGAGGCGCGGCTAGTTCTGGAGCACAAGTCTTCAGCACGATAGCCGGGATGTTGTCAGGGCCCATAGCCTTTGCTGTATCTAGTGCGCTCAACCATTTCTTAATATCACGTGGAGTGAATCGAATTGGCTGAAGACTGGCTTCTGTGATGGTGGAGACCTCAGGAGGAGGCCGATATGGATCATCCACTCAGCACTTCTGGCTGAAGATGGTTGCAAATGCTTCAGCCTTGTCTTTTGCACTCACGTGCTGGGCTCCACCATCATTGAGGATGGGGATATTCTTGGAGCCTCCACCTCCCGTTAGTTGTTTAATGGTCCACCACCATTCACGACTGGATGTGGCAGGACTGCAGAGCTTTGATCTGATCCGTTGATTGTGGGATTGCTCAGCCCTGTCTATAGCATGCTGCTTCCGCTTTTTAGCATGCATGTAGTCCTGTGTTGCAGCTTCCCCAGGTTGGCACCTCATTTTTAGGTACGCCTGGTGCTGCTCCTGGCATGCTCTTCTACACTCCTTATTGAACCAGTGTTGGTCCGCTGGCTTAATGGTAATTGTAGAGTGAGGGATATGCCGGGCCATGAGGTCACAGATTGTGGTGGAATACAATTCTGCTGCTGCTGATGGCCCACAGCGCCTCATGGATGCCCAGTTTTGAGCTGCTAGATCTGTTCTGAATCTATCCCATTTAGCACAGTGGTAGTGCCACACAACATGATGGAGGATGTCCTCAGTGTGAAGATGGGACTTCGTCTCCACAATGACTGTGCGGTGGTCACTGCTACCAATGCTGTCATCGACAGATGCATCTGCGACAGGTAGATTGGTGAGGATGAGGTCAAGTAGGTTTTTCCCTCGTGTTGGTTCTCTCACCACCTGTCGCAGGCCCAGACTGGCAGCTATGTCCTTCAGGACTCGGCCAGCTCAGTCAGTAGTGGTGCTACCAAGCCACTCTTGGTGATGGACATTGAAGTCCCCCACCCAGAGTACATTCTGTGCCCTTGCTACTCTCAGTGCTTCTTCCAAGTGGTGTCAACCTGGAGGAGTACTGATTCATCAGCTGAGGGAGGGCGGTAGGTGGTAATCAGCAGGAGGTTTCCTTGCCCTTGCTTGACCTGAAACCATGAGATTTCATGGGGTCCAGAGTCAATGCTGAGGACTCCCAGAGCCACTCCTTCACGACTGTATACCACTGTGCTACCACACCTGGTGGGTCTTGCCTGCCGGTGGGACAGGACATAACCAGGGATGGTGATGGAGGAGTTTGAGACATTGGCTGAAAGGTATGATTCTGTGGGTATGACTATGTCAGGCTGTTGCTTGACTTGGCATGGCATAGTTTGTAACAAAAAGCAACATTCTGTGACCTGTTCCTTTGCCTTAATGGGTCAACTATGAGAATGAGTAAAAATGAGAACTAAACAAATAATATCAAACACTTTCCATTGTACATTGCTGTGAACTTTAAAGGATAGAAAATAATGCCATTGCCACAAAGTTTTAGGAGCATAGAAGCATAGAAGATAGGAGCAGGAGTAGGCCATTCGGCCCCTCGAGCCTGCTCCGCCATTCAATGCGATCATGGCTGATCATCCAAATTCAGTACCCTGTCCCTGCTTTCTCCCCATATCCCTTGATCCCCTTAGCCTCAAGAAATATATCTAACTCCTTCTTGAATATATTTAATGAATTGGACTCAACTGTCCTCTGTAGTAGAGAATTCCACAGGTTCACCACTCTCTGGGTGAAGAAATTCCTCCTCATCTCAGTCCTAAATGGCTTACCCCTTATCCTTAGACTGTGACCCCTGGTTCTGGACTCCCCCACCATCGGGAACATCCTTCCTGCATCTAGTCTGTCTAGTCCTGTTAGAATTTTATAATTTTCAATGAGATCTCCTCTCATTCTTCTAAACTCTAGCGAATACAAGCCCAATCGACCCAATCTCTCTTCATACGTCATTCCTGTCATCCCAGGTATCAGTCTGGTGAATCTTCGCTGCACTCTCTCCATGGCAAAAACATCCTTCCTCAGATAAGGCGAACAAAACTGCACACAATACTCAAGGTGTGGTCTCACCAAGGCCCTGTACAACTGCAGCAAGACATCCTTGCTCCTGTACTCGAATCCTCTCACTATGAAGGCCAACATACAATTTGCCTTCTTAACCGCCTGCTGCACCTGCATGCTTACCTTCAGCGACTGGTGCACAAGGACACCCAGGTTTCGTTGCACTTCCCCTTTTCCCAATCTATTGCCGTTCAGATAATAACCTGCCTTCCTGTTTTTGCCACCAAAGTGGATAACCTCGCATTTATCCACATTGGGCAGATGCATGGCAGATGCAGTATAATCACCCAACCTGTCCAAATCATACTGGAGTTTCTCTGCATCCTCCTCACAGCACACACTCCCACCCAGCTTTGTGTCGTCTGCAAACTTGGAGATATTACATCTAGTTCCCTCGTCTAGATCATTAATATATATTGTGAATAACTGGGGTCCTAGCACCGATCCCTGCGGTACCCCACTAGTCACTGCCTGCCACTCGGAAAAAGACCCGTTTATTCCAACTCTTTGCTTCCTGTCTGCCAACCAGGTTTCTATCCAAGACAGTACCTTACCCCCAATCCCGTGTGCTTTAACTTTGCACTCTAATCTCTTATGCGGGACCTTATCGACAGCCTTCTGAAAGTCCAAATACACCACATCCATTGGTTCTCCCTTATCTATCCTACCAGTTACATCCTCAAAAAATTCCAGTAGATTAGTCAAGCATGATTTACCTTTTGTAAATCCATGTTGACTTTGTCCAATCCTGTCACTGTTTTCCAAGTGCTCTGCTATTACATCTTTTATAATGGACTCTAGCATTTTCCCCACTACCGATGTCAGGCTTACCGGTCTATAATTCCCCATTTTCTCTCTACCACCTTTTTTAAATAGTGGGGTTACATTAGCTACCCTCCAATCCATGGGAACTGTTCCAGCGTCTATAGAATTTTGGAAGATGACCAGCAATGCATCTACTATTTCTAGGGCCACTTCCTTAAGTACCCTAGGATGTAGATTATCAGGCCCTGGGGATTTATCGGCCTTCAATCCCATCAATTTCCCTAACACCATTTCCCTACAAATACTGATTTCATTCAGTTCCTCCCTCTCATTAGACCCTATGTTCCCCGACATCTCTGGGAGGTTATTTGTGTCCTCCTTTGTGAAGACAGAACCAAAGTATGTATTTAATTGGTCTGCCATTTCTTTGTTCCCCATTATAAATTCCCCTGATTCTGACTGCAAGGGACCTATGCTTGACTTCACCAATCTTTTTCTCTTCACATATCTATAGAAGCTTTTACAGTC
Source organism: Squalus acanthias (assembly GCA_030390025.1). Taxonomy (NCBI): domain Eukaryota; kingdom Metazoa; phylum Chordata; class Chondrichthyes; order Squaliformes; family Squalidae; genus Squalus; species Squalus acanthias. The sequence goes on along the minus strand of CM059427.1, from coordinate 58,817,023 downwards.
AGTTTTTATGTTCCCTGCAAGCTTTATAATTTACATTGACCCAGCTTGGCTGAACGGGTGAGCTGCGGGGAATCGGTGACCTATTCTTAGGCTTCGGCCATTCCTATTCTGTAACCAATGCCTACTAGTTATATAAATGGAGGTTGATGCTCCTTTCATGTGGAGAAGCAGCCTGGTTCTTGATGGAACATCTCACATCAAGAGCTCTCTATATTGGAACTACAGGAGCAAGTTCATATCCTGCCTCTTTGAGGCACCTTAAATATGCCAACCCACTTAGCAGCATCTGTAAAGTTTGTCAGTTCTCAATAGGGCCTTAGATGAGGAGAATCAACAGGGCGGTGACGTCCTGAAATGGTGGGCAATGGACTGCTGACCTGGTAAATAACCAGCTTCTCAGTAAAATCAGCCTCCTACATCATTACACAAATCCTATATATGTATGAAAGAAAGAAAGACTTGCATTTACATAGCGCCTTTCATGACCACCAGACGTCTCAAAGCGCTTCACAGCTAATGAAGTACTTTTGAAGTGGAGTCACTGTTGTAATGTGGGAAACGCAGCAGCCAATTTGCGCACAGCAAGGTCCCACAAACAGCAAAGTGATAATGACCAGATAATCTGTTTTTTTTTGTTATGTTGATTGAGGAAGAAATATTGGCCAGGACACCGGGGATAACTCCCCTACTCTTCTTCGAAACAGTGCCATGGGATCTTTTACATCCACCTGAGAGAGCAGACGGGGCCTCGGTTTAACGTCTCATCTGAAAGACGGCACCTCTGACAGTGCAGCACTCCCTCAGCACTGCACTGAAGTGTCAGCCTAGCTTTATGTGCGCAAGTCCCTGGAGTGGGACTTGAACCCACAACCTTCTGACTCAGGCAAGTGTGCTACCCACTGAGCCACAGCTGACACAGAACACATCCTGCTGCTAATCCATGGAGCAGAATTTGTATGAAGTGTTTTCCTTGTGAATGATAGTTAGGTATAGGATACATATAACTCTCATATTTTCCTATTTTAAGGGGGCTCATTTTTTTCTGGAATGTTACCGACTGCCACCTCTGTTAGCAGGGGGAGCTGGATAGTTGAGATAAAAAGAAATAAAAAGGTCCAAATGCTGGGAAACTGAAATAAAAGTAGACCAAGTTCTGATGAAGAGTCTATGCTCAATATGTTAACTGTTCTCCTCTTAGATACTGTTGTGCATTTGCACCATTTTTCTTTACAAATCCTTTTATTATTATGGGAGCTATTTTAAGTTACAGTAGCTCTGGGTTATTTTTGATCAAATTAATGCTGTTTGCATGACACAACTTTATGGATGAATGAAAATTAACATATTTTTTGCTTAACCCACCAGCCAAATTGATTCCTCCCAATGTCATTCCATGTTAAACCATAGAATCTCTGAACATTACTGGATAAAAAGTCAGTGCCAATTTTTTTTCTCTTCCCTTCCCCATCCAATAAAGCATTTTACTAATTCATGGCTTCCTGCTATTCATGTACGCAGATAAAAAAAAATTAACAAAGTTAGACCAGTTCAGTCGAGTGAGCATTCAACTTCTCAACCCAGAGAGTCGGGAAGTCCAATATTTAAATCCCTTGCAGTTGTCAGTTCTTGGCTGGTCTACCAGATAAAGTACTTCATGGGAGTGGAGCCCTTCATCTCAGTGGGGAAGATAAAGTGTCCAGACGAGTCCTCTGCTGTATAATCACAAAGCACACACAGTTGTTAACGATCAATAGAACATCTGATTTAGAGTGTTGCATCTTTCCAGTAATATGCATGGCATCAAAAGGAGGAAGTGGAATTTGTGGAAAGGGGAAAACATGGAAAAGTATCAATAATGAAGTACTTATGAAAGTCATAGCAAGGGGGGCTGGCAAATTTTGAAGTTTAGCTGAAGTTCATACCCACTATCACAGGGCTATGAAGTAAGCATCATAGGCATTACAATATTGAATATATAGTCAAAGTATAGAATCATAGAAATTTACAGCACAGAAGGAGGCCATTTGGCCCATCTTGTCCGTGCCGGCCGACAAAGAGCTATCCACCCTAATCCCACTTTCCAGCACTTGGTCCATAGTCTTGTAGCTTATGGCACTTCAAGTGAATATCCAAGTACTTTTTAAATGTGATGAGGGTCTTTGCCTCTGCCACCCTTTCAGGCAGTGAGTTCCAGACCCCCACCACCCTCTTTTCTTTCCAATTTTCTCTGCCAATTTTTTTCCCACTTGCCTCCAGCACGTTTTGACTTCTTGCTGGGTTAAGGTTCCATAGGTGCTGAATGCCCCACAGGACTTAGTCACATCGCACATTTGTGAGCCTTGATAGTGAGTGTCAATAGGCTACACTAATAGGAGTTATCATAAATGTCGCAGCCTTTATCCTCATTCAACATTTCACATGCACTCAGTCCCAGTAGGACTGCTGGTTAGCAATCAGGAGCTGAAACTTTAGACAATTTTCCCTTTTTTCACCCAGGAGCACGGAGACCAATTGCAGCTGATGCCGTGGCTGAAATCTGCTAATTAATGCAGACTGGGGATCAAACCTGGAGGCTTTCTGATCGCTCAGGCTCAGCTGTTTAACTGAATAAACTTGCTGAGTCATTGGGGAACCCCAGTCAAACGTCTTTGCAGTAAACTCGGTTTATTAAAGATCGTGCTTTATAACAAACTTTTTTCATTTGGTTTGGCTGAAAAAGTTTACAGTGTTCAATTCCGAATGAGACAATCCTCAGTATAAGAAACACAATAATATTCAAACTTAACTTTACTACCGCGCCCCCCCCCACCCCCTCACACTTTTCAGAAACCTAAGGACTGTGGTTCTTTGAGCGTTGATAGAAAGTGCCTGGTGCTGTCAAAATTTCCTGTATGCAGTTCCAGTACATGCACAATTGAAAAACGGGGTGAAGTGTTCTCAGAAATACGTGATGAAGGAGTGGGCGAAAGCTGCAACGTCAGTGATGAAAGCCTGATAAGATGAATCAGTTTGCCCGTCCAGATTTGTCGTAATGGAGTCTGATTTATGTACAGTTTTTGATTTTTAAACATATTTAATCAAGGTTAGCCTAATGACATACCAAATCTTATTTATATTGCAACCCTGGGGCCAGAGTAGAAAAAATGTAATCTCAAGGAATATTGGCTATGGCACTGGGGTTACACCCTGCTGTTTGTGATTAGAGCCAAAGGATCTTTATTATCTACCGCAGAGAACAGAAAGAGCCAATGGACGGTACCTCCCTAGTGAAGAGCTCCCCCACCTGCAGATTCTGTTAACATTACAGTATTAGGTATGAATTCAATCCCTCAGGCACGAGGTCAAACTTACAACTGGGAGCCCATGGACAATAGCCCTGTCATTGCGGGGGAGGGGGGTGGGGTGGGGGGGGGGTGCGGAATAAAACCACAACCGTTTCTGTGCACCAGAAAATTAATCTCACTTGAATATCTATTCCAAAAATAGTACGGCACTGTAATTAAAGGTAAACAAATGTCTCCGTTACTCCGTGCACTTTGACATGTGTTTGCCATTATTTCCTGTCTCTCATGTCTCACACATCCAACGTTACTAGATGATTAACATCCTCTCTGGAAATCTTCACTGTGGTTACATGGCTTCATTCAAGCTCCTGTGCCAAACCTGGCTTGCCTGAAACCTCATGTTTCTTTCTGATGTTTCTTCATTACATCCTGTCCAGCTGAAATTCATTACTGGATGACTTTACCTCCAAAACTCACATATGACATTTCTCAAACACACAATGTGCCATTATGGCTTGCATTACTGCTGATGTATGCACAGAAGAAGAACAAAATGTACTCCTTCCACAAGTGATAATTTTGTTTGTGGCTGGTGGTAAATATTTCCTGCAATGTAATAATTACAAAGTCTCCTCATGAAAAATTAAAGTTAAATATAATGGAAGACAAAATAGAGCACCTAAAGGACGTCTCTTTACTAACAGAGTTGGTTAAATAAACACAAAAATATGCTAACTGGCTGCTGCTATGCAGTGATGTGGAAGAGAAAAGCAACAGACTGTGTTACACCCTTGGAAGGCAGATCTGTACAGTTCATATGTCAGTTAGGAAAATATGATCAAATTTATAAAACTCCCTCATGTTTGCTGAGTTACAACTCTAATTTGAAGCATAGGCACGGGGATATACTACATTGTCTCAGGTTCCTTCCAAATTCTTTCTGCTGAATCGTCAATGTTTAATGGAAGCAATGTTTTGAAAATGTGCTGGCACAAACATCACGCAAATCTTGTTTATACAAGGTACAGCTAAGGGCAAAATAAATCATACTTTGAAAATAACAACCAACTTTTGGGAAAAGCTCTTTAAAACATCAATTATAAGATTCAGAATCGCTCATATTTTGTTGCTTTGATAGTACTCTGTGGATCACAAATGAGACCAAGGGGGGAGATTTCCTCTCTTCACTTTTGAAGCAAAATCATAGACTTGTTCTTTATACTTGTGCTTACAATTTCACTAAATAGTATACTGAGAAAACTCAGGAGATGATGGCCCAGAATTTCCTCATAACTTGCATCATAGTAATGGCGCATCTATGGTGTATGCCCTTATTATGGCGTTAAAATGTTTGGAAATTATGACGTAAGCGACTTATACCATTACTGACACCACGCCAAAATCTCCATCTGCGCCGCTCCACCATTACCCTTTGCCCAAACAGTTAAAAGTTAATTATAATAGCTCTGCCCCCATTCAAAACAACGCGATGGCCAGTTTCCTTGATTCGTGCTAGTTGACTCACCACTTGCAGGCAAGCCAATAAAGAAAGGCACACGCATACAGCTAGTCAGATATTAGAAAAAACCTGCAAACAAATTCATATGGAAAACGGTTTAACCTGATCATGATTGATCACAACCCAGTATATTTACTGAGGACCCAAACTATCAGTATTATTTTCTTTAAATCTGAGCAAGAGGACCATGGAGGGAAATAGAAGTATGAGTTTGTGTCCATTCATTATATATAGAATGATATTGTTTGTCTGATCTGCTTCAACCCAGCCCTGTTATTTTAATATCCTTTGATCTTCCTACTATTGCTGTTTATGTTATTGGATAGCTCCACTATCCCACGTTTGATACACAGCATAGAAAATGAAATGTTTCTGCACCTATTTATTGTTCTTGACTTTGATTCAATTCATTTTCATGCATTCTTCTGAAATGATCCCGTTGCCAGTTTATAATTGTATAAACAATATAAAATGTCTATGCGATTACAGCTGAGAGTGTACCTAATAAGTAGCTGTTTAATATACTGTGTTGACTATCTCTTTCTCCAACCAGTATTCACCTGTGGAATATGTTTAACACCATCAGAGTTGCATTATGGGGGAAGCTAGGCAAATAATTTATTGTTACGTGAAAATAATTTTCAAAGATGTCAAATCCAGAGCAGAGAAGTTCCAAGGATTCCTTGTGGGCTCCGCAAGAAAACAGAGAAAAGAATGTATTTACTTTTCTGGGCCTCTTCTGCTCTCAGATCTGCTTGCTGACAGATTAGCCGGGTGAGGAAGCATGATGGCTTCCCTGCTCAGGCCTTGGGTTAAAATTGCAAGTGCACCCTGATGATGTCATCGGAGCCTGATCTGCATATTTAAAGAATTGACTGCTGCCCACCTGCAATACAGCCAAGATATATCTCCAAATTTCTTTGAAGTTATCTTAGAACAAAAGGAATTACAAATTGTATTTCTCTTAACTACATTGCATGGTCAGCCATTCACAAGATTTCATACAATGTTTGTCCACATAAATACTGCTGCCAAACAAACATGTACTGTAAACAGCAGCATAGAATGTTTGTATTTAAATTGAATGATTTGGCCAGTTGATCTGTTCCAAGCATTTTGAATGACCTATTAAATGGGTCATCATTCAAGAACAATGGCAGCCTATACATACCAAGGCCTTCCCTGAACAAGATCTGAGGTGTGTATCTCAGAAGTGTATTCCCTGCAGTTTGAGGAAACAGCTAACAGTAACCAATTTTAACCCAATGTGTACTGTGACTAACGAGAAAAACTAAGTTAAATAATCTATCATATACAAAAACACCTTCCATGAATATGCTAGCTAACCTTCAAAAAGATGCCACCACCCTTCCAAGCATGGCACTCTCAACACCAACCTCACTAAAGTTGCCCTCTCAAGGTATACATCTAGTATTGCAACCTATTTCACTTCAACTTGTTTACCTCATACTGCTTCATTGTGTGACGAGGTATGTTACATAATATTAATGCTAGAAGTTATGATACTATTAATATTTTTACTGCTAGTACTTTGTAATAACAATGGCCACTACACCCATGTGCCAGGGCTAAATGCTCTACTGTGCTGTTCATTTTTTGCTAAGTTTCTTCAGCCTATTTTCAGGTAAGAGCGATTATCAGAGTGACAGCAAAAATGGCCAAACAAGCCTGCATTTTGCAGTCCTGCATGCCTGCTGTTGCAACACAAAGTGGGCGGCTGGGGACAGAGACCTCCCTCTGCTGGAATTTTGCCCATTTTGCGCCCTGACACAATTTCTGGTTGGCAGGACCAGCGCCAGTGGAAGTGCCCATGTGAAACAGGTGGGCACTTCAGTTAAATATTAATTTGGGGCATGTACCTCCTGCATGTCATTTCCTACTGTTCTGGCATGCAGATGCCAGATATTATGCACACCTCTGTAAGATGGGCATTCAGGCTTGCTAGGCAGTATTAAGTATACTAGAGTTCATGAAAAGGACACATCAATATTTAGGTAAGGAGTTTTCACTATTTCTTTTTTAAATTTTAATTTGTCCTGCTGGCACTTAGGTTCTCGAGCTTTTGTGTCAGATGCTGTAAATTATGATTTTTTTTTAAATCCCCAGCACCATTACTGGCACCAATGGGTTTCCAATCGGAATCCCCTACCTGATGTCTTAGGAAGAAGAGAATGACAAATTGAAGGATGCCAAACAGCTCAGGCTGCAAAAGCGATACACTATACTTACCCATCGGTCCCTGCACGCTCACCTCTACAGGCTGTAGGTACAGGCTCCTATTCCTGAAGGAAGCTGAGGCAACTGACCCAATGACACTACTAAGATATGTGAATGTCATACTAACCATAATGTTGGATGTTTTCTTGAAAGCACCCCAATTACAGTATGTCATTCTTTCAGTGGCACTACGTGAAAGTAGGCACATCACAGCAATTAACAGCCAGTGTAGCCTAATTGGTCACAACCTTCAGTATGGCACCAACCATTTCTAATTTATTTTTATTCATTTATGGGATGTGGGCATCACTGGCAAGGCCAGCATTTATTGCCAGCATTTATGACTCTAGCACACCTACCTGGCAATGACTGTGGGGAATTGCTTTCATAGGGTCTGCACCAACAGGGACATGCCATTTGCTACGACAACATCTAAAGCTACCATGCAGCATAGGGTTGGCACAACTTGGTTCCACCGCTTTGCAGACATTCCGCAATGCTGACCTATAGGGATGGGGCCATGGAGTGTCACAGCAGACAAGCCCCCTCATAAACACATGAAGCACCACCTCCACTTCAGAAGCTATTAGATAAGGGGTCAGGTGTTGGGCTACTCCATCACTTGCCTGCAGTTTCATGCCTTGTAGCTTGGGTTCTTTCCCTTCATGTTGTGCCTGTCTCTTTATTCACCTGCTGCTCCATCATCGCTCATGGCTGATAATTGGTTTCATAACAATTATTGAACTGAGAGGAATAAATGCTCCTATTTTACTTTTCAAAATAATGAATAAGTATTGCTATGTGTACCTTTTCAAAAATGCTTATCATATCTATCCATTACTTATTTCTGTTTGTTATTCAATTATCTACACCACTGGTAACAGCAGAAAAATGAGTTAATGTAGTCAGTATTCACTGCCATCTGTCCTTCTTCTTCTTAGGCAGTCCCTCGGAACTGAGGATAACTTGCTTCCACGCTAAAAATTAGTTCTCAGGTGACTGATGAGTCCAATGCAGGACCTACAGTCTCTGTCACAGGTGGGGCAGACGGTGGTTGAAGGGTGGGTGGGGTGCTTGGGTTGACGTGCGCTCCTTCCGTTGTTTGCGCTTGGCTTCCGCTTGCTCCCGGCGAAGAGACTTGAGGCGTTCGGCGCCTTCCCGGATGCGTCTCCTCCACTTTGTGCAGTCTTGGGCCAGGGATTCCCAGGTGTCAGTGGGGATGTTATACTTTTTCAAGGAGGCTTTGAGGGTGTCTTTGAAGTGTTTCCTCTTCCACCTGGGGCTCTCTTGCCGTGTCGGAGCTCCGAGTAGAGCGCTTGATTTGGGAGTCTCGTATCGGGCATGTGGACGATGCGGCCTGTCCATCGGAGCTGATCGAGCATGGTCAAAGCTTCGATGCTGGTGCTGGGGATTTTGGCCTGAGTGAGAACACTGACGTTGGTGCGCCTATCCTGCCAATGGATTTGCAGGATCTTGCGGAGGCAGCGTTGGTGGTACTTCTCCAGTGTTTTGTGGTGCCTGCTATATATGGTCCATGTCTCTGAAGCATACAGGAGGGCGGGTATCACTACCGCTCTGTAGACCATGACCTTGGTGCTGGGTTTGTTATTGTTAATGAAATACACAAAAGAGCAAATGTTTAAACTAGAATCAAGTACAGTAATCAGAAATGCAGGTTGAATTAGGATTAACTAAGAGCCAAGTGTCTCCTTTTATCACTGTACAGTTTACTCTGTCATTGTTGATTTGGCATTATTGCCATTGGACACAGGCTAACATAGCAACCCTTTCACTAGCACCATCCTAAATACAGATTAGAAACATTACTTGACGATGACACTTACCTATCTAGAGATCTGAATGCCACCACAAAGGATCTACTATATCACTAGAACTCATCAGGACCAGTGAATGGGTCATAACAACAAAGGATAAGAAAAGTCCACATTACTTTCCATGTTATTGTATATTTTTATTTCTGATGGCTAACTACTGTGCTCAATAATGAAATACGCCTCCTCCAAACTTGAATTAAACATAACATCATGGGATCAATTGCCATTTACTGGTGAGTGTGAGTGCTAATTGATTCTGAACTGGTACTAATTTCACCAGAATGGTAAAATGCTAGTAGAATTCAAATTTCATGGGTCAGTTTATTTTCATAATTGTTCACAGATCCAGGTGCAGATTTTGGGCGGGGGTAGGGAACATGACCGTGGTTGGAGTAGAAAATTGTGTGCAAGTGATATTTAAGGAGACTGGACCTATTAAAGGGATGTGTCACAATTGCATAGCATTACATAGAATGTTCAGTACAGAAACATGCCATTCGGCCCAACTGGTCCATGCCGGTGTCTATGCTCCACATGAACCTCCTCCTACCCCTCGTTATCTAACCCTATCAGCATAACCTTCCATTCCTTGCTCCCTCACGTGTTTATGTAGCTTTCCCTTAAATGCATCTATGCTATTTGTCTCAACTACTCCTTGTGGTAGCAAATTCCACATTCTAACCACTAAACTCTCTTGAATTCCCTATTGGATTAGTTAGTGACTATATTATTGGGGCAACAATAAATCTTGAAAACTTTAGAAAGGCTCAGAAGGCATCTCAACCCTTTAGCAACCTGAAGGGACAGGGTGGGAGGGGCAAGTAACTGAGAAGCACAGCACCTGCCTCCCTGTTTAATGACTCCTAAAGTGGAAATAATGCTGCATGAAGTGGTTGCGAGGAGGATTATTCTCTCTGTCACTCCACAGCACCATCTCTATAAATCCACATTGCAACTCCAAAGGAGATAGAAAAGGCTTGGGGTGGCAGCTGATTGATATTGTCACTGGCTGTGCCAACCCTTTGGTACCTGTTAACAGCGGGTGGCATAGTTCCGCCTATGGCTCTCTGCTGACCCAGACCCTATGAAGATAGTTTCCCACAGCCATTGCCAGGTAGGCGCAACAATGCTTGCAAATAATCATTGGTGGTATCTTGGTGGCTGCGGCCAGTCAAGTTTTTCTGGCTGGTGTTCGCCCTGGCATGCTTTCTTTCATGGAGTGTCATGTAAAGCATGATATACTATGATTGGGGTGATTCTGAAAACTATCCAGCAAAATACTCAGGTCTTCAATGTATCTGTTCCATCAGGTCTGCTGTCACAACCTATCTTGAGCCTGTGCATGCACTAATCATCTGGCAAAACAAGGCATATTCACCTCTATCTGTAGATACAGTTGTACAGATATCAGTGGATGAGCACAGAGTATTTCTCATGTAGCCTGACCTGCCTTAATCCTCCTTTTTTCCAAATATGTAAAATAGGGGATTCCAACTGGGAAACCATTCATGCCATTAATGGTGCTGGGGGTAAAAACTCAAATGTTATGCCAATTAGCCCAAAGATTCATGAGAACCTAAGCTCTAGTTGAAAGAAAAAGCTTAAAACTGCTGAGTGCTTATTCATACTAGGCCCTTTAAACTTACTTCCATATACAGCTCAGCCATAGCAATCCTGGATGCCCATTATATATGGTATGATTCTGATGTGGTGTGGACACAGTGATAAAGACCAGGAAAAGATGAAGGAGGCATTATAGCGTCACACCTGCACCATTTGAATATTATAATGAAGCTCTTGCCTGTTTGAGGTGGGAGCTTCTTTTTTTGGTCCCCTGGTATGGTGGAAATGTGTGTCATATGCAAAAAGAGCAGAGACCCAGCATTACAAGTCTCCACCCCATCTTATGGTCCATTATATACCGTGAACTGGCACACACGAGCATTAAAGGTACAAAAGTCAATCCCAACGTGACTGAATACGAAGGCTGATATTTGTATTCTGATGGTATTTTGCATTAAACTGTTGCCAACCCAATTTTGCGCTTTCCTGTCTTTTTTGCAATAGTGATAGATCACTAAGTGAAATTCCATTACTGCACATGTCTTAGGTGAGCAAAGCACTGGGATTGATCCATTCAATATGTGAGCCCCTCTATTGATTTCTATGGGGTTTCAGGTACAACTATGTAAAAATGTGTTGCAACAGGAAGTATATTATAAATATGTTTGTTAGGAGATAGTTTGGCTGTAATTGTGCAAATTACATTAAAAAGATTTTTGGGACTTAAATACATTAAAATTGGGCGAGTGTCATTGCACCAATGGAGAATGACTATGTTTTAACCCTGAAGATCCTTGAAATGTACATAGAATATATGATGGAATTGAAGATTACTTCCCAACATCATTAAAAAAAAAGTGACGTCTCTTTCCTGTGTGAGAGGGAAGCTAATATGGCTTGATATATGCCAATATGCACCATTTTACTTTCTGAAAGTTGTATACATTTGTTTATCTATTTTATAATCCTTTATGCACTCGGTCTACCTGTGCTTTATAAGATTTGGAAATAAATGGTGCAAATGGTCTGATAAATGTGGCCCATTGAGGTCCACGAGCATTCGCCCCCTCCCCACTTGTGCTATTTTCTGATTATTAGTATTTTCTGTATGGATGAAACAACAGGATGCAAAAGTTTTTTCAAGCCAAAAGTGCTTATGCAAAAGCTTTTGAAAACTGAGCCGAACGTACTTCTATATGATATATTGGAGGTTTTGTCCCTTTCAACAAGCAGTACTGGTCATGCTGATACCCTGATATGCCTTTTGCTTCTGTATTTGACAGCCATCAAGATAATGCACACCAGTCTGTGGATTCTGTGGAGGCTCATCGTATTGACTGTCACTGCCAGTTGTAACCAGATTATCTGCCTGCCAGCCAATGATTACATCCCGTTTGACACCATAATCTTATTGTCATAATGGTGGTTACTGGAGGGAAACCAGATTGCAAAACTGACCCAGCCTCTTCTGGCTTTTATACAGATGGCAGTGACATCATTTCCTCTTATCCTTCCAAAGCACAGGAATGAGAATAAGTGACAGGGAAATTGTTCTCTTTAACCACACAAATAAACCATAGAATAACGTTAAAACAAAAAAATCTGTGGGTGAGCAGATTATGTAATCCACCATAAATTGATTACTTTTTCCCCTCATACTTTCCAGGTCATTTATTTGATTTATACCACTCACTGTACAGCTACTTGGTTGAAATGTCATCACATTCTGGTTGTTGCAAACATATCTTCGAACGTTGCTTTTATTAGCTATTGAGAATTCTCTTCCATTTTGCCAAGATCATTTATTATGTCACTGACACAAAACAAAATGGCAAAGCAAATAGAAATTTATTTTTGTCCGGATTATAGTTTCTGCACTTTAATCTGGTGCCAGTGAAAGGGTTAAGGATGTACCTGTAAAGGAGACACACAGCGTCAACATATGCAAGCAATCACCAAGCAGTTCTCAGAGTCATTAAGACAATATGAACGACAGGGCCAGGCTTCAGCAAACACCCATTTTAAATGAATTACATTGCAGTTAAAGCTCCTCCTGTCTCACCAAAAATCCTCTATTCTCAGTGTTTGCATTGGGTCCGGCCGCATTTTTGTAGGATTATACCATTTACTTCTTGTATGACTCTTATATGTGTTCACTTGGAGAAACAAAGGCAATTAGTGCCTTTCACTGCTGGAAAGGTGTGCAGGTTTAAGAACCACATGGGAATGTGGATGTTTAGGTAAGAGCAAAAAAAAACTATTTTTTTTTCTCCTCCAATTACTTGACCTGGAAAGTTTTCATCACCCACAGCTGTAGCCAATTAATACTGTGTTCACCCAACAGCAGAGTGTTTAGGTTTAAACAAAATGGTTGCAGGATGACATAAGGACGTTTCAGGTTGACATGCTTTTGAATGTCTAGAAATCTTACTTTTATACTAATAGATCTCTCACGACATCATCTGTAAACCTAGAGCAGTTTCTCATGCTTAGCACAGTCTTATGGTAACCGAAACACAACAGCGGCTTCCCCCTCACTGTAAAATGGCAAAGATTACTGATGCAATATGGTAACTTTTCCGATCCATTAGACTCGATTAACAAGTGTAAGGTAACGATAACCAAATCAGTAAAGTGAACAGAGATCCATTACGCCAGCATCCACTTATTTAGCACTTCATCCAATTCTCTGGTGGGTGGGGTTGTATTACTGTCAGAAGCACTAATACAACAGCAAAATACTGCGGATGCTGGAAATCTGAAATAAAAACAGAAAATGCTGGAAATACTCAGCAGGTCAGGCAGCATCTGTGGAGAGAAAACAGAGTTAACGTTTCAGGTGGGTGAACACTTCTGATGAAAGGTCATCGACCTGAAACTCTGTTTCTCTCTCCACAGATGCTGCCTGACCTGCTGAGTATTTCCAGCATTTTTTGTTCTTATGTCAGAAGCACTCACCACTTTGCAGTTAATTATATTAAAAAGGGGTTGTTGAGGCTGCCGCGAAACACGAATTAAGGCTGAATCCATGTGTGTAAAACAAGAGACTTCTTTAATGCGACTGCATGGTACAAAATGGCTGAACAGACTGCTCCCAGAATTCTCTGGAAAAATCCTGAGGCCCCGCCCACTCCTGCCTTAAAGGTAAGGTGCCTTAAAGGGAAGGTGCATCGATATATTGTCCATGGACGGAAAAGTGGGTAATGCCCATTTAGGTGGCGATCCGCCACACAGCTCCCCCCAGAATCCGCTTAGGAGGTGTGGACGAGACGGTGCGGCAGTCTGATGGGCCGGCTGAAGCGGCTCTTGTAGGACGCCGGTGGACGTGGAACGGCCGGGCATGGAGCAGCCGGGTGAGCCGGCTTGAGGGCAGGTCGGCCGCGTGGAGGTGGACGCGCTACAGGGAACTGCTCACCGGGCTCCGAGTGTGCTGGCTTGAGTCAGTCAACTGACACTTTTTCGGTCCTGTCGCCCACTTGCAGGGTGAAAAATTTGTCCCCAGCCTGTAGCACCTTGTAGGGCCCGTCATACGGGGGTTGAAGGGGTCCACGGTGGGCGTCGTGCCGGACGAAAACAAACCGTACCTGGTGCAGGCTTAGTGGGACGTGTGAGGTGGATTCGCCGTGTCGGGCAATGGGCACCGGGGCGAACTGCAGCGCCGGTGAGGCGAAGTCGTGGCGTTGCTGGTCGGCTGACCAGGGTGTCGTGGCGGTGGGCAGGAACTCGCCGGGTACACGCAGCGGCTGACCGTACACGAGCTCTGCTGCCGATGCATGGAGGTCTTCTTTAACCACGGTGCGCAGGCCGAGGAGGACCCACGGAAGTCGGTCGGTGCAGGAGCCCTCCTGGAGGCTGGCTCGAAGAGATGCCTTCAAGGATCTGTGGAACCGCTCACACAGTCCGTTGGCTTGGGGGTGGTACGCTGTGGTGCGGTGAATGGTCACCCCGAGATTGCGTGCGACGGCGGTCCAGAGTTCAGAGGTAAATTGCGGACCTCTGTCCGACGTCATGTCGGAGGGGACGCCGAACCGTGCGACCCAGGTGCTGACGAAGGCTCTGGCGATGTCAGCGGTGGTGGTAGAGGTCAGTGGAATTGCCTCGGGCCAGCGCGTGGTGTGGTCAACGATCGTCAGCAAGTGCGTGTGGCCTTGCGACGGCGGCAGGGGCCCGACGATGTCCACGTGGATGTGGTCGAATCTCCGCGAGGGGACGGTAAACTCCTCGAGGGGTGCTTTCGTGTGTTGCTGTACCTTGGCCCATTGGCAGGCTAGGCAGGAGTTGGCCCAAGTACGCACATCCTTGCGAAGGCTGCGCCAGACGAAGCGGTTGGCTACCAATTTGATGGATGCGCGGGCGCCGGGGTGGGAGAGGTTGTGGAGAATGTCGAATACCCGGCGGCGCCAGGATGCTGGGACGACGGGCCGAGGTTGACATAGGGATATGTCACACTTGACCGTGACTGCGGTCGGGCCACAGGCGACGTCGGCCAGGCGTAGCCCTGGTAGGTTGGTAGGTGCAGAGAGCAGATCAGGGTCGGTGATCTGGTCTGCTGCGAGTTGAGCGTAGTCGACTGCCAGGTGTGCGGCGTGGATGGCGGGGCAGGAGAGGCAGTCGGCTACCACATTGTCTCGGCCGCAGACGTGTTGGATGTCCGTGGTGAACTCGGACACTGCCGCGAGCTGGCGCTGCTGCCTGGCGGACCAGGGGTCGGTTGTCTTTGCCATTGCGAATGTCAGGGGCTTGTGGTCGACAAACGCAGTGAAGGAGTAGCCCTCAAGCAAAAACCGGAAATGGCGGACCACCAGGAACAGCGCAAGGAGCTCGCGGTCGAAGGTGCTGTACTTGACCTCCGGGGGGCGTAGTTGGCGGCTGAAGAAGGCAAGTGGTTGCCAGGCGCCGTCGACCCACTGCTCATACACGGCGCCGACCGCGTGGTCGGAGGCGTCCGTGGTGAGCGCTACCCTGGCATTGGGCCGTGGGTGCGCGAGCAGGGTGGCGTTGGCGAGCGTGGTCTTGGTGGAGTCGAAGGCGGCGGACGCGTCTGCCGTCCATTCGACCGCCATCTTGCCGCTCCTGCCCCGGAGGGCTTCATACAGGGGCCTCATGAGGGACGCCGCTTTGGGGATGAAGCGGTTATAGAAATTCACCATCCCGAGGAACTCCTGGAGGCCTTTGATGGTGGTGGGGCGGGGAAATTGTTGGACGGCCTGCACCTTGGTGGGCAGGGGAATAGCCCCAGCATGGGTGATGTGGTGGCCGAGGAAGTCAATCTTGTCCAGGCCGAACTGGCATTTGGCTGGGCTGAGGATGAGCCCGTGGTCGCTGAGGCGCCCGAACAGGATGCAAAGGTGTTCGAGGTGTTCCTGCTTGGAGGAACTGGCTACCAGGATGTCGTCCAGGTAGATGAACAGGAACTTCAGGTCCCGAAGGACCGAGTCCATGAGCCGTTGGAATGCCTGGGCCGCGTTTTTGAGGCCGAAGGGCATCCGCAGGAACTCGAACAGGCCGAAGGGGGTGATTATGGCCGACTTGGGGACGTCCGCGGGGTGGACGGGGACTTGGTGGTAGCCGCGCACCAGGTCGACCTTGGAAAAGACTGAGCGGCCGGCCAGTCTAGCCGAGAAGTTCTGAATGTGCGGCACGGGGTACCGATCAGGGGTGGTGGCGTCATTGAGGCGGCGGTAATCCCCGCAGGGGCGCCAACCTCCGCCTGGTTTGGGGGCGATGTGGAGTGGGGAGGCCCAGGGACTGTTGGAGCGGCGGATGATGCCGAGCTGTTCCATGGTGGCAAACTCGGTCCGCGCGATCTACAGTTTGGTCGAGTCCAGCCTGCGGGCGTGGGCGTACACTGGGGGGCCTGTGGTGGGGATGAAGTGTTCCACCCCGTGTTTGGCGGCCTCCGCGGAGAAGGTCGGATTGGTAAGGGCCGGGAATTCGGCCAGGAGTGCCGAGTAGTCATCCGTGGCCCGGGCGTGGCACTGTGACACCATGTCGGCGGGTTGACGGGGGGCCATGGCGCCCAGATGGGGGACATGGTGTTCATGTCCACGAGGCGGTGACGAGGGATGTCTACCAGTAGGCCGTGGGTGCACAGGAAATCTGCGCCGATGAGAGGGGAGAGCACCTTGGCAGTGATGAACTCCCATCGGTAGCGGCGACCAGCGAGGTCGAGGGTGACTGTCCGGGTGCCATACGTTCGGATTTCCGAGCCGTTAGCAGCAGCCAGCGCCGGTCCTCGTTCGTCCTTTTGGATGTCGAGGGAGGAGGCCGGGATGATGCTGTGCTGAGCCCCAGTGTCGCACAGGAACCGGCGGCCGGTTTTGTCATCTGTGACAAACAGCAGGGAGCCCGCGTGGCCCATGGGCCACGCTGGGGCTGGTACGGGGGCAGACTTGAAAGAGCAGGAAGGTGTGCACCGTTGTGCCCTGGCACCGAACTATGCGTGGTAGTAACAGTGGCCCGGGTTAGTGGGGCGTGAAGGCCCCGTGGACCTGGTGGCAGGCCCTTGTGGTCGCGTGCTGGCCGGTGAGGGGCGTGCCCAGGCATTGGCTGCCAGGTCCGGAGTGACGTCGCGGCTGGAGTGAGCGGACAGCAGCTTGTCGGCCTCATCGGCCAGGGCTTCCAGGTTCGTGAGGCCGGATGCCACGATCGCTGGGCGGATGCTGAGAGGGAGCTGGCGGATGAACAGTGTGCGGAAGAGGGATCCGGGTGGGCTCTCGTCGGTGAGGGACAGCATGTGGGAGAGGAGGTCTGACGGTGAGGCATCACCGAGGCCTGGAAGGTCGAGGAGGTGGCAGTTTCGCTGATATGCCAAGGCCGTAAATTTTTTAAGGAGCGCTGTCTTGAGATGTGCGTACCTGCCTTCCTCTGGTGGGTTCTGCAGCGTTGTCCAAACCTTCGAAACTGTGGCGCTACCGAGTGATGTGACGAGATAGTCGTACTTCGTCCCATCTGTGGTGATGCGTTGCAGCCGGAAGCGAGATTCGGCTTGGAGAAACCAGGCTTCGGGCTGGTTTTCCCAAAATTCCGGCAGTTTCACTGAAACTGCGTTCGTGTCCGCCATTGCAGTGCTCGGAATACGTTCTGAGCGTCGGGGTCACCAATGTTGAGGCTGCCGCGAAACACGAATTAAGGCTGAATCCATGTGTGTAAAACAAGAGACTTCTTTAATGCGACTGCATGGTACAAAATGGCTGAACAGACTGCTCCCAGAATTCTCTGGGTAAAACCTGAGGCCCCGCCCACTCCTGCCTTAAAGGTAAGGTGCCTTAAAGGGAAGGTGCATCGATATATTGTCCACGGATGGAAAAGTGGGTCATGCCCGTTTAGGTGGCGATCCGCCACAGGGTCCTAATTACTTTATTTAAAAGTCAACATAAAATGTGTGCCCGGGACTGCCAAGTTGCGTAGTTTACAGAAGTACATTTAAAGAGTTCTATAGTAAGTTTTTTTTGGCAGAATTTTGAGGTATTTCTAAATCTTTTCTTGCCTTTTTATTTACTTCTTGTTTAAACTTAATTGGTCAGGAGACTTTATGCCAAGTTTTCTGGCACTACCATTTATTTTGGTACATTCACAATATTGGAACTATGTGTTTCCTAATGAGAATCCCCCTTATATTTTTGGAACAAAGAGAAGAGGATCAATGGAGTGATGCCAATGCTGTCTTATGGGGAAAGTGTCCTGGAGTAGAAAGCAGGGCCACTTTCCTCACTACTACTTCTTTCTTTACCACTTCCACTTTACAGGACATCAAATAATAGGTAGGAATATTGCACTGCTCCAGCACTTGGCCACAAATTCATTTATTGTGCTAATTAATGGGTGCTGCTACGCATTTTTGCTACCTCATTAAAAGAAAAAAATGCATAAAAAATATTACGACTAGATGCTAATAGCGTACCTTGACCTTGTCGCAGCCTGAAAACCCTGAGTGTTTCAATTTGTTATGTGGGAGGTAAAGTAAAAATGTCCAACTTACTTACCACATCTTTGGCCTGCACCCAGGACTCCAAGAGACCTTCTGGTTTGTGAGGGTCCAGGGGCAGGCCATTGCACCAAACATTCCTTAGGTTCCCTATGCTGATGAGTGCAACAGTTATAGCCAGAGGAAGAATGATCCAGGAGGGTGGGATTGCCTCCTGTTGCCTCTTTCAAATAAAAACACTTGGCCTACAACTATTACAGGCCCACTTGCGTCACTAGGAGAAGCCCCGGAAAAATCCCAAACCAGCACAATAGGGCCAGACAGCTTACAAAACAGGTCTCCACCCTTTGTCTTCTTCCTGAACCTGGCCAGGCACAGGTAGGAGGAAAATCACACCTATGAAGTCTTTGGCATTGGCAAGCAGTGCATCATTGACTTGATGTATGTCGCAGAATACTGCAGCCTGGTTGATCTGACAAGCATCATCTAGCCGTTTGCTGGAGCTAGTTTCATGGAAGTTCAAGGCGATTGTGTGTTTCACCATCACAGACAGTGCCATACCAGTCATGGGGGAGCTTTGGATGTGTGGTTTCAGGACAAAATTCCATAACTGCTTCCCTACTGAGGCATGAGAGGCAAAGGCAGAGCTCCTCAGACATGTCCCAGGTAACTGTGAAATGGTTTATATATGCAATGTGCTGGATAGCTGCGGGCTCATTGTGCCCCCACCATCCTCTGCAGTGACCCCTGCCTCTGATTACTGCTGGAGAGCTCTTCCTCATCCTCCAGCTCCAAGTGTAAGAAGGATCCCACAAAATGAGGTTGTTGCAAATCTCATTTAAATTCCTTTGAGTGGTGTGTGCAAAAAAAAACAAAAGTAAAGAAAATTATGAAATTTTCAGAACCTCTCTGGCCACAGGGGAGGTGCCAGAGGACTGGAGAACAGCTAACGTAGTACCATTATTCAAGAAGGGTAGTAGGGATAAACCAGGGAATTATAGGCCAGTGAGCCTAACATCAGTGGTAAGGAAATTATTGGAAAATATTCTGATGGACAGAATTAGTCTCCACTTGGAGAAGCAAGGATTAATCAAGGATAGTCAGCAGGGCTTTGTCAGGGGGAGATCATGTCTGACCAATTTGATTGAATTTTTTGAGGGGGTGACTAGGTGTGTGGATGAGGGTAGTGCAGTTGATGTGGTCTACATGGACTTCAGTAAGGCTTTTGACAAAGTCCAGCATGGGAGACTAGTCAAGAAGGTAAGAGCCCATGAGATCCAGGGCAACTTGGCACATTGGATCCAAAATTGGCTCAGTGGCAGGAGGCAGAGGGTGATGGTCGAAGGTTGTTTTTGTGACTGGAAGCCTGTGTCCAGTGGTGTACCGCAGGGATCGGTGCTGGGTCCTTTGCTGTTTGTAGTGTACATCAATGATTTAGATATGAATGTAGGAGGTATGATCAGTAAGTTCGCACATGACACGAAAATTGGTGGGGTGGTAAATAGCGAGGAGGGAAACCTCAGGCTACAGGATGATATAGACGGGTTGGTCAGATGGGCAGAACAGTGGCAAATGGAATTTAACCCTGAAAAGTGTGAGGTGATGCATTTTGGGAGGACTAACAAGGCAAGGGAATACACAATGAATGGTAGGACCCTAGGAAGGACAGAGGATCAGAGGGACCTTGGTGTGCATGTACATAGATCCCTGAAGGCAGCAGGAGAGGTAGATAAGGTGGTTAAAAAGGCATATGGGATACTTGCCTTCATTAGCCGAGGCATAGAATATAAGAGCAGGGAGGTTATGATGGAGCTGTACAAAACGCTAGTTAGGCCACAGCTGGAATACTGTGTGCAGTTCTGGTCGCCACGCTATAGGAAGGATGTGATTGCATTGGAGAGGGTGCAGAGGAGATTCACCAGGATGTTACCTGGGCTGGAGCGTTTCAGCTATGAAGAGAGACTGGACAGGCTGGGGTTGTTTTCCTTAGAGCAGAGAAGGCTGAGGGGGGACCTGATTGAGGTGTACAAAATTATGAGGGGCATAGATAGGGTAGATGGAAAGGAACTTTTCCCCTTAGTAGAGGGGTCAATAACCAAGGGGCATAGTTTCAAGGTAAGGGGCAGGAGGTTTAGAGGGGATTTGAGGAAAAACTTTTTCACCCAGAGGGTGGTTGGAATCTGGAACTCACTGCCTGAAAGGGTGGTAGAGGCAGGAACCCTCACAACATTCAAGAAGCATTTAGATGAGCACTTGAAACGCCATAGCATACAAGGCTACGGACCAAGTGCTGGAAAATGGGATTAGAATAGACAGGGCTTGATGGCTGGCGTGGACACGATGGGTCAAAGAGCCTCTTTCTGTGCTGTATAACTCTATGACTCTATGACTCTATGAAATTGAAACGTCAGAAAAAAAATGCCCCAAAATGATTGCGAGAAATGGAACCCAGAACAAGAGTGACAATCTACCAAGCCAATAGAATGTCGGACTACACAGTCAAACCAGTAGAATACAAGTCAGATAAAATCATGGTCAAACTGTACAATGCTCTGGTCAGACCACACCTTGAGTGCTGTTTCCAGTTCTGGTCACCAAGAATAAAAGAAGACATTTAAGCATTAGAGGCAGTGCAGAGAACAAGGCTCATCCCCAGTGTCAGCAATCTGAGCTATGGGAACAGGCTGAAGAAACTTGGGCTTTTTCAGCCTGGAAAGAAGGCATCTGAGAGCTGATATTATAGAGGTATATAAGGTAGTAAATTGCATGGAAAGACATGAAATGTTACTTTAAATGGAACCATGGTGTCGGACAAATTTAGTAAAATGTAACATTGGGACTGATATCAGGAGGTTCTTCTTGGCACGGAAAGTGGAATGGACTTCTGGGCAGAATGGTGGAGGCAAAATCCCTGGAATTATTTAAGAAACAATTCGATGCGGCAGTGGGGAGTGTAGTGTTGTTCTGGATGGATGTATCAAGATAGGCCGAATGGCCTTTCTTATCTGTAAGTATCTTGCGATCTTGTGAGTGCTTAAATAAGTATTGCCACAGTAAAAGCAAACAAATGCCTTTGAGTTCATTAGATCTATTCTCCATTGACTGCTCTGTAAGTAAAAATCAATCACTATTTTGAAATTAAAATGTAAAGATTGTCCAAATCCCTCACTATTGAGCTAAATAGTATTGAAATAGAGTTTAAACTCCGAAAGACCGTTATTTGTATTGAGCAGAATTGTTGTACTGAGGACACAATTAACATTCTCAAATCAGTGCTCTGAGTGTATCCGAAATTTCATAATGCTCTATCACATCCAATCGCACTCCTTTATCAATATCACAGGGATCCTGTCACAACCTGATGACTTCATGACACTAAAAACCAGAAAAATAGCAACGGCATTTTTAATTGTTTTATTTTACTTTCAAGAGTTTAAACACAGACACATTTCTTTTTGACGCCATTGTGCGTTTTCATTGCACAGTGCCAGGTGCACTGGGTTTGTTGACCTGGCTGCTATGCATGTTTAAGGATTGGAGCAATTTGTTTGTTCTTGGTCCCTGGTTTTTCATAAGCATTTTACAGTTGGGATTGGGGATATGTCAGATACAATCCTAAATGAGAAGTTTCTGCTGTAACAATCCTTTGCTGTTTTTTTGTAATGGTGACCACCTCTGGGAAATCACAGGCATCTCAGCACTGTTTAGTTAGAATCTCACACTGCCAGCCCTTTCCTACACACATTATGGGCACTGTTTCAATAGTGAGGAGACAATTTTATTTTCACAGGAATACCATTGAACACAGAACAACTGAGTAGGCAAAACCTCATGATGACCAAAATGACCTACTGTAATGATACTTAATTACTTTTGGCTGTACAGTTGATAATTAGGTGGGGGTCCAATTAACTCCCACCCAGATACATTTTCAATAGTTGGCACTATGAAACAAAAGTCTATGAGGTATTTAGACAAACAGGAAAAATATGTAAGGCACTAGCACGTTTTAATAGAAATATTGTTTTAATATTTCCACAGAAAATAATGGGAATTTATATTGTTTTATATTTATGAAATCCAATCTTATTCTGACCCTGGCATTTTGATGAAAGTCATCTTATTACTTATTATTTTAGGTAATTCATGGAGAGAAAAATTATGCGATGGAAAATCATGGGGTCATCAAGGTCTCATTTCTTGATGACATCACATTATAATGCTTAAGTTTAATTGGCATGTACGAAATTATTATGCTCTCTTTCAAATGAACCTTAATAGGTAGCTCTAGCACCAAAATGTAATGCGCTACAGCTGATTATTCCTCAGCACAGCCAAAGCACATTGTTCACCTAAATCTTCTAAGTATAGGCCTAGATCACATTTCAGCCAAGGATTATTGCAGAGCAGGCCTCTTGATTTTTATACCTAAGGAATGAAATAATGAAAAACGAGTGTATCTATTTTTGTGACATGTTTGAATCTGAGAGCCCTGAGTCTTAGGAATCCGACACCCGATATAAATGCCCTAAAATAAAACCCGAAATAAAGCAGGGTGAATAACACAAACTCCATTTCTGCCGCAACCTCTTTGTAAAGGAAGTTATTCAGGTTACCAGGATCTATTATATTATTAAAAACCTTTTATCTTTGTGTCTATAAAATTGTACGATTGTAGTATTATAGTGAGCCTATTACATCGCTGATTGGTCAATTCTAGTTATGTGATACCAGAGACCAATCATATTCCAAAATTGATATATGATAATCATGTTGCACCAGAGACCAATCAGCTTATTGGAAAAAAATGCAACCTATGTTTGGCCCCAACAAAAGTTCCTCATTCCCCCCTTTGTTAATCACAGAATCCCCACAGTGCAGATAGAGGCCATTTCGGCGCATCGAGCCTGCACCGACACATATCCCACCCTATCCCCGTAACCCCACGTATTTAATCCCCCTAACACTAAGGGTCAATTTATCATAGCCAAATCAACCTAACCCGCACATCTTTGGACTGTGGGAGGAAACCGGAGCACCCGGAGGAAACCCACGCAAACACGGGGAGAATGTGCAAACTCCACACAGACAGTCACCCGAGGCCGGATTCGAACCCGGGTTCCTGGCGCTGTGAGGCAACAGTGCTAACCACTATGCCACCGTGTTGCCCCTCAATCTTCAACCCTTAATCCTCAACCTTACATCTTAGTTACTCTGTTCAGCTCTTCTTCCTCACAAGCTCTCTCGTTTCCACCCTCTGGAGTGTTCGAGCTCTCTTCTGTTCACTTCCACCAAGGCCAATCTCAAGGTCTTCAACTCCAGCTCTGCTCCATCTCTCCCATGAGGCTGACTCCCCCCCACCCCACCCCACCCCCACAGTGTTGGCATATTGTTTCCTACCTTCTAGCCTGCCCCCAAACATGGGTTTCTGATCCAATACCATGCTCCCTTATACGGCAGCCAAAAAACCTTCAGTCCAAAAAAACTTGCTCCCTTGTCTGGCTCCCTGATACTGAGATTGTGAGCAATGTCATGACATGTAATTAGATTGGTTTTATAGTTTTTTTGATAATACCTATACAGCATTCAGTCACCATTGGTAACATGGGGTAGAGTTTCTGCTCAGTTACGCTGTTTTTTTCAGCGCAATTTGCCTGAAATCAGCGTGACCCACACAAAAGACCATAGAACTTTAAGGGCAAATTATGATCAGCGCAAATTGAGATTCCGCGATTTTTTTGCGCGAGTTTGAAAAATATTACACTGGAAGCCAGCCCCGCCAAAATACTGGCCACGCCCCCGATCGAATTAATCACCATTGGAATTTTTCCGCTAATTCCGTCCGTTTGCAGGTTTTCGAGCAGGCTCCAAAAATTAAGCTGGTTCTTTTGGGCGCACAAAAACTAATAGGTACATTTTAAAAGCTTTAAAAAAAAATTTTTACATTTATTATAATTTTCTAGTTACCCAATATAACTAGAAAATGGTTTTGTATATTTTTAAAAGTCGTTTTCATTTAAAAATCGTGTTACTCACAGGTGGTGGATTGACACTGTGATTAAAAAGGCTTATTATTTGTGATAAACCCATTTTCAGCTGGATTAATCAAACTGCACCAAGTTACCACTCTTAAATATATCATGGAATATTTTTTAAAGCAACATTTTTTTCTTTTAAATTACGTTTTAAAACGCTGCCCAATTGCACTGGTTCATGGCAGATTTTGCATTCGGCGATATACAAATGAGTTTGAGTGGAAACACGAGACAGAAAATACTTCTCAAAACAGGCGCAATTTGGGGCGCAATTTGGGGTGCAATTTGTGTCCGGATCACCGATTGCACCCAAAGCAGAAACTCTACCTCCATATTACTTGGATTACATAGGATATACGGCACAGAAACAGGCCATTCGGCCCAACCAGTCCATGCCGGCGTTTATGCTCCATTCGAGCCTCCTCCCGTCTTTCCTCATCTAAATCTATCAGCATAACCCTCTATTCCCTTCTCCCTCAGATGTTTGTCCAGCCTCCCCTTAAATGCATCTATACTATTCGCTTCAACCACTCCCTGTGGTAGCGAGTTCCACATTCTCACCACTCTCTGGGTAAAGAAGTTTCTTCTGAATTCCCTATTGGATTTCTTGGTGACTATCTTATATTGATGGCCTCTAGTTATGCTCTTCCCCACAAGTGGAAACACTTTCTCTGTATCCACTCTATCAAAACCTTTAATAATTTTATAGACCTCTATTAGGTCACCCCTCAGCCTTCTTTTTTCAAGAGAAAAGAGACCCAGCCTGTTCATCCTTTCCTGATATGTAAACCCTCGCATTTCTGGTATCATCCTTGTAAATCTTCTCTGCACCCTCTCTAGTGCCTCTATATCCTTCTTATAATATGGCGACCAGAAATGCACACAGTACTTTAAGTGTGGTCTAATCAAGGTTCGATACAGGTTTAGCATAACTTCCCTACTTTTCAATTCTATCCCTCTAGAAATAAACCCTAGTGCTTGATTTGCATTTTTAATGGCCTTGCTAACCTGTGGTGCAACTTTTAGTGATTTGTGTATTTGTACTTCAAGATCCCTTTGTTCCTCTATCCCACCTAGACTCACACCCTCCAAGTGATAAGTTCTACCCTATTCTTCCTACCAAAATGTAATACCTCACATTTGTCTGTGTTGAACATAAGAACATAAGAACATAAGAAATCGGAGCAGGAGTAGGCCAATTGGCCCCTCGAGCCTGCTCCGCCATTCAATAAGATCATGGCTGATCTGATCCTAACCGCCAATCTACTATCACAGAACCATCTCCTGAACCTAACAGAATTGGACACACGAAATAGGAGCAGGATCAGGCTACACGGCCCCTGGGTCCGCTACGCTACCCACAGGGCCATGACCGATCCGAACCTAGACTCATGTCCAAATTCCTGCCCCCTCCCCGTAACCCTTAATTCCCTTTACTTCTAGGAAACTGTCTATTTCTGTTTTAAATTTATGTAATGATGTAGCTTCTACAGCTTTTTGGGGCAGCATATTCCATGGACCTACCACCCTCTGAGTGAAGTAGTTCCTTCTCAACTCAGTTTTGAAAGAGCAGCCCCTTATTCTAAGACTATATATGCCCCCTAGTTCTTTTCTTTTGCCAATTATTTGCCCACTCTGCAAGTTTATTAATGTCCTCCTGTAATTTGTTGCAGTCCTCCTCAGTATTGACTATCCCCCCCCCAATTTGATATCATCCGCAAATTTAGAAATTTAGAAATTGTGTTTTTGATACCAAAGTCTAAATCGTTAATGTAAATTGTGAACAGCAGTGATCCCAGCACTGATCCTTATGGAGCAGCAGCAGCAGCGGGAGCAGCAGACCTGCGAGGGAGCAGTGGCTCTGGGAGAAAATAAAGGTCGGTGATTTTCAGTCCCAGTCCAGCAGCGGGAGCGCCGGCAGAATTCGAGTGTGATGTCACAGTACAGAAAGTGATGCCGGCGCAGGGGAAGAAGCTGATTGGTGAGTAGTGGGTGAGTGCTTTTTTTTTCTTCAATTTTAAGTTTATTTCTATTAAGGTAGTTCATAGTTAAGGTAATTTGGGAGAGCGAGAATCCGAGAGTTTAAATCTGAAGGAAGAGTTTTTTAATTGAAAGTATGGCAGGGGATCTCAGTCCCGTGCGTTGCACAGCCTGCAGCATGTGGGAATTCCTAGACACTTCTTGCAGTCAGGATGACCACATGTGCAGTAAGTGCCAACGGTTTGGCCAACTTGAGATCCGGTTTTCAGAGTTTGAGCGTCAGATGGAGGCACTGCGGTGTATCCGCGAGGCTGAGAGTTACGTGGATAGCACGTTTTTAGACGTGGTCACCCCGCAGCTTAAGAAAGTGCAGTCAGAGAGGGAATGGGAGACCACCAGTCAGAAGAAGGGGGGGCAGGCAGGTAGTCAGGAAAGCCCCAGAGTGCATCTCACTCAACAACCGTTTTTCTGTGTTGGAAATCGGTGAAAGTGACGGTTCCTCTGGGGAGTGCAGCCAGAGCCAAGTTCACGGCACTGTGGGTGGCTCAGCTGCACAAGGGGGGAGGAGTAAGAGTGGAAGGGCAATTGTGGTAGGAGACTCAATAGTGAGGGGTGCAGATAGGCCTTTCTGCGGCCGCAGACGTGACTCCAGGATGATATGTTGCCTCCCTGGTGCCAGGGTCAAGGATGTCACTGAACGGCTGCAGGGCATTCTGAAGGGGTAGGGCGAACAGTCAGAGGTTGTGGTTCACATTGGTACCAACGACATAGGTAGAAAGAGGGATGAGGTCCTGCAACAAGAATTTAGGGAGCTAGGTAGCAGATTAAAAAGCAGGACCTCAAAGGTTGTAATCTCTGGATTACTCCTGGTGCCACGTGCTAGTGAGAATAGGAATAGGAGGAGAGAGCAGATGAATGCATGGCTAAAGAGTTGATGCAGGAGGGAGGGCTTTAGTTTCCTGGATCACTGGGTCTGTTTCTGGGGAAGGTGGGACCTGTACAAGTCGGATGGGTTGCACCTGAACCGAAACGGGACCAACATCCTTGCAGGGAAGTTTGCTAGTGCTGTTGGGGGGGGTTGAAACTAACTTGGCAGGGGGATGGGATACGGAGTGGAGCAGGGGGTGATGCACAGCCAAATATAGAGGAAAAAACAAGTCAGTCTGGAAGGCAGGGCAAATATGTAACGGCACAAGGGAGTATGGCAAGGCTGGATGGCATTTATTTTAATGCAAGGAGTCTTACGAGTAAGGCAGATGAATTAAAGGTGTTGATGAACACATGGGAGTCTGATATTGTTGCTATCACAGAGACATGGTTGAGGGAGGGGCAGGACAGGCAGATCAATATTCCGGGGTATAGAATCTTCAGGCAAGACAGAGGGGGGTGTAAAAGAGGAGGGGGTGTCGCAATATTAATCAAGGAGTCAATTACTGCAGTAAGGAGGGATGATAGCTTAGCAGGTTCCTCTAATGAGGCCATATGGGTAGAACTTAAAAACAAAAAGGGGGCAAGCACTTTGCTGGGAGTGTACTATAGGCCTCCAAACAGCCAGGGGGAGATAGAAGAACAGATATGTAGGCAAATCTCAGAGAAGTGTAGAAATAATAGGGTAATAATAGTAGGGGATTTCAACTTCCCCAATATTAACCGGGATAGTCAGAGTGTGAAAGGCTTAGAGGGTGCGGAATTCTTAAAGTGCATCCAGGAGAGCTTTTTGAGCCAGCATGTAGAAAGTCTTACAAGAGAGGGGGCGGTACTGGACCTAATTCTAGGGAATGTAGCCGGGCAAGTGGCAGAAGTGTCAGTAGGAGAGCATTTTGGTGACAGTGACCATAATTCGGTGAGATTTAAGGTAGTCATGAAAAAGGACAAAGATGGACCGGAAATAAAGGTTCTAAATTGGGGGAAGGCCGATTTTAATATGATAAGGCAGGATCTGGCCAAAGTGGACTGGGATCAGCTACTTGTAGGAAAATTCACATCAGAGCAGTTGGAGTCATTCAGAAAGGAAATAGAGAGAGTACAGCGCCAACATGTTCCCGTAAAGGTCAAGGGTGGGACCAACAAGCCCAGGGAGCTCTGGATGTCAAGGGATATACAAGAAGGGATTAGGAAAAAAAGGGAGGCTTTTGGCAGGTACAAAGGACTAAAAAAAGTGGAAGCCCTAGAGGAGTATAGAAAGTGCAGGGGGGTACTTAAAAAAATAAATTAGGAGAGCGAAGAGGGGGCATGAAAAAACACTGGCGGGCAAAATAAAGGAAAATCCCAAGGTGTTTTATAAGTATATTAAGGGCAAGAGGATAACCAGGGAAAGAGTAGTGCCCATTAGGGACCAAATTAGTAATCTGTGTGTAGAGCCGGAAGATGTAGGTGAGGTTTTAAATGAATATTTTGCATCTGTGTTCACTGTGGAGAAGGACGATGTAGGCATAGAAATCAGGCAGGGGGATTGTGATATACTTGAACAAATTAGCATTGAGATGGAGGAGGTACTAGCGGTTTTAGTGGGCTTAAAAGTGGATAAATCCCCAGGCCCAGACGAGATGTATCACAGGCTGCTGTGTGAGGCAAGGGAGGAGATTACAGGGGCTCTGACACAAATTTTCAGAACCTCTCTGGCCACAGGGGAGGTCAAAATTGAGAGGTCGCACAACACCAGGTTATAGTCCAACAGTTTTATTTGAAATCACAAGCTTTCGGAGCTATCGACAGGGGAGGTGCCAGAGGACTGGAGGACAGCTAACATAGTACCATTATTCAAAAAGAGTAATAGGGATAAATCAAGTAATTACAGACCAGTGAGCCTAACGTCAGTGGTAGGGAAATTATTGGAAAAGATTCTGAGGGACAGAATTAGTCTCCACTTGGAGAGGCAGGGATTAATCAAGGTTAGTCAGCATGGCTTTTT
Source organism: Squalus acanthias (assembly GCA_030390025.1). Taxonomy (NCBI): domain Eukaryota; kingdom Metazoa; phylum Chordata; class Chondrichthyes; order Squaliformes; family Squalidae; genus Squalus; species Squalus acanthias. The sequence goes on along the minus strand of CM059427.1, from coordinate 58,787,731 downwards.
CAGGGGGAGATCATGTCTAACCAATTTGATTGAATTTTTCGAGGGGGTGACTAGGTGTGTGGATGAGTGTAGTGCAGTTGATGTAGTCCACATGAACTTCAGTAAGGCTTTTGACAAAGTCCCGCATGGGAGACTGGTCAAGAAGGTGAGAGCCCATGGGATCCAGGGCAATTTGGCACATTGGATCCAAAATTGGCTTAGTGGCAGGAGGCAGAGGGTGATGGTCGAAGGTTGCTTTTGTGACTGGAAGCCTGTGTCAAGTGGTATACCGCAGGGATTGGTGCTGGGTCCCTTGCTGCTTGTAGTGTACATTAATGATTTAGATATGAATGTAGGAGGTATGATCAGTAAGTTCGCAGATGACACAAAAATTGTTGGAGTGGTAAATAGCGAGGAGGGAAGCCTCAGGCTACAGGACGATATAGACGGGTTGGTCAGATGGGCAGAACAGTGGCAAATGGAATTTAACCCTGAAAAGTGTGAGGTGATGCATTTTGGGAGGACTAACAAGGCAAGGGAATACACAATGAATGGTAGGACCCTAGGAAGGACAGAGGATCAGAGGGACCTTGGTGTGCATGTACATAGATCCCTGAAGGCAGCAGGACAAGTAGATAAGGTGGTTAAGAAGGCAAATGGGATACTTGCCTTCATTAGCCGAGGCATAGAATATAAGAGCAGGGAGGTTATGATGGAGCTGTACAAAACGTTAGTTAGGCCACAGCTGGAATACTGTGTGCAGTTCTGGTAGCCACACTATAGGAAAGATGTGATTGCATTAGAGAGGGTGCAGAGGAGATTCACCAGGATATTACCTGAGCTGGAGCATTTCAGCTATGAAGAGAGACTGGACAGGCTGAGGTTGTTTTCCTTAGAACAGAGAAGGCTGAGGGGGGACCTGATTGAAGTGTACAATAGGGTAGATAGAAAGGAACTTTTCCCCTTTGTAGAGGGGTCAATAACCAGGGGGCATAGTGTGAGAAGTCGCACAACACCAGGTTAAAGTCCAACAGCTTTATTTGAAATCACAGGCTTTCGGAGCGCTGCTCCTTCGTCAGGTGAAGTGAAGAGATGCATATAGGCACAGCATATATAGTCAGAGAACACTGCCAGATGATTATAGTTAATCTTTCCAACTGCCCTTTATCACACCTTGGCAGAGAGATAATCACGGCAATCAAAGGTGTAGATTGTGTCCAAACAGGTCAGTCAGGAAAACATTACATCAAAGACAATGTGGCAGATGCTGGGGTCTGTATGGAAAACAAAAAACTTTTTTTGCTGGAAACCACAGCAGGTCTGGCTGCATCTGTGTAGAGAGAACAAGCCAACGACGACTCGAGTCTGGATGACTCTACGTCAGGTGGGGTTACATGTAGCATGACATGAACCCAAGATCCCAGTTGAGGCCGTCCTCATGGGCGCACAACTTGGCTATCAGTTTCTGCTCGATGATTTTGCATTGTCCTGTGTCTTGAAGGCCACCTTGGAGAACGCTTACCCGAAGATCGGAGGCTGAATGTCCTTGACTGCTGAAGTGTTCCCCGACTGGCATAGTTTCAAGGTAAGGGGCAGGAGGTTTAGAGGAGATTTGAGGGAAAACTTTTTCACCCAGAGGGTGGTTGGAATCTGGAACTCACTGCCTGAAAGGGTGGTAGAGGCAGGAACCCTCACAACATTCAAGAAGCATTTAGATGATCACTTGAAATGCCATAGCATACAAGGCTACGGACCAAGTGCTGGAAAATGGGATTAGAATAGATAGGGCTTGATGGCCGGTTCAGACATGATGGGCCGAAGGGCCGCTTTCTGTGCTGTATAACTCTATGACTCTATGACCACTACCCACCTTCTGCCACTGTGTATAGCTACCCTTTACTCCCACTCTCTACTTTCTGTCTTGAAGCCAGCTAGCAATCCATTCTGCTACTTGTCCCCTGACTCCGCATTCTCTGACCTTATTCATTGGTCTATAATGGGGTACCATATCGAAGGCCTTTTGAAAATCTAGATAAATTACATCTACTGCATTACCATTGTCTACACTCTCTGTTACCTCTTCAAAAAATTCAATAAGTTTGGTCAAGCAAGATTTTCCCTTTAAAAATCCATGCTGACTATTCATTATTATACATTTCATTTCTAGATGTTCTTCTATTCTCTCCTTTAGTAGGGATTCCATTATATTTCCTACCACCGATGTTAAGCTGACTGGTCGATAATTCCCTGGACATGTTCTATCCCCGTTCTTAAATATAGATATTATGTTAGCTATCCGCCAGTCCTCTGGCACGACACCTTTTTCTAACGAATTATTAAATATGTGTAGTAATGTCTCTGCTATCTCTTCCCTAGATTCTTTTAAAATGCGGGGATGCAATCCAAAAGGGTTTTATCCTCTTTGAGTTTGATTAGTTTATTTAATATATCCCCTTTTTTTATTTTAAATGTTCTTATCTCATTACTCATCTCATCATCCAATGTCATGTCCACCTGTTCTATCTCCCTGGTAAATACCGAAGCAAAATAATTATTTAATATTTCTGCCATCTCCCTATCGTTACCTTTGGTATTGCCCTGTCTGTCCCTTAATGGCCCTATTCCCATCCCAACCTTCCTTTTTTTATTGATGTGCCTGTAAAATATTCTACTATTTTACATAGATACATAGATACATAGAAGATAGGAGCAGGAGTAGGCCATCCGGCCCTTCGAGCCTGCTCCGCCATTTAATGAGATCATGGCTGATCCTCCAATTCAGTATCCCGTCCCCGCCTTCTCTCCGTAACCCTTAACCCCTTTTGCCTGTAGAAATATATCTAATTCCCTCTTAAATATATTTAATGAGCTGGCGTACACTGTCCTCTGTGGCAATGAGTTCCACAGGTTCACCACCCTCTGAGTGAAGAAATTCCCCCTCATTTCTGTCCTAAATGGTTTAGCCCTTATTCTTAAATTATGTCCTCTAGTTCTGTTCTCACCCGCCAAGGGAAACATTCCTTCTGCATCTAGTCTGTCTAGACCTGTCAGAATTTTATACACTTCTATGAGGTCCCCTCTCAATCTTCTAAACTCCAGTGTGTACATCCCTAAACTACATAGTCTCTCCTCATAGGTCAATCCCGCCATTCCTGGTATCAGCCTGGTGAATCGCCGCTGCACCCCCTCCATGCAGAAGGAATCTTTCCTCAGATGAGGCGACCAAAACTGTACACAGTACTCGAGGTGTGGTCTCACCAGTGCCCTGTACAGCTGCAGCAAGGTATCCCTGTTCCTGTATTCCAACCCTTTTGCTATGAAGGCCAGCATACCGTTTGCCTTCTTGACCGCCTGTTGCACCTGCATGCTCGCCTTCAGTGACTGGTGTACAAGAACACCCAGGTCTCTCTGTACTTCCCCCTCTCCCAATTTATTGCCATTTAAATAATAATTTGCCCTCCCGTTCCTGCACCCAAGGTGGATAACTTCGCACTTGTCCACATTATAGTGCATCTGCCATTTATCCGCCCAATCACCCAGTCTGTCCAAATCGCTCTGGAGCTTCCTGGTCTCCTCCTCTGAGCCCACCCCCCCTCCTAGTTTAGTGTCGTCTGCAAATTTGGAAATGCTGCATCCGACTCCCTGATCCAGGTCATTAATGTAAATTGTGAACAGCTGGGGACCCAGGACAGATCCCTGTGGTACCCCACTTGTTACTGCCTGCCATTCAGAAAATGAGCCGTTTATTCCAACTCTCTGTTTTCTATCTGACAGCCAGTTCTCTATCCACGTCAATACTTTCCCCTTTATCCCATGAGCTTCAATTTTCCATGCTAATCTTTTATGTGGGACCTTGTCGAAGGCCTTTTGGAAGTCCAGGTACACCACATCTACTGGCTCTCCCCCATCTATTTGATCAGTTACTCCCTCAAAAAATTCCAATAGATTAGTCAAGCACGATTTACCCTTTGTAAATCCATGTTGACTCTGTCCTATCCTGTCCCCATTTGCTAAGTGCTCCGCTATTTCATCCTTAATGATGGACTCCAGCATTTTGCCCACAACTGATGTAAGGCTTACAGGTCTGTAATTACCTGCTTTTTCCCTACCCCCCTTTTTGAATAGTGGGGTAACGTTAGCTACCCTCCAATCCATGGGCACTGTTCCCGAGTCTAATGAATTCTGAAAAATCATACTTAGTGCATCCGTATCTCTAGGGCCACCTCCTTCAGTTATCAGGCCCTGGGGATTTGTCCGCCTTCAATCCCTTTAGCTTCCTTAACACCATATCCTTAGAGATATTGATTTGCGTCAGTTCCTCCTTTGCCAATGTCCCTATTTTTCCCGATATCCCAGGGAGGTTTTTTGTGTCTTCCTTCGTAAAGACTGACCCAAAGTATGCATTTAGTTGGTCTGCCATTTCCTTATTTCCCGTTATATATTCCCCCGTATCTGACTGCAATGGACCACCTTTGGTTTTCACCAGTCTTTTCCTCTTGATATACTTATAAAAGCTTTTGGAGTTAGTTTTTATATTTTCCGCCAGCTTGCTTTCGTAAGCTATTTTGCCCCTCTTGATTAAGCCCTTTGTCCTCCTTTGCTCTATCTTAAACTGTTCCCAATCTTCCGCTCTGGCGCTTTTTTTGGCTATTTTATACGCCCTATCTTTGGATTTTATGCTGTCTCTAATTTCCCCTGTTATCCACGGTTGAGTCACCTTTTTAGATTTCCTTTTATGCCAGATTGGTATAAACAATTTTTGCAATTTTGTCATTCTATCTTTAAATGCTTGCCATTGTTTATCTACCTCCAGTCCTCCCAGGAACGTTGTCCAATCAGACCTACTCAGTTCCCGTCTAATGGCATCATAATTCCCCTTGTTTAAATTCAGGACCTTAGTCTCTGAGTCAATTTCTTCGCTCTCCATTTCGAGTGAGAAATCGATCATGTTATGATCGCTCTGACCCAAGGGTCCCCGTACAACAAGATTACTAATTAGTCCCTTCTCATTGCACAGTACCCAGTCCAATATAGCCTGTTCCCGAGTTGGTTCCTCGACATATTGATCCAGATAACCATCCCTTAAACACTCAAGGAATTCCTCCTCCTCATTATTTTTACTGATTAGGCTAGTCCAATCTATATGTAAGTTAAAGTCACCTATGATGACAGCTGTGCTCTTATTGCATGCTTCTCTAATTTCCCTCGTGATGCCCTCCCCAACCTCTATTTTACTATTTGGAGGCCTATATACCACTCCTATTAATGTTTTTCGCCCCTCGCTATTTCTTAGCTCCACCCATATAGATTCTGTATTAACTGAGTTAATATCCTTCCTTTCAATTGCATTTATCCCCTCTTTTACCAGCAATGCTACCCCTCCTCCCTTTCTTTTTTGTCGATCCTTCCTAAATACTGAATACCCCTGTATGTTAAGCTCCCAGCCCTGCTCACCCTGCAACCATGTTTCCGTAATCCCAATTAGATCATAATTATTAACCTCTATTTCCACAGCTAATTCATCTACCTTGTTCCTGATGCTTCTCGCATTAAGGTATAAAATCCTCAGGCTTTTTTTATGCTCACATTTTTTATGAATTAGTTTGGCCCTTTGTTTTTTGTTCCTCACCCTTTTACCATTTATTTCTGTCTGCCTTTCACTTTCCTCCATTTCACTACATAGGTTTCTAGCCCCCTGCCATACTAGTTTAAATGCTCCCGAACTGCTTTATCAAAAATTACCCCGAGAACATCAGTTCCATCTTTGCACAGGTGTAGACCGTCCCTTTTGTATAGGTCACACCTACCACAAAACTGGTTCCAATGCCTCAAAAATTTAAAACCCTCCCTCTTACACCACTGCTCAAGCCACGTATTTAGCCTAACTATCCTGTTCTCTGTACTCTTACTAGCACGTGGCACTGGTAGTAATCCAGAGATTACTACCTTCGAGGTCCTACTTTTTAGCTTGGCTCCTAACTCCCTAAATTCTACTTGTAGGACCTCTTCCCTTTTTTTAGCTACGTCGTTGGTACCAACATGTATCACGACAACTGGCTGTTCCCCCTCCCCCTCCAGAATGTTCTGCACCCGCGCCGAGACATCCTTGACCCTTGCACCAGGGAGGCAACATACCATCCTGGAGTCTTGGTCGCGACCACAGAAACCCCTATCTATTCCCCTTACAATCGAATCCCCTATTACTATAGCCCTGCCACTCTTTTTCCCTCCCTTCTTTGCAACAGAGCCAGTCATGGTGCCATGAGCCTGGCTGCTGGTGCCTTCCCCCGGTGAGTCATCCCCCCCGACAACAGCACCTAAGGCGGTGAACCTGTTGCTAAGGGAGACAACCCCAGGGGATTTCTGCACTACCTTCCTGCCCTTGCTCTGCCTTTTGGTCACCCATGTACTATCTACGCTGGCCTTAACCTGCGGTGTGACCAACTCACTAAATGTGCTATCCACAACCCTCTCAGAATCGTGGATGCTCCAAAGTGAGTCCATCCGCAGCTCAAGGGCCGTCATGCGGTCCCACATGAGCTGCAGCTGGACACACTTCCCGCACACATGGTTGTCAGGGACACAGGAAGCGTCCCTGATTTCCCACATGTTACAGGAGGAGCATGACACAGGTCCGAGCTCTACTGCCATGACTTAACCCTTATATTACTTTTTAATTTTCTAGTTTTAGTTTATTTATTGACTTTTGTTTTCCCGAAGCTTACTTAGACCAATGTATACTGTACTCCTCTTATTCCTTTTTAAACTAACCAAATCCCACTAGTTTTAGTTTTACTTTCTAGGAAGGTTTGAGGAAAGTACTTACCAGTTAGTCTTACCTCCCTGGTCTTTCGCTGACTTCCCGGTCTTGTGTCCCCTTGGTCCTACGCTGACTTCCCGCTCCTCCCAGTAACCGTCCTGCCCTGCTGAAAAGAAACTGAGACCAAAAAATTTGTGACCTCTGTTTTTAGACTGCTAAAAGACTAGTAGGTTAGAGGAGGAGGGCGGGTGGGGGTTCCTACTCTGTAGGAACTCGAGTTTAAGCCACCACCCTCCTTAAATGCCGTTCACCTGGGTGCTTCCCACCTGGTCCGCTTCCGGTCTCGTCGCTCCCGACAACAGCCTGTGAAGAAAAGCCCGCGAAAGTGAGTTCAAATACTCACAGCACCTCACAGCACCTCCGGTCTCGTCGCTCCCGACAACAGCCTGTGAAGAAAAGCCCGCGAAAGTGAGTTCAAATACTCACAGCACCTCACAGCACCTCCGGTCTCGTCGCTCCCGACAACAGCCTGTGAAGAAAAGCCCGCGAAAGTGAGTTCAAATACTCACAGCACCTCACAGCACCTCCGGTCTCGTCGCTCCCGACAACAGCCTGTGAAGAAAAGCCCGCGAAAGTGAGTTCAAATACTCACAGCACCTCACAGCACCTCCGGTCTCGTCGCTCCCGACAACAGCCTGTGAAGAAAAGCCCGCGAAAGTGAGTTCAAATACTCACAGCACCTCCGGTCTCGTCGCTCCCGACAACAGCCTGTGAAGAAAAGCCCGCGAAAGTGAGTTCAAATACTCACAGCACCTCACAGCACCTCCGGTCTCGTCGCTCCCGACAACAGCCTGTGAAGAAAAGCCCGCGAAAGTGAGTTCAAATACTCACAGCACCTCACAGCACCTCCGGTCTCGTCGCTCCCGACAACAGCCTGTGAAGAAAAGCCCGCGAAAGTGAGTTCAAATACTCACAGCACCTCACAGCACCTCCGGTCTCGTCGCTCCCGACAACAGCCTGTGAAGAAAAGCCCGCGAAAGTGAGTTCAAATACTCACAGCACCTCACAGCACCTCCGGTCTCGTCGCTCCCGACAACAGCCTGTGAAGAAAAGCCCGCGAAAGTGAGTTCAAATACTCACAGCACCTCACAGCACCTCCGGTCTCGTCGCTCCCGACAACAGCCTGTGAAGAAAAGCCCGCGAAAGTGAGTTCAAATACTCACAGCACCTCCGGTCTCGTCGCTCCCGACAACAGCCTGTGAAGAAAAGCCCGCGAAAGTGAGTTCAAATACTCACAGCACCTCACAGCACCTCCGGTCTCGTCGCTCCCGACAACAGCCTGTTTTATGTTCCTTGATAATTTACTTTCATAGTTCCTCTTTGCCTTCCTAATTGTTTTTTTGACTTCTCTCCTAATCCCTTCATATTCTCTCTTATCATGCACTCCTCTGCTGTATATGTAGTCAATGGCCCAGAAATTCCATTCGCAGCCCTCCCGCGGGCGGAGGGCTGCGATCCGGAAAGATCTGTGCCTGTACCGGAGGGCTCCCGGGAGGCGCAGAATTCCGTTGCTGGGCCTCACCAAACTGTCGGTGCGCAGGGCCCACATATCCCATGGGCGCAGGTAGTTCACAGCGTCCCTGGGATCACGTGGGCCATGGGGAGCCAATCAGAGCAGGAAATCTCCATTCATAGATTTGACAGGAAGACCTGTCAAATCTATTAATAGAGATCAGCCCCAAAACATAAGTATAACTTCAAATAATTTTTTTTTAAATCACATTTTTAAAATGACTATAAATTACATAAATTAACTATTTTAAACAAAAATTTTAATTTTTGAAAAAAATAATTGAAGTTTTTAACAGGGCTAAAAATAAACGTACCTTTCTTTAAAGTATTTTAAAATGATAAATCAGTGGAAACATTTTTTTTTTACTTTCTTAAACTATTAGCCTGCTAAAAGCAGGCCTTGCGCCTGCTTTTCTAGGCGCAGCTGTTCCCGACTTACCTGGACTCAAGCCAGTGTGAAAAAAACGGAAGTTTCTAACGTACGCGCTGCCTATCCGGCGCAGGCGTTTGACCTGGGAAGCCCTTTCTGCAGAGAACGGAAGTGCCAGTTCCTAGCGCATGCGCAGTGCATGCGTAAAACCGGCACTTCCATTGGCCCTATGGGTGAGTACACAGCGCATACACACCCGTAGGGAACAAAATTTCTAGGCCAATGTATGCCTCTTTCCTTACCCTCAATTGTTTCCTTATGTCTTTATTCATCCATGGAGTCTCATTATTGTTTAGTTTGTTCTTTCCTTTTAGCAGAATATATTTTTCCTGCACTCTGTTGAACACCGTTTTAAATGTTTCCCATTGTCGTTCTACATTGTTGTTTGCCAATATTGTTGCCCATTTTATCTTCCCAAGTTCTATTCTCAGTCCCTCAAAATCAATTTTTCTCCAATCTATTAACTTGGTTTTTGTCATTCTTATGTCCTTCTCTATCGTCATCTTAAAGCATATTATATTATGGTCACTACTGCCTATATGTTCCCCCACTTTTACTTCTCTTATCTGCGCTGGTTCATTCCCCATAACTAGATCTAATAGCGAATCCTCACTTGTTGGGCTTTTTACATATTGAGTTAGAAAGGAGTCCTGTAGACATTGTCGGAACTCCATTCCCTTATCCCCTTTACCTACCTCTTCTGTCCAATTAATATCGGGGTAGTTGAAATCCCCCATGATTATTATTCCATGTTTTTTACTCATTTCTCTAATTTGTCTGTATAGTTCTTCCTCCACCTCCCTTCCACTATTAGGTGGTCTGTAGACTCTGCCTATTAGTGTGATTGATCCTTTATTATCTTTTATCTCTATCCATATGGATTCTATTTTTGTCTTGCTGATATCTACATCCCTTTTTTCTACTGCCATTATGTTAACCCTAATAAGTACAGCTACTCCACCTCCCCTTTTTCCCTCTCTATCTTTTCTTAATATGTTATACCCTGCAATGTTTAATTCCCAGTCCTGATTTTTCTGTAGCCATGTCTCAGTAATCCCTACTATGTCTGGTTCCTCCCAATGCATGATTACCTCCAGCACCCCTGTTTTATTTTGGACACTGTGTGCATTGCTGTACAGACAGTTTTACTCATTTTTAATAGGATTTCCTCTCACTTTATGTTTAACCATCTTTTTAGACTCCTGTTCTATAACTCTATTTGCTCCCTTGCCGTCAATGTCCTCCCTTACTTTATTCTTTCCTGTGCTCACTTTTCCTGTTTTGTTTATATTTAGGCTGCTTACGTTTCTTGTAGATCCCTCCCCGCTTCTTACTAGCCTTTGCCACCTCCCTGGTTACCCTTTCCGCTAGGACATGGGTCCCATCCTGGTTCAGGTGGAGCCTGTCCCATCAGTACAGCTCCTTCCTGTCCCAGAACTGGTGCCAGTGTCCCATGAAAAGGATCCCCTCTTTCTCACACCAGCCCTTTAGCCACGTGTTAATTCTCCTGATCTGTCTGCTTCTATGCCAATTTGCACGAGGCTCGGGCAATAACCCAGAGATTATTACCCTCGAGGTCCTGCTTTTTAATTTAGACCCTATTTCCTGAAACTCTTTCAGCAGGATCTCCTCCCTGTTCCTACCTATGCCATTTATTCCAACATGGACTACGACAACTGGATTTACCCCCTCCCTTTCCAAGTTCCTCTCCAGCCGCCGTGAGATATCCCTTACCCTGGCACCGGGTAGGCAACACACCCTTCGGGATTCTCGTTCTTGGCTGCAGAGGACGCTATCTATCCCCCTAATTATAGAGTTCCCTACCACTACCACATTTCTATTCTGCTGTTCCCCCCCTTGGACAGCCTTCTGAGCCACGGTGCCTTGGTCTTCATTGTGGCTGTCCTCCGGCAGTCTTTCTCCTAGCGAGTACATCGTACCTGTTGGACAGGACCAGTGTCTGCGGGACCTCCTTCTCAACCTCTTGTAAACCCCGTTACCCGGCTCCCTAACAGTCACACCCTCCCCTTCCTGAACCTGTGCTTTCCTCTGGGGTGTAACTGTATTCTGGATAAAACTGTCCAGATGTTCCTCCCCCTCCCTTATGTGTCGGAGTGTCTCCAACTCGCACTCCAGCTCAATGACTCTGAGCCGGAGAGATTCGAGATGGAGACATCTCCTGCAGACGTGTTCGCTCAGGACAGTCTCACCGTCCACAAACTCCCACATACTGCAGTCCAGACACACAACCTGCCCTGCTATATCTTAAACTAGCCTTATTTTATTTATTTAATTAGTTAAAGTCTTTATTCAATTATTATTTATAGTTATATTAAATAGTTTTAACTAGTTAAGCTATAAATTTAAAACGGTTGTGTTTCCCGCACCTAGTTTAAACCACTATCCTAGGTTAGAGAGAAAACAAACCTTAATACTCAACAACCAATCACCTACCTGCTGTCCTGTGATGTCACTCTTTATTTTTTTTTGGAAATCGTCAACGGTTCTGCCGCTACTGGTGTCTCCGATCAGGTTAGCGCTGTTTCCCCACTGTTTTATGCTCCGCTACTGGTGTCTCCGATCAGGTTAGCGCTGTTTCCCCGCTGTTTTATGCTCCGCTACTGGTGTCTCCGATCAGGTTAGCGCTGTTTCCCCGCTGTTTTATGCTCCGCTACTGGTGTCTCTGATCAGGTTAGCGCTGTTTCACCGCAGTTTCTATGCTCCGCTACTGGTGTCTAGACAGGTTAGCGCTGTTTCCCCCTGTTTTATGCTCCGCTACTGGTGTCATCCGATCAGGATAGCGCTGTTTTCCCCGCTGTTTTATGCTCCCGCTACTGGTGTCTCCGATCAGGTTAGAGCCTGTTTCCCAGTCTGTTTTATGCTCCGCTACTGGTGTCTCCGATCAGGTTAGTGCTGTTTCCCCGCTGTTTTATGCTCCGCTACTGGTGTCTCCGATCAGGTTAGCGCTGTTTCCCCGCTGTTTTATGCTCCGCCGCTGCTGGTGTCTCATATGTCTAAGTAACTTTTAGAGTGATTTAAAAATGTAATATATTTGAATTTTGGTTATGGCTTAAATATCATCAGAGTTAGAATAAGAGCTTTGATATGATGGCAGAAGTATAAAGGGGACACCTTTTGCAATTGGGGATTTATGCATTTGTTTATGTACCCAGTGTCTCAGGTGATACCCCTGGGAAGCACATATCTCCATTACTGTTCGAATCCTAGAAATTACAGTTGGTGATGCTAATGGATGACTGCTTAAAGCATTCATAAGATATTCTTTCATCCATTATTTACATGCAGCATTGACCCATTTATTTTAAAATAGTTAAAACCAACAGTAATCGTAGCCAACACTAATCAACATTAATCGTAGCCAGATAATCACCTGAAATGGCTTCTCTTACCGCTCCCGCATCATTACCTCTGGTGTCCCCCAAGGATCTATCCTTGGCCCCCTCCTATTTCTCATCTGCCCCTCGGCGACATCATCCGAAAACACAGCATCAGTTTCCACATGTATGCTGACGACACCCAGCTCTACCTCACCACCACTTCTCTTGACCTCTAAATTGTCAGACCGCTTATCCGACATCCAGTACTGGATGAGCAGAAATGTCCTCCAATTAAATATTGGGAAGACCGAAGCCATTGTCTTCGGTCCCCGCCAAAAACTCCATTCCCTAGCAACCGACTCCAATCCTCTCCCTAGCATCTGTCTGAGGCTGAACCAGACTGTTTGCAACTTTGGTACGATATTTGACCCTGAAATGAGCTTCCAACCATATATCCACACCATAACTAAGACCACCTATTTCCACCTCCATAACATTGCCCATCTCCACCCTTGCCTCAGTTCATCTGCTGCTGAAACCCTCAACCATGCCTTTGTTACCTCTAGACTTGACTATTCCAATGCACTCCTGGCTGGCCTCCTACGTTCTACCCTACGTAAACTTGTGCTCATCCAAAACTCAGCTGCCCATATACTAACATGCACGAAGTCCCGTTCACCCATCACCCCTGTGCTCGCTGACCTACATTGGCTCCCGGTTAAGCAACGCCTCGATTTTAAAATTCTTATCCTTGTTTTCAAATCCCTCCATGGCCTCGCCCCTCCCTATCTCTCTAATCTTCTCCAGCCCCACAACCCCCAAGATATCTGCGCTCCTCTATTTCTGGCCTCTTGAGCATCCCTTCAGCTGCCTAGGCCCTAAGCTCTGGAATTCTCTGCCTAAACCTCTCTGCCTTTCTACCTCTCTTTCCTCCTTTAAGACACTCCTTAAAATGTACCTCTCATCTGCCCTCATTTCTCCTTGTGTGGCTCGGTGTCAAATTTTGTTTTATGACACTCCTGTGAAGCGCCTTGAGACGTTTTACAACGTTAGAGGCGCTATATAAATAGTAGTTGTTGTTGTAATTTCAAGCCTTTAATTTTTCCTTTTTCCACCATTTCCCATCTGACATTGGAAGACAACCCCCCATCTTTATCTGAAAAATGAGAGCCTGTTCTCCTTTTTTTGAAATTAACTCTTCATTTCTTGCTTGGAAGAAAGCTCAGAGTCAGTCGCAATATCTCATTATATGGGTTTTACGTGCTGGTACTGAGCAGTTATGGGCACATATATAAATTAGACATATCTGCTTGTGCTGTTGCACACAATCCTTGATTTCATAACTTTTAGAAACAGAAAGCCATAAGTTGACCAATCAACTGCAAATAACATCTTGCATTCAAGATATCACTACACATCCTGGTTTCTTTACATTGAAGGCACTATATGAATGCACATTGTTGTTGTTGTATCTGAACATAGAACATAAATAGTTAACTGTATGATCTTAATGTGGGCAAACAAAAAGGATCTTCATACAATGTAAAGAAACATCCCAAAGCGCTTCATAAATAGACATTAGGAAACAGATGCTGAGCAAGGAGAGAAAAGATTAGGAGGGGGGATTAAAAACCTGCTTCAAGAGATGGGTTTTGAGAAGGTTTTTAAAGATAGAATGAGAAATGGCAAGGTTGAGAAGTTTAGCGAGGGAGTTTGAGAGTAGGACTGAGGCACTTGAAGACTACTGCCACCAATGGCACAGGAAGGATGGGGGACTGCAAAGAAGGCCAGAGTCGGAGGAACAAGTTGTTTGGGCGAGGATTTGGGCTGGAGGAGATCATAGAAATAGAGTGGGCAAGACTATGGAAGAATTTAAAGATGAATATGGGAACCAATGTAGGTCAGGGAGGACTTAGTCCAGGATATGACATGTGTGGTGGAGAATTAGACATGTTGGAGTTTATGGAGGGTGGCGGATAGGTGCCCAGCAAGAAGTGCATTAAAATAGTCAGGTCTGAAGGTAACAAAGGCAGGTATAAGGGTTTCAGCGTTGGCGGGGATGAGGTAGTGGTGAAGGCATGCAAAAATGTGGAGGTAGAAGTAAGTGGTCTTGGAGCTTGATAGAATGTGTGGTTTAAAGCTCAGCTCAGGGTTGAACAGAATGCTAAAGTTGAGAATTATCTGCTTCAGCCTGAAACTGTGGCTGGGTAGGGGGTTGGCATCAGAAGGTGTGGCAGGGACCGAAGATGATGGCTCCCTGACGTTGAGCTGGATGAAGATTTGACTCATCCAAGAAGTGATATCAGACCAGCAGTTGGACAACACAGAGGCAATCGAAGGACCGAGGGAGGTGGACTCCGGAGATGGAAGTGCAAGAGAGAGAAGATAAGCTAAAGATGCACTGGCTATGTTTGGATAGGTAGAAATAGAACCAAGCAAAACAATCCCCAGAACTAGTAACAATCCCCAGAACTAGTTCATGTTGAAGAGATGTTGGATGATGAGAATGGTATGTTCAACCATGTTGAATGCTGTGGAAAGGTTGAAGGATATATACTATAGTTGAAGGATAAGCACTATAGTTACAGTCACAAGTGATGTAATTCATTACTTTGGTTAGGGCTGTTTTGGTCTCAGGAAGGGTGGAAGATGGACTTGAGGGGGTTCTGGACCTGATATGTGTGGAGCTGCTGGGAGGTGACAACATGTTCGAGGACCTTAGAGAGGAAAGGCAGATAGGGGATGGGTTCGTAGTTGGAGAGGACAGATGGGTCAACACTGTTTCCTTCTTTGGCTGATGACATCAATTTTGAAGGGGAAAGGGATGGTGCTCAGAGAAAGGGGATCATTCGTGAGGTTAACATGATGACCAGGAAAGGGAGTGGCGTATTTAGCAGTTGAGTAAGAAGGGGATCAAGGAAGCGGGAGTTGGATCTCATGGATGAGATGAGCTTAGAGAGAGCACAGACAGGGTGGGGGGGCTGGTGGAGGGCGGTGACGTGGAGATATTACTGGAAGGTGGGAGTTCAGGCTAGAGTTCATGAGAAACTAGGGGGAAGGGGAGGTAGCTGCATTTTTGATCTCGATGTAGTAGTCAGTATGATCTGCAAACATCAGCAACCCCTCTGTCCTAACAATTCCAATCATCTATCATCTACTTCCATCATCACAACTCTAACCAAGGGTATTTTGGTTTTTAACTTACTGGTGCTATCCGCACTAATCGCCCAATCATTCACCAAAGCTCTCTATGGTTGCTTATTTACCCTAGCCACCATAAACACTGACTACATCCATAGCAGTCATTTTCCCTGGGACATCATGAAAAGTTCAGACAACAAAATTTAAATGATTTAAAATGATCATCAGAATCCCAAGACTGAGCTATTGCCTAACTAAGTTCCCCTTTACTGACATTTGTTAGTTTACACAATGCAGTAAAAAGGTTAGTTGTATTCATAATAAACACTCACTGTGTGACCCACATGACTAGCTAATGCTCAGTCACAGTGTTCATAGGGAAATGCCATTGAAATAGAGAAAAGGTGCATTTACATAGTATGGTATTTCATCCGAAGGATGACCATAATCAATTGACAGGTGCTGCAGTATAATTTAATTATACTTTTCAGAAATTTCACAAGAGTATAACATATGTATAGTTTATTATAATAATGATTGTGCCCTTTTATTTCTCTTCAAATGATCCTGAATAGAGAATCCTGCAGATTATATTGTTTGTTGAGCTGTGATGCACATGTGGCACATTTGCTTTTGTTTCTTCAAAGCTCATGACTGCTGTGCAGCAATAAACAAGTCACTTTTCCATGGGAGAACCCCCTAGGAGTCTCTCTGTGGAGAGTAGCTCTTGATTCATTCACATCAGTGTGACTCCAGTCTTGCACTTCCACTGCCAAAGTACTGCCTTTCCACAGTGCTGGAATGACTCCAGAGTAAACAACTGAGCATGCACTGTTTAACCAGGAACCCAAAGGCACACGGCAGCAGTGAAATAATTTCCCATTGCCACTTTGCGTTTTCTTGCATTTGTGCGGAAATTAATCAACATTTCTCAGCAGTCATTTTACATACTGAAGACAATTTAATGAATTTTCAAGGGTACTTTTCACGTTTGATTTACTTTCTTGGAATAAACTTTGATGTGTGCACGTATACTGAATAATGTTCAGAAGTACTCTTACCACAGTTTTTTTTAATAGAGGGGGATTTTATGTTACAGTTCTGCTTTGGACTGGAACATGTGGCCAGAGTGAGGAGGAAGGCCAGCAGGGCTCTCAATAGGAGGCCTTACCCTCCAAGGATATTCCGAGAGCACTTCTCCTACCTCCAATTAAGCGAGGAGTAGTGTATTAGAAGGCTCCGCTTCACCAAGGATGTCATCACAGAAGTCTGCCACCTCCTGCAACCAGATCTTCGGCCTCAGATCAGGGCGACCATGGCTCTCTCAGTGGCAGTCAAGGTCACCGTCACCCAAAATTTCTTCGCCAGTGGATCCTTCCAGTCCGCAACAGGAGACATAGCTGACATCTCGCAGTTCGCCGTCTATCGCTGCATCCGGGAGGTCACAGAGGTTCTCTACAGAAGGAGAAGGGACTACATTTCTTTCCCCATTACCAGAGAGAAGCAGGACAAGCGTGCATGTGGCTTTGCCAGGATAGCAGGATTCCCATGGTGCAGGGCGCCATTGACTGCACCCATGTGGCTTTGCGGGCACTGCATAAGAATCCTGAGATCTTCCGTTACTGCAAAGGCTACCACTTATTTAATATGCAGTTGGTGTGCAACCACAGACAGTGAATCCTCAATGTCAATGCCCGCTATCCTGGCAGCAGCCTCGATGCCTTCATCTTGCGCCAGCACTCTTCCAGCCACCACGTCAAGCTCGTGGCTGGCTGGTCAGAGACAAGGGCTATCCGCTCTCCACCTGAGAGCCATGGGGGTTCCAGTGAATTAAACCCCAGATCCCCGTTGCTCACCACATCCTCATCATTCCATCCCTGTTGCAGGCCATATCACCGCGCAAAACTGAAATGAGACACACCACAAAAGAATCCAAACTGATTTAATAAATTTATCAAAAATCAGTGAACATATATACAACAAAAATATTAACTATTCACCCTTGTGCAATCCCTTAGTGCCTGTCGTTACTGTGCCTTTGCCTGCTCTAGGGCTCCGACTAAGTGTTGACCCAGTGGCTGCAGCAGGGCTGGTGGAAGGCTGCTGAGTGTCCGTGCGGGAGACTTCAGATGGCCTTGCAGGACGCCCTCGACCAGCTCTGGGCGTGGAAGGCTCAGCTGTAGACTGCACCACCTCAGCATGGGTGACAGCAGTCTGGTCTGGCAGGATGACAGGCAGTGACAAGGGCAATGGCGGAGGGCCAGTGGTGGGAGCAGGAATGCTGTCATCCTGAGGCAGGACAGCAGGTTCCTGCTCCACTGACCCACTGCCACTCCCCCGGGGCAGCACCTCAGCATCCCTAGCAATCTGTTGGAGCACAGACTGCTGGCCTGCTGCGACACCGTGAAAGCCCTGGTCGACGGTGGGAGACCCAGCCACGAAGGCAGCAGTCAGAGCTTGCGTGGCATCAAGCTGAGACTGCATGAGAGCAGTCTGAGATTGGATGGCACCAGCCATAGACTGCATTACAACACTAAGACGTTGCGTCGTTTCCGCCTGTGCTGTGGACTTCCCCACCTTCCGTATTACGAGACCTCCCCGGAACCCTGGTCCCCACACTTATCTGAGTGCGAAACTGAGGGTCACAACTCAAATTTCCAACCTACCCTTCATGCCCAAGATCGTACGATGTTGTTCGTTCATATAGAATCCAGCCCAAAACGTAAAGAGGACAAATGTCACATCAGTAGGAATTCACGTACACCGCAGAAGCACTTTAATGGGAGGTAGACCAGCAGTGCATCATGAAAGTAAATACGCAACCAAGGGCCACACAAATTTTCTTAAGCCAGGAGCCATTTTCTGCCCATTTCCCTCCCGTTCCAGGTAGGAAGTTGGCCAATGGCATGTTGATGAGGCCCAGCAGTTTCCCGCTGGCAGTTAAAATCACTCGTAACTTTCCTCCTTAGTGCAGCAGTTTGTTCTCTGTGCTGATTTAATTGTTCACTGTTAGGAAGGCATTGGTGATGGGAGTGGAAGAGGAGGAGAACCTAACATAGGCAGGATTCCTAGGGACGGTTCCCCTCAAACTGGCCCTTTCAGTAACAAAGCCAGTAAACAGTTGCTATTATTGGCATCTGTTAGGACTTGTTTTCATTTCAAAGTCAGTAAATTTACAGCCTTAGATTGTGTTTGGTGGGTTGAAATTGAAAGTAATAAATAAGCATTTATTTAAAAATTACAAAAATAACTTATCACGTGTCCAAAATGCATTCATACTTTATTTATAGCCATACACAAAATGTCTGTCATGGACCACAATGTGCATCAGTTGACTATTAAATACAATTTAAATACTTTAATTATATAGCTTGGTGCTGGGGGTAAGGGGAGGAGCTGGCTTCTTCACTTGTGGAAATGTCATGGTAAATGAGCTACTGCCACAAAAGGAAAAATCAGGCCACTAATGAACCTCGACAAAAATGTGCAATAAATTACTTACGTCATTTTATTTTGCTACTTAGGTGGGCTAATGAATCAATAGTGGAGGAAAGTAATTTAACTACGGTAAGGTGGAATTTGGCCTTGTCCTTGTCATTTTCCACGCACTTTCATCCATTCTCTAAGGGAATATGGCGAGCCTCCATACACACAGTGGGTAGGACAAAATGAGACAGTATCGTTCACATTCTGGTAATCAGTTAAAGAGTGACATGCAGAGGTCGGGATCACATGTTGTTTACGCCTCTTGGTCAATGAAATGGTGAATGATGCAAGGTGCCTAGAAAGGAGAGAAAAACAATTTTTAAAAGGCTGAGGAGAGAACGAGATTAATGTGACTTAAATCATTTAGGATTGTGAGCAATGATATCACTAGGTTTACCACTTGCTGTTAGGAGTAAACACATGCCATCAACAACTTTCCAATGTTCATCCTCTCCAGGGTCCCAGTAGGGGGAGCTACCTCGGGAGTTTAGGAAAGGGGTACCAGGCTACCCTCCATCCCCCTGACATCAAAAATGTGGACATAGAAACACTCCATATGGTTTTCCTCTTAGTGTGACTGGCAGAAAAGAACAGGACCAAATCGAAGTCCTAGAAACTAGAAACAGTGGGGCAACATTTGCGATCGGAGGCTTCCCACAGGCGGATGCCTCCGACCTGTAAAAGAAATCTACGCATTTACCTGGTGGCCCGGGAGATACGGAGGCCTGCGATCCTGGGCCTCTCTGGGTCCGCGCGGGCAGAGGCCCTCGTATTCGCAAGAGCCCCTGAGATCACGTGGGCCAGCCCAACCAATAAAAAAAGAGAATCCCCATTCATACTTATTGGAGTTACATACGGAATTGTTAAAAGTATGAATGGGGATCACTTAAAAAATACACCAACACATGAAATACATTTTTTTTTAATTACATATTTAAAATTAATTAAAATGCCATTTAATTAAATATTTTAAACAAAAAGTTAATTTTGTTTTTACGGGGCTAAAATTAAACTTACCTTATTGAAGAGTATTTTTAATTTATAAATGAGTGATAAAATTTTATTTTTCTATTTTTTAAAACTCTTATGCTGGTAAAAGCAGGCCTTACGCTTGCTCTTACCATGCGTAAGAATTGGACAGGCATTCAGCGGGTGGAAGTTGTGCAAATGTCGCAACTCTCCACCCGCAGAGGCCCTTCTCCTGGGGATGCGGAGGATTTGTCAAGAGAATTTGACAGATCGCAAGTGCTGGGTTTTCATGCATGCGCTTCGCGTGCCTAAACCCGGAACTTGCGTGGCCCCACCTCGTACACACCCGTAGGGTTCACAAAATATGGCCCAGTGTTTCTAGTCTCTAGATCTAAAGCTAGAAACAGTGAAGGTCCAAAGAGACTTTGGGGTCCAGGTACATAGATCATTACATAGAAACATAGAAACATAGAAGATAGGAGCAGGAGCAGGCCATTCAGCCCCTCGAGCCTGCTCCGCCATTCAATGAGATCATGGCTGATCATCCAAATTCAGTACCCTGTCCCTGCCTTCTCCCCATATCCCTTTAGCTTTAAGAAATATATCTAACTCCTTCTTGAATATATTTAATGAATTGGCCTCTACTGCCTTCTGTGGTAGAGAATTCCACAGGTTCACCACTCTCTGGGTGAAGAAATTCCTCCTCATCTCAGTCCTCAGTTAAAATGTCATGGACAGATACAGAAAATATGAGTATATTCAAGGCTGAGATAGATAGATTTTTGGACTCTAGGGGAATCAAGGGATATGGAGATCGGGCGGGAAAGTGGAGTTGAGGTCGATGATCAGCCATGCTCTTATTGAATGGTGGAGAAGGCTCGAGGAGCCATATGGCCTACTCCTGCTCCTAATTCTTATGTTCTTATAAAATAATCAAAAAAGCTATTGGAATGCTGGCCTTTATATCTAGAGGACTAGAATACAGGGGGTAGAAGTTATGATACAGCTATACAAAGCCCTGGTTAGACCACACCTGGAGTACTGTGAGCATTTTAGGGCACATCACCTTAGGAAGGATATATTGGCCTTGGAGGGAGTGCAGCGTAGATTTACTAGAATGATACCCGGACTCCAGGGATTAAATTACGAGGAGAGATTACACAAACTAGGGTTGTATTCCCTGGAATTTGGAAGGTTAAGGGGTGATTTGATCGAAGTTTTCAAGATATTAAGAGGAACTGATAGAGAGAAACTATTTCTGCTGGTTGGGGTGTCTTGAACTGGGGACATAGTCTAAAAATTAGAGCCAGACCTTTCAGGAGTGAGGTTAAGAAACACTTCTACACACAAAGGGTGGTAGAAGTTTGGAACTCTCTTCTGCAAATGCCAATTGATGCAAGATCAATTGTTAGATTTCTGTTAACCCAAGGTATTAAGGGATACGGGACAAAGGTGGGTATATGGAGTTAGGTCGCAGATCAGCCATGAACTCGTTGAATGGTGGAACAAGCTCGAGGGGCTGAATGGCCTCTTCCTGTTCCTATGTTCCTTGGTTGGAAAGGTTTCCTGAGCCTAACTACAAACTATTTACTGGCTATGGATCAGTAACATGGCCGTTGTAATGTGTGTAGTACTTAGCTTTCTTTTTTATGGTTAGGAGGGAAAAATAGAGACATAAAAGGTATTGGTTTCTCAACCAGTGCTGTCACTAACAAAAGACCCACAAGCAATTCATCCTGGTGATAATCAGACTCAATGTATGCTGAAACTTTGAGGATAAAAGAACAAAATAATCCACCGAAAACATGCATTTTTTAAAATTTGTTTATGTGATGTGGGCGTTGCTGGCAAGGCCAGCATTTATTGCCCATCCCTAATTGCCCTTGAGAAGGTGGTGGTCAGCCGCCTTCTTGAACCACTGCAGTCCGTGTGGTGAAGGTACTCCCACAGTGCTGTTAGGGAGGGAGTTCCAGGATTTTGCCCCAGCGATAATGAAGGATCGATGATATATTTCCAAGTCAGGATGGTGTGTGACTTGGAGGGGAATTTGGAGGTGGTGGTGTTCCCAAGCTGCCCTTGTCCTTCTAGGTGGAAGAGGTCGCGGGTTTGGGAAGTGCTGCCGAACAAGCCTTGACGAGTTACTGCAGTGCATCTTGTAGATGGTACACACTGCAGGCACGGTACGCCGGTGGTGGAGGGAGTGAATGTTTAAGGTGGTGGATGGGGTGCCAATCAAGCGGGCTGCTTTGTCCTGGATGGTTCGAGCTTCTTGAGTGTTGGAGCTGCACTCATCCAGGCAAGTGGATAGTATTCCATCACACTCCTTAATTGTACCTTGTAGATGGTGGAAAGGCTTTGGGGAGTCAGGAGGTGAGACACTCGCAGCATGATACCTAGCCTCTGACCTGCTCTTGTTGCCACAGTATTTATGTGGCTGGTCCAGTTAAGTTTCTGGTCAATGGTGACCCCCAGGATGTTGATGGTGGGGGATTCGACAATGAGAGTGCCTTTAAATGTCAAGGGGAGGTGGTTAGACTCTCGCTTGTTGGAGATAGTCATTGCCAGGCACTTCTGTGGTGCAAATGTTACCTGCCACTTATCAGCCCAAGCCTGAATGTCGTCCAGGTCTGGTTGCATGCGGGCATGGACTGCTTCATTATCTGAGGAGTTGTGAATGGTGCTGAACACTGTGCAGTCATCAGCCAACATCCCCATTTCTGACCTTATGTTGGAGGGAAGGTCATTGATGTAGCAGCTGAAGATGGTTGGGCCTAGGACACTGCCCTGAGGAACTCCTGCAGCGATGTCCTGGGGCTGTGATGATTGACCTTCAATCAACACAACCATCTTCCTTTGTGCTAGGTATGACTCTAGCCAGTGGAGAGTTTTTCCCCCGATTCCCATTGACTTCAGTTTTACCAGGGCTCCTTGATGCCACACTCGGTCAAATGCTGCCTTGATGTCAAGGGCAGTCACTCTCACCTCACCTTTGGAATTCAGCTCCTTTGTCCATGTTTGGACCAAGGCTGTAATGAGGTCGGGAGCCGAGTCGTCTTGGCGGAACCCAAACTGGGCATCAGTGAGCAGGTTATTGGTGAGTAAGTGCTGCTTGATAGCACTGTTGATGAAACCTTCCATCACTTTGCTGATGATTGAGAGTAGGTAATTGGCTGGATTGGATTTGTCCTGCTTTTTATGGACAGGACATACCTGGGCAGTTTTCCACATTGTCGGATAGATGCCAGTGTTGTAGCTGTACTGGAACAGCTTGGCTAGAGGCGTGGCTAGTTCTGGAGCACAAGTCTTCAGCACGATAGCCGGGATGTTGTTGTGGCCCATAGCCTTTGCTGTATCCAATGCACTCAACCGTTTCTTGATATCACATGGAGTGAATCGAATTGGCTGAAGACTGGCTTCTGTGATGGTGGTGACCTCAGGAGTAGGCCGATATGAATCATCCACTTGGCAGTTCTGGCTGAAGATGGTTGCAAACGCTTCAGCCTTGTCTTTTGCACTCACATGCTGGGCTCCACCATCATTGAGGATGTGGATATTCATGGAGCCTCCTCCTCCCATTAGTTGTTTGATGGTCCACCACCATTCATGACTGAATGTGGTAGAACTGCAGAGCTTTGATCTGATCCGTTGATTGTGGGATCGCTTAGCCCTGTCTATAGCATGCTGCTTCTGCTGTTTAGCATGCATTTAGTCCTGTGTTGCAGCTTCCCCAGATTGGCACCTCATTTTAGGTACGCCTGGTGCTGCTCCTGCCATGCTCTTCTACACTCCGTATTGAATGTTGCAGTTTCCCCAGGTTGGTCCCCTGGCTTGATGGTAATTGTAGAGTGAGGGATATACCGGGCCATGAGGTTACAGATTGTGGTGGAATACAATTCTGCTGCTGCTGATGGCCCACAGAACCTCATGGATGCCCAGTCTTGAGCTGCTAGATCTGTTCTGAATCTATCCCATTTGGCTCGGTGGTAGTGTCACACAACACGATGGAGGGTGTCCTCAGTGTGAAGACAGGACTTCATCTCCATAATGACTGTGCGGTGGTCACTGCTACCAATGGACAGATACAGCTGCGGCAGGTAGATTGGTGAGCACGAGGTCATGTAGGTTTTTCCCTCGTGTTGGTTCTCTCACCATCTGGTGCAGGCCCAGACTGGCAGCTGTGTCCTTCAGGACTCGGCCAGCTGTGGTGTTACCGAGCCACTCTTGGTGATGGACATTGAAGTCCCCCACCCAGAGTTCATTCTGTGCCCTTGCTACACTCAGTGCTTCTTCCAAGTGGTGTTCAACATGCAGGAGTACTGATTCATCAGCTGAGGGAGGGCGGTAGGTGGTAATCAGCAGGAGGTTTCCTTGTCCATTCTTGACCTGAGACTTCATGGGGTCCGGATTCAATGTTGAGAACTCCCAGGGCCACTCCTTCCCGACTATGTACCACTGTGCCACCACCCCTGGTGGGTATGTCCTGCCGGTGGGACATTGGCTGAGAGGTATGATTCTGTGATTATGACTAATTAACTGAATTTAAATTCCTAGCTGCTGTGGTGGGATTTTATCTCATGTCTCTGGATCATTAGTCCAGGCCTCTGGATTAGTAGCCCAGTGACATTACCACTATGATACCATTCCCGCATTAGGCTGCTCCCTATGGTAATGAGGGGACCTGTTGAGCTGTGGTTTGTTAAGGGTTAATTTGTAGGCTAGCTAATTTTGTGCATTAGCATTTGATGTTACATCAGAATTATAAGAGCATCCAATCTTTAGTTCAGTTATCAAGTTCCTGAATGTATTACTGAATAATCACCTCACTACGCATGTCATTAACAGTTAGCTAAATAGGCATTTCCCCACAAATACTTATAATGGAATCAATAGTCTTCGTCAAAACAATTAGCTCTAGCATAAAACACACGCCTTTTTTATTTTTGAAACGTGTAAATGAAAGTTTGCTGAACTACCTTTTATGGATCACTTTTGATTTCTGTACTGCTCAAACAACAACCTGTCCTTCACAATTTCATGCGATGGCCTACCTGCTCTGTGTCTGAGGGTGTGTGGGGAAGGGTAATTAAGGGAGAAAGAGGAATGGGCCTAGATAATTGATTGCGGCCATTTTTCGGGTGCCAAATGAGCAAGAAGAACGATCACTGCGCCAAAAGGTGAAGGCCCGAGGATCGGGACAAATTGGTCCTCGGCCCTCATCTAAATAATGGCGGTGAGCTGCTGGCCCCTGCTGCGCCTCCACTGATAGCTCGCCTGACTGAATAAGCGGGTTTTGGGCCGCCTGTCTCGCCAGCAGCAGCCCTCAAGTAAGTCTGTTGTGGGGCGCGGGGTGTGGGGAGGTGTTAATGAGAACAGCAAGAGTGCTGGGGATCCACATCAAATTACAAAAAAAATTAAACTGATCGTTGCAGTGGTGGCCGTTTGCTAGGCCGCATCCACATCTAAAAAACCTGAGCCGAGAAGGCCTGCAATACAGTGTTACATTAGTAGAAACAGCACTACCTCGAAGCACATGGTAAACCAATAAATCAGCTCCCCTCCCCCCCATATTAAGGGGCTTTTGCAGGATTGCTAAACCTTTAGTCGTCCCTGAGAGGCTAAGTTGTTAAACCATCCTGAACTCCTCAGTACAATTTCAATAAATTGAATTACCAGCCGAATGCCTGTGGCAGGTGCATTCAAACAGGTGAAAATGTCATTGTTTTCCGCTGAAATGACAGGGTGAGACACGATTCAATAGGATTTTTAAAGCTCACAACTCGACAGATAATATTCACTGGCTAGAAGGCTGGAGCAAGAACCCTGAATGAATGAACATCCGAATAAATGCCATTGTATTGTGAGTGAGTGAGTGAGGATATCTATGCAGTGAAATATGATGGCAAGAATGTCACAGTGACTGTTCTGATATCAAAGCAGCTTTCTTGTGAAATTATAAAGCAACTTAACTGCCTTCAGTGTTTGAAATAAGAGTAGCACAAAGCTAATCAGTCCATTATTTGCACTCCTACTTTCAATGGTCTAAATTGTTGGCCAAAATGCCTTGTGAAAGATGTGACCTCATTGTACAGCCCACTAATGCTTCTTGTGTTATTTGTGTTTTTTCTCCTTTTCCTGGTAACTAAACAGCATAATGCTTCTTTTGTGTTATTTGTATCCACTTGTCTTTATTCCCTTGCCCATGGTTTTGCTTTACCATACACGTGCCAATTATCCATCAACTTCCATTATCAGGTAGAAGGTCCCTCCATTTTCTTGAATAATGGAGGGTCTACTGAATTTATGGGCTGGATTTTGTCAATGGGGAGCTTTTGGAGGCGGGACTCCCACTTGTCGGGTTTCAGTCCCGCCTCCATCAACTTCTGGCCAACCCACGCTATTTTCCCTTGATTGACCTTGTTAAGCCCGCCCTGTGGGCTTAGCAGACCAATTAAGGGAAAGCCGATTACAGAGAACGTCAATGTATGACGTTTCATCTGTCAAAGATTTTTGACAGATGAATTGTCATCGTTTGACAGCTCTCTGAAGCTGTCAAACATTGACATTCTCTGTAGTTTGATGAGTTCTTGAATTCAAGACCTCATCAAACCTCTTTCTTTTGCAGAAATTAGATGGCTATTGTATTGGAGAATGCAACGGCCATCTGTCACCTCTACCGCGGAGGTGCGAGATTCTCTGCATACCCAAGGATTGAAGCCTGCAGGAAGAAACAAAGGTAAGTACACTTTTTCTAACACTTTGCACTTACCTCACATACTCACCTCTCCACACTTGCACCCATCACTTACCTTCACAGCACACTTTTGGACCCCTCCGACCCCCACAGACCCACTACTCGCCTCGGTGACCCTGGCAGGTTTCGGCGCCTTCGGGAAGCCCGCACTTGTGTGGGCAAAAGGGGGATAATCCTATTTTCTGCCTGTTAACTACCTGTTAACAGGCAGTTAAGTGGCTGTAATCCCTTCCCGCCTCCAAGGAGACGGGACCCGGCGCGGGTCGGCTACCCGCCTCCTGGCAAGATGGCACGGAGGCGAGTTGGGGACGGGTTGGGCACCCACCCCCTAATTCTGCCATTTTCCCGGCAGTCCCGCCTCCAACCCCGCCTCCCCAGGGCTGGCAAAATCCAGCCCTATGTTTCAGTTGTGCAGATTGTCCAAGTGACTGATTTGTGACTGTATATGGTCATGTTCAGTAATAGGTACTGCATTTTTTGATATTATTAAAGAACATATAAAAGCCTCTGTCTGTCTATTCAAATAAAAAGAAAAGAAAGTGCTGGATATCTGAAATAAAAACAGAAAATGCTGAAAATACACAGTAAGTCAGTCAGCATCTGATGAAGAGTCACACACATGGAACATTGGTAATCTATCGTTTCCCTACTAACTGACTTGTGTATTTGCAGAATTTTCTGTTTTGATTGCCTCCATCCATTGAGCTTTGTTCATACAGTGGATGGATGCTGCACTCATTCCCCACCCATTGGGCTGGATTTTGAATCTGGGGTCAGGTTGGGGTCGGGAATCACACATTCTGGCTTGTGAACCCGCCTCCATCGAGATGTGGCCAACCCACTGTATTTTCCCTTGATTGACCTTGTTGAGCCCGCCCAGTGGGCTCAGCAGGCCAATTAAGGGCCACCCGGCAACAGGTGACGTCACAGACTGACATTTCATCTGTCAAGAGCTTTTGACAGATGAAATATCAGCGTTTGACAGCTCTGTGAAGCTGTCAAACACTCACAATATGATTTCTAACTTCAGTCCTTCCTCTCAGGCTGAGTTAGAAATCATTCCAGCACAGAAAACAGAAGGCTGCAGTTTTTGACAGAACTATGGCTTTCCTGCTTTCTGTGCCGGTGAGATTTCTAACTCCCGAGAACTGAAGGGCTGACACCTGCAGGAGGAAGTTAAGGTAAGTAAAACTTTTTCCAACACTTAGCACTTACCTTACACACTTACCTCTGCACACATGCACCCATCACTCACCTGCCCACTGGACATATCGACCCCTCCAACCCCTGCAGACCCACGGCCCGCCCCGATAACTTGGCGTGGTTGCCACCTGTCAAGAAGCCCACATTTCAGCAATGAAAATAGGGATTATCCAAAAAACTGCCTGTTAACTACCTGTTAACAGGCAGTTAATTGTCACTAATCCCTTCCCGCCTCGGGGAGTCGGGTCTCAGACCAGGTCGGGTACCCGCCGCCAGAGAAACTGGCATGGAGGCGGGTTGGAGTCGGGATGGGGTCGGGACCCCCGAATCTGCAACTTTAACCCCCCCCCCTCCCCCGCCTCTAAACCCGACTCCACGGGTCATTGAAAATCCAGCCCATTGGGTCAGATTTTGCTGTAGCAGGGCATCTAACGGTATCTGCCATTTGTTAGACTTGACCCTTCACCTTTCAGCTCAAAAAATGTTTGCCCACAAAGTTGCTGATAATAACGGCGCAGCGAGGGAAACAGGGCATCTGGGATCTGAGTGAACAGGGCAACCAACGGGGTATCTCCTTAACCAATGAGATTTAAGGATTGGGAAATAAACAGCGGAAGGTCTGAGAAGGAGGGTAAATTAAAGGGGGTGAATTCAATGTCAAATCAGGTACAGAAAGAGAAATAAAGGAAAAGAAAGATTGGATTAAGAGAGAGAAAAAAAAGACAGAAAGGAAAAGTAAGTAAACAAAATTTTAAATTTGACATTTTTAAATCTCACCAAAAAATCCAAAACCTAAAGGAATGAAACTGCACACTTGTAAATGTTAATTTTTGATGCCAGAGAGGTTGATTGGCAGTAATTAACACTTACCATGTCATTAAAAGGACACTTACACTCGTTACAACTTTCTGTGGTGAGTTTAATGGGCAATTAATGGGCAAATACGGCAAGTTCCTAAAGGAAAACAAGGAGGCCAAGAACGAGAAGCCATTTTCGCGAAGCTAACAGTGGAACAAGTCGGACAGCAACTTTTGAACATTTGCGCTCAATTACGCATCTGCTCCTCACCTGAAGTTGCTGTACCATTTACCCATAAATAACGGTGAGCCCCATTAGCCTTGACATTATTTTGGCAGCAAATTCTGTCCCATTACTCTTTTGTCACTTCCGTCTTCATTTTGTTAAAAATAGTTGTAGTTCTTGATGTTTGTTCTCATCATAATAAAGCTATAAGAGTTCACTATTTCTTTTGATATTTATGTGGACCTCGGAAAAGAGATAAAGATAGAGAAAGGTCATGTCACAGCCAGTAATAAGATTTGATAAATATCTCCACAAGTAAGGCTGACAAGATAACTCATGGACAATGAGGAAGCGAGTGGTTTATGGTTAAGCTCATGAATGGACATAATTATCATATTTCAGTTTTGGCCATGACATATTCAATTTACACTAGTTGTTTAAAATATCATTCTAAAGTAAGTCTATATTTTTAAGATATCACAGATAGGAAGATAGGAAAAATATCTCTAGGGTTCACCGACCACACATGTTGTGTATTTACATTCTGTTTATCATGTCCACACAATACATGTTTGAATGGTAAAAGGAAAATGAGAACAAATTAGAAGCTTTTGTTTTCATGCGACTATAACACCTCGATTTAATCGAGAGGGAGCAAAACCTCTTACGGATGAGAAAATCGCATGAAAGAATGAAGGAAGTGGCCGTACAGTGAGCTTGAGATGTCTCCTGCGATGAAACAGTACATGACATTTCAGCGGACTGTCTTGTTGTCTCTCCATTCTATTTACCCTGACACCCAGAGGAGCCAGGATAAATGTGTTTCGATGAGCCTTTTGGTAGGCCATACCACGATGGGAATTTTTTTCGTTCCCTGCCAGCCTGCTGTATTCTGCAGGCTTCATCTCGTGGAAGCCTTCTATTAAGTGGCAGTTGGCTGTATTGGAGTGTTCATCAATATCCCAGGCAGTCATGCAGACAGCCAGGAGGCCATTCCATTAATGAAATGTTAATGACTGAATTAGACCTGTAATAACTGCACTACGCTGCACTGCTGTGAGTCCATTAGCATTGCCGGACCCTGCTGGGGAACAAGTAAACGAGACAGACACCAAGAGGAAAACTTCAGTGCCGGGGAGTTGTGTTGCTAAGCAGGTGTGAGAGGTTTAATGACAAATTCATCATGAACAAAGCCTGTGGCGATTACATTTCAGAAGAAGGTGCTTAGAAGCTAGATTACTGTATTCTTTAATGAAACAGCATCCCTTTTATTAGCCCATATAGAGTGTGCAAAATCTTATAACATCTCACCTCAGCCTTCTCACAAAGTTTCCATTATATTTTTATGATTACATTTTTTTTATTGAATGTTCAGTCACATAATACAAGACATGCTACCATTATACAAGAAGAAGCCTGTATACAGTACAATAACTTCAAGGTAATTACCTAACAGTACAAAACCATTGGGATATTAATAGGATCCAATAACCCATTGAGCTGTGCCACTAAGCACAAGATCTTACAAAGTCCACCCACATCAGAGCAGAGATACGTCTGCAGTTCTCCTCATATTCTCAATAAGAATGTTTTGTGGATCTCACTGTAATAACTACACCTTGTTCCTTGGGAAATTTCAGCACATTTTTTAGTGATCACTAAAATAATGTTTAAGTCATTGGCTTGCTTTGGCTAAACTTATAGAAGCTTGCCCAAAGTCTTCGCAAAACAGATGTCTGAGGTCACTCATAAATTCAGTATGTGTAAAATAACAAATAGCTGTGAAGGACTTGCAGAGTTGAAATACAATCGAGGGCTTCAGATGACATCATAAACTGCAAGACCAAAGTTTTAGTGTAGCTTAAACAGTTTCTACAAACCATGAGATTGTAATATGGCCTGCGACTCAGTCAGCTATGTGTTATTTAATACATACAAACTTTGTCTTTTTAAGTTGTAAAATTCTGATTGATGGAAGTGTCAACAGAGTGACAGGCTGTGCATGAAAGAAGACTATCAAACAGAATTACAGAAAGGTAAAGCTTTTTTATCAGCACAGATTAAATGGAGACAGGACAGTTTGGTGTCACCCATGTATTCTATCCTGAGTTGGCAGATGTTTGCTAAAATACCTAAAGTAATCAAAAATATGAGGCATTTGAGCATATGTTTAGAGTTGTTTTCTTACTGAGTTTGAACTGAGTTTGATTTAATGCTGAAGATGATTTATCGGCTGTGAAGCACTTTTGGGGTGTCCTGAGGCCGTGAAAGGTGCAATCTAAATGCAAGTTCTTTCTTTGTTTCTTTCTTAAAAGTTTGAGGGTCAGCAAGCAGTATCTGTAAAGTTTCTATTAAGTGTTTTTCTTCCAGTTTTTCCCCCTTTTCTCGTGAAGACACTGACCCTTGCTGTGGAATGGTCCAATGGTTTCCAGCAGTTCTCTGGTACCTCATCCAAGTGGCCATTCATCCAAGTGCCACATTTACAAATTTGGAACTGCTGTAGATACCTTCAGGGGTTCTGTGGTGTCAGTCACTCCCTACGCCATCAGAGCATCTTAGCTTTGTGAGAATTGACTCATACTATCCTTTATCTAAATATGTGTGAGGTAGTGTACTGGTTATGTTACTGGACTAGTAATCCTGAGGCCTGTGCTAAATAAACCAGAGATGCATGAGTTCAAATCCCAACATGGCAGCTTGAGAATTTGAATTCAGTTAAAAGATCTGGAAATAAAAAGCTGGCACCAGCAAAAGTGACCATGAAGCTGTCGGATTGTTATAAAAGATCCAACTGGTTCGCTCGTGCCTTTTAGAGATGGAAACCTGTCGTCCTTGCCAAGTCTGGCTAGGTGTGACTTCTGGTTGTGTCTTTACTGCCCTCTGAAGTACCCTAGAAGGGAGCATGCCAGGAGCAGCACCAGACATACCTGAAAATGAGGTCCTATCCTGATAAAGCCTTAGCACAGAATGCTTAAAAAGCAAAAGCAGCATGTTATAGACAGAGCTATGCGATTCCACAACAAACAGATCAGGTCAAAGCTCTGCAGTCCTGCCACATCCAGTCGTGAATATGGTGCACAATTAAGCAACTAACAGGATAAGAAGGCTCCATGAACATGCCCATATCCTCAGTGATCGGCAAGCCCAGAACATTAGTGCAAAAGATAAGGCTGAAGTGTTTGCAACCATCTTCATCCAGAAGTGTCGAGTGGGTGATCCTTCTCGGCCTCTTGCTGAGGTCCCCACCATCACAAATGCCAGTCTTCAGCCAATTCGATTCAATTTGATTCACTCCATGGATATCAAGAAATGGCCGAGTGCACTGGACACGGCAAACGCTCTGGACCCCGATAACATCCCAGCTGTATTACTGAAAACCCAGGCTCCAGAACTAGTATGAATGTTACATGTGGTGCAGGTGGCGGGCCTGCTCCGCTCAGGTTTTCCAGGCATTGATGTGGCCTAGCAACAGGCCGCCACCTCCTGGAAACCTCCTGGCTCCACGGCACCTCTGTGGACTGCTTCTGGCCCATGCTAGCAACCCTCTCCTGTCTCCGGTGCAGTGCTGAGGCAGTGCTGCGGTGTCGTCTTTTGGATGAGATATTAAACTGAGGCCCTGTCTGCTCTCTCAAGTGGACATAAAAGATCCCATGGCACTAATTCGAAGAAGAGCAGGGGAGTTATAAAGAAAGAAAGAAAGACTTGCATTTATATTTTCACACCTTTCACGACCACTGGATGTTTCAAAGCGCTTTACAGTCAATGAAGTACTTTTGGAGTGTAGTCACTGTTGTGATGGTGGAAAAATGGCAGCCAATTTGCACACAGCAAGGTCCCACAAACAGCAATGTGATAATGACCAGATAATCTGTTTTTGTTATGTTGGTTGAGGGATAACTATTGGCCAGGACACCGGGGATAACTCCCCTGCTATTCTTCGAAATAGTGCCATGGGAACTTTTACATCTACCTGAGAGAACAGACAGGGCCTCGGTTTAATGTCTCATCCGAAAGACAGCACCTCCGACAGTGCAGCACTCCCTCAGTACTGCACTGGAGTGTCAGCCTAGCTTTATTATGCTCAAGTTCCTGGAGTGGGACTATGAACCCACAACCTTCTGACTCAGAGACAAGTGTGCTACCAACTGAGCCACAGCTGACACTATGATCCCTAGTGTCCTGGCCAATATTTATCCCTCAACCAACAGAACAAAAACAGATTATCTGGTCATTATCACATTGCTGTTTGTGGGACCTTGCTGTGTGCAAATTGGCTGCCGCGTTTCCCCCATTACAACAGTGATTACACTTCAAAATTACTTAATTGGTTGTAAAGCGCTTTGAGATGTCCGGTGGTCGTGAAAGGCGCTATATAAATGCAAGTCTTTTTTTTTCTTTTTTAGATGCCAGTGTTGTAGCTGTACTGGAACAGCTTGGCTAGAGGCACGGCTAGTTCTGGAGCACGAGTCTTCAACACAACAGCCGGGATGTTGTCGGGGCCCAGGGCCTTTACTGTATCCAGTACACTCAGCTGTTGCTTGATATCACGTGGAGTGAATCGAATTGGCTGAAAACTGGCTTCTGTGATGGTGGGGATCTCAGGAGGAGGCGAGATAGATCATCCACTTGGTACTTTTGGCTGAAGATGGTTGCGAATGCTTCAGCCTTAGCTTTTGCACTCACGCGCTGGGCTCTGCCATCATTGAGGATGGCGATGCTCATGGAGCCTCCCCCTCCCTTTAGTTGTTTAATTGTCCACCACCATTCACGACTGGATGTGGCAGGACTGCAGAGATTTGAAATGATCCCTTGTTTGTGGGATCACTTAACTCTGTCTATAGCATGCTCTTTTGGTTGTTTAGCATGTCCTGTGTTGTAACTTCACCAGGTTGGCACTTCATTTTTAGGTACGCCTAGTGCTGCTCCTGACATGCTCTCCTGCACTCCTCATTGAACCAGGGTTGGTCCTCTGGCTTGATGGTAATGGTAGAGTGAGGGATATGCCGGGCCATGAGGTTACAGATTGTGGTGGAACACAATTCTGCTGCTGATGATGGCCCACAGCACCTCATGGATACCCAGTTTTGAGCTGCTAGATCTGTTCTGAATCTATCCCATTTAGCACGGTGGTAGTGCCACACAACAAGATGGAGGGTGTCCTCAGTGTGAAGATGGGACTTCATCTCCACAAGGACTTCTTCTTCTTCTTAGGCAGTCCCTCGGCACTGAGGTTGACTTGCTTCCACATTAAAAATGAGTTCTCAGGTGACTGATGAGTCCAATGCAGGACCTACAGTCTCTGTCACAGGTGGGGCAGACGATGGTTGAAGGGGCTGGTGGGTGGGGTGTTTGGGTTGATGTGCGCTCCTTGCGTTGCTTGCACTTGGCTTCCGCTTGCTCCCGGCGAAGAGACACAAGGACTGTGCAGTGGTCACTACTACCAATACTGTCATGGACAGATTCATCTGTGACAGATAAATTGGTGAGAATGAGGTCAAGTAGATTTTTCTCTTACCACGTGTTAGTTCTCTTACCATCTGCCACAGGCCCAGTCTGGCAGCTATATCCTTCAGGACTCAGCCAGCTCGGTCAGTAGTGGTGCTACTGAGCCACTCTTGGTGATGGACACTGAAGTCCCCCACCAAGAGTACATTCTGTGCCCCTGCTACCCTCAGTGCTTCTTCCAGGTGGTGTTCAACATGGAGGAGTACTGATTCATCAGCTGAGGAACCTGTAAATGTTAATAAGGCCCGAGGCCCAATTTTGGGCAGGCCTCAGGCCTCCCGGTTCGGGGCTCATGCTCCTTGCACAGCACTCATTTGAGGCCTGAGAACAGGCCGAAGGGAATGTCCACCTTAAGGCCAATGCCATGTCTTGTTTAAAACTAACTTATGTTTTACTGATAGTGAATTAAAACATATGGCTTTAATTTCTTCTGTATGCTGTTTTTAGTGGGCTGGTTAATACATCCATATTAATTCCTGCCTGCATTATTTTAACAGAGTTGTTAACTCATTTGTTCCAAGTAGGTTAATAACTGCATTAAAATACATGGACCAGAACTTACGCCAACACAATAACCGCGCAATAAAAATAACACACAGAGGAAAATAAACCCAATGTGCTATAAAATGTGCACTGCATATGACCTGGAGCTGTGTTTTTGGTATATGTTTCATTCCTGCTGGAACTGCTGTATTCTTACTTTGAATCAGGACAGATTATTAAATACTTGTTTTATCATAGAGGGTAGATTTTTACAAATTTGCGCTCCTAGCTTCCATAAATGGACAAAAAGTTCTGGAGGGCATGCTGATCTGCCCGTCCAAGACCCCAATATGTGTTCCTCGTGCACATGGTTCAGCGTCACACATGCTAATTGCTAAAACCTATCTTTTAGATGTATTTAGTGTCAGTTGTGGCTTGGTAGCAACACTCTCGCCTCTGAGTCAGAGGGTTGTGGGTTCAAGTCATACTCCAGAGACTTGCGTGCATAATCTAGGCCAAGGGTTCTCTACCGTTTTTGCTTCTGAGGCCACCCCACCCACCCCCCCCCCCCCCCCTCCCCATGTTATAAAAATTCCACGGGCCCCCTGTAACACAACACAAGTATTTTCTCTGTAAAATATTCTCTCAGCGCCGCTGCCACTCACCATGTTAATGCTGCTGCTGCTGCTGCTATCCCGGCACTGCAGAAAATACTGGTCCCCACGCCCATCCCATTCCCTCTTTCCCTCCACATGAGCCCCAAGCACCTAATCCCCACTCTCCCTCTTTTCCTCGCAGCACCCGACTCCCTCACCGACTGTTCCCGGCACATCAGCCAGTCCCGGTTCTCTGCTTGATTGTCAGTCAAACAGCCATTTCCCCGCCCCCCCCCCACCACTTCTCCAATATTTTATAACTCATCAACAAAAGTCTACAATGAAAATGAAAAAATATATTTTTTTTTAAGTCCCGTATGATTTTTCTCCCAAATTGCTGGCAGCAGTGTCCAGATTAATGTTTTACTCCTGGTGACTCGGGGACAATCCTGGAAGGTTGAAATCCCAGCCGGAGGCCAACATTGGGTGTGAACAATCAGGTCTGCCTGTGATGCCCTCCTTGGCAGAGCAAGACTGCTAACACTCAAGGTACAGGCTCGCAGGTGAAGAATGAATGAGGTTTGGCACCAAAGGGCAGCCAACACCCTTGTAACTATGCTACAGTGTGAGTCAACACTTTGAAGACAGCAGGAGAGAAAATGGGAGGAAAATTAGACAGTGCCGAATATTTAAATGAGTTTGCAAACATTTTCAGTTTTGCTGGTAATAAGTGTCAATCCTAATAGTTTACTAATTTTGACATATTCTGCTCATCTTCCTCCATGAAGAAAATGGCTCACTGTTTGATCCCAACAGCTCCATTCCCCCTTGCAGCCCCATTTGATTGATAATCGCGAACGCACAAATAACAAAAATAGGACAAAAAAAAAAAAAAATCTGAAACGGAACCGACGTGCGCACGCGCGGAGCCACCATTGGCTGATTTCAATAGTCGTGGGATACTTGAACTGAATGGGTTACCATTGCCACTGGTGACGGATGGCAGTGAGAGGATTCAGGGAGCGAGGGGTGAAAGTAGAAGAGCAACTGCCCCAATTAGCCCAGGGGGAGGGGGAAACAACAACCCACGCAGCATGGCGTTAGGACAAGTGTGGGGGAGATGAAAAATACAGTGGGACCTGGTGAGAGGAGAGCGGCGGGCGGACAGCTCGAGCCGGGGGATCTGTGACCAGTGACCGCCGTCTGTCTCCCGTCTCGGCGAGTGGGAGTCTGGGCTCAGCAGCATCTGATGGCATCATCACACAGACATTCTGGAGGGGGGAAGCAGAGGTCCGAGTCGGGGCCAGAGCCGCCACTTTGCTCAGCTCAATCCCACCTTTACGCGACGGTGTATTTTTCTTATTTTTAAAATCTGATTTTTTTTTTTTAAATCCAGGTGGTTATCTTTGGCGGACCCGCGTTTGAGAACCCCTGATCTAGGCTAACACTCCAGTGCAGTACTGAGGGAGTGCTGCACAGTTGGAGGCAATGTTCCCTCTTTTTGTTCGTGCGTGGTCCCTCTAACTGGCTGCGCGGCCCATTCAAATTTTCTTCCACATAAAAGCCGGTGTGCGGCCTGCGCGGGACCACCCAGCCGTGCAGCTTAGCGGGAACGTTGGTTGGAGGTCCCATCTTTTGGGTGTTAATCCGAGGACCTCTCAGGTTGACGTAAAAGATCCCACGGCACTATTCAAAGAAGAGCAGGGGAGTTCTCCTGGCCAATATTATCTCTCATCCAACACCTAAAATGGATGATCTGGTCATTTATTTCATTGCTGTTTGTGGGAGCTTGCTGTGCAAAGATTGGCTGCTGCGTTTCCTACATTAAAACGGTGACTACACTTCAAAAAGTACTTAATTGCTTGTAAAAGTGCTTTGGGATGTCCTGAAGTCATGAAAGTCGCTACATAAATGGAAGTCTTTATTTCTTTTAAATAGCTTTGCATAAATTACTCTGAGCATGCTTTGTATGATATTTGCCGCAAAGTACTATAAAGCAGGTTTAAGTTACTAACCATGGTTCTGTGTGCCTACCACAGCATTATGAATTGTATATGCTTGAAAATCGATGCTGTGTTTATTGATGTCACCAACTCAAAATTGTACAAATCCATTCCAGCTAGGATTTCACAGTGCCTGTAGCCTATGTACTAACTCATCCTGATTTCAGCTAGTTTGAACAATGAGGCCAGTATAGTTCTGTTTAGAAACTTAACGTTAAATTCATTTTAGTTAAAAATGTAAGCAGGACTCATGTTACTGTAACAAAAGCAATGCTTTCATCCTGCATGAAATAGGGACAACATTTTGTATTCAATAGGAGTAAATGAGAACTTAAAATTGGCTTCAGATACTTGTGACCGGAAAGAAAAGACATTTTCTCTGTGGCCAGAGGTGGACAATACATTAAACTATCCTGATTCATCTACTGAGTGTCACCTGGCTTCCTTTGTTGATGGCACTGTCTATAGATTCATAGAAACTTACAGCACAGAAGGAAGTCATTCGGCCCATCGTGCCTGTGTTGGCTCTTTGAAAGGGCAGTCGTGCTTCGTCCCACCCACCCCGCTTTTTGTCCGTAACTCTGTATGTTCTCATCCTCAAGTACCTCTTTAACTCTGTTTTAAAATTATTTATGTAATCAGCTTCCACCCCCTTTTCAGGTAAGAACGTTCCAGTTCCCGACAACTCTCTGAGTGAACAAAATTCTCCTCATCCCCCCTCTAGATCTTTTTCCGATTATTTTGAATCTATACCTCGAGTTATTGACCCACTCGCCAGAGGGAATATTTTGTCCCTATTTACTCAATCAAAATGGCTTATCATCTTGAAAACCTCTATTAGGTCACTTCTTAATCTTTTCTCTTCCAAGGAGAACAGCCGTAACTTTTCCAACCTCTCATAGGAACCTAGGTGGGGGACTTCAATGTCCATCACCAAGAGTGGCTCGGTAGCACCACTGCCGACCGAGCTGGCTGAGTCCTGAAGGACATAACTGCCAGACGAGGACTGCGGCAGGTGGTGAGAGAACCAACACGAGGGAAAAACCTACTTGACCCTGTCCTCACCAATCTACCTGTCGCAGATGCATCTGTCCATGTCAGTATTGGTAGCAGTGACCACTGCACAGTCATTGTGGAGACAAAGTCCCGTCTTCACACTGAGGACACCCTCTATCGTGTTGTGTGGCACTACCACCGTGCTAAATGGGATAGATTCAGAACAGATCTAGCAGCTCAAAACTGGGCATCCATGAGGCACTGTGGGCCATCAGCAGAATTGTATACTACCACAATCTGTAACTTCATGGCTCGGCATATCCCTCACTCTATCATTACCATCAAGCCAGGGGACCAACCCTGGTTCCATAAGGAGTGTAGAAGAGCATGCCAGGAGCAGCACCAGGCGTATCTAAAAATGAGGTGCCAACCTGGGGAAGCTGCAACACAGAACTACATGCATGCTAAAATCCGGAAGCAGCATGCTATAAAGTTCTGGCATGATCTCTTTGAGCCATAGAGTCATAGAGTTATACAGCACAGAAAGAGGCCCTTCGGCCCATCGTGTCCGCGCCAGCCATCAAGCCCTGTCTATTCTAATCCCATTTTCCAGAACTTGGTCCGTAGCCTTGTATGCTATGGCGTTTCAAATGCTCAAATAAATGCTTCTTGAATGTTGTGAGGGTTCCTGCCTCTACCACCCTTTCAGGCAGCGAGTTCCAGATTCCAACCACCCTCTGGGTGAAATTTTTTTTCCTCAAATCCCCTCTAAACCTCCTGCCCCTTACCTTGAAACTATGCCCCCTGGTTATTGACCCCTCTACTAAGAGGAAAAGTTCCTTTCTATTTACCCTATCTATACCCCTCATAATTTTGTACACCTCAATCAGGTCCCCCCTCAGCCTTCTCTGCTCTAAGGAAAACAACCCCAGCCTGTCCAGTCTCTCTTCATAGCTGAAACGCTCCAGCCCAGGTAACATCCTGGTGAATTTCCTCTGCACCCTCTCTCATGCAATCACATCCTTCCTATAGTGTGGCGACCAGAACTGCACACAGTATTCCAGCTGTGGCCTAACTAGCGTTTTGTACAGCTCCATCATAACCTTCCTGCTCTTATATTCTATGCCTCAGCTAATGAAGGCAAGTATCCCATATGCCTTCTTAACTACCTTATCTACCTCTCCTGCTGCCTTCAGGGATCTATGTACATGCACACCAAGGTCCCTCTGATGCTTTGTCCTTCCTAGGGTCCTACCATTCATTGTGTATTCCCTTGCCTTGTTAGTCCTCCCAAAATACATCACCTCACACTTTTCAGGGTTAAATTTAATTTGCCACTGTTCTGCCCATCTGACCAACCCATCTACATCATCCTGTAGCCTGAGGCTTCCCTCCTCGCTATTTACCACTCCACCAATTTTCATGTCATCTGCGAACTTACTGACCATACCTCCTACATTCATATCTAAATCATTAATGTACACTACAAACAGCAAGGGACCCAGCACCGATCCCTGCGGTACATCACTTGACACAGGCTTCCAGTCACAAAAACAACCTTCGACCATCACCCTCTGCCTCCTGCCACTAAGCCAATTTTGGATCCAATGTGCCAAATTGCCCTGGATCCCATGGGCTCTTACCTTCTTGACCAGTCTCCCATGCGGGACTTTGTCAAAAGCCTTACTGAAGTCCATGTAGACTACATCAGCTGCACTACCCTCATCCACACACCTCGTCACCCCCTCGAAAAATTCAATCAAATTGGTTAGACATGATCTCCCACTGACAAAGCCATGCTGACTATCCTTGATTAATCCTTGCCTCTCCAAGTGGAGGCTAATTCTGTCCCTCAGAATTTTTTCCAATAATTTCCCTACCACTGATGTTTGGCTCACTGGTCTGTAATTCCCTGGTTTATCCCTGCTACCCTTCTTGAATAATGGTACTATGTTAGCTGTCCTCCAGTCCTCTGTGGCCAGAGAGGTTTTGAAAATTTGTGTCAGAGCCCCTGCAATCTCCTCCCTTGCCTCACACAGCAGCCTGGGATACATCTCGTCTGGGCCTGGGGATTTATCCACTTTTAAGCCCGCTAAAACCGCTAGTACCTCCTCCCTCTCAATGCTAATTTGTTCAAGTATATCACAATCCCCCTGCCTGATTTCTATGCCTACATTGTCCTTCTCCATAGTGAACACAGATGCAAAATATTCATTTAAAACCTCACCTACATCTTCCAGCTCTACGCACAGATTGCCACTTTGGTCCCTAATGGGCCCTGGTTATCCTCTTGCCCTTAATATACTTATAAAACACCTTGGGATTTTCCTTTATTTTGCCCACCAGTGTTTTTTCATGCCCCCTCCTCGCTCTCCTAATTTCTTTTTTAAGTACCCCCCCTGCACTTTCTATACTCCTCTAGGGCTTCCATTGTTTTTAGTCCTTTGTATCTGCCAAAAGCCTCTCTTTTTTTCCTAATCCATTCTTGTATATCCCTTGACATCCAGGGTTCCCTGGACTTGTTGGTCCCACCCTTGACCTTTACGGGAACATGTTGGCGCTGTACTCTCTCTATTTCCTTTCTGAATGACTCCCATTGTTCTGATGTGGATTTTCCTACAAGTAGCTGATCCCAGTCCACTTTGGCCAGATCCTGCCTTATCACATTAAAATCGGCCTTACCCCAATTTAGAACCTTTATTTCTGGTTCATCTTTGTCCTTTTCCATGACTACCTTAAATCTCACCGAATTATGTCACCAAAATGCTCTCCTACTGACACTTCTACCACTTGCCCGGCTACATTCCCTGGAGTTAGGTCTAGTACCGCCCCCTCTCTTGTAGGACTTTCTACATGCTGGCTCAAAAAGCTCTCCTGGATGCACTTTAAGAATTCTGCACCCTCTAAGCCTTTCACACTCTAACTATCCCAGTTAATATTGGGGAAGTTGAAATCCCCTACTATTATTACCCAATTATTTCTACACTTCTCTGAAATTTGCCTACATATCTGTTCTTCTATCTCCCCCTGACTGTTTGGGGGCCTATAGTACACTCCCAGCAAAGTGCTTGCCCCCTTTTTGTTTTTAAGTTCTAGCCATATCACCTCATTAGAGGAACCTGCTGAGATATCATCCCTCCTTACTGCATTAATTGACTCCTTGATTAATATTGCGACACCCCCTCCTCTTTTACACCCCCCTCTGTCTCGCCTGAAGATTCTATACCCCGGAATATTGAGCTGCCAGTCCTGCCCCTCCCTCAACCATGTCTCTGTGATAGCAACAATATCATACTCCCATGTGTTCATCAACACCTTCAATTCATCTGCCTTACTCGCAAGACTCCTTGCATTAAAATAAATGCCATCCAGCCTTGCCATACTCCCTTGTGCCGTTACATATTTGCTCTGCCTTCCAGACTGACTTGTTTTTTCCTCTATATTTGGCTGTGCATCACCGCCTACTATAGCTCCACTCCGTATCCCACTCCCCTGCCAAGTTAGTTTAAACCCCCCATAACAGCACTAGCAAACCTCCCCTCAAGGATGTTGGTCCCGTTCCAGTTCAGGTGCAACCCGTCCGACTTGTACAGGTCCTACCTTCCCCAGAAACAGACCCAGTGATCCAGGAAACTAAAGCACTCCCTCCTGCACCAACTCTTTAGCCATGCATTCATCTGCTCTATCCTCCTATTCCGATACTCACTAGCACGTGGAACCGGGAGTAATCCAGAGATTACAACCTTTGAGGTCCTGCTTTTTAATCTGCTACCTAGCTCCCTAAATTCTTGTTGCAGGACCTCATCCCTCTTTCTACCTATGTCGTTGGTACCAATGTGAACCACAACCTCTGACTGTTCACCCTCCCCCTTCAGAATGCCCTGCAGCCGTTCAGTGACATCCTTGACCCTGGCACCAGGGAGGCAACATACCATCCTGGACTCACGTCTGCGGCCGCAGAAACACCTGTCTGCACCCCTCACTATTGAGTCTCCTACCACTATTGCCCTTCCACTCTTACTCCTCCCCCCTTGTGCAGCTGAGCCACCCACAGTGCCGTGAACTTGGCTCTGGCTGCACTCCCCAGAGGAACCGTCACTTTCACCGTTTTCCAACACAGAAAAACGGTTGTTGAGTGAGATGCACTCTGGGGCTTTCCTGACTACCTGCCTGCCCCCCCTTCTTCTGACTGGTGGTCACCCATTCCCTCTCTGACTGCACTTTCTTAAGCTGCGGGGTGACCACGTCTAAAAACGTGCTATCCACGTAACTCTCAGCCTCGCAGATACACCGTAGTGCCTCCAGCTGTCGCTCGAGCTCTGAAAACCGGATCTCAAGTTGGCCAAACCGTTGGCACTTACTGCACATGTGGTCATCCTGACTGCAAGAAGCGTCTAGGAATTCCCACATGCTGCAGGCCGTG
Source organism: Squalus acanthias (assembly GCA_030390025.1). NCBI lineage: Eukaryota > Metazoa > Chordata > Chondrichthyes > Squaliformes > Squalidae > Squalus > Squalus acanthias. The sequence goes on along the minus strand of CM059427.1, from coordinate 58,745,073 downwards.
CAACGCACGGGACTGAGGTCCCCTGCCATACTTTTAATTTAAAAACTCTTACCTCAAATTTAAACTCTCAGATTCTCGCTCTCCCGAACTACCTTAACTATGAACTACCTTAAAAGAAATAAACTTAAAATTGAAGAAAAAAAAAGCACTCACCCACTACTCACCAATCAGCTTCTCCCCCTGCACCAGCGTGACTTTCTGTACTGTGACGTCACTCTCGAATTCTGCCGCCGCTCCCACTGCTGCCGCTGCTCGACTGGGCCTGAAAATCACCGACCTTTATTTTCTCCCACAGCCGCTGCTCCCTTGCAGGTCCGCCGCTCCCGCTGCTGCCGCTGCTTTTATATTCTACTCCTCTATTTATACAACCAACTTTAAAAAAATTAGCATCTAAATAGGGTTAAGTATAAAAGAACTTGTATTGATATAGCGGCTTTCAGGAGCTCAGGACATCCCAAAGTGCTTTAAGCCAATGAAGTACTATTGAAGTGTAGTCACTGTTGTAATTAGGCCAAGTTTGTTTGATGGCTGGGCCATAGTTTCTTTGAACAGCTCATGCTTGCAAGGTTGCAAACTGGTTAAAAATTCACCATCTGTAATTATTGTCCAATCAGGGAATATCTTCAGTGTTCAATAACTTTAGCTCAAATCCAATTCAGTTTCTGGAATTGACACTTGCATTGGGCAGGAATATTTTCTTTTCTATCTACAAATATCACATTGGAAACTACTTCCTCTAAAATTATTGCAAATTATTAGACTGTATGAAATGCATTGTGATGGAAACATTTTAAACTCTTAGGAATCTTTATTATTTTCAAAGTATTTGTGCTATGAGTATCTGCCTGTGTTTTCCCACTTTTATGTAATTATCTCATTTGCAAAAAAATCTGACTATAATTTAAACCTGAAATTAATGAGCTGATCGTGTTGTATTTGCTGCCTTTCATAATAGACAGGATAGTGCGCTACATATCCCACATAGCCTCCAGTGTATTATCCCATAATTAAAGGGCAATTGTTAAACATGTGGTACACTATCTGATTCAGGGCAAGTGTATGTGAGCAGGTTTTAGTGCATTGGACATTCTGTTTGCTAATGGAAACTGCCTCTTCCTGTAAAAAGAACTGTTTAAAAGTGTTGGGAGGATGCCCTCATTGTTATAGTTACTACCCAATTTGACCAGGGCCAGCTGCATTTGTTGGAAGAGTTTCTCTCCTTCCTCTCCTGAAGGCATTCATTTTGCTGGGGTGTAGTTTCACAAGCACCAGTTGCCCTCCAGTACCTTGTTGATTCATTCTTTATTACATGAGTCTAGACAATGTGTGTCAGCAACACTGTCGGGTCTAATCTTATCCTCACGTGACATCTGTACATGCATTCTTAACTCAAGCAGGATTTCAGGCTGTTTCCCCGCCCCATCTCTAGCCCATGGGTGCCAAGGTTGCTTTGTGGAAGTACTTTCTATATAAAGTATTCCACCATCTATATATTTAAAGAAAAAAAATCACTGCAGTTTTCCTTACCTTTTGGGGAGATCTCATCATTTTAATGGCCTGTTTTTAAGCTCAGCCACTCACTATTTCTGATCTATGTTCCCCTTGAGCTCCTCTGCTGACATGAGTTACAAAGTTGATTTCAATGAGAAACAGCACTTTGGACCTGCCTGGAGCCAATCCTGAATCACCTGAACTTGGAGAAAATCACTACCAGCTGGGTGCTACACAGCGTGTAGTTAAAAGTGAGAGATTGTGGTGATTTTTTTTATAATGACAGAAGGGGAGGTCTCCTCGTAACTTTTCCTTCTCCATTAAATCGCAATCTATGTTGTAGGCACTTACAAACATAATTAGAGGATGTGCCATAGCATACTCCCTATGAGTCGGAGGTTACACTGTTTCAAGGGACTGCTGGAGTGTAGAAATGGTGGGTGGGGAGGGAAAGGCTCCAAAAAGGCTTTGGATAGAAGTTGTGCAGCGAGATACTGAAGTGTTTTTGATTAGTTCCTGGAAAATAAATAATGTTTTCTTCCCCAGTACAGCAAAATAAAGAAATTTGGTTCCTGCACTTATCGCAGTTACTTAAACAAATAAGTCTCCACAATTATATCAGTAATTATATACATCTAACTGTAAATTAATGAATATGCATCTAAATTTAAAAAAAACCTTGAATACATCATTTTTCCTTTCAAAGTTACCTCTGATAATTTTCATAAGTTCATGTTTTACCTTATTTTGATGTTTTTATGTAAAATCACTAGTTTTAACAGCGGATTCTTAGCTTTTATGCTGCCAGGCCTTTTCCATTGTTGGACACAGGAAAGGGGATGGGGTTTACAAACAGCAGGTGCTAGCCATGCTTTGTGAATGACTAGTGTAGCTGTCAACATATCAAAAAAAAATCCTGGCGTGCCTCTGGAACTCAGCGGACAGGTAGACTTAAATAGATTCTGGAGCCTGTAGTGCACAGGTTGCTTCCATAAAGTAACACTGGTACATTCTGTGAGTTGTAGGGGTAGAAATTCATCTTGGATGATAGTGCATGATGGGACGTATCATATCGGCCACCCCTGATACACCCCACCCGATATTCAGTACCATTGACTTCTGTGGATCTGAATATCAGACGGCGCATATAATGGGTGGCCCATGTGACTCTGCCCATTTTGCGCTACAGCCCAAGTTGAATTTCTACCCAGTAGTCTAGTTAATTCTCTTCATTTTATATCACAGTGATAGCTCAGGAAAACTGCATAAACTCAAGCCTGAGGCTTTCATACAGTAACAGGCCTCTGACAATACAAAAAGCAGTTGTATTGTTTCACATTTTCTTGTGGAGTCTGTAATTTTTTATGAATGTATTATGTTAGAAATCATATTTCTATTATTTTACCTCCAGCTTGGTGAGAAATCAAATTTGCATTGCCGTTATTTATCGTGTCATTGGTTGGGAAATTCGAGGAGTGCTGAACGGGGCCTAGCTGGAATGAGTATGTTGAAAGGCTTCATTTTTAGTTTGAAGGAGTAAACTTACAATGGATGGCAAAAAAAGAGCAGTTTTGTTTACTATCTGTGGACCTGCAATGTACACATTGATTAAAAATCTGATCGCACCTGCTCAACCCTAAAGACAAAACATATGAAGAGTTAGTTCAAGTGGTCACAGGAACATAGGAACAGAAGTTGGCCATTGAATCCCTTGAGCTTGTTTCACCATTCAATTAGATCATGGCTGATCTTTTAAAACAAGTTTTATTTCTTCATTCTCGGGATGTGGGTGTCACTGGCAAGGCCAGCCTTTATTGTCCACCCCTAATTGCCCTTGACAGAAGGTGGTGGTGAGCCGCCTTCTTGAACTGCTGCAATCCGTGTGGTGAAGGTACTCCCACAGTGCTGTTAGGGAGGGAGCTCCAGTACTTCAATCTGTACCCCTACTCCATTTAACCACCTTTGTTCCAAGTCCCTTGTTACCCTTATCTAACAAAAATCTACTGATCTCAGCCTTCGACATTTCAATTAACTCAGCATCCACAGCCTTTTGTAAGAGCGAGATCCAGATTTATACTACCCTTTGTGTGGAAAAGTGCTTCCTGATTTCACGCCTAATGGCTTAGTTCTGATTTTAAGATTATGCCCTCTTGTTCTGGATTCCCCAACAGAGGAAATAGTTTCTCTGCCTCTATCCTATTAAATACATTTATCATTTTAAACACCATAATTGGATCACTCCTCAATCTTCTAATCTCAAGGGAATACAAGCCAAGTTTATGCACTCATAACTTAACCCTTCAAGCTCTGGTATCATTCTGGTGAATCTATAACCTATATGTGACTCCAGTCCCACACCAGTATGGTTGACTCTGCTCTCTGAAGTGGCCTAGCAAGCCACTCAGTTGTATCAAACTGCTACAGATGGTTCAGAAAGGTCCACCAACACTTTCTCAGGGCAATTTGGGATGGGCAATAAATGCTAGCCTTGCTAGCGATGTGTACATCCCAAGAATATAACCTTTCCAAAGCCAATCTATATTTCCTGAGGTTCGATGGCTACAACTGAACACAGTACTGTAGGTGGGGTTCTGACCAAGGCTCCGTAGAACTGAAGCATTTATTTAGCACCTTCCATGACCTCAGGACATCTCCTAGTGCTTTGCAGCCAATGAAGTGCGTTTGAAGTGTAGTCACTGTTGTAATGTAGTAAGCGCGGCAGCCAATTTGCGCACAGCAAGCTCCAACAAACAACTAACTTTTAGGGGGAAAAATTCAGTTGGTTGCGCCTCCCGTTAGCGCCTTAAGAGGGCGCTAATGGGGCACAAATCAGCTAGCGCCCAGGCGCGGCGATGTTTGCGCCGCTCGCGAAATTAACTAGACATTTTGCGGCGGCGCTAAACACTACCGCCACGATCTCCTGCGCCGGCAGATCGTGACGTCAGTCGAGTGCGCAACGCCCCGGTATCGCCCTGGAGCGGATATTGAGTGGCGCCCCCTGCCTTACCGCCTGACGCTAGCAACGACAGGTTGAGGGGAGCGTTTTGTAGTCATGAAGGGACTGGGGGAGTGCTATTTAAAGGCGACCGCTTCCTGCCTTTTATTGTTGGTGCCATTTTTGAACCACGCATTCTGAGAGAGAGGGAGAGAGACTTCTGGAGAGATTCAACGCTGTGTGAAGGAGCTTTGGGTACTGAGCAGCACTTTGCAGGTTCATTTTAAATCTGCCATTCCTTGTATCGATTTAGAAGAGACTGTGGGGGCTGCACTCTGAGCTCTTTCCCTGGTACTCTCCATTTTTCTTTACAGCAGATTTGATGTGCAGGTCTCTCCATGCCGAGATTCAAGGCTGCAATGAGCAGGATGTGGAAGGAAAGCAAGATCAACCCTCCCCTTTAAGAACTGTCCCGTGCCATTGTGTGTGTGTTCCATTGCTGACTGACATCACATGAGCTTTGCCAGCGCTCTGAGGTAGCGCCTCGCTCCTCGGCCTTTGCGCCTTAAGACAGGTGTGAAGCGCCTGATTTAGCGCTCCAATCACCTCCAGGGGCGATAAAAGTCAAGTTTGCAGTCAGGTGGCGATAATTAGCGCCAGGCGCTAATCTTTGCGCCCGGCCGATAATTGCGCCCCAAATGGGGCGATACTGAATTTCTCCCCCTTAGTGTTTTGTGTACATGGTCACCTAAATCCCTTTGCTGCTCCACAACTCTGAGTCTCTTCCTATTCAGAAAATATGTTGCTTTGTCTTCGTCAGATCCAAAGTTCACACTTCCCCACACTGAACTCATAGTTTTGCCCACTCACTTAGTCTGTATATGTCCCTTTGAAACTTCCTGTTCCCATCCATGCAACTTACTGTGCTTCCTAACTGAGAGTCATCTGCAAACATGGATATATAACTCTCTGTTCCTTCATCTAAGTCATTGATATAATGGTGAAAAGCTGAGGCCTCAGTATAGATCCCTGGGGAACACCACTTGTCACATCCCGCCAATTGGAGAATGAACCCTTTATCCCTACTTTCTGTTTCTTACCTCCCAACCTATTCCCAACCCAAGTCACAAGGTTACCTCCAATACCGTGCACTCTCAATTTTGCTAATAATCTCTTGTGTGGAACCTTAGCCTTTTAGAAGTTCATAAGGTCAATATCGATAGACACTTCCCTATCCACTATAGTCATAAGATCATCTGAGCCCGAAGCCAATTGTTATTGCAGAACAGTTCAAGTTTAACCAGAGGAGACAAAGGGGATGATAATATTTCACAGTTTATGGTGAAACTAAAGAAACTGTCAAAACATGTGACTTTGGAGGGTTTATCAACAACACAATAAGAGACCAAATGATGGTATGATTGCGGCCAACCACCTATGACTATTCCACTGAAAGGAGTAGATGTTACACCTCCTCAGAAAGCTTCATAAGTTTCAACTATTTCCGTGCGTAATGAACTAAGCATCTCCCAGGGCATTGCCCGTGCTTCTAATTATGGTGTAAACTCTCCAAGATGGTCTCCAATGAGAGTTATGAAACCTGATGGTTTTGAAAGCGAACCTGAGAAGTTACCATCTACTGCTCCTGTTATTATTCTCATCCTTGTTTTCAAATCCCTCCATGGCCTCGCCCCTCCCTAAATTCCTCCAGCCCTACAACTCTCCAAGATCTCTGCGCTCCTCCAATTCTGGCCTCTTACACATCCCTGATTTTCATCGCTCCACCATTGGCAGGCGTGCCTTCAGCTGCCTAGGCTCTAAGCTCTGGAATTCCCTGCCTAAACCTCCCCGCCTCTCTACCCCTTTCCTCCTTTCAGACGCTACTTAAAACCAATCACTTTAACCAAGCTTTTGGTCACCTGTCTTAATATCTCCTTATGTGGCTCGGTGTCAAATGTTGTTTGATAACACTCCTGTGAAGCGCCTTTGGACATTTTACTATGTTAAAGGCGCTATATAAATGCAAGCTGTTGTTGTTGTTATTAGTCCCAACTCACTCATTATCAAACCCACTCGAAGATATTGTCAAAGATCAAGAAAGCTCCTAGGGGGAAAAATTGGGTCGCGCCCCCTTTGGGGTGCTAACTTCGTCGGGACACTACTTTTAGCGCCCCGAAAAAGTAAGCGCTCCCATGCCCGAAATTGAATGGTAGCGCCCCAAGCAGGAGGCGGGGCGCTACTGGAAGCACTCCCCCTCCCTCTTGGGACACTCCCATTGAATCTGGCGGCACTATGTGCAGCAGCGCCTCGCGCGTCGGCACGTAGCGCCGCGGTATTACAGGCCTTCCTCCCCAGATTAAAGGGGAGGGGCCTAGCGCTGCGCGCACCAGGGCCCTGCTGGTCCACTGGGGAGCGGGGTGCTGGCAAAAGAGCCCGACACTCAAGAGGTGTGCCGGGCTGACCGATTGCGGCCGGCACCCCGCAGGAGGAGGCCAGAGGGGGCAGGTGCTGGCAGGCAGCCCAAAAAAAATGGCCGCCAGCACCTGCCCTTTAATTTGCGCTGTCCCGGCCGCAAACACGCCACCCTGACCCTGACATAGCGTCCGACGGTAGGTCAGGGGGCGCGAGCCAAGTTTGCGGCTGGGGCGCAAGCGGGGCGCTGCGCATGGGCGATGACGTCATCGCCGGAGGCGCAGCATCGCGGGGCGCTACCAGCTACCGCTGCCGCTAACCTCCTGCTGAATTTCACGGGAGTCGTTAGCGGTGCCACGCCCGGACGCTAGGTGGTTTGCGCCCCGTTAGCACCCCCCTCGGGGTGCAATTGAATTTTTCCCCCCTAATCTTTTAGACTTGTAGGTAGTTATGAGTTTAGTGGTTTTCATTGTGGTTCTGATGTTGGCGTAAATCACCTTTCTTGTGAATTACCAGCTATGTTGGTTTTATGTATCATTTTATTGTTTCAACATAGTTGCTGAATTTCTTCACTGAATGTTTTTTTAGCTGTTAACCAGGCTCATTCTTGGAGATGATTTTTACTATTTTTCTACCACGGTGCACATTCCTTGTAGTTTTATTCGCAATGGTAGTCGGATAGTAAGCATCTGTGTATAATTTTGGTCGCAGTCCCACGCCATTATACATAGGGTGATGACATGCATTGCACTTGTATATCGTTAATTGAACACTAGAGGGCCCCTGATGGGAGCAAGTTAAAGTAAAACTCCAGGGTCTCCTCTTGATACCAGTTAATATATCCAGCGAGGAGTGTTTCAGAATGAACTGAATAAAGTAGCCATTAATTAATGGTTAATGGACATAACGGGTGACATCACTGGAAAACCTGTAAGGCTAACCAAGCCAGCACAACACCCAGTCCTAATTACATGTGAATCCATAACACCCAGTCATAATTGCATGACCATGTGTGTTTAATCTTCTCTATTTGAATAAATAGGAAAGTTAATGTTTATTATTATTAATTTTTGAAGCATGGTAAAGCATATACAGTGTGCACAGGGAGATTCAGAAAAAATACATTTACATAATAAATAATAATGACAGCTCAATTTATTGTTCAGAATATAATGTGTATAATGGATTAAATATGAAAGGTTTATGGTTTTGTAAATGTCTCCTCATAACTTGATTAATGAGACCAGATATACTAAGTTGTAATGGAACAGATCAATAATTGCTCACACTCGATAGTGAGATGTTTAAATCTGCTCTGAGGTAATCAGAGTTCAGGCTATATAATATAGTAGATGTCAAGCATAATTGAAACATTATGTAGAAAGAAACAAACAAGTATTTTGGATTATTTAACACCTTTATTTAGAATGGAAAGGGGCATATTAAATTAGTGTCTAGTTCTTGGGGCCTCTCCAATTCATATTTCAAAATAACTAAACATTATGAGACGTCCCTGATGAGTAAGAATGTTGAGCCACATGTTGAGTTAGCTCATCTCTGCCTGTGTGGCAGTAAAATTTTAAAACTGTGTACCTGGACTATTGAAGAGAAAAGTCAGCGATGACCCCCACTCCTGATTGGTATCCAGTGACCTGCGCTGCAAAGTGGGTCCAGACACGTACGTCAGGTGTGTGCACCATTAGGCTTGGCTGTGATGCCTTCACCGTCCTCTCCCCCACCTCCCCCAGATCAAATAGCTTGCTAGGGTTCAGGCATGAAACTCAATCCTGTGACTGAGGTACTGGTGTATTACCAGAACACATGGGACCTTGTCTCAGCATGAGTCAGAGGGGAAGAAATGTAGCAAAAGAGAGGGGGGAAAAAATGATTATTTCACAAAGCATATTTGCCCTTAAAGACCCCAAATATGGAACTATGTCATAAGCTTCAGTTCTATGAAATATAACTATTAAGGATTTCACCTATGTGTGAATTCATGTTTTTCTACTTATATTTTTGAAGAACAAAAACAGAAATGTGTAATAAGTAAATATATGTTGTGGCAAAAGGCCCATTTTTTATCATACGCTTCACAATTTAAGGGTAGAAATGGCTGCTGCCAGTGTTACTGCAGGAATGTTTAACACACTCAAATCAAATTCCTCCGCTATTTTAATGGCGTTGTTAATCTGATTAAAAGAAATGGGTCAATGCCTTGGAAAACCTCTTCACCCTCCCGAAAGCTTCCAACCTGTCTTCACCTGGCGGGAAAGCTGTGGAGGCTTCCCTATCCGGGCCCGATTTAAAATGTGTCGGGGTACCATTTATGCAATTGGACCCTGAATTGCATATGTTTTTAAGGCTCCCGCCTCAGCAACCTAACTGCACTGAGCAGTTAAAATGGCTGCCAGTGATAGTCCAGGAGGAACAGGGCGGTATGGCTGAATGCTCCATTTTATAGAGCCCGCCTCCCCCACCCCGCCCCACTGCTGCTGGGCGACGTAGGTTAAAATTCTCCCCACCATTTTAAATAGAACGCTCTGGGAAGGTTTCTGCAGTGAAAGAGTTAATGCTGACAGCAGGCTTATGCTTCTGAACAACACATGTCCTTAGGAGCAGTTTCAAAAATACCTGTTGTCTCTTCGTTTTACGAGTGAATCATAAATGCAATATGTTAATTGCTTCTTGTTGATTCTCTAAACACAAAACACTGAGGTGATATAACTGTTTATTCTCATAGAATAAGACTATTCTATCTGTATTGTCTGTTTTGCCAGGAGCTTATCAGGCAGCACCAAAGTTTGTAGCAGTGTGTGCAATGGCCATTATTTCAATGCGATGGAAATGTGCATTCACTAACACTATATGTCTGTACTTATGAAAGCCTCCTTTGAGATAACATATCTGCTTACTGTTTACTCAAAATAAGACTAAAGACAAATGTTTCTTGGAGGGATAGAAAGACTAATCTCCATTGAAAGTTCATTTCAAAGCCTGTCATTGAACGGATAAGAGTAAAATTTTACAGGCAAGTAAATAAAAATTGAATGGAATTTCTGCCATACCTCCATCCTCCAATATAGCTACAATATCTTGCACTTCATGATGTGGACGGCACAGGTCGAACAAAATAGTTTTTAACAAGACCTGTTTCAAGGTGGTTTCTGATAAATACAATGTACAGGCCAACGGACGGGACATTTCCCAATTCACTCTCGCACACAGAGCTGTGAAAACAACGGAGTAGGTGTAAAATCAAATAAATTCTTAGTGAAGATTTTTTTGTTTGATTGCAGAAGACTTTTTATTCTGCTCTTTGCTGGGGAGATGAATAACTCCTGTTTGTCTCTTATAACAGAAACCGCAGAAGACGGTCACATATGCATTCCGCCTAATTTAAAATAAGGGCCAGCCCTAGAAACCATGCAATGACAAAATGTGTACATGCTGGTTGTTAAGCATATGTGCTTTTATTTCTCTTGGTTGCTTGGCAACTGAAACGATTTTCCAAATAAATTTTGATTCTGCCAAAATCTCTCTAAATACACAGGACCAAAGACATTTTAGAAACAGGCCGCTTTTCCCTTATGTCTTTTTTTTCTCTCAAGAATATAGGCTAACAAAACAAAATTGCTGTATTTTCAGTAACAGCTGATATAAAAAGTTGTTTTTCGGTTACCCCATTCTCTGTGGAAAAAGTCTTCGCATCTACCCAGCCAGAAAATGAATAAGATAAAAAAAATATATTAATTTTTGAAAAGACAGGCACCAAGTAGAAGAAAAAGGTTATGTCACCTTCACCCAAGCACTACTGTCATTTGTATGCTATCAGCTCATTAAAATCACATTAGGCTACTCCAAGGGGCTCAAAGAGCTATTAGTGCACCTAAAATGGCATGACAAAATCTCAATTCACTTTAAAAAACATTGCAATGCGACATTTTGTATTTCATCACTGAATTATTACAGTCTCTGATGCATTATACAGGGAAGGTAATGGAAACAGGAGTACCTCAGAGAATGCAGCCCATTTCTTTTTTCTGATCCCAGGAGAACTGAGGCAAACTTTTGAGAAACTAGGCCAAAAATGCAGCATTAACAATTTAACCCTAGCAGCTTTTTGATAGACTTTAGTGATCCCACAGTTATGAAATTCTGTGGTCACTTAATAGCAAACCATAATCTAGTATTAATTCAATGTCTGTGGCAAGACTGGAATCCCTGCTGCTTCTTTTCCTGAATTTCTGAAGCTGCTTTGCAACATATAATCTCTTGAGAAGTAAGTAGTTTGTGTGCCGTACATTACATATTCATTCAAGAGTTCTCCCACAATGAAATTATCAGGTTTTGAAAGATTTGCGGCAACCGGATAATTTCTCAGTCATAAAATTTTACTCAACGCAAATGAATTTTTTTTAATATATCCTTTTTTATATCTATATATGCCCACAGTGTTGAATGCCTCCACATGTACTCCCTGGCTACAGATGTGCATGAAATCGTTTGCTGTCTGTGTAATATTCAACCACTGATCTGCGCTCAGGTTTTTACTGGAGTCCTTGGCCACATAAGAATAACCAGAAAACCTAAACAAACATTCCTTGGAAACTGTATCTTTTTATTGCAATCAGCTTATAGGACACATTTATCCACAACATAACATACAGAATTGCTGGAGAATTTAACCTGTCGGAACACAATTCTCACTCTACCTTATAAGGACATACTTAGGTATGTTTTTTATTCTGTTAATCTGCTTTCTTAAATTTCATACTATGCTTTAACATATTCAGTTACTCAGACTAGTTAATAACTGTATTAAATTTCCATTCAAGTGGAGTTATGTTTTCTTTTGGAATGTGTACTTTGAACAGATTTTCAACAACATGGACTAAGATCCAAGTGACTACATAAAGAAACATAAACCCTTTTACAAGGGAGAAACAGGAGTCAGTCTAGATCAGTTCCTCTACAATTAGCTCACTTGAATTCAATTGTTAACATACGAAAATGTCTGACAAGAAAAGACCAACTGGTCCATCTATCCTGTCCCATACAGTTATAATGCCTTATGCATCATGATACAGAGACTCCCTACCCACCCGGAGCCATATTATTTCCTGGGAGAGATGAAAAACCAGGTAAAACCCAGGCCAATTAGGGGAGAAAATCTGAAAATTCCTCTGCGATCCAAAATTGTCCAGGAGACTACATTGACACTAACTTTATTTACAGGTCAATATTTATCCCTCAATCAACATCACTAAAACAGATTACCTGGTCATTATCACATTGCTGTTGGTGGGAGCTTGCTGTGTGCAAATTGGCTGCCACGTTTCCCACATTATAACAGTGACAACACTTCAAAAGTACTTCATTGGCTGTAAAGCACTTTGGGATGTCCTGAGGTCGTGAAAGGTGCTATATAACTGTAAGTCTTTCTTTCTTTTATCTCCTGTACAAGGTGATCTCTGCCCCAGCCAGAAACAAGTACAGCTCTCTCTTGAGGGTATAGTGCGAATCAGCATTCATCGCACGAGCTGGCAACCTGTTCCATAGGTCTACTATTCTCTCAGAAAAAAACAATCACCTCAACGTTCAACCTAGTTCTACCCTTCTGTAACTTGTAAGCATGACCCCTGGTCCTCCCTAACCTCTGCGGTTGAAATAATTTGTCCACATAAACACAATCTAGGCCCTTTATTATTTAATAAAACACGATCAAATTGCCTTTAGTCTATACTTCTCTAAAGTTTACAGATCCAGCTGTATAAGCCTTTCTAGGTAGGTAAGGTGTTGCAAATTGGGACTCAATCTTGTGGCTCTTTTCTGTGCCCTTTCCAAAGTTTCAATATCTTCAACCAAGTAAAGGGACCAAAATAGGGCACAGTATTCTAAGTGAGACCTAAGAAATGTCTTGCACAAGAACAAAATGGTAGGTTTTGTTTTGTAACGAATTGTCCTGTGAATACAACCTAGTAAAGAAAGAAAGACTTGCATTTATATAGCGCCTTTCATGACCACCGGACGTCTCAAAGCACTTTACAGTCAATTAAGTAATTTTGAAGTGGAGTCACTGTTGCAATGTGGGACACGCGGCAGCCAATTTGCGCACAACATGGTCCCAAAAACAGCAATGTAATAATGACCAGATAATCTGTTTTTTGCTATGTTGGTTGAAGGATAAATATTGGCCAGGACACCAGGGATAACTCCCCTGCTCGTCTTCGAAATAGTGCCATGGGATCTTTTACGTCCACCTGAGAGAGCAAACGGGGCCTCGGTTTAACTTCTCATCCAAAAGATGGTACCTCCAACAGTGCAGCACTCCCTCAGCACTGCACTGGAGTGTCAGCCTAGACTTTATGTGCTCAAGTCCCAGGAGAGAGACTTGAACCCACAACCTTCTGACTTAGAGGCGAGTGTGCTACCAACTGAGCCACAGCTGACACAATGTTTGTGTTAGCTATAGCTTCATGACATCGGTCGTGAACATTTAGAGAGTGATGTATTATAATACCCAGATCTTTTTCTTTCACCACTGACTTCCATTCTGTTGCCTATAGGGTAGACCTGCTCATGTGCATAATACTACAAATTCTAAGTTAAACATCACTTGCCAAACACTAGTCCATTCCCCGAGCAAATCGCGACTTGCTTGCAGTAGTTTAGCATCCTCTACAGTCTTAACGTTCACACATAGCCATGTATCATCCAGAAAATTGTGGATCATTCCCCCAACACCTACATCTAGGTCATTAATGAAGATAGTAAAGAGCAAAGGTCCTAACACCGATTCCTATGGGACACCACTGGTAACCGGTCTCCAAGCAGATCCAAATCCATTGACAACAGTGTACTGCCAATGAGCATTCAGCCAATGCTTAATCCATTGCCGTAGATTATCAGCAATTCCACAAGATTCTATTTTACAGAGTAGCCTCTTGTGAACCTAGAGAGTAAAACATGCAGGTTAAATTGGGTTGAATGTGATTTTTTAAGCTTATTCAAAGACTACCAGAAACGAAAATTTTGCTTAATTTCGAAAAGAGGAAAGAAAGTCGAGGGGGAGTATTTTTGTTCAAAGTGCCCTCCCTAATCATTCTGTATTGAAAGCAATAGATCCATAATTATTGTATTTACTTCTGTCAGCTTGGAGACCCTCATGTTGGGACTCCATCACTGTTAGGCTGCTCCAATGATGTCACTGATTGGGAGTGTGTCGATGTGTCCCAAATGGGGAGGCCACTACTTTGTATTAGCTTGATGCCACAAAACCCAGGAAATCATACTTCTTGCTGAGAAATATGCATCTCCAGCCTGTAGCATGGATTCTCAGTGTCGAATAGCTTTGACGGTACGACCATTGTCTTTTTCTACAGATCCACTTTGGGGCTCATGAGGCAGTCATGGTCAATTATATCACCAGACTGGCCTAACAAAGAAGAGCCATTTCTACAAATGCACCAAATAAAATAATGATGAGTCTATTATTTTTCTCCCTAGAATGGGGGAGTACTTTGAATAAAGGTACCCCCCCCCCAGACTTTCCTTCCCTTTTAAACCTATCTAGTTCCACTGTACAACAGTTAGAATTAGAAAGCTGTAAAACATAACTTTTGCATGAAGTATACACTCATTCTGAAAAATGACAAAGGGAATTTAGAGTCCCAAAAGTCAAAATAGAATTATTATTTTAGTCCTTCACTATAACAGTCTGATATATGACCTCTGATATTTGCACAAATGAGCATATTTGTATCTCCTTCAAGAAAAGAGACTCATTGTGACATGTTTTTTTGTATGGCTGACAAAGGTAGTGTTGTACAGAGCACCTACTGTAACTTGATTGACAGCTTTGATATGAAAATTTCCAATGGACTGGGCTGGTCTATCATCCTTTCCTTCTCGGTCATTTCATTTTTGTTGTTATTTCAGATAAGCTTTTAGCAGATTTAAGTAAAGCACAACCAATATTATACATATTTCCCTTAACTTCTTTTGAAAACCTAAGCCTGGAAATTATGTTGTGTGATATTGCAAGAATATTTAATGCTTCACATCAAATTTCTCCTATTTTAATGGGAGCATTAATCTATTTATTTTAAAAGCGTTACCAATGGCAATAAAATAATGGACAAAGGAATTTGGTGTGGATGTGTTAATCGGTCATAAAATAATAATGCACTGCTTGATCTCCAAGCTCTAATTCATTCATTCTCTTCTTAGCTTCCTGATTACCATGTGCCTGACTCAGAAGGCATGCAAATGACCTGCTTCTGGGATTGTACTCATTCTGTTCTTCATCTGATCACTAGAAGGTGCACAAGAGTAGCTCAGGCTAACCCCTGATCTAAATTTTCTCTTTCCCTTCTGGAAAAACGCAATGGTGGGGCCAATTTGGGGGAAGGAGCTGGAGTGCATTATCTGGAGAGGGCAGCTGGCCAGGATTGGTTAATGCAGATTTAGGTGGACAAATATTCTGGAGTTTTGCTTGATTATCAGTGAAGGTCGGGGAATATTTATGTATTTAATTGAGTGAGATTAAATGAGTGGGGTAGAATTCATACAAGATTAGATTAGACACTGCCTGCAGAAGGAATGTGTTTGATAGGCCAAATGGCTTTCTTTCTGTTCTTAAAACTCACTTACACTTGGCACATCCTTTGATGACCCAGTTGAATTTCACCATGTAAGAAATTACAGGCAGAAACATGGCACAATGTGCACTAGCTGGAGCATCATGCCGCCTGCACATTCAGTATTAGAATTACAGAGGAACCAAATTTACAAGTTGGTGTTTGCTCAATGTTTTTTTTGGGTACATTTTAATCATACAGAAGTAAACATTAACTCAGATATCCCAGAATGACATCGCACATGAATTTGGACCAAAAGTTGATTTGATCTGAATTTTAACTAACTACCTCCATATAATGTGTGTATAACTGAAGCTACAATACAAGTTATTGGCCATAAATGATGACTCAATTCATGAGCTTATGCCATTAGCATTAGCGATATCAATGTTTGATGTGAACAGCCGTCCAAATGCATAACAGCCCAATGGGTATTACTCGGCATGACTGTTCTCAGAATATTAAAACTAATATTCTTCCTGATACTCCATAGACTGCATAATTCTCTTACTGAAAATATAGACTGAATTTATCACTTACTGTTGCATTACAATACTAAACATGTTGTGACTAGTAGCTGTAAGTGTAGAGGATTTAGCTTCCATACTAAAGATGTACTAAAGAAAAATCCATTTGGCCTATCAAACGCACGCATCCTGCAGACAATCAGCACTATCATTCAAGCGCTTTACTTGTCAATGGGTATTTCACTAGTTTTCAGTGTTTTAGCACTATGAGGAAGCAACGCATCATTTCCGCGTGGCAGGGAAAGGTCACAGAACCCGCTAGTTTTGCAAACAATGGCACCCAGAAGCAACTCCGTATAGACTGAAGGGCGAAATATGGCAGCAGTATGGTGGCAGGTGTCAACGGAATCTATCAGGGAGAGAAATTAGTTAAATGGGAATGCAAAAAGTGAAATGTATTCACAAGCAATAAAGCACACTAACATCTTAAATGGTAAAAGTTATCTAGCTGCTGACATGCATAAGGGCTGAGAAGAAAACACAGAGAATGGCTTGCTTCCAGAAGAGATAGGCAAACTGAAACCATGCAACCAATTTTGTATCCAACTGTTATTTTTTATTGATTCCAGGAGTCAAACATAGAATTTGCAAATGAGTCTGTATGAAGTAAAATGTGAATCTCAGCACTTGCAGTTTATAGTTGAAGCCACTCTGGGGCTTGTTCGGAGCTCTCTCACACACCTCTTCCCGACTATGTAAAGCAGGCACGAAACAACAGATTCAAAATTGTGATTGACGAGGAGAATAACCAGTCATGTGTGGGAGTGAGCGTCAGTCAAATTTATTGCTCCAATCCCATGCCAGTGAGTTGGCAGGCCACCCACAGGAAATTACAGTAGACCCAAAGAGTAATTGCAACTGGCTGCAAAGTGGTTCCACAGTTAGTTTTAGAGCTAAAGCTGGTATTAATTTGGCCACAGTCAAGATTCAGTTTGCCTGTGCCAGTAAAACATATTTTCTGCAATTTTCTTAATTTGCAACCGTGCTAACTCGATTCATGTTGGGAGTTGACTGTATTGGTTATAATTTTATTTCGGTTCCGGATTATTATTGGTTTAAGCCTCACCTTCAATAAGGCCTCGAGGTTCCGCTAGTTTGCACTGGTTCGGCTGAAATCAGGCAAGCCAGCGCAAAAGATTGCGAATTTTAAACGCAAGATACGTCAAGCGTAAATAGCGTTTCCGTGACTTTTAATCCTGGTTTAAAAGCATCGCGCTGGAAACCGGCCCACAAAACTGGCCATGCCCCCAGATCGAAATTGCGACTGTTCAAGGAGGCTCTTCAAATTCAGCTTGTTCTTTATTGCGCGCAGGCTCCGGTTGCCACATTTAATTTACTAAGAAACTGACTAGTGTGCACCAATCAAATTAGTAAATGCTTCAGTATAGTTTATAAGTCATTTTCAATTATTTAAAATCAGGTTACTCACAGCTGGTGGACTAGACACTCTTATTAAAAATCCTTATTTTTTGTGACAAACCCATTTTCAGCTGTATTATTGCAACTGATGCAAGTTACCACTCTTAAATCCATCAAAGAATATTTTTTAACGCAAGGAAAAATAATTAAGCAATTACGTTCTATTACGCTGCCCGATTGCGCTGGTTCATGGAGGATTTTACGTTTGTGATTATGCAAATGAGTTTGGATGGATACTTGAACCATAACTTCACTTGGGGAAAAACAGCACAATTTCAAGCGCAATTTGCGCCTAAAGGGAAACTCTATGCCCTGATCTTTTATCTCACTTCAACACCCCAAAGAAGATATTACATTGTACAATGCCTTTCTCTTCCCTTCCCTTATTGCCCCATTAAATTGATATCTGTCCTGAAGAATCAGAAAAACGTGTCCCACTTATCAGCAGGAGTCAAGTTAATCTTATCATAATACGCTCACAAACAGGCCCTGCAATTCCTGGTGGCGTGCTCTGCTGGCATAAGTGCAGTGGAGTGGAAGATCTGTTTTGCCCTTGACGACAGATCCACACCCTGTCCCAAGCTGTGGGGATGGGGTCATTTGCAATGGCTTAGCTGGGTGCATGATGCCTGCAAGAATGCTTTAGCAGAGCTTGCCCCAAATGGCCGGTTGGAATGTTGCAGCGGAACTCTGCCATTTCGATGGCAGAGAGGAAGCCCAGCACTAGGCCCCATGAAGAAGGTTCTTTCCTACTCCTCCGTTCCCAATGGAGCGAAAAGGCTTCTTTGGGAAGGTAAGCAATCCTCTCAGCTGCCATGAGTTCTTTTGAGGCATTATAAGGTTGGAATGGTCATCCAGGAACTCCCCCAGGCATGCCCCTTGTCATAGAAAGGCAGGCAGAAGATCCAGCCACACCAATCCCATCCAAAGAAGGTTAAAGAGACATTATAAACAAGGCAGAGACCTGGAAGAATCAGGCTCTGCCCCAGATTCCTGATGCCTCATCCTCTCTGGGAGGATATCTTCTTTTTGACCCTCATTTTTTGCAGGAATTTGGGGCCCTTGCAATCTATTTACACCAAGATATCAAAGTAAATGAGATGTAATGTTGAAATATATAAGAAAACCCATTAAACACACCAACTTATAACTTGGATCCATCACTAATTCTAATACTCATTTGCATAGTGCTATGATTTATATATATATCTGAGAAAGAACAAATAAACAAAAAACAACAGATAAAGGGTTAACTGAAAAGGGGGCAATCTAGCAAGCATTGTACCATCATTTGAATAAAGCGTCAAGCTTACGTAGGAACATAGGAATTGCTGGACGATAAAAGACCAAGGTGCATCTAGTTCGCCTTCTACCATCCTAGAAGTTACATTATACAATGATAATGGAGTTATTGACTAATCATAGCAATCAATCTCTATCAGTGTATCTACAATAGACCCAGAAATGGCACGAGGAAAACCCCAGTGGTGGAGAGCTTTGGGCACCATAGGTCCAAAGTCACTTTTTTCCTCCCAAGCATTCTACACTTACCACACATCATGTCTCAAGTTACTCATATATTGTATCCCAAAATGTTATTTTCTGAAAGAAATTTATCTAATTTGCATTTGAATGAATCAATACTAACTGCTTCCACCGTCTCCCTAAGGAGTCTGTTCCATTGATTGACCACTCACTCACTGAAATATTGGCCGGAATTTTTACATTGAAGAGAGTGCGTGTTCGCGAGCGGGTTGGCAGTTAAAAGTACTGAAATTGAAAGCACGTCAGGAACCCACCTTCATCCCGCCGACTTCCACCTTTAACTCGGACGCATTTCCCAGCGCGTCACGGACCCACTCGGGAGAGGCGGGAGACTTCATTGAAGTATTTAACAGCTCGTTGACAGACCCTTAAGAGACTTTTTAACCTGAGGTTTCAGCTTTTACTGCTTGTGCACGGGATTCACGGACTTCCTGAACCTCGCCTGTGAAGGCAAGGCGAGAGCTCAGCGGTCATTGTGCGAGTTCATCAATTGACAGCTGGAAAAAGCACATAATACACACAGCTTACACCTGCTTCCTTGTCTAAGGGAAAGGCTCTTGCTGACACCATTTTGTGCAGCGAATTTGCTTTCAGGAGTTTGCAGGTGATTTCTGCAACCTCAGAAGCCACTCTCACTGCATTGCAAGTCACTCTCACTACATTGGAGGATTGTGCCTCTGATCTCCACTTTACCTGGTATCTATCAAATCAGCATGGGTGCCACATATGCTGTCTCACCTTGGACCTCAGACTTGGGCCAAGATGAGCCCCAGCACCAACAACACCAGCCACACCAGCAGCAGCAGCCACAACACCACCAGCAGCATCAGTCTTCTCCTCACCGACCTGATGCTCCACAGGAGAGAGGGGATCAGCACAGGGGTGCACCTCGGCGAAGGTGATACCCCCAACACAGGGTATACAGGCAGAGGATGAACTTAAATAAAAACAGAAAATGCTGGAAATGCTCAGCAGGTCAGGCAGCATCTGTGGAGAGAGAAACAGAGTTAACGTTTCAGGTCACTGACCTTTCGTCAGAATTGGAAATAGCTGGAGATGGAACAGGTTTTTAAGCAAGTGCAGGGGCAGGGAAAGGGGGGAGGGGAAGAAAGAACAAAAGGGAAGGTCTGTGATAGGATGGAAGGCAGGAGAGATTAAGAGACATTAAGAGATGGTGCAAGGCAAAAGGAGATGGTAATGGGACAAGTTAAGAAACAAAAGATGGCTCTAGATGGAAGGCAGGAGAGATTGAGCTTCCTGGACATGACTGATCGGCAGTGCTTCAGGAGGCTCAGGCTATCGCGCCAGGTCATGGCAGACATTTTTAGCTTGCTGGAAGAAGACCTGCTGCCGAGTGGACCTGGTGGACATGCCTTACCAGTGGCTGTCAATGTCATCACCGCCCTCAACTTCTTCGGCTCAGGCTGCTTCCAGTGATCTGCAGAAGACATTGGCAGGATCTCGCAGTCGGCCGCCCACAAATGCATCACTCAGGTGACCGATGCCATATTTGACAAGTCAGCCACTTATGTAAACTTTGCCACTGATGAAGCCAGTCAGCCTGAGCTGGTGCTCGTCTTTGCAGCTCTGGCTGGCTTCCCACCAGGTGCGTCATCGACTGCACACATGTGCCCATCAAGGCACCCACAGATCACCCAGGAGTGTTCATGAACCAGAAGGGCTTCTACTTTCTCAATGCGCAGCTCGTCTGCAACCATAACGACAACAACAACAACAACTTGTACATATATAGCACCGTTAATGTAGTAAAACGTCCCAAGGCGCTTCACAGGAGTATTATAAGACAAAAATTTTGACACCGAGCCACATAAGGAGAAATTAGGGCAGGACAAAGAGGTAGGTTTTAAGGAGCTTCTTAAAGGAGGAAAGAGAAGTAGAGATAAGGAGTGGTTTAGGCAGGGAATTCCAGAGCTGAGGGCCTAGGCAACAGAAGGCATAGACACCAATGGTTGAGCGATTATAATCAGGGATGCACAAGAGGGCAGAATTAGAGGAGCGCAGATATCTCGGGGGGTTGTGGGGCTGAAGGAGATTACAGAGATAGGGAGGGGTGAGGCCATGGAGGGATTTGAAAACAAGGATGAGAATTTTGAAACCGAGGCGTTGCTTAACCGGAAGCCAATGTAGGTCAGCGAGCAAAGTGGTGATGGGCGAACGGGACTTGGTGCGAGTTAGTACACGGGCAGCCAAGTTTTGGATGACCTCAAGTTTACGTAGGGTAGAACATGGGAGGCCAGCCAGGAGTGCATTGGAATAGTCAAGTCTAGAGATAACAAAGGCATGGATGAGGATTTCAGCAGTGGATGAGCTGAGGCAGGGGCAGAGATGGACGATGATACGGAGGTGGAAATAGGCAGTCTTAGTTATGCCGTGGATATATGGTTGGAAGCTCATTTCAGGGTCAAATATGACACCAAGGTTGTGAACAGTGTGATTTAGCCTCAGACAGATATTAGGGAGAGGGATGGAGTCAGTGGCTAGGGAACAGAGTTTGTGGTGGGGACCGAAAACAATGGCTTCGGCCTTCCCAATATTTAATTGGAGAAAAATCCTGCTCATCCAGAACTGGATGTCGGACAAGCAGTCTGACAATTTAGAGACCGTGGATGGGTTAAGAGAAGTGGTGGTGAGGTAGAGCTGGGTGTCGGCAGCGTACATATGGAAACTGACACTGTGTTTTCGGATGATGTCGCCAAGGGGCAGCATGTAGATGAGAAATAGGAGGGGGCGTATTGATCCTTGGGAGAAACCAGAAGTAACGATGCGGGAGTGGGAAGAGAAGCCGTTGCAGGTGATTCTCTGGCTACGATTAGATAGATAAGAATAGAACCAGGCGAGTGCAGTCCCACCCAGCTGGATGACGGTGGAGAGGCGTTGGAGGAGGATGGAGTGGTCAACTGTGTCAAAGGCTGCAGACAAGTCAAGAAGGACGAGGAGGGATAGTTTACTTTTGTCACAGTCACAAAGGATATCATTTGGGACTTTGATGAGAGCCGTTTCAGTACTGTGGCAGGGGTGGAAACCTGATTGGAGCGATTCAAATATGGATTTGCGGGAAAGATGGGCACAGATTTGGGAGGCGACAACACACTCAAGGACTTTGGAGAGGAAAGGGAGGTTCGAGATGGGGCAGTAGTTTGCAAGGACAGAGGGGCCAAGGGTTGTTTTTTTGAGGAGGGGGGTATTGATGGCAGATTTGAGGGAGAGGGGGACAGTACCTGAGGAGAGAGAACTATTAACAATTTCAACTAACATAGGAGCCAGAAAAGGAAGTTGGGTGGTCAGCTGTTTGGTGGGAATAGGGTCGAGGGAGCAGGAAGTGGGTCTCATGGACAAGATGGGCGCGGAGAGGTCATGAGGGGAGATCGGAGAGAAACTGGAGAAAGATGCGTGTTCAGGGAACGTAGGAACGTAGGAACAGAAGTAGGCCATTTAGCCCCTCGAGCCTGTTCCGCCATTCAATGAGATCATGTCTGATCTGCGACCTAACTCCATATACCCGCCTTTGGCCTATATCCCTTAATACTTTTGCTTAACAAAAAGCTATCTCAGATTTAAAATTAACAATTGATCTAGCATCAATTGCTGTTTGCGGAGGAGAGTTCCCAAACTTCTACCAGCCTTTGTGTGTAGAAGAGTTTCCTAATTTCACTCCTGAAAGGTCTGGCTCTAATTTTTAGACTATGCCTCCTAGTCCTAGAATCCGCAACCAGCGGAAATAGTTTCTCTCTATTTACCCTATCTGTTCCCTTAATATCTTGAAAACTTTGATCAGATCACCCCTTAACCTTCTAAATTCTAAGGAATACAACTCTAATTTGTGTAATATCTCCTCGTAACTTAACCCTTGAAGTCCGGTTATCATTGTGGTAAACCTAAGCCGCACTCCCTCCAAGGCCAATATATCCTTCCAAAGGTGTGGTGCCCAGAACTGCTCACAGTACTCCAGGTGTGGTCTAACCAGGGCTTTGTATAGCTGCAGCATAACTTCTACCCCTTTGTATTCTAGTCCTCTAGATATAAAGGCCAGCATTCCATAAGCCTTTTTGATTATTTTCTGTACCTGTTCGTGACATTTTAATGATCTATGTACCTGGACTCCCAGTCTGTTTGGACCTCCACTGTTTTTAGCTTTTCACCATTTAGATAGTACCCTGTTCTATCCTTTTTAGGTCCAAAGTAGATGACCTCACATTTGCTTACATTGAAATCCATTTGCCACAGTTTTGCCCATTCACTTAATCTATCGATATCCCTTTATAATTTTATGCTTTAAGCTACACTGCCTACAATGCCGCCTATCCAGTGGCAAATTTGGATATATGACTTTCTATGCCATCATCTAAGTCGTTAATAAATACTTTGAATAGTTGAGGCCCCAACATGAGGAAAAACTATTTTACGCAATGAGTGGGTTGGATTTGGAATACACTGCCTGATAGGGTGGTGGAAATAGATTCAAGAGTAGCCTTCAAAAGAGAATTGGATAAATAATTGGAGGAGAAAAAATTACCGGGAGAAGGGGAAAGAGCGGGGGAGTGGGACTAACTGCATTGCTCTTCGAAACAGCCGGCGCAGACTCGATGGGCTGAATGGCGTCCTTCTGTGCTGTACTATTCTATGATTCTACCCATTAACCCTACTGCCTGTCTCCTGCCGCTCAGCCAATTTCCTAACCAGGTCAATAATTTGCCCTTAATTCCGTGGGCTTCTGCTTTATTTAACAGTTTCTTATGTGGGACTTTATCAAATGCCTTCTGGAAGTCCATATAAATAACATCCATAGACATTCCCCTGTCCACTACTTTAGTCACCGCTTCAAAAAATTCGATCAGGTTTGTCAGGCATGACCTACCCTTTACAAATCCATGCTGACTCTCTTTGATCAACTAAAAATTTGCGAGGAGTTCAGTCACCCTATCCTTAATTATAGACTCCAGCAATTTCCCGACAACAGTTGTTAGGCTAACTGGTCTATAATTCCCTGGTTTCCCTCTCTCGCTATTCTTAAATAGCGGAGTGACATACGCAATTTTCCAATCTAAAGGGACGGATCCTGAATCGAGAGAATTTTGATTATAGTTAGGGCTAGGGCAGGGGGAAACCTGAGAGGACGTTTGGCCCGGTGGGCTAGGGGGAGGAAGGGAAGTGGCAGAGGCAGCTGAACGGATGGTCTCAATCTTAGAGACGAAGAAGTCCATGAGCTCCTCACACTTGTTGTTGGAGGTGATAAAAAGATCATCATGCATGTGTGTGCCAGATTCCCAGGGAGCTCATGACTCTTTCGTCTTGTGCCAGTCCACCCTCCCTCAGCTCTTCGCACCTCCGAACAGACTTACGGCTGGCTGCTTGGAGACAAGGGCTTTCCACTGAAGACGTGGCTAATGATACCCTTGCGAAGGCCAAGCAATGAGGCCGAGGAGTGGTATAATGAAAGCCACATGATGACCAGATGCGTAATGGAGCATGCAATCGGCATGCTGAAAATGCACTTCAGATGCCTTGACAGATCTGGAGGAGCCCTTCAGTACGCACGAGCCAGGGTCTCCAGAATGATCGCCATATGCTGCGCGCTGCTCAACATAGCGCAGCAGCGAGGATTAGTGCTGCAGGAGGAGCAAGGCGCAGAGTTCAGAGCCTCTTCGGAGGAGGAGGGGCAGGTGGAACACAAGGAGGAGGAGGAGGGGGATGAGGAACGGCACCAACTGCTGCGCACATTGCTGCCTGGGAGGCCCGGGATGGCCTCATAATGGTACGATTTTGGTATGTTGCACCAGTGCACCCACCAGCTTTTCCCCTCCCTGTCCACCAACACCACAAAGCAGTCCTAAAATGACCAAACCATTCCTGTCACACATATACCCATTGCTCGAGGTTAAGTAATGTCTCACCATTCACTCCAACTGACGGGAAAGTGGTTCAAAGAAATAAATTTATGTGGGTCATAAATAGAACTGAAATTTAACACTAACATTTTGGCAAACACCCATGTGCATACCCTTGTGCATCTACAATTGTGTCATTTTTCTTTTCCGAGTGCTTCTATGAGGTGCACCCCCTGTGGCTTCAGCAGAGGTCAAGGCAGGCTGCTCATTTCTCTGCTCTGACTGCTTAGACACTTTTGGCGGACGTCCACTGTGTTTTGGAGCCTGTGAGGGCCCCACCAAAGACTGCTCCTCCTGCAACTGTGCAGGAGCAGACTCGGCCATCAGTATCCGAGGCAGCATGTGGGGCTCTGACTGAGCAGGAGGCAGTGGGGGAGAAGTGGGAGCGCTTTGAGCAGAGCCCTCACTTCCATTTCCCCTCTCACTGTCATCCCTCTCATGGACCACCCGCACTTCCCTGCTGGCAAGGAGTTGGACAGCACCTTGCTGCACATCAGTGGGACGATGAATGCCAAAGTCTATATTGGTATCCCTCGTAGCGATGAGATCAATGAGAGTCTGCAATCTGTTGCTCACAGCAAGCATGCTCTCATTCGACTCGCGCATTAGCTGCCCCATGCAGGTGGCCATCCTTTCCATGGAAGAGCACATTGTCACCATCGCCTGCGGCAAGGTGCTGCTCATGTTGGAGATGGATCCTCCATTCTCTGTACAATTGCGCACATCGCAGCTGGAAAAGCTGCCAGAGCCTCGCGCATTTGTTGCTTCTCCTCCAAGATCAGCCTCTTTGTCGAAGGCCCCCGAGGTTCAGTATCTGCATCCAGCTGAGCAGAGCTTCGAGAGTTCTGCACCCTCCGGCGAGGACTCTCCACTGCTGTCCCTGTCTCCACTATCTGCTCTTGCTCACTTGTGATGTGTGAGACACCAGGTGAAAACACTACTCAATGTCTTGCAGGTGTGCGTATCTGCGCTGGTGCTGGGTGCACATGGGTCTGATGACAGTGCACCCTCAGAGAATGGAGCTTCCTCTGAGGAGTCATCTTCCTCCTCCAGCTGGACAGTGGGGGTCACTTGATGGACCTGTAGGAGAGTAAAGACATGAATTAGAACTCTTATGATAAGAATATTTAACGCTACCATTATGCACATCATGATATTTCACTGGCTGCTGACATCAAGTCACCATGAGTGACTGTTGTATGCCATGAGGCTGTAAAATATTTAATTCTGTCACCAGATTGCTGAAAGGTCCCTCTCTCTCCGCTAATTTCCAGCACCTCCTCCTCTGCTGGCATCAATCTATTGTAAATTAGAGGGCCACCTCCCGTTCTCTGCCTCTCCCTGTTGTTCTGGGCTCTCTTCTCCTGCAAGGAGGGAAAGAAGAGAACTTTGAATGAGAGTGATGGAATGAGTATAGGGAATAGATGGACTACATCTGTAGAGGGTGACTATGAGTGAGTGGTGTGACATTGCCAAATGGCCTCCTTCTGTGGCGTTACTTCCTATGATTGCACTAGGATGAGGGTGAGTGTCAATGGTTGACAGTCAGATGGGGATGTGAGTAGGTGCATAGGCAGTGAGGGATGGGTGCACCTGCAAGGTTTGTTGGTGTGAGGAGTGACGTGCAGGAGTAGGCTTGGGAAGCAGAGTGGTGGCGTTGGTGTGACACGCACATCAGGATGTAGAATCATAGAATGGTTACAACACAGAAGGAGGCCATTCGGCCTATCGAGCCCGTGCCGGCTCTCTGCAAGAGCACTTCAGCTAGTCTCACTCCCCCGCCCTTTCCCCGTAGCCCTGCAGTTTCTTTTTGTTGAGTCTGCCTCCACCACCCTTTCAGTGCATTCCAGATCCTAACCACTCGCTGCGTAAAAAAGTTGAATGTGGCATTGTACTCACCTTTCCTGACCTCATGAGGTCATTAAATCTCTTCCTACACTGCATCCAGGAGCATCTCACAGCACCCCTGCTGCTCACTTCATGGGCAATCTCTAGCCATGCCTCATTGTGTCGTCACCAGGGAAGAGGACCTCCTTCCGTGCTCTCACTTCCTGGAGCAGGATTTCCAGGGAGGAATCAGAAAACCTGGGAGCAGCCTTCTGGCGCTGAGACTTCATCCTTGGCTATAAATGCTTGCACCCTCACAGTCAAAGTACTGATTGTAACAGCGACAGGCATCTTTCGCACCCACCTCAGACCCTCCTACAACAACCTTCAACTCTGATGTGTGCAAGGCTCCATTAAATAGGTGAGCTGAAGGCGAGTCATCTGTGACGTCATCAGACCCGCTCCAGTTAATTGGCCGGGAAACCCACATGACTCAGCCAATTGATCTAATTAAGTTAAACACACAGTGGAAAGCGCGCTGATGGAAAGTTCATGATGGCGACCCGCCACGTGGCCCCCACCACCCCCGTACCCAAACCCACTCACAGGTACAAATTCAGTCGATTGTTTCTGCAGATTAGTTTTGAATTTATTCCCCTTCAAGTGCAGTCCATATCCTTTGGTTCTACTGTCCTGGACAATGTGAAACAGCTTGTCATGATCTGCATTATCTGGTCCCTTTGGAATCCTAAAAACAGCAATCATATCACCTCTCAAACTTCTCTTTTCCAGTGAGAACATTCCCAATTTACATAATCGCTCCTCATAATCCAATCCCTCCAACCCCTCAATCATTCTGGTTGCTCTCTTATGTATCCTTTCAATAGCCGCAATATCCTTTCAGTACTGCGGCGAACAGAAGTGTAAACAATATTCAATGTGCAGTTGCACCAATGATTTATAAAGTGGCAGAATTACCTCACTATTTCTGCTCAATATTGACCATTTATCACATCCCAACATCTGACTTGCTTTACTCACTGCTACCGAGGATTGTTGAGCTAGCTTCAATTTATTGTCAATCAGGACCTCCTGATCACTTTCATTTTCGCTACACATTATTCTCTTTCCATTTAAGTAACAGCCCCTTCCTGAGTTTTTTTGTGTCCCCATGTGAAGCACTTTGCATCTCTCTACATTGAATTTCGCCTGCCACCTGCCCGCCCAATTCCCAAGTATATTCAAATCCTCCTGCTTCCATGATAGCAGTTGACCTGGCTGTGTGGAATGATAACCTTAATTTCGAAGAAGAGTAGGGGAGTTATCCCCGGTGTCGTGGCCAATATTTATCCCTCAACCAACATAACAAAAACAGATTATCTGGTCATTATCACATTGCTGTTTATGGGACCTTGCTGTGCGCAAATTGGCTGCTGCGTTTCCCACATTACAACGGTGACTCCTCTTCAAAAGTACTTCATTGACTGTAAAGCGCTTTGAGACGTCCGGTGGTCATGAAAGGCGCTATATAAATGCAAGTCTTTCTTTCTTTTCTGTGTCTCAATAAGGTCAATTAGCTTCATCCAACGGTGTTGAAATTTGATAGTGAGGAGGGAATCAAGGCATGTCATGAGCAAGTTTGACTAAGAAGCTATAAGAAGCCACTGAACCTTGTGCACTGTTATTTTCTTAAAGGCACAGCTTAATCTAAATCGCCCAGACCAACAACAACTGCCATTTATATAGTATCCTTAACATAAAAATGTCCCAAGGCACTTCACAGGTAATCAACTGAAACTTAATTATTTTTCTGTGTAAATAGGAATTGTCTCATTTCAAGTTCAGAAAATATATTATTATTTATCCTTAACTAGATGTAAACTGTTATTTTTAAAGTATGGGGATTGTTTTAATGCAGGTAAATTTCCCTCAGACAAAAAAACATAAGATTATACCACAATGTAATTTTATTTTGAATGAATAAAAAATAAATCATGACATGCTAAATGACAAAGTTACATTTTTGTTTCAAAGCCCATTGGTTACCTAGTGTATAAAGTGGCTGATTAACAGGATAAATCAAAAAATGTCATTGTAACCCTAGGAAGAAGGACACACAGGAAAAAGGAGGAATAGTCTTTGATGAAGTGGGTATGCCTGATAGGGCACAGACGTGGCTTTCAGCAGGAAAGTGCTGCTGGCTTCATTTGAGTCAAGGATCCTTCTTTCCACTGGGAACCATTCAAACATGGGCTGTGTGCCATTAACTATGGTATTTATTAGGTTAAAAATGAAGATGCTGCAAAAGGGTTCATACAAATGAAGGTGCCACCATGGGGATTGCGTGGAACATATTTGTTGGTAGCTGATGTGGTATTTATTACCTCTGCTTTAATGTATAGTGAATTAAACTTTAAAGGATTACATTCAGGTAGGCTGGACACATCTGAAGAGAAATGGCCATTAATGCACTGAGAAAACCTGCAGTCCCCAGTGACTGGAGAATGTCATGTTGTCAGTCAGCCATACCTCTACCTCTGCACCAAATCAACAACTCAAAGCTCGAATGACATTTACTGTAGTTAATGAATATCACACAAGAAACAACGATTGGGATTTTGTTTTTACCTCCAATCTGAGGTTCTCCAAAAGGAGAGAAGCTTGTGTAGAAGAAAACCATTATTTGTAAAGCATTTGCGGCTACTCAACTGCTATGAATCATGTTTATTTTTGAAGTCTGATGCCCTTTGC
Organism: Squalus acanthias; assembly: GCA_030390025.1. Lineage (NCBI taxonomy): Eukaryota > Metazoa > Chordata > Chondrichthyes > Squaliformes > Squalidae > Squalus > Squalus acanthias. The sequence goes on along the minus strand of CM059427.1, from coordinate 58,715,621 downwards.
TTACAAGAGGTTTATTTATACATCAGCCCATCTCCCTATAACTGGGATTTCAGTGTGGTAAGGGTCACTTCGGTTCAGCTCAGGGAAGTTTGCATTTTGAATGTAACGGTCCTGAGTACTATACCATCATTGTTATAATTAAACAAAGATTAAAATAGAGAAGCTAAATTGATAGTGAAAAAACATTGTTTTAAAGCTGCGTAATTGGTAGTAAAAATACAGTTTTAATTTTCAATACATTATTAAAGGATAGAAAATGATTCACAGTTGAAAAGTAGAAGGAAGGATCCCACATTCAAAGAAGTTAAGTTTTAAAAATGTAATAAAATAAGTCTCTCTTAGGCAGTCCCTCAGAACCGAAGATGACTTGCTTCCACATTAAAAATGAGTTCTCAGGTGACTGCTGAGTCCAATGCGGGACCTACAGTCTCTGTCACAGGTGGGGCAGACGGTGGTTGAAGGGGCGGGTGGGTGGGGTGCTTGGGTTGACGTTGCGCTCCTTCCGCTGTGTGCGCTTGGCTTCCGCTTGCTCCCGGTGAAGAGACTCGAGGTATTCGGCGCCTTCCCGGATGCTTCTCCTCCACTTTGTACGGTCTTGGGCCAGGGATTCCCAGGTGTCGGTGGGGATGTTGCACTTTTTCAAGGAGGCTTTGAGGGTGTCCTTGAAGTGTTTCCTCTGCCCACCTGGGGCTCTCTTGCCATGTCGGAGCTCTGAGTAGAGCGCTTGTTTTGGGAGTCTCGTATCGGGCATGCGGACGATGTGACTCGTCCATCGGAGCTGATCGAGCATGGTCAAAGCTTCGATGCTGGGAATGTTGGCCTGCGCGAGAACACTGACGTTGGTGCGCCTATCCTGCCAATGGATTTGCAGGATCTTGCGGAGGCAGCGTTGGTGCTACCGCTCCAGTGCTTTGAGGTGCCTGCTGTACATGGTCCATGTCGCTGAGGCATACAGGAGGGCGGGTTTTACTACTGCTCTGTAGACCATGAGCTTGGTGCTGGGTTTGAGGTTCTGGTCTTCAAACACTCTCTTCCTCAGACGCCTGAAGGCTGCACTGGCACACTGAAGGCGGTGTTGGACTTCGTCATTGACATCTGCCCTTGTTGACAGAAGGTTTCCGAGGTATGGAAAGTGGTCCACATTGTCCAAGGCCTTGTCATGGATTTTGATAATCGGGGGGCAGTACTGTGTCGCGGGGGCAGGTTGGTAGAGGACCTTTGTCTTACGGATGTTTAGTGTAAGGCCCATGCTCTTGTACACTTCGGTGAAGGTGTTAACGATGGTTTGGAGTTTGACCTCCGAGTGTGCGCAGACGCAAGCGTCATCTGCATACTGTAATTCGACGACAGAGGAAGGGACGACCTTGGATCTGGACTGGAGCCGATGGAGGTTGAACAGTTTCCCGTTTGTTCTGTAAATTAGCTCCACTCCAGCGGGGAGCTTACTGAGGGTGAGATGGAGCATTGCCGCAAGGAAGATCAAGAAGAGCGTTGGTGCGATGACACAGCCTTGCTTGACCCCGGTCCGTACATGAATTGGGTCTGTGGTGGAACCGTTGGTCAGGATCACGGCTTGCATGTCATTGTGAAGCAGGCAGAGGATGGTGACAAACTTTTGAGGGCAGCCGAATTTGAGGAGGACACTCCATAATCCCTCACGGTTGACAGTGTCAAAGGCCTTTGTGAGGTCAAAGAAGGCCATGTACAGCGGTTGGCGCTGTTCCCTGCATTTCTCTTGTAATTGGCGCGCGGTGAAGATCATGTCCATTGTGCCCCTTAGTGGGCAGAATCCGCATTGCGAATCTGGGAGGAGCTCTTCAGCCACTGGGAGAAGGCGATTGAGGAGGATTCTTGCGATAACTTTCCTTGTGGCAGACAGCAGGGAAACTCCTCTGTAATTACCGCAATCGGACTTGTCACCATTCTTGAAGATGGTCACAATTACAGCGTCTCTAAGATCCCCTGGCATGCACTCCTCCTTCCAGATAAGAGAGGTGAGTTCATGAATTCGCGCCAGTAGTGCTTCTCCGCCATGCTTTAGCGCCTCGCCAGGGATTCCATCTGCTCCTGAGGCCTTATTGTTCTTCAGTTGTCAGATGGCCTTTTCAACCTCATGCTGGGCTGGGGTTGTGCTGAGATGGTGGCGGGTAGCATGCTGTGGGATGGAGTTGAGGACACTCGCGTCGAAGACAGAGTCTCGGTTAAGGAGATCTTCGAAGTGCTCCTTCCAGTGGGCACTGATTGCCTCCCTGTCCTTGATGAGTACCTCTCCGTTCTTGGCCCGCAGTGGGGTAGGACCTTGGGTGCTTGGGCCGTAGGTGGTCTTGACTGCGCTAAAGAATCCACGCATGTCGTGGTTGTCGGCTAGCTGCTGGATCTCCTGCGCTTTCTCCACCCACCATCTGTTCTTTAGAGCTAGACAAGCTGGTTCCTGGGCTGACAGCTCCCTAGGGAGCTCCTTTGCCATCCTTAGCCATCCGCTGCCATCCTTTGCTCTTTCTCCCCCAGTCTCCTCTCTTCTGCTGTTTAAGTTCCCCTGGCTCTTAATAGTGGGTGCATTTTAACTGCAAGTTCAAGCTGCAAGGTTAAAGTTACCTGAGCCCACTGCCCATCCCCCGACCATGCCTGTTCTTTGTTCTCATCAGTGAGCACTTAAACTTAGCTTCCAAATTCCCAGACCTCTCTGCCATCAAGACTACGCTTCTCCACTGGAATAGTGATCTAGCGACTAGTGGATCGCGAGTGGAGCTCGGGGCCAGGCATTGTGAGAATATCAGTGCTAATTTAATCCTGTGAAAGACAACATCACTCATGTCCGAGGCCAGGACCCAAGAGCGAGGACAAGCCCAGCAGCAAGGTCAAGGCCCAGGAGTGGCGCAGCGTGGACCAGCAGCAGCGGGGTTGGGGCCCAGGGAAGGATGCAGCACGGGCCAACTGCGAGGTCGGGAGGATCACACTGCATCCTATGAAACCCAGGCAGAGAGGACCTGCGGGAAGGAGGGAGGAGGACAGTAGCAGTATGTTTGTGTGTGTGTGCTAGGCCGATGTAGCAGAGCCTGGTCTCCAATCGTCTCGGATCCCCTTGCCATTGGACCAAGACCTTGCTCTGTCAAGCCCGTGTGGTAGCTGGTGTGCAACGGCCACCCCACGTTAAAAGAATCCACGCACAGGCATCTTCCACCCCTTTAAAATGAAGTTCGGGACCTGGAACGTCAGGACCCTCATGGACAACCCCAACAGCGACAGACTGGAACGCCGTACTGCTATCATTGCCCGGGAGCTCAGACGTTTCAACATAGACATCGTCGCCCTAAGCGAGACCCAGCGGGCAGGGGAAGGCCAGCTCAAGGAGCAAGGCGGTGGCTACACCTTCTTCTGGAGAGGAAAACCTGAAGAAGAACGCCGCCTCCATGGGGTATGCTTCGCCATAAAAAATGAGCTAGTTGAACGTCTCAGAGACTCCCCTAGCGGTATAAATGAGCGCCTCATGACTCTACGGCTCACCCTAGTCCGGAACCAGTGTGCTACGGTCATCAGTGCGTATGCCCCAACACTGGAAGCCACAGACGAGACCAAAGAGGAATTCTACTCCAGCCTCGAACAATCGCTGTCCCGAGTCCCAACGGGCGACAAGCTGATCCTCCTTGGCGACTTTAACGCCAGTGTTGGAAAGGACACAGACCTCTGGGGAGGTGTGATCGGCAGAGAGGGGGTAGGGAAAGTCAACTCCAACGGTACCCTCCTCCTGATGAAATGCTTAGAACATGGCCTTGTCATAACCAACACCTTGTTCCATCAGAGAGACAAGTACAAGGCTTCATGGTAGAACCCTTGCTCCAAGCACTGGCATCTGCTGGACTATGTCATTCGTCCGAGCGAGGGACCGCAAGGACATACACATCACCCGCACCATGGCAGGAGTTGACAACTGCTGGACAGACCACCGCCTAATCCGTTCTGTCATCTCCATCAATGTAGCCCCAAAACAGCGGCGGCAACAGAAACAATGCCGCAGGAAAATCAACGCTGGAGCACTCAAAGACCCCACTAAGAAAGCCCTATTCAGCCTGCGCCTCACAACCAACCTGACGACTCCCAGTGATGCAGAGACAGTGTCCACAGCGCCTGGTCTGCACTCAAGGCCTCCATAATCAGCACCTGCGAAGAGACGCTCGGTCACTCGACCAGGAAACACCAAAACTGGTTCGACGAGAACGACCAGGAGATCCAGGAGCTAATAAGCCGCAAGCGCAAGGCATTCCTGATCTGGAAACAGCAGCAGAACTCGAGAGCAAGAAAGCAGCTCTACAGACGCCTGAAGGCCGAGGTCCAACAAAAAACTCGTGACCTAAAAAAAATAAGTGGTCTGATGGTTACAGCATTAAGTTCCCAACAAGGAAATTCAAATTCGAATGCCAATGTTGACTGACATTCAAGCTCAGGTTCCTTGCAGGTTACTCGCGCCAGTCTTGGGTAGGTTTTAAAAAAACACAAACTGCCCGATCCTACATGATTCAAGCGCACTCACTTGAGGATTGACCAAGGAGCGACACTGACAATGTGCACAGGCTGGACTCGCTCAGTTGTGTAGTATTCAAGCTACTGGCAGATTGCATTTTATACAGAGTAAGGAAGATTGTTCTAACAGCACAGCCTTTGTGATCTTCATCGTATTATTTTTAATTTGAAATGGTGGTGGAGATGAGGGTAACTTAGGTATTGTGTAAATCTTTTTTTAGAAAAATGCATCCATACAACTGTTGTGTGCTTGTCTTGTACTCAATTAGTTACTCTTTGGCGAGAAATTCAACTCACAGCCATCCATTTTGCGCCTGAAAAAACAGGTGGGCAGCAGTTGAAAATTGTGGGGTGGGGGAGTGGTGATACCTCGGCCACCCCATTGATGCCCAAGGCCTGCCTGATGCCATATTCAAACGGGCGAGCAGCCCGCCCACCTTAAGCAGGCATAAGGCATAAGGGATTCAAATTCCTGAGGCATTGGAACCAGTTCTGGGGGAAGTGGGACCTGTACAAAAGGGACGGTCTGCACTTGGGCAGGACTGGAACCGATGTCCTCGGGGTAATATTTGCTAAAGCAGTTCGGGAGGATTTAAACTAATATGGCAGGGGAATGGGAACCTATGTAGCGAAACAGGGGGAAGTAATATGCAGTCAGAAACAAATGTTAGAAGGGTGAGAAACAATAGGGGAAGGCCGAGTAAACAAAGGCAAGAAACACAAAGGGCCATACTAAATCATAAGTCTAAAAGGACAAAGGATGTTAATAAAACAAGCCTAAAGGCTCTGTGTCTTAATGCAAGGAGTATCCATAATAAGGTGGATGAATTGACTGTGCAAATAGATGTTAACGGATACGATGTGATTGGGATTACAGAGACGTGGCTCCAGAACAATCAAGGCTGGGAACTGAACATCCAGGGGTATTCAACATTCAGAAAGGATAGAATAAAAGGAAAAGGGGGTGGGGTAGCATTGCTGGTTAAAGAGGAGATTAATGCAATAGCTAGGAAGGACATCAGCTTGGAGGATGTGGAATCAATATGGGTTGAGCTGCAGAACACCAAAGGGCAGAAAACGTTAGTGGGAGTTGTGTACAGACCTCCAAACAGCAGTAGTGAGGTGGGGGAGGGTATGAAACAGGAAATCAGAGGTGCGTGCAAAAAAGGCACGGCAGTTATCATGGGTGACTTTAATATGCATATAGATTGGGCTACTCAAACTGGAAGCAATACGGTGGAGGAGGATTTCCTGGAGTGTTTAAGGGATGGTTTCCTAAACCAATATGTTGAGGAACCAACTCGAGGGGAGGCCATCCTGGACTGGGTGTTGTGTAATGAGGAGGGACTAATCAGCAATCTTGTGGTACGAGGCCCCCTGGGGAAGAGTGACCATAGTATGGTGGAGTTCTACATTAGAATGGAGAAGGAAACAGTTAAGTCAGAGACCATGGTCCAGAACTTAAATAAGGGCAACTTTGAGGATATGAGGCGTGAATTGGCGAGGTTAAATTGGCAAGCGATATTTAAGGGGCTATCAGTGGAAGGGCAATGGCAGACATTTAGAGATCGCATGGATGAACTACAACAATTGTACATCCCGGTCTGGCGTAAAAATAAAAAAGGGAAGGTGGCTCAACCATGGCTAACAAGGGAAATCAGGGATAGTATTAAAACCAAGGAAGTTGCATACAAATTGGCCAGAAGTAGCAGCAAACCCGGGGACTGGGAGAACTTCAAAACTCAGCAGAGGAGGACGAAGGGTTTGATTAGGGCAGGGAAAATAAAATATGAAAGGAAGCTTGCAGAGAACATTAAAATGGACTGCAAAAGCTTCTATAAATATGTAAAAAGAAAGAGGTTAGTAAAAACAAACGTAGGTCCCCTGCAGTCGGAAACAGGGGAAGTCGTAATGGGGAACAAGGAAATGGCAGATCAATTGAACAAGTACTTTGGTTCGGTGTTTACTGTGGAAGACACACACAACCTGCCGGAAATAAAAGGGGTCAGAGGATCTGGTAAGAGGGAGGAGCTGAGGGAAATCCTTATTAGTCGGGAAAAGGTATTGGGGAAATTGATGGGACTGAAGGCTGAAAAATCCCCGGGGCCTGATGGTCTGCATCCCAGAGTACTTAAGGAGGTGGCCTTGGAAATAGTGGATGCATTGACGATCATTTTCCAACATTCCTTAGACTCTGGATCAGTTCCGATGGAGTGGAGGGTGGCCAATGTAACCCCTCTTTTTAAAAAAGGAGGGAGAAAGCAGGGAATTATAGACCGGTCAGCCTGACATCGGTCGTGGGTAAAATGATGGAAGCAATTATTAAAGATGTCATAACAGACCATTTGGAAAGTGGCGACATGATAGGTCCAAGTCAGCATGGATTTGTGAAAGGGAAATCATGCTTGACAAATCTTCTGGAATTTTTTGAGGATGTTTCCAATAGGGTGGACAGGGGGGAACCAGTAGATGTGGTGTATTTGGACTTTCAGAAGGCCTTCGACAAGGTCCCACACAAGAGATTGGTGAGCAAAGTTAAAGCACATGGGATTGGGGGTAATGTGTTGACGTGGATTGAGAACTGGTTGGCACACAGGAAACAAAGAGTAGGAGTAAATGGGTACTTTTCAGAATGGCAGGCAGTGACCAGCGGGGTACCGCAGGGTTCGGTGCTGGGACCCCAGCTGTTTACATTATATATTAATGATTTGGACGAAGGGATTAAATGTAATATCTCCAAATTTGCGGATGACACTAAATTGGGAGGCAGTGTGAACAATGAGGAGGATGCTAGGAGGCTACAGAGTGACTTGGACAGGTTGGGTGAATGGGCAAATGTATGGCAGATGAAGTACAATGTGGATAAATGTGAGGTTATCCACTTTGGTGGTAAAAATAGAGAGGCGGACTATTACCTGAATGGTGGCAGATTAGGGAAAGGGGACGTGCAACGAGACCTGGGCGTCATGGTACATCAGTCACTGAAGGTGGGAATGCAAGTGCAGCAGGCAGTCAAGAAAGCAAACGGAATGATGGCCTTCATAGCAAGGGGATTTGAGTACAGGAGTAGGGAGGTGATGCTACAGTTGTACAGGGCCTTGGTGAGGCCACACCTGGAGTATTGTGCGCAGTTTTGGTCTCCTAACTTAAGGAAGGACATTCTTGCTATTGAGGGAGTGCAGCGAAGGTTCACTAGATTGATTCCTGGGATGGCCGGACTGACATATCAAGAAAGATTGGGTCAACTGAACTTGTATCCTCTGGAGTTCAGAAGAATGAGGGGGGATCTTATAGAGACATTTAAAATCCTGACTGGTTTAGACAAATTAGATGCGGGCAGAATGTTCCCAATGGTAGGGAAAACTAGAACCAGGGGTCACAGTCTAAGGATTAAGGGGAAGCCATTTAGGACTGAGCTGAGGAGGAACTTCTTCACCCAGAGAGTGGTGAATCTATGGAATTCTCTTCCACAGAAGGTTGTTGAGGCCAGTTCGCTAAATATATTCAAAAGGGAGTTAGATATAACACTCACAACTAAGGGGATCAAGGGGTATGGCGAGAAAGCAGGAATGGGGTACTGAGGTAGCATGTTCAGCCATGAACGCATTGAATGGCGGTGCAGGCTCGAAGGACCGAATGGTCTACTCCTGTACCTATTTTCTATGTTTCTATGTTTCTAAACATGCAAATAAGGTTCCAATGCCATTTGTAAGACCCTGATTAAAAAATTCAGGTAAAACTGGTCAGAGTGTATGTCGTGCATGTTCTGCCGAGTTCTACCAGGCGTTGAGAGGCCTAACTGGGGGCCCTTAAAGGGACTGCTGGAAGCCGCTTAATTTTGTGGGCCCAGGACAAGCTCAAAAGGAATCCGACCCACTGCCAAAATTTGACTCGGGCCTCAGGCCAGAAAGGAATGGTCTCTCCACCAACTTGCACCCGTTTTGGGTGCTCGTCAAATTTCTCCCCCTTCAGATGTATGTAATAACAATTGTTGGATTATGAGATGATGAGTATTATAAATTGAAAAATATCACAAATCTTTTCAGGATATAGCTATAGGCAAAGTGGTATTATTTTTAACATAAAATAAGTTAAAGGTATGGTGAACCACCCCCTGAAATTATCAATGTCATTTATTTATTGTTTATACATATTATGCAATGTTTAGTGTCAGTCCCTGAGGACATTAATTGCAGTGACTCCTCCAGACATCCTTGCTCTGCTAGACTACATATAGTGCCATACAAGCATGTCATATTGTAGGTAGCAGAAACCAATGTGAATATATTCCATGAAAATTATTTTTACATCTTGATTTTTTTTCTTGTTACTGTAGCGCTCACTAATGTAATATTGTCTCTACAGTCGCTTCTCTTCCCCCAAGGAGCTTTTACCCCAACGCAATGAAACATTGCCAACCAACTGGTCAATCAATCTGTATTAAGAGGAGAGATAGAAAACTATGCAAATGTAGCAGTCATGAAACCCCTACTATGTAAGCTTTACTCCTGTCCAGAATAAACTCTTGTGTTCTTATGACTCCACAGCAGGCCGCCTTGTCTTAATGGACTACGCACTGTTGATTCTGTCTTTAAAAAAATTACAGAAACAGTTCCCCATAGAATATTTGCAAATGTTGCAATGAAAATGAACAGGCTATGTTAATGGATTTCATAGCAAGTATCTTTCCAGTAGCTTTTTACATGCAGGACCATCTGTACTTCGCAGTAAGCCAGGAATTTATTTTCACTTAAAAGATGTCCCATTAAAAATATAACTTGCTTTGTCAAAACACAAAACTTACTTTTATTAAAATTAAACTTTGAAAGAAACTCCAGATCACAGGCTATTCCTGATGTTCTCTTTCTCTTAGACTTTGTTTTTGTAAAAAACCTTTGGTGAAGAAAGGACCAAATGTGAATGTGATCTTGTCCTCTGCAATTGTGACCATTAAAAATAATGGTAATGCAAGTTAATTTCAGCTTGGAGCATTAATAGCCAGGAATGACATGGGTAGAGGGAGGAGGAATATCTTCTTTATTCCCTTGGTTTGTGCAGATTTTCAATGCAGCTCTCAGAGATGAAATCTTCATCCACCACTTCATTATTTTGAGAATCAATTGCTTAAATGTTTTCCTCAGCAGCCTTCCTTACCTCTACCTTTCACAAATTTCAGCTAATCCAGTTCTCTGTGGCATGAATTGTTTCCTACAAAAAGTATTGCGCACACATCAACCCAACCTCATTGAATTCTGTGAATGATTCGATGATTCTATGAATTCAGTAGCCCTCTGTGGCTCAGCAAATCAATTCTAAAAACCTCATCCTTGTTTTCAAAACTCTCTATTACCTCACCTCACCCTATTTGGGAAATCTCCTCCAGGCATATGTCCCATCAGTGTGTTTGTTTAACTCTGGATTACTTGTTTCCTGCCCTCTCCACTCCACTTATCAGAAGCACTCCTTTCATCCAATATGGCCCTGTACTCTGCAATTCTCTTCCAAAACCTCTTTGGCTTGCTACCTCTCTGCCTGCTTTCAAAAGCTTTCTAAAAAATCTTTTTGACTATCGTTTCCCTCGTCATGGTCTCTCTTTGAATATGGTCACCCCCATTAATTCCTTCACTTCCTGCTTGGGATCCACCTCTTCCTGTTGTGAAGTGCTCTGACATGTTCCTTTACATAAAGAGCGTTATATAACTATAAATACTTGCTCCAAAGTTTTCCATCCGTTCCACTATGTCATCGTTATTTATTGGGTAGAACATATCCATAAGTCATACATTTGCCCTCACAACTTAACATTCCTGGTAGAGATAAAAGGAAAAAGGATAGGACTTTCATTTATGTAGCACCTTTCATGACCTCAGAATGTCCCAAAGTGCTTTACAGCCAAAGAAGTACTTTTAATGTGTAGTCACTGTTGAAATGTTGGAAAGCGCGGCAACCAATGTGCACATAGCAAGGTCCCACAAAAAGCAATGAGATGCATGACCAAATAATTCGTTTTTTTAGTAATATTGGTTGAGGGATAAATATTGGCCAGGACACCGGGGAGAAGTCCCCTGCTCATCTCCAAATAGTGCCATGGGATCTTTTACGTCCACCTGAGAGGGCAGTCGGGCCCTCGGTTTAACATCTCACCTGAAGGAAGGCACCTCCAACAGTGCAGCACTCCCTCAGTACTGCACAGAGGTGGATTATGTGGTCAAATCTCTGGAGCAGGGCTTGAACCTACTGACCTTCTGACTCAGAGGCGAATGTGTTACACACTGAGCCAGATAAACGCAAAGCAAAGCATGAGTGATTCTGCTGCATGTAAACTAAAATATTTTCCTTTTTTTTTCAAAGCTGATCTGCCAAGTTTGCACTTTTACAACTGAACTTGAGCAGGTAATATTTTGCTACTTTTGTATTTGGCTTACATTTGATGGGAAGCTGTTTGCTGATTGATCTCCTGGTCTTCATCATTTACCACCTTGTTCATTGCACTCTGTCTAGCTGTCAGCTTTTATTACTCTTCGTCTTCTTCATTCTTATTGTTTCGGGGCGTCCAATTCTTTACTGGGTTTATGTTGCGCAAGTAGTATTAGTATATTTGTACAGCGCTCTGTTGTACTGCAGTGTCTGATAGAGAAACCACATACAACACCCTCAGGATAATACATCCCTCACTGTAACATGTTTTTAAAATGTCTCCCAAAAACAATATTATACAGATGCTCTACTGTTTAAATGAACAATAAGTCACACTCAGTCAATCACAGCCACATTTCTGTACACAGGGTAAAACCCCATGTTGTTAGGATATGCTGTCTAACAGTATTATTTCCACTAATGGGGTTTGGGTAAAATTAAACCTCCATTGCATTAATGAAAACAAATTAAGACATGTTATTGATATGATTAATTTTTGTAAGCAGTATGATTTGTAAAACATGAACAAATTTTTCCGGGTGCCTTTGAATAGAATCCAAGTGGGTGAACTTTCCCAGGTTGCTTAGAGGTAAAGAGTGATTATCTTCTTCATGTGCCAGACCTCAAGGTGACACTTGTAGTGTGAAGCAACGGCCACACTTTTAACTATATACAAAAAGCTTGCGTCTCTTCAGGCGAGCTAATCTGTATATGAGAAATGTGCTAGCCAAGCTGAGACAGGCAGACAGACGATGAAAGGACACTAATTCCATCAGACGGTTTTGGCCAAGAGATTGTGAGGGGGGCACTGAGTGCCATTTACTGACACAAATGTACAGTATCATTTGACTAAAACTACACGAGATACTGCAGCCAATGACAGATATTGAGATTATACACCAGCTGCTTGGGTTTCAAATGTCTCTTATCTCCCCGAAGAATCATTAATAAGTTACGTATTCAATGAATATCCGCGAATTGTGATTGAGTTGGAAAGAGACAGTTGTCGGGAGCAGATTGGGGTGTGACAGAGCCCCAGCCAGTCTAAAATGAAAGAGAAGATCAACAATCAAATGAACCTTTTGTAATGTCGACAATCAGATTGCATTGTAATCATACGTATTCGTCTCAGGCAGAAACAACAAAGCATCACATTTAAAGGGTTGAAAGGAAAGCCACAATGGCAACTTTAAAATCATCACATTTTCACGGGCAGGTTGTTAAATAACAAGAGGCAGCATTTCAGAGTCATTTCAATCACCAGCTGCAAAGATAATTGGCTTGTTTATATAAATAAATCTTCTATTGATTGCAAAATTGGTTTGGTTTGATAATTGGAGTTTTTATCTGTTGCTAGTGAAAATTAGATGTCATTATAACACTCTTGCTGGGGGCTTCATAGACAGAAACTACCAGCTAATGTTCTAGTTGTTAGATTTTCTTTATTTAGTGACAACATATTTCAATTGTGTGTGACTGAGAATATAGGGGTGTGGTGATTATCATCAGCCAGTTGAACTGTACATTAAAAATGGCAAATCCTGATCCCAGCAGCTTGAAAGATTAAAATTTGGTGAGGATTTGATCCAAATGCTGAGATCTAACTTATTTTAATTAACTTTTTGGTTCTTTTTCTACAATGTTCAAAGCTTGTGTGTGTGTGTGTGTGTGTGTGTGTGTGTGGAGGGGGGTGGGTGTCGGTGATGGGGGTGGGTGAAAGAGCAAGGGTACCTCAGCACATGCGTAACTTGTTTAGGGTAGAGTAACAATTAACTATAGGGGTAGCGTGGACCGGAAGACCGAGTTTGAGTTTCAACCAGCAAACTCACACACTCTATTTATACTGAGCTCTGGTCACCAGATCATTCACACAATTCGTGTTCCTCAATCTGGTGCCAGTGGAAACAGCCACTGCTGCTCTCTGCACTGCCATTTCTAATCATTGTACAGCGGTCATAGCTGCCATCCACGCCAGTGCCCATTTGTCCACGCCGGACAACGTTTATGTGTAACAGGGGGTGTGGCCGAGTGGGAGGGGACTCTCGGGCTAGGAGAGTCCTCATCCCTGGCCTGGAAGAACAGCAGTGACTGGTACATCCAGTTAAAGGAGGCACACTAGCGACTGCAGGGGTGTAAGTGGAGCCCACCTCAGGGTCCAGACCTGAGTTATGGCCTGAACAAATTTGTTTCTAACATTATGAGGAGAATACCATCAAGGTTGGGCAGGGAAAGGACAGAAAAAGAGTTTAGGAAAAAATGGTCCAGGAGCAAGAAATACATTTTTTTAATTGTCATTGCGAAGGAGACACTTACAGCAATTTATAATGGTAGCCTGGTGAAAACATCTGGAAGATTGCAGAGAGCCGTACAAGGCTGATGTTAGCAATGTTTACTGTGGTCAAAACCCATTACCTTGGAAACGGAGAGGCTCCCAGGATACAGACACCAGCTTGGAATCTGTGTCTGGTTTACACCGTGGCACTTTTGCACTCTGAGCAACATGAAACCTACTCCAGAAAGGGCATACGGTTTCTCACCAACAGGAGTTTGGATTATGCAATTTTTAGACTGGTTTATAATGTGCAGATGGGAACAAATTCCGGAAACTGCTACTTTCGTTTTAGCGTACTTCTGATAATATGCTCTTGCACAAAATAGAAGAAAAGGTCAGTCTTTCTCTTACCTCTATTGCATCATTGCTTGTCTTTCTATTCATACAACATTAATTTGGTCAGTACTCCTCTGAACCTTACTCTCTTGTACTTCCTGATCCCCAGATGTCCCCACTGAGTTGAAATCAAGATTCATCACGCCATTTTTTTTTCTGTCGTTCATTCGTTCCCAAGACATCAAAAATATGGAACCCATTAACTCCCTTAGTCTTTCCTTCCCTCTTAGGCTGTTTAAAATGGTGGCACCTAACCACTGATTCTTGACTTAACTCATCATCTCTCCTACTGTTTTCAACCTTCATGTTCTCTACTATCCGACCTTGGCCTTTCACCTACGTGTATTAATAAAAAATGTAAAAAGTACGACACAGATATCTTAGTGTGATTGTCAGGTCCACTGCCCTATCAGAGGCTCCACCCATGATATTAATGACTCTGGAGAACAAAAATCTGTGGCCTTTCTATAAGTCCGGAGGGAGTGCTGCAGGAGTGCTGATAATTATCCCAGGACTCGGATATGCTTGGCCCCAGCCCTCCCATCAGGTTTCATGTTGTTTGGAGCAGACTCTCCTTCCACACCGAGCCAGATTATATGTAAGAGGGGGTGTGGCTGGGTGGGAGAGGACACTCAGGCTCGGAGTGTCTTCGTCCCTGGCCTGTAGGAGCAGCAGCAACTGGTTATCTCAGTGAAAGGAGATATACCAGCACCTGCAGAGGTATAAGTGGCGCCCACGTCAGAATCCAGGCCTGAGTTATGGCCTGGGCCTCTGAACAAATTATTTTCAAACATTATTTTCTTGGCCCCCTTTGTTTCTGTGGGCATTCCTCCTCCCTAGCAATAAGGGCCTCTATGGTCAGGCGGGATGTACCGCCAGTGGCTGACGCAAATATTAAAGTGAGTTTTATTAAAATGAAAATATTAAAGTTTTGGTCTCCTTACCTAAGGAAGGATATACTTGCCTTAGAGGCGGTGCAACAAAGGTTCACTAGATTGATTCCTGGGATGAGAGGGTTGTCCTATGAGAAGAGATTGAGCAGAATGGGCCTATACTCTCTGGAGTTTAGAAGAATGAGAGGTGATCGCATTGGAACATATCAAATTCTTAGAGGGCTTGACAGGGTAGATACTGAGATGCTGTTTCTCCTGGCTGGAGACTCTAGAACTAGGGGTCATCATCTCAGGATAAGGGGTCGGCCATTTAGGACTGAGATGAGGAGAAATTTCTTCACTCAGACGGTCGTGAATCTTTGGAATTCTCTACCCCAGATGGCTGTGGATGCTCAGTCGATGAGTATATTCAAGACTGACATCGATACATTTTTGGACACTAAGGGAATCAAGGGATATGGGGATCGGGCGGAAAAGTGGAGTTGATATAAAAGATCAACCATGATCTTATTGAATGGCGGAGCAGGCTCGAGGGGCCGTATGCCCTACTCCTGCTCCTATTTCTTATGTTCTTGTGTTCTTATGTGCGGTAAGCTCCCCTGACCCAATACAGTCTGGCGAGGCTAACAGCAGAGGTTGCCAGCAGGCACATCCTTGCACTTATGCCAGCATGTTGCCCCTGAATATTTCTGAGCCCTCTGTGTCTCCCTGTTCTCATTACGTGGAATGAGGTATGGTAATGTAGTGGAATTGGTACTGACCTATTAAGCCAAAGGTCATAAGTTCAATTCGCACAATGAATTCAATAAATCTGGTAATTTGTAGGCTGTCACCAGCCAAATAACCACAAAAGCTGCTGGATTGTTGGAAAAACCCAACCAGGTCACTTGCATCAATCAGTGAAGAGAAGCTGCCACCCCTACCTGATTTGGCCTACACTCCTGTTCCACACCGCTTGGTTGACTCTTAATGCCCTCTGCAGTGACCTACCAAGACACTTAGTTATACAATCATTAGGACAACTAACGATGGCCAATAAATGCCTTTCCATTGCTCCCAAAATCCTAGAACAAATCAAAAATATTCCCTTATCAAACTTAATTATTGACCCTCCGCTCTTTCACACGTACAACCCCACATTGAACTCCTACGATTAAATATCATATAAAGTGGATCTATTGATTTGTGAAGCAACGCTTCATCTTTGTGACCATGTTACAGGATGTAATGTTGGCATTGTGTCACTTTACCTATTGAATTGATTTTTTAATTATAGTTCTGGAAAATAAATTATTTCATTGAAGACCCGTGGAGAAAAGTTTTGCTGGAACAAATGGATTAATTTCATGATAGTGAACTCTTATCAGTTCCCCAGTGTGGATCAATGTGACCTGTGGTACAGTCTGTGCCAGGTTGCTCCAGAAACCAAGTCTACCGCACCTGCCAAGTGTCACTCATTAAAAGTGCCAACCACACATTTTAGTTTAAAAATGTGATCTGTTTATGTCATTCTTAAAAGTAAAGACAGCTGCAGGAAAACATGTCCTCTGACCGTTGTTTGTAGCATCTTTATTAACATGTTTACGATTTCACTATGAATATATTTAAATTATCTTGCAATCCATGTCACTCTCACTAATCATAAATGTCACTCTTACTATTTCCCATTTTTGAAACCTCTGGTCCTATCTGCGTAACTACCCTCCAAACGACTTATCACCTTTAAAAAGTTATACTTTGAAAAAATTGACCCGGATTTTGCAGTCAGCGGCAAACTGGCACTCGCAGTTTACCTCGCTGACAGCTGCCCACAGACTTTTCATGGGCTTTAGAACGGAGACTTGCTCGAATTGGACATCTGATCCAGCGCAGCGCCCTCTACAGGGGTTCTGTGGCATCTGTGAGCAGGGGAAGAAACAGCGAGGCTCTTCAACCAATCAGATTAAAGAATCCTCACTGAGCCATGCAGAGTCGAAACCAGGAAGTATAAAGCAGGAAGTATAAATTAGATTTAAATCATGTACAGAAAGTGAAATAAAGATTGGGAAAGACAGATGGGATTACGAGAGAGAGAGATAAAAGAGACAGAAAGGAAAAGTTTTTAAAAAAATCATTTTTAAAAAATCTCCAACACTAATTAAATTCTGAAGGAATGAGATGCCACATTAAATTAAATTTTTAGGACCAGAGAGGTTTTTTGGCAGTAATTATCACTTATCACGCTGTTAAAAAGTCACTTATTCCTGAATGCACCAGCGCTAACTTTTTCTGGTGTCTTTAGTGGGTAACTAGTGGGCAAGGACCCCAGGTTTATGCCATTGCATTGATTTCAGTGCCGAGTCTATCGGTGAGGACTGTTACAGCGCACTCTGTGGAGGAGCGGGGTATCTCTGACAACAACCTCTGGATTTTCGCGTTTAACTGCGCATGTGTGGACACCAGAAGTTGCTGTTATAATTCACCGTTATAACGGTGAGCGCTGATGGCCTCATCGTTATTATCCACACAAAATTCGGGCCAATACGTATTCCGTCTTGAGGAAGTATCATGTACAACTAAATATGAGTCTGGGTCCTAAGCACAAGTGTTTTAGTTACTCTAATACTAAGCCGCGTGTCTTTAATCATCAGCTACAAGTCGTGTAAAGAGACCAAATATTTGGCAGATGGGCAGACCCACATTGTCGTTGTGCACACTGCATTTAACCCAAATGTCCCTACCTTTTCTCTAAAGAAACTGATAGTTTTCAAAACATAAGTGCATGTTATTGGCAGAATTACATCTGCATTGTGTGTGCATCAGATGCCAGGCTAATATGATGATTATGACAGCTGGATGATCATGCAAACCGATATACAGCCAATATCTTACAATATATAATGTGTAATCCCTTTGTAAAAGAAAATAAATAGAAAAGATAAATATCAAATAATCAAAACCTAATTAGTATTGAATTCCAGTAACTAATTGGAGAGGGGGTGGTATTTGTCATGATTTATTCATTGAACTCCATGTTTCTGTGTATCACCCAAGTTGTCGTTATTTTTTAACTGTAAAGAACGTGCTTGCCAAATTGTATCGCAGTGACATGTTTATTGATAATGTTACCTTGTTTATTCCACACAACTTTACCTCGGAGACAGAGCAGTAAAAGAATTGGATTCACTGTACTTGTTTGCACAGAATCAAATCTAGCAGGCGCCAGTTGGCGCCCTTATCACTGTGGGAGCAGTAAAATTCCAGCAGACCTCAACACAAGAAAGCATTAGGGAACACAAGAAGTATTTTATATGCCTAGTAAAGTTGTGCATGCAGCTGGAGCAGGAAGGCTCCTTTAGGCTTTATACTCTTAACTGCTCACTGCTAGTCATATAAGCCTGAATAATTCCATGAGTGTGAGATTGCAATCGTTCCGTCATTTGACTACAGTAAAACGTGATTTCTGCATATATTCTTTTTTATAACAAAATTTTGCGTTATTAACCAAACATCTCTGCGCAAAATTTGGAGGCAAAATAGTAGTTTATTAGTTGTTTAGTTGGGATAACATTGTGAACATAAACATTTATCAGATGCTTATTCAATCCAATATCTTTACTATTGAAATGGTGTTGGGTGAATTGATGAATAATACTACAAAAAAGATTTTGGCATTAATTTTAGAATAAATTGGACTACATGCTATTTCTTTATCTGCAGTATTTCCTGGCTAAACTAAAGAACTGTGTTCTTGTTGCGCTTTTTAATTTGATACAAAATGCTATCATAGCTTCACAGTGGCATTATTTCTGGTTGATTGGGCTAAGTAATATATAAAATAATAGATACTGGAAACAAGGCTATAGTATAATCGAGAGGATCTGGCAGTGCTGTAAACTATAAGAGATTTCAGAAACTAGGAAATACTTCTACGGGAAATGGTCCAGGTGTTTGGTGCAGGCCCAGTTTTGACTTGGAATTCATGCACCTTGCCAGCTATTTCTAAAACTACATTTCTTTGGTTGCCCAGTATAACAAAATCACAAGCACGTTGTTTTGAATGCATATACAAATAGACCAGAACAATTCTTCCACCAATATTTGACTCCTATTGAATCCACAATCTCGTATTATATAGCTCCGTTCACATCCACATTTTGCTGACAGCTACAATTAACTCATGCACAGGTGAGTTTTGCCAGCCAGTTGGGCCAACTATTTTTCATGGGTGTGAGCATTAGAATGCTGCTACTTAAGCTTCACAGGATTATTCTGCACTTTGGCCTCCAGCACTGTGTAGATATGCAACACTCACTTTATTCGCTCAGGTACAATACAATCCACATTACATTTTCTTTTGAGTAAGAATCAGACTTGATAAGAGATTTACAGAAAAAGAAAACAAAGAAAGAAACAAGCAGGACAAATCCAATCCAGCCAATTACCGCCCCATCAATCTACTCTCAATCATCAGCAAAGTGATGGAAGGTGTCATCGACAGTGCTATCAAGCGGCACTTACTCACCAATAACCTGCTCACTGATGCTCAGTTCGGGTTCTGCCAAGACCACTTGGCTCCAGACCTCATTACAGCCTTGGTCCAAACATGGACAAAAGAGCTGAATTCCAGAGGTGAGGCGAGAGTGACTGCCCTTGACATCAAGGCAGCATTTGACCGAGTGTGGCATCAAGGAGCCCTAGTAAAATTGAAGTCAATGGGAATCAGGGGCAGAACTCTCCACAGGCTGTAATCATACTTAGCACAAAGGAAGATGGTTGTGGTTGTTGGAGATCAATCATCTCAGCCCCAGGACATCACTGCAGGAGCTCCTCAGGGCAGTGTCCTAGGCCCAACCATCTTCCGCTGCTTCATCAATTACCTTCCTTCCATCATAAGGCCAGAAGTGGAGATGTTCGCTGATGATTGCACAGTGTTCAATTCCATTCGCAACTCCTCAGATAATGAAGCAGTCCATGCCCGCATGCAGCAAGACCTGGACGACATTCAGGCTTGGGCTGATAAGTGGCAAGTAACATTCACGCCACACAAGTGCCAGGCAATGACTATCTCCAACAAGAGAGAGTCAAACCACCGCCCCTTGACATTCAACGGCATTACCATTGCTGAATCCTCCCAACATCAACATCCTGGGGGGTCACCATTGACTGGAAACTTAACTGGACCAGCTACATAAATACTGTGGCTGCAAGAGCAGGTCAAAGGCTGGGTATTCTGCAGCGAGTGTCTCACCTCCTGAATCCCCAAAGCCTTTCCACCATCCACAAGGCACAAGTCAGGAGTGTAATGCAATAATCGCCACTTGCCTGGATGAATGCAGCTCCAACAACACTCAAGAAGCTCGACACCATCCAGGACAAAGCGGCCCGCTTAATTGACACCCCATCCACCATCTTAAACATTCACTCCCCCCACGACCTGTGCACCGTGTGTATCATCTACAAGATGCACTGCAGCAACTCGCCAAGGCTTCTTCGACAGCACCTCCCAAACGCGCCACCTCTACCACCTAGAAGGACAAGGGTATAGGCGCATGGGAACACCATCACCTCTAAGTTCCCCTCCAAGTCACACACCATCCTGACTTGAAAATATATCGCCGTTCCTTCATCGTCACTGGGTCAAAATCCTGGAACTCTCTGCCTAACAGCGCCGTGGGAGTACCTTCAGCATATGGACTGCAGTGGTTCAAGAAGGCAGCTCACCACCACCTTCTCAAGGACAATTAGGGATGGGCAATAAATGCTGGCCTTGCCAGCGGCACCCACATCCCAGGAAAGAATACAATTTTTTTTACAAAATTGGCTAAGAATAAATTATGATTGATTGACTAATCATTACCTAATTACAAGCATCTGATCTGGGCAAGGTGTTTAAAATGCTATAATGATTCGATAGGGTAGATACAGATAACCTATTTCCTCTGAATGAGGAATCAAGAATGAAGGGTCATAATATTAAAATTAGACCTGCGCCATTTAAGAAGGATATCAGGAAGCACTTTTTCACACAAAGGGTAGTAGAAATATAGAATTCTCTACCCCAAAAGGTTGTGGATGCTGGGACATCTGGAGCTTTCAAGACTGAGACCAATAGATTTTTGTTAGGTGAAAGTATCAAGAAATATAGAGCCAAGGCAGGTAAATGAAGTTGAGGTACAGGTCAGCCATGATCTATTGAATGGCAAAGCAGGCTGGGGGGGCTGAATGGCCTATTCCTGTTCTTATGTTTCTAGTCCTTGCCTTTCTGATCTTCACTGACAATAGAGTCTGAAATTTGCGGCAATTTTCTATTGTTAAGGAGGAGAAAGGGTGTCATTAACTATAAACAGTAACTGACGACCGTTTGCATATCCCATTCATTAAAAATGCTTCATGTCATCAAAATTAAAAATATTTTCAGATTGCTTAGTTTACGAATAATCATAGAATCATAGAATCATAGAAGATAGAAGCAGGAGTAGGCCATTCGGCCCCTCTAGCCTGCTCCGCCATTCAATGTGATCATGGCTGATCATCCAAATTCAGTACCCTGTCCCTGCTTTCTCCCCATATCCCTTGATCCCTTTAGCCTTAAGAAATATATCCAACTCCTTCTTGAATCTATTTAATGAATTGGCCTCTACTGCCTTCTGTGGCAGAGAATTCCATAGGTTCACCACTCTCTGGGTGAAGAAATTCCTCCTCATTTCTGTCCTAAATGGTTTACCCCTTATCCTTAGACTGTGACCCCTGGTTCTGGACTCCCCGACCATCGGGAACATCCTTCCTGCATCTAGCTTGTCCTGTCCTGTCAGAATTTTATAAGTTTCAATGAGATCCCCTCTCATTCTTCTAAACTCCAGCGAGTATAAGCCCAATCGACCCAATCTCTCTTCATACGTCATTCCTGCCATCCCAGGTATTAGCCTTGTGAATCTTCGCTGAACTCCTTCCATGGCAAGAACATCCTTCCTCAGATAAGGCGACTAAAACTGCACACAGTACTCAAGGTGTGGTCTCACCAAGGCCCTGTACAACTGCAGCAAGACATCCTTGTTCCTGTACTCAAACCCTCTCGCTATGAAGGCCAACATACCATTTGCCTTCTTAACCGCCTGCTGTACCTGCATGCTTACCTTCAGCGACTGGTGCACAAGGACACCCAGGTCTCGTTGCACTTCCCCTTCTCCCAATCTATTGCCATTCAGATAATAATCTGCCTTTCTGTTTTTGACACCAAAGTGGATAACCTCACATTTATCCACGTTATATTGCATCTGCCACGCTTCTGCCCAATCACCCAACCTGTCCAAATCATCCTGGAGTTTCCCGGCATCCTCCTCGCAGCACACACGCCCACCCAGTTTTGTGTCGTCTGCAAACTTGGAGATATTACATCTAGTTCCCTTGTCTAGATCATTATTGTGAATAAGGGTTGCTTCCCACTGGAGTTGGCATTGTGAGCCTACAAGAGTTGTGGGGTTTTATGTAATTTCTCAGCTGGGCCACTAAGTGGAGCAACACCAAAAACAGAAACCTTCCACTAAGTTTGTTTTCCTTGATGTATGAATTTAATCTCAGCCTTCCATTCTGTCCTTTCTCATTCCTTCTCCCACTCCACGGCATAAGTACATGTTGTGGATGCAATGTGAGACTACAGCTGTGGCTTGGTGGTAACAATCTTGCCTCTGAGTCAGAGAAGTTGTTGGTTCAAGAGACTTGAGCAGCAAATCTAGGATGATACCTCAGTGCAGCACTGAGGGAGCACTGCACTTAAGGAGGTGCCGTCTTTCAGATGAGATGTTAAACCGAGGCCCCGTCTGCCTTCTCAGGTGGACATAAAGATCCCATGGCACTATTTCGAAGAAGAGCAGGGGAGTTCTCCCTGGTGTCCTGGCCAATATTTATCCCTCAATCAACATCACTAAAGCAGATTATCTGGTCATTATCACATTGCTGTTTGCGGGAGCTTGCTGTGCGCAAACCGGCTGCTGCGCTTCCTCCATTGCAACAGTGACTACACTTCAAAACAGTACTTCATTGGCTGTAAAGCGCTTTGGGACATCCTGAGGTCATGAAAAATGCTATATAAATGCAAGTCTTCCTTTCAGTATTCTGCACCGCTGCAACTGATTTCAATTACCAGCTTATATTAGGACTCACTGACCTCCACAACTATAAGCATACTCATAAGGGGATATATTTCTTAACTTTAAACAGCCTACTTACTGTGCAACATATGCAATTAATACACATAAAGGTATAACTAAACCACCAATGACAGCTAACACAAATCCCACTGTGTGTCCAATGTATAGCTTTATCTGGTTACTGTGCTGATGGGACAGTGAGAATGTCTGTAGAATGTAACTTGTCAGGCTGAACCATTTCAGTTGTAAGTATTGCACTGATATGTTGTAGTTTTACTGGGTCAGTCTGAGAGAAGCCAAGGAGAAATTTTGTCTAAACAGGTTTGTGATGAATTTGCATGTCTATTTTAGCAGACTGAATTGGGTAAATTCTTCGATTTATATTGGGTATAATTATTATGCTGAAAAATATAAACAACACATTGCCACCTCTCTTTTTTAAGATTGCCTGCTATCCGACACATTATTCTATTGTTGCCAAAGTGTTTGACATAAGAACATAAGAAATAGGAGCAGGAGTAGGCCATTCGGGCCCTCGCGCCTGCTCCGCCATTCATTAAGATCATGACTGATCTTTTACCTCAACTCCACTTACCTGCACTATCCCTATATCCCTTGATTCCCTTAATATCCAAAAATCTATCGATCTCTGTCTTGAATATGCTCAATGACTCAGCCTCCACAGCCCTCTGGGGTAGAGAATTCCAAAGATTCACCACCCTCTGAGTGAAGAAATTTCTCCTCATCTCAGTCCTAAATGGCCGACCCTTTATTCCGAGACTGTGACCCCTGGTTCTAGACTCCCCAGCCAGGGGAAACATCCTCCCTGCATCTACCCTGTCAAGCCCTGTAAGAATTTTGTATGTTTCTATGAGATCACCTCCCATTCTTCTAAACTCTGGAGAATATAGGCCTAGTCTACTCAATCTCTCCTCATAGGACAATCTCCCCATCCCAGGAATCCGTCTGGTGAACCTTCGTTGCATTCCCTCTATGGCAAGTATATCCTTCCTTAGGTAAGGAGACCAAAACTGTACACAATACTCCAGGTATTTGGACATGGGTTTTAATATTTTATTTGATATATTTATTGAACTAATAACTTACATAAGTACCTGTCTGTCACTGTTGTTGACAGAAAACAATAATCCTATTTATCTATTCTCATCTTAACAAAACTAATAAATTGGATCAAAAATCAAATAAATATTTATGGCATTTTGTAGAAGCAGACATGTTAATTCCACCACTGGCCTTTTCCTATATAAATTAACCTTTTGCATACTGAATACTTTAACAGATTTTCAAAACTGGCAATATGATTTTTTTTTAATTATAATTTTCCCCTTTCCGCTTTTCTTTTATGATTTTTCCACTTGATTATTCCCCAGGCCAAGTGTATAGATGGCCTGCTCTCAGGCGTTTGCCAGCTAATGGGTAATATAGAAGAATGGTCCAGGTAAAAGGAGGGGCAACTGCCTCCACCCCAGTTTTAGCTCCTTTCCTCTAAGGAAACAGCTACAGCAAAATCATAACCTCACAGTAGTATAACTTCTAGATTACTAGGAAGCAACTAGTTTAAATTCAATGGTTCTTCCTTACAGCACAGCTGAGATTGGAAACTCATGGAATACATAAGAACATAAGACGTAAGAGCAGGAGTAGGTCATTTGGCCCCTCGAGCCTGCTCCGCCATTCAATAAGATCATGGCTGATCTGATCTTGGCCTCAACTCCACTTCCCTGCCTGCTCCCCATAACCCTTGACTCCCTTATCGTTCAAAAATCTGTCTACCTCCACCTTAAATATATTCAATGACCCAGCCTCCACAGCTCTCTGGGGAAGAGAATTCCAAAGATTCACGACCCTCTGAGAGAAGAAATTCCTCCTCATTTCTGATTTAAAAGGGTGCCCCCTTATTCTGAAATTATGCCCCCTAGTTTTAGATTCCCCCACGAGGGGAAACATCCTCTCTGCATCTACCCTGTCAAGCCCCTTCAGAATCTTAAGATCCCCTCTCACTCTTCTAAACTCCAATGAATATAGGCCCAACCTGCTCAACCTTTCTTCATAAGATAACCCCTTCATCTCCGGAATCAACCTAGTGAACCTTCCCTGAAC
The DNA here is from genome assembly GCA_030390025.1 of Squalus acanthias. NCBI lineage: Eukaryota > Metazoa > Chordata > Chondrichthyes > Squaliformes > Squalidae > Squalus > Squalus acanthias. Next base: position 58,690,875 of record CM059427.1, on the reverse strand, counting down.
TGTCTCCAATGCAAGTATATCCTTCCTTAAATAAGGAGACCAAAACTGTATGCAGTACTCCAGGTGTGGTCTCACCAATGCCCTGTATAGTTGTAACAGGACTTCCCTACTTTTATATTCCATTCCCTTTGCAATAAAGGCCAACACTCCATTTGCCTTCCTAATTACTTGCTGTACCTGCATGCTAACTTTTTGTGATTCATGTAGAAGGACCCCCAGATCCCTCTGTACCTCAACATTTTGTTATCTCTCTCATTTAAATAATAATTTGCTTTTTTATTTTTCCTACCAAAGTGGATAACCTCGCATTTTCCCACAATAAACTCCATCTGCCAGATTTTTGCCCATTCACTTAGCCTATCTATAGCCCTTTGGAGATTCTTTGCGTCCTCCACACAATTTGCTTTCCCACCTATCTTTGTATCATCAGCAAATTTGGCTACATTACACTCAGTCCCTTCATCCAAGTCATTAATATAGATTGTAAATAGTTGAGGCCCCAGCACTGATCCCTACGGCACCCCACTAGTTACAGTTGCCAACCTGAAAATGACCCATTTATCCCAACTCTCTGTTTTCTGTAAGTTAGCCAATCCTCTATCCATGCTAATATATTACCCCCAACCCCGTGAGCTCTTATCTTGTGTAGTAACCTTTTATGTGGCACCTTATCGAATGCCTTCTGGAAATCCAAATACACGACATCTACTGGTTCCCCTGTATCCACCCTACTTGTTACATCCTCAAAGAACACCAGCAAATTTGTCAAACATGATTTCCCTTTCATAAAACCATGCTGACTCTGCTTGAGTATATTATGATTTTCTAAATGTCCTGCTATCACTTCCTTAATGATGGTGGGATCAGTACAGGTGCAGACCAATACCCATGACAACAACAACAACTTGTATTTTTATCGTGCCTTTAACATAGTAATACATCCCAAGGCGCTTCACAGGAGTATTTTAAGACAAAAACTTGACACCGAGCCACATAAGGAGGAATTAGGGCAGGTGACCAAAAGCTTGGTCAAAGAGGTAGGTTTTAAAGAGCATCTTAAAGGAGGAAAGAGAGGTAGAGAGGCAGAGAGGTTTAGGCAGGGAATTCCAAAGCTTAGGGCCAAGGCAACAGAAGGCACGGCCAGAGACGACAAGATATGTTGGAGCAGTAACATGCTGCACCATTCGGCTCCCATTGTATATTTTGCACCTTTTTAAATTCTGGAAATTTAAATAACTAAAAAAAGCACACAACTACAAAATAATAGTCGCACAAAAACAATAATCTATATTGTATTTATTTGAGTGCAAAATATTCCTGTTGCTCTAAGATATTTAACAAAAAACATTCAAATGTATCCTTCCCCTTTTAAGAGTCAAAATCAGTGCTGTTGATTATTTTTTTTCCCCCATTTTGATCTGGTGAGGCTACTACTTTAGATGTTCTACCTCATTTTCTGTTCATTATAAAATAACAGGATCAGCTCAAATGATTCGTCTCTTAAGGATTTAAGTCAAATCCAAAAGTTTGGGAAGAATTTTCTCATCTCTAATTTAAGAGTACTTCACTAAAACTTGTAAGAACACTTTGATTTTTTTTAACGTAAGGTTACATTTTTCTGTCAAAGATTGCTAAGTGCCACAAGTGAATTGAGCTCCAACGCTCTCAGGTTTACTTACTCAGGGATATTCTGACAGCATGGTACTCTCCGCAGTGAGGGAATGTGTTCAGAAACGTGGAAAGTGGACGCATCCATTACAGCACTGCTGGCTGCTTTTCTAAAGCGATGTTTGCACATCTAAGAGAGAATAACCGGAAAACTGCGAACCCTGGAAATCTGAAATAAAAAAACAGAACGTTTTTGGTAATGCACACCGGGGGGGGGGGGATTATCCTTTGTGCAGTAGGTGTACCTGAATCATTGTGATTTCACCACACCGATCGCACAGAGGACTTTATTTCCCGCTCCCGCCCCACCCTGCCAAGGTTGATCAGTATCTGAAAGAGCAAGGTAGGCTAACGTTTCAGGTAAAATTCTTCATCATCAGAAGAAACTCGCATTTGTATGACGCCTTTCACGACCTCAGGACGTCCCAATGTGCTTTACAGCCAATGAAGTCATTTTTGAAATGTAGTCACTGTTGTAATGTAGGAAACACAGCAGCCAATTTGCACACAGCAAGATCCCACAGACAGCATTGTGATAATGACCAGATAATCTGGTTTTTGTGATGCTGGTTGAGGGATAAATATTGGCCAGGACACCGTGGCGAACTCCCTTGTTCTTCTAAATCATGCCATGGGATCTTTTACATGCACCTGAGAGTGCAGACGGGCCTCTTGGTTTATCATCACATCTGAAAGACGGCACCTCCGATAGTGCAGCACTCCCTCAGTACTGCACTGAAGTATTAGCCTAGATCTTGTGCTCAAGTCTCTAGAGTGGGTACTTGAACCCACAACCTTCTTACTCTGAGGCGAGAGTGCCACCACTTGAGCCACAGCTAACACTTAACTCAAATGTTAGCTTATCTCACCCCTTCAAACGCTGACTGGCCTGTTGTACATTTTTAGCACTTTCTGTTTTTATTTTGCACTAACTAAGCCATCTGTTGTGGCCTCCACACATCCCGCTGGCAAGTGGCTAACTGCTCACAGAAGAATTGGTTTTGGAATCAAGTTGAATCTCTGGTTTTAATATAAAACTGAAGTGGGCACGTTAATGGAAGCATGTCGCACAACAAATGAGCAGCTACAACTCAGTTTACAAGATTATAAGATAAATATGGATGAGGTATTTAACTTATCCATCCAAAAATCCGACAGTCCTCCCATCAGAGGGTAAAGGTGAATAGAACTATTTGCTCCTGTAGAGGTAAATGACGACATGACCGTTTGGGCCAAATGGCCTTTTTCCATGTTGTAACTTCTATGTATTTCTACGTATCCAGCAGTTCCCTAAATGATTCAAGGGCTTTTGCTTCCACTCCTCCACCTGGATCCATTCCACATGTTGATCACTCATTGTGTGAAGAGGAGCTTCTTGACATTAGTCCTAAGTTTGCCTTTCACCTGTTTGAACCTGGGCCTCATCATCCCACTGTCACAGTTTAACTTGAAGTAATGTTCCAGATAGTCCAGATATTTCACCTAATAAGTCCTTAACACTAGAGAGCAGCATCTTGACCCTTCTCGGACTTGAATTTCACTCTTGTGTCTTAGTGACCAAACCAGACCACAGTACTCAAAATGGAGTTTGACCAGAGCATTGTAACAGCTTTAGCAATGACATCCTCCAACTTGTACTCTACTGCAAGTCTAAACGACTCAAGTGAAGTTTTCAATCAAGTTAAACATGGGTCCCACAGACACACAAATGTTGTTATTAATGCTGTTCTTGTATGAATATAGTTGGTAATGTAAAGTGATAGAGACAATTTTGATATGAGTCCCCTGGAATCACAAGACACCCACATCAAGAAAGCAATTTGGTTAATTTTTCAAGGCGTACAATTCAGATTTTTTTTTTCCATCCATATTGCAGCTGCTATGGGGGGACACCTGGGTGCTGATCCCATGTTGCCTCTATCTCTAGTTATTTGGAATGAAGGTTCAACTAGAGGGGAGCTGGTTCTGGCAAAACCTGTGGGATGTGTGTTTCATTTTTAAAAAAGAGAAGAAAAAGTAAGTGAAATGCAGCGCTGTCTGCCGACGCATTTGGAAAGTATAACACAATCAGGCAAAAATGTATGATTGAAGACATTGGTATAGGTTGCTGTGCCAGGTCTCAGGGTAAATATTTGTATCTCTGTGGTAGTCATGCATCACTGATGTCAAGCAGTTGGAATTTTTATTGTTTATAAACTTTTGTTGTTTTAGTTGGATTTGGCAGGAAGGAAATTAAAGGGAAAGATCACTTCAGGATGAGTTTCATGTGAAGGAACACTTTTCATATGAACGTGATTCAAGTAGAATCCTGTGGACTGAGCTCTTTGTCCTGGGCCTAATTTTTGTTTAACGGTAACATGATGTTAACCTCTTTACCGAGAACCTTCAATCTAATAATGCCATGATTTTCACTGGGTAACGCAGCAAGCTGCAGAAGAGTAGTAAAGCTCCAGAACTGTCTAAGGTCATTGTGATGGTGGTGTCCCACCATACTGTGCCAAATAGAGGCAAGGCGTAAGCATGCAGCTGTAATCTTCCCCTGCACGTGATGTTGCATCTCAGTAACAGAGAGTGAGGGAGCATTGCTCCTGGCACTTTTGTGTGACACTCTTGTGTAGCACTTGGTTTCAAAGTTGCATTGGTAAGGCCTGGGAGCCAGGGAGCAGGTCACTTGCTGGTCTGTTGCCTTGACCAGAGATGTGGTGTAAGGGCAAGGGAGGGCTATCCTGACAGCTCTGTAAGTTTATCCAAAGACTATCTTAGTCTTATAGACTAGCAATATCCCATGTTCGATTCTAGCTCTATGCTGAGACATGCTTTCAGGCCTCCAGGAATGCTACTCACAGCTTCATAGAATAGAACAATAGAATTGTACAGTACAGAAGGAGGCCCTTCAGCCCATCGTGCCTGTGCTGACTCTTTGAAAGAGCTATCCTATTGGCCCCACTCCCCTGTTCTTTCCCCATAGCCCTGCAATTTTTTTCCTTTTCAAGTATATACCAAATTCCCTTTTGAAAGTTACTGTTGAATCTGCTTCCTCCACCCTTTCAGGCAGTGAATTCCAGATCTTAACAACTTGCTTTGTAAAAGAAATTCTCCTCATCTCCCTTCTGGTTCTTTTGCTAATTATCTTAAATCTGTGTCCTTTGGTTACCGACCCTCCTGCCAGTGGAAACAGTTTCTCCCTATCTAAATCCCTCAGAATTTTAAACACCTCTCTTAAATCTCCATAGCTGGTTACAAGTGCGTGAGACTGACCCACAATGACTGGCCCTTCAATGCATCCATTCTGCAATGAAACACTTGGCTTGGTCTCAGCGATTGCCCTTGACAGCGTAGTTGCGATTAGGAAAATCACTGTGCGGAGAATTACATCCTGCAACTCAGCATGTCAAAGCTCCAACGCGTTTAGTTGTTTCTTTCTTTCAAAACTTTTCTTTCATTTTTTATTTTCCACTTTGAATTCTTGAGTCTATTTGCTCGAAGGTACTTTTAGATTTACTACATCTTCCACTGCCACTGTCCCAACTGAAAGAGCAGCTCGGTGACCCGTTCACAACTCTAGCCACTAGGAGGCGCCTGAGAGCAAAACAGATGACTCAGCTTTTGGTTCTGCCTCACTTCTCTTTGGCACTTCCCCAGACAGCCCGGCTGAGTTAAAGACTTCGCTGAGCAAGAGGAGTTATGGTTGAGAGCCACTGCCTGGCATAGTTAGCTAGCATGTTAACACGCCATGCCTGCAGGGTCACTCTGTTTCATTTTTAACATTGATTGGGATTATATTCAGTTGCTCAATGCCAAAATTACAGTATCAAATTTATCCAAACAAACTTTCACTAGAGAGTTACAATAATGTCTCTTTTTAAAAAAAATCACAATCAGCAAAACGTTAAATCTAAGCCCTAATCAGTGATACAAAGCATGTACCTGTATGTTCAGTACAGTGCACTAACGCAACTTGAAACTAGAGTGGTATGCACAGTTTTAAAAGTTTATTTTTTTATGCAGCTTGTTGATTGCTTATAGATGTGTTGCAGAATATTCTTGAAGTCTTCTACAAAAATCCTACTTTTGAAGAATCTGGAATTGTTTTCAAAATTGTTTCCTGGTTTGTGAAAATTCCAATACATTGTACAGAAGCACTCTTCCCCCTTTCTCCACCCCCACCCCCACCCCCCACCCTCCAACAACTCTGTAATAGTCAAATCTATGATTTAATATTGTAGCTGTCTATAACATAACTGAAATAAATACTGCGTATTAGAACTGTGAGTTTTTACTAATGTAAGACCACAGTTAGAAGTTTGGTTCAAGACATCTCTGTGTTAATAATACAGCTTTATATTACTGACCAGTAGATGGAGCTCTAATCTGACATCTGTCAGCCCACCAGCTTACAATGAGTCCATTGTTCCCTGCCTCCTGTCACTGTTCCCTTGTCTCCTCCTACATTCTCTTTGGTTGCATGTTCCACTTATTTTAATGTATACCTCTGTACAACTCCTGTCTCCCAGTGGTTATATACCCTGTTGATATGTGGCCTGCAAGAAAAGTGCACAAACTATTCCCATGACATCCTCGTCAGAGTGGGCCAAAAGCAGCACGGGAACACCTAATCCTTGATTCAGGTCCAAGTACCACAGTATATGAACAGCTAACATAGGCCACTGGGGACTCTTGCAGTTTAGGTGTGTCTCTTAGTGCTAGACCACAACTAGCCGTGAGGCAAATCTACTTAGACCAAAGTAAATAAATTGTGGACACCTTTTTGCTATGATGAAGTATTCAGTTACATATGTGGGAAACCATGTTACCTTCTGCTAAAGCATTAAAAATTCTATCCTCCGCAAAGCTGCACATGTTTTAAGCAGAGCAATAACATGCACATATTTTGTTTTAACTCTGGCAAACGTATCTCCGCCTAAGAATTTGACAAACCAAAGTAAATCTCAACAGGAAAGTGAGGAAATCGAGACATAAAAGAAAGTTGCCTTATTCATTTTTGTGGTGTTTACTTTGGCCGTGTTTTTTGAGCTAATTACAGTCCTCAAGGCTTTTGTTTTTAAGTAGTTGCTAGATTTTTTTTAAACAGATTATTTATGAGAGTTCTTCATAGTCCACTGAAAATGCAATAAAACCCTACATCACTTCTATGTTCGTTTAGAACAAAAATTATATTCTGTTTTGTATGACGCTAACTGGTGTGAAAGAGGTTTGTATTTTGTACATTTTCACATCGTATTTTTCCAGGACCACAGTGTAATGTAAGTGCTGAGGGCACCTGGGATCTTATGTGGGCGAGGGTCAAAGGTCAGACTCTGGTGCTAACCGCAGTGCTTTTCCCAGAAGAAGGCTTATTTTTTTTTGTCGTTCGGCCTTCAGTGCTTGAATATTTTTCACATCTTATTTGCTGTAAGGAAGTAAGAAGAATGAGTATAACAGGAACATTAGGACTATGGGCATCTTTACTCTCCTTTTTGTTCCAGAAAGCCACCTGACATGCTACCACAGAGGACTGGGTAGCTGTGATAGAATGCTTGTGGACGTCTGTCCAGCGGACTCAGTGAGACTGTCAGTTTGATCAAACAAGTGGCAAGTTTGAAGTTTGAGGCTTAATGTTTGCCTTGTCATTTAGCCAATACAGCAGTGAGAAAATGGGATATAATTCTGTTCAGTGTCATGTATGTGTCAGAAAAAGACAGTATAACGTACTGAAAGTGGGGTCATACATAGCTTTTATGGGTAAATTCAGAGTTCACTAAACTTCATGATATCCGCAACATTGCAGGCAAGTTAATAGGCATCCTGTTGATGAGAAACATACATTTAAAAGGAAGATATAACTCGGCACCAATTAATTTTCTGTATACTCCAGTGTTATTTAATATGAATGATAAGATCATAGAATCATAGAATCATAGAAAGTTACAGCACGGAAGGAGGCCATTTGAGCCCATCGTGTCTGCGCCGGCCAACAAAGAGCTATCCAGCCTAATCCCACTTCCCTGCTCTTGGTCCGTAGCCCTGCAGGTTAGAGCATCCCAAGTGCACATCCAAGTACTTTTTAAATGTGGTTAGGGTTCCTGCCTCTACCACCCTTTCAGGCAGTGAGTTCCAGACCCCCACAACCCTCTGGGTGAAGAAATTTCCCCTCAAATCCCCTCTAAACCTTCCCCCAATTACTTTAAATCTGTGCCCCCTGGTTTTTGACCCCTCTGCTAAGGGAAATAGGTCCTTTCTATCCACTTTATCTAGGCCCCTCATAATTTTATACACCTCAATAAGGTTCCAAGGAAAATAGACCCAGCCTATCCAGTCTTTCCTCATAGCTAAGATTCTCTACTCCCGGCAACATCATTGTAAATCTCCTCTGTACCCTCTCTAGTGCAATCACATCTTTCCTGTAATGTGGTGACCAGAACTGCACGCAGTACTCTAGCTGAGGCCTAACTAGTGTTTTATACAGTTGAAGCATAACTCCCCTGCCCTTGTATTCTATGCCACGGCTAATAAAGGCAAGCATTCCGTATGCCTTCTTAACCACCTTATCTACCTGGCCTGCTACCTTCAGGGATCTGTGGACATGCACTCCAAGGTCCCTTTGTTCCTCTACACTACTCAGTGTCCTACCATTTAATGTGTATTCCCTTTCCTTGATAGCCCTCCCCAAATGCATTACCTCACACTTCTCTGGATTGAATTCCATTTGCCACTGTTCTGCCCACCTGACCAATTTATTGATATCTTCCTGCAGTCTGCAGCTTTCTTCTTCAGTATCAACCACACAGCCGATTTTTGTTTCATCTGCAAACTTCTTAATCATACCCCCTATATTCAAGTCTAGATCATTGATATATACCACAAAAAGCAAGGGACCTAGTACTGAGCCCTGTGGAACCCCACTGGAAACAGCCTTCCAGTCACAAAAACACCCATCAACCATTACCCTCTGCTTCCTGTCTCCGAGCCAGTTTTGAATCCAACTTGACACTTTGCCCTGGATCCCATGGGCTTTTAACTTCGTGACCAGTCTGCCATGTGGAACCTTATCAAAAGCCTTGCTAAAGTCCATATAAACTACATCAAACGCACTACCCTCATCTACCCTCCTTGTTACCTCCTCAAAAAATTCAATCAAGTTTGTCAGACACGACCTTCCCTTAACAAATCCGTGCTGACTATCCTTGATTAATCCGTGTCTTTCTAAATGAAGATTTATCCTGTCCTTCAGAATTCTTTCCAATAATTTTCCCACCACCGAGGTTAGGCTGACTGGCCTGTAATTACTCGGTCTATCCTTTTCTCCCTTTTTATACAAGGGTACCACATTAAGGTAAAGGCACATTTTATACATCACCGTTAAGAAACTTCTGCTGTATAACCAGACAAGCTTAAAAATAATTTGGAGACCTGTATAACCACCCATAAGTATAAATTTGAAACAGTGAGAAATATTTCTTGAAGAGCCAATAGTGACAAACAATTTTACCGTGCATCTGTTATTATTATTTTCATGGTATGTGCCAATGACAATTCAGAGAAAATACAAAAAGTGACAAATGTTTCACACTACACCACCTGTGCTCTTCACATGCTGAACTCTCCACACACTGCGCTCTCCACGTGCTGTACTGTCCACGTGTTGCCCTCACCACGTGTTGCCGTTTCCTCGTGTTCCCTCTCCTCGTGTTGCCGTTTCCTCGTGTTGCCTCTCCTCGTGTTGCCTCTCCTCGTGTTGCCGTTTCCTCGTGTTGCTGTTTCCTCGTGTTGCCTCTCCTCGTGTTGCCTCTCCTCGTGTTGTCGTTTCCTCGTGTTGCTGTTTCCTCGTGTTGCTGTTTCCTCGTGTTGCCTCTCCTCGTGTTGCCGTTTCCTCGTGTTGCCTCTCCTCGTGTTGCCTCTCCTCGTGTTGTCGTTTCCTCGTGTTGCCTCTCCTCGTGTTGCCCTCACCACGTGTTGCCGTTTCCTCGTGTTGCCGTTTCCTCGTGTTGCCGTTTCCTCGTGTTGCCGTTTCCTCGTGTTGCCTCTCCTCGTGTTGCCGTTTCCTCGTGTTGCCTCTCCTCGTGTTGCCTCTCCTCGTGTTGCCTCTCCTCTTGTTGCCTCTCCTTGTTTTGCCCTCTCCTCATGTTGTGCTCTCACTTCTTTACCTTGGGAAGCACCAAAGCTGGTGTTACTCTGTAGAGACAAAATAGTTCAATAAACTTTCATATTTCATGAAACTTTAAAGCACTCTTGATGGCTCAGTTAATAAATGTACTGCCCAGTATGGAGCTAAGACATGCAGACTCGGAAAGATTCAATTCCCGATCTATACTGAATCTACTGATCTCATTCCGACTGGTTGATAGGGGCAGTAAATTGATCTCTTTACCACTGGGCTAGGGAGAAAAAGCTTAGCCATGGTTCCCAATCCCGATCTCGATCCAATGAATTTCTGGAAAGTGCTGTCAGATAAGGACAGGGAGGATTTTCACCGTGTTACCTGGAGACGGTCAAATAACCTGCCGGCTCTCACTGTCTAGTGTCACGGGTGATGAATAGCCATTTGGGTGAGTTATTGGCTGCAGCCAGTGTCTATGGAAGCATGATGCACCAGTTCCAGGAGAACAGTTGAGAAAATTGGAGCGAAAGATAAAAGTCAAAATGGGAATTCATATCATGATTGCATATTTATTCAATAAAGTTGATCACCACAAGTTTTCTTAATAGCATGGACACTGTCTGAGGTTGAACCAGACGGTTCGTAATCTCGATGTCCCATTTGACCCTGAGCTGAGCTTCCGACCTAATGTATTCTAACTTGCACCAAGACCCGCTCAGCCATCACCCCTGTGCTCGCTGACATACATTGGCTCCTGATCTGGCAACGCCTCGATTTTACAATTCGTATCCTTTTGTTCAAACCCCTCCATGGCCTTGCCACTTCCTATCTCTGTAACCTCCTCCTGCCCTACAACCCTCCAAGATCTCTGCACTCCTCCCATTCTTAAGCAAATCGTCTTTTAACCAACTAAAATCAAAAGAATAATACACAGGTATGGAATTATCACCAGTTTGGTCCCTAATAAACATTCTGAAAGGAACTTGAAATTCTGATCCAATAATTCTGGCAGATCTTTGCACCTTATAAAGGGGAATAGCAGCATTCTTTACTTCTGGAGCAATTACCTTCATTACTCACTCTCAAAGCAGAATATTGAGAATGTCACTGATAAAACATGGAATTCATTGAACAAAAGTTTTTATTTTTCTCCCTCTCAGGAAATAATTTTTATATATCTGCATTCTTTTGAAGTCAATATAGATTCAAATCTGATCCTTTTTTTAAACCCTGTGAGGTCCTAGGTCACTCTATAGTAGCTTTGTGGAGAGCACACAGGATATCCTGGTTAAAAGCACACAAAAGGTGTTAAAGAAGATATCTGATATAGAGGCATAAGTAAACTTAATTCATTTTTCCTTTTCGCCTTTTGAGTATTTTAGCAAATACTCAATGGCGATTGGAAGAACAAAATCAGAAACACTAAAACCCAATATCAACAGTGCTCTGGACTGAATACATTCCAAAAGAATCTTTGATACCTGCTTCATCCAGCATGCCTGTCCCACTAAAATGGCATCAAGCCACGTTCCTTTCCAGTAAGAACCAATGGAACAGGACAAACTAATTACACATCATTTATGTCAGGATAACCGTTCCTTCTGCTTACTCCTATACTAAAGTTCCACTTTAAAGGGCGCACATGCTGCGACACAATGGGGGACAAATTGGTTTGCACCCGTTTCCGGGCATGAACTGGGTGGTTCGCACATGCCAGAAGAGATTGGTCCTCGGCCCTCAACTTAATATTTCGGGCAAGCTACAGGCGCCAGCCGTGCCTATGGAGGCAGCTCGCTCATGTCAACGGATTCAATTTTGACCCGCCTGACTCACTGGCAGCGGCCCTCAGGTACGTACCGGGGGCAAGGAATCAGAATGGAACGGGGGCATATGTAAAAAATCTTTTTTGGTCGCGACTTCTTGCTAGGCCACATCCACACCAGCAAAAATTGCACAAGTGATATTTGACTGGGGCAGCCCAATTTCCCAAAGGGATCCTAAAACAGGCGTTAGGCCCCTCATTAGCATATGCAAGGGGCCTAGTGCCTGTTTTAGATGTCTGCCTTGGACGCCTGAAAAATGGCTCAACAAAATCTTGGGTCGGAAATTTTTCAGGCGTCCTGGGGTGCAGGACGTTTGTGCCCGAAACTGGCCTGAAATTTACACCCGTAAATCAGGCGCAACAAAGTCCAATATCTAACCCAATCCAACTCTTTTTCAGTTGTACCTCAGTAATCCCACGTCGTGAAAGTGGAATTTAATTTCAGTCACTGTGGCTCTGATAATGACTTGAACTTCCTCTTTTAACAAAAAACAGGAGAATGTCTGTTTTTCTTCATAATTAATGAGTCTTTAATAAAAAAATTGTAGGAATAGCGGCTTTAATTTCATTAGTGAGTGGCTAATTATGGGAAAACATAGGCATTCTCCTGATTTTTTATATTAAAAGAGAGAATTGTGCCCTCCGGATAAAAGGAGCATTTTGCTCACCAAAGTGGTGTCTCAATTAAAAGTTTTCCACAACATCAAATCTCACTTGTGTAATTTTTATGGGGGTGGGGAGGAGGTTATGAGACATCAATCTTTAATTATACTGGATTTCAATATAATGTAACTTGTAATGACAGGTTAGCTTGTGAGCAGTATCTTATAAAAAGTCAAATAGCTATTTGCGTACTAAAAATGACAGTTGTGGCTTTTTTTTTAAATGTATTAGTCATCACCATTGCGTCTTTAGCATATTGCAGCTTCAGGCCGAGGCAGCAGAAAGTTGGTAATTCTAGACCATGAACAAAGTTACTGTATCGCTATAGTGCTGATATTTTTGCTATTAGTGTAGCATACCATGCCTTATCCTCCCTGCACAGCCTGAAAGGAACTCAGGATCTATGGCTGCCATCTCCAGCACAGCAAGGTTAGTTAATCAAGCCTAAACTACTCTTCCTGCATGTGGTCTATGAATCAGCAACTGACACAGGAGAATGGGCAAAATGTCAGGTGCTGTTTTGTCAGTCGTTCTTTCACAACGATGCAAAAATGGATTGTCAGCAGGGACTGGATAGGTTACCAACAGTTAAAAAAGTGAAACCTCGTGGCCATGCGATGGCCTTTTTATTTCCTTACATCTGGAAGTGGTAGGTAGTCATCAGGCTGTGCTCCTCACCACCACTGCTGACTGTTTCAGAAATGATTACCTTCTGGCAAATATTATTCACTGAGGTCATGTTAAAATCCCACATTTCTGAACAGCACAACGTTCCTGAATAAAACGTTACTGTCACTTGAACTTAACTTCAGAATCAAAGATATTGCCTTTGTGATGCCACGGAGTTTTTTTTTACAAATGATGGCTTTGTTGTGCAACTTTTTTTTGAATGAAGGATCCTAGGTGAAGGACTGAGCCCTATGGTGCAGGACACCGCAGAGGATGAGAAAAGATCCTTTAAATCAAGAAGTACGGGTTGGGTGATGCCAAGTTTGAGTTTTCAAAGTCTGTAGATTGTAAGAGGAAGGGGAAACTGAGGCCAATAAGAAGTCCAAATAGTTCTGAGGTGCTGGCAAAGAATTATAGAGTGGGAGGCAAGGCGGTGAGTCACGATTTCAACATAGCGAGGATGTTGTATCTGATACACTGCAAGGCTACAGTGGGGAAAAAAATTATGAGTGGAGGCTTTCATTTTGTGATGAGTACTTCTTGAAACCAAAATGGCACATGTTTGGGAAGACAGCAAAGGCTAGCAATTTTATACTCAAAACAACACAGGCAAAGTAGAGCACAGATCTAACTTTTAATTTGCCAGTTCAAAGAAATAACAAACATGAAGTGACAATAACAGTGATTCACTCCAATATAGTCATTCAACCATTAAAATCACTGCAAAAATAAGTCAGTCATGTATTTTCCAATGACTGCTACTGTAGTTTTGTGGAGATTTTTGATTATGTTGCCCATTTAGAGGGCACTGTGAAGGCTTGCATTTGTCTAGTATGACAAGAAAATGGGAATAAAGTGTATATATGCATTAGTGGTAGGTTGAAGGGCTGCTACATACTGACAATTTGAATGTTTTAGCTGACTGCTGTATTTATTTCAACCACTGGAGGTACATTGATGGCATCATGTGCATTGTTACCTTTCTTCCCTTTGTAAGATTTTGAGTATTGGTGAAACCGAACTGCTGGAACACAGTACCACTTCAGAGGCTGAAGGAGTTCAATTTATTTTTCTACCAGATGTACATTTCTTTTATTTCAACAGTTGTTTTTCCCCCCACTTTTATTTCCTGTAGGCAGTGTCTCACATGCTGGTTACAGTCCACAGTACCTTCATGATAGCTCAATGTCACCATGTAGGCTTATATAACTGTCATCCACTCACATGCACATTCCAGGAAGTGATCAGGAGTAGGAATCCTGGCTGATTTTTTTCCCTCCCTCCCATAGTTTAGGGTAACGGAAGCCACTTATAGTGTCCTCACCATTGTCCTAGGCAAGATCAGCTAACTCACAGTGTTCAGTTCCATTTGCAACTCCTCAGATAATGAAGCAGTCCCTGCCCGCATGCAGCAAGACCTGGATGACATTCAGGCTTGGGCTGGTAAGTGGCAAGTAACATTCACACCACACAAGTGCCAGGCAATGACTATCTCCAACAAGAGAGAGTCTAACGACTTTCAACGGCATTATCATCACTGAATCCTCCACCATCAACATCCTGGGGGTCACCATTGACCAGAAACTTAACTAGACCAGCCACATAAATACTGTGGCTACAAGAGCAGTTCAGAGGCTGGGTATTCTGTGGTAAGTGTCTCACCTTCTGACTCCCCAAAGCCTTTCCACCATCTACAAGGCATAAGTCAGGAGTGTGATAGAATACTCTCCACTTGCCTGGATGAGTGCAGCTCCAACAACACTCAAGAAGCTCGACACCATCCAAGACAAAGCAGCCCACTTGATTGGCACCCCATCCACCACCTTAAACATTCACTCCCTCCACCACCAGCATACCGTGGATGTAGTGTGTACCATCTGCAAGATGAAATGCAGCAACTTGCCAAGGCTTCTTCGACAGCACCTCCCAAACCCGCGACCTCTACCACCTAAAATGACAAGTGCAGCAGGCACATGGAACATCATTATCTCCAAATTCCCCCCAAGTCACACACCATCCTGACTTGGAAATATATCGCCGATCCTTCATCATCGCTGGGTCAAAATCCTGGATCTCTCTCCCTAACAACGCTGTGGGAGTACCTTCACCTCACGGACTACAGTGGTTCAAGAAGGCAGCTCACCACCACCTTCTCAAGGGATGGGCAATAAATGCTGGCCTTGCCAGCGGTGCCCACATCCCACGAATGAATTTTAAAAAAACACCAGGTTTGAATCTGAGACTTTCGTAGTCTGTATGACTCAGTAATCTACTGAGTGACTGGAAAGCTCTATAAGTTTTGAAGCAAATATTTGAATCAGATGCAGTATCTATTTGAAACATTGCTAAAGTGCTCAGATACTTTGAGTAATATAAAATGAGATTCATATGTATTGAAAACAACAGGAGCTGTAAAAAGAAAGAGGAAGTGGCATCAAAAGACTTTTTAAAATTGAGAAACCAAAGTGAAGGGCCAAGGCACATGGTGCAAGATAGCTTCAAGTTTGAAAAGACTCAAAGTTGAGAACACCTTGCATTTAGATAGCACCTTTATTGTAGGAAAATATCCCAAGACGCTTCAGGCACTTATACCAGTCAGGAAAGCATTCCAATATGTCCCAATGAAGGTTGTCAAAATTATAACTGAATGTTACATGCCAAACAATATTGCCATGGTCAGAGGCCTCAGCATCATCTTGAATGTGGAGTAATAGTAAGATATGGGCGAAGGATGATGGTGTACAACAGACATCACCAGCAACAGACCATGCAGATGAGAGAGACGGGCATGAGTATTTCATTGTCCATTTCTTTTAGTTAGGTCTGTAAATTTCCACTATTGCCTTTTGCAATCATGGAACTATTAGTTGATTTACCTGTTAATTTTTGCTAAATATTGAATATGTTAATCTTGCTTTACTTTTGGACAACTCACATTCTGTTTTTTGCACAACAAAAGAGTGACAAGCTGTAAAATATATCAAAATTGGAATCATTTTTATCAAGTTTAAGTACATGGTAGCGCTTCAGTTCCTTGTGTTTACTCAGTCTTTTTTTTATATATTAATCCGTTTTGAATTGTGAACTCCTGCATATGTGAGTGTGCCCTACTTCAAACTGTTCCCCTAGCTGAGGAAGTAGCAGTGATGGGTGGCTGCTTAGCAAAATGACAAACTGCGAGGCTTCAAAGGAACCGTTACTTTTATCTGTGCTTCTGATGTATCTGCATCATTGCCAGGAGTTTCCTTTCCCAGGCTTACATGAGGCTTATTGCTTTTTTCTTTGGAAGCAGAGCCTCAGTCACTTGTGCACTGCTATGTGATGGCACAGAACTGTTGCTGACATTTCCACTAGCTATAAAGAATGTGTACATGATTTTGGCACACAGAGGAAGTCTTTCCCCCTAACCCCAACATATAATACAAGTTTTATTTTCAGTCACTTTACATGGCTAGCATTGGCTGGATGAGTTAGGGAGTTTTTGTCAATCCTACTGCCTGAATTATGGATCACCATTGTCATTGGCACTGTAGACTTGACTAATCTTGGATTTGGTTAATTTTACCACAGATCCTATGAAATAAAATGAGGGATGTGCAGTGAATGGATTCATTTTGAGGAAGTTCAGCTACACCATCTTGGTTTGGCCACACTGATGTAATCACCGATTCAGTTCTGACTCAGCAAAATCTAATACTGTATTGTGGGAATATATGCAAGTTTGGTAAATACCATAGAAGTACAGTGGTTAAAAACCCCTAAATGCTCCTGACATGATGCAGCAAGAAGGGGTTTCATGTTGTGGTAGTGACTGAGAAAAGTGTCTCAATATTCTGATAATTCTTAGTTCTTCTGCCACCATGTTCTTGCTGCTATAGTCTGTGTTCAATAAGTAATCACTCAGATGATAACTCAAACCTCCAGAATCAGTAATCTGTATTTTATTAATTCATCTATGTTTTTTCTCCCAAATTAGAACTATAACATGAAAAACTAGTCCTCAGAGTAATCATCGAAAGCTCATTTTAGTCTGTTGCAATAATTGTATCTTTAGATAAATGTGGGCAAGCCTAGAGAAAACTGAGCTAAGCTTAAATCTCTTTTGGTCCTGGCTTAACTCCGTGTTAACCAAAAATGACAAGCTAGATCCAAGCCAAGTCCAAGGATCCAAGAGTCATGTAGCTACAGCATGGCAGAGTGTGTCTTGATCATGACAGAGACTTTAAGACAATATGCAACAAATAAACATCTAAAAGGGAAACTTGCTGACTGCATGTCGAACCTTTAAAAGCAACGAGTAAGCTTTTCTCAATCTTTGACTATATGTAGGTGAAAGGTCATTTTCTGTGTTTTGTTAACTGAGTAATGCTTTGTGAGCTGGAAACTGCATGCAACCCACCTTTGGGATGAGACTTGCTTTTTGGAGGGCGTTCACATGTTCCGCTGGTAAATCTGCTATTCATCCACCCAATTGCTAACACATGTGGGAACATCTAGCCATAGATGCTGGTTATTTTAAACATGGCTACCACTGTATCTTTTTGAGAGTAAATATGTGCCTGAGAAGAGGAAGCTCGTGTTGCTCGGCAGTTGCCATGGTATAAGAAGTACTTCCACATTGAAGACCATTTAATAGAGTCATTTATGGAAAAAAAAATTACAGATTAACAAAATTATACACTTTCGTGATATGATTTCTGGAAGTGTTTGCGAGACTTGCCCAATATTACATCATTAGTTTCCAAGAGTAGATCTAATAACCTTACTTTAGAAAACCCCTTTTGGTTGCAGCTGTGTGTAGTTTCTAATGACAGCATGATTACTCATCTGGACAGACACAAAAAAAATCACTGTTCATCAGTTTTCTTTCAGCTCACTCACCTTTAGAATATAGATTTACTTGCCTTTTAAGACCTTTAGCTTACTTAAATATGTACACGCCAATAGCCGGCATCTTACACTGTTTCAACTCATGTGGAAACACTGAAGATCTAACGTGCGTTGTGCAGCTATTAACACATTTTTGTCTCACAGTTTTCAGCTGTATGAAAGGAGAGATGGTGACTTCCAACTGAGCAATTTGACCCAACTTGAATCTTGGCTTTGGGCGTCCCCTGACTCAACCCAGGATCAAATTGACCTTCAGGCTATATAACCACCCATTTGTAGGTGAACAATTGACTTAAAATAAAAACAAATATGACCTAATTATTGCATGCCTGGTTTTAATGAGGTATCAAGAAATAAACAAAGAACTTGCATTTATATAGTGCCTTACACAACCCCAGGACATCTCAAAGCACATCACAGCCAATTAAGTACTTTTGAAGCGTAGTCACTGTTGTGATATAGGAAATGCGGCCGCCAATTTATGCACAGCAAACTCCCACAAACAGCAATGTGATAATGACCAGATAATCATTTTTAGTGATGTTGGTTGAGGGACAAATATTGGCCAGGACATCAGGGATAACTCCCCTGCTCTTCTTCAAAATAGTGCCATGGGATCTTTTACGTCCACCTGAGAGGGCAGACGGGGCCTTGGTTTACCATTTGAAGGACGGCACCTCCAACAGCGCAGCACTCCCTCAGTACTGGACTGGAGTGTCAGCCTAGATTTTGCGTTCAAGTAATACAGCTTTATCATGTCATTATCCGAGGACTATTATAGCCAAACCCATTCCCTTTAAAGTAGTTCAGAAGAGAATACTTAATGGAGAACTGTGGAATACCCAAATTATTCTAAGAGAGAGGAGGAACTGATACCTCATGCATCACAGCATCGTGAATAGAATATTGAAAGAGTGCCCCCATGCTCCCGTTCCCCACATGGCTCGCAGAGTAAATGCGTCAAGTCAAGTAGAACTGAATCATACACACCAGGCAAGTCTCAGGTTCAATCCTTGATCTGTCCAACTTGGCTGGTTACATACAGGAAGCAATAACAATGCTATCGTACCCTGGGCTAGAAGAGGAAAGTTCAGCCAAGGTTCCCACTCTTTGGACTACATTTACCTCATTTGCTAATTTGAATGAAATGAGTAGAAAATAGGGAACACTGCTTTATAGTCATGTCTACTTTCCATTAAAATTGCCTAACAGAGGAGAATGTACCCATTGGTCTCTACTGAGCGACTGATGCTTGAAAGCGCACGAGTCAGGTGAGGACAAGATCAAGCTTAGCTGTGATAATCCCGCAATTGACTAGCCAATTGTGAAGAATACCCACTTAGATGAGATACTGGAAGGCCGCTGACACCCATGGAGCAATATTGTAACTTGTGTCACTGCTTTCATGGTGGGAGGGAAGAAAGCTAGTATATGCTAAACTGCAGTTTCAAATTTCGATAACCAGGAATTACTAGCAATGCAAATGAGCCTGGGAAAAATCCATCATCATGCGCATGAACAGGGTGACTGCCAAACTTCTGGTGGAGTGGGTGAAGCCCCCGGGAAATTCCTGGCACATATTTTAGTTCCAAATTTCAGTGCACTTTGTAGAGGACGTAACGCAGAATCATAGAAATGATAACACATTTTTTAAATATTTCCTTTATTATTCTTTCTATATTATTCACCCCTCTCCCATTTAACAAATGGAAGAAGATCAGGTGGTTTCTATAATGGGCAGCCAATCCGCAACGCCAGTTTTACACCAGGGCATCAAGTTGAAAATTTATCCCAATCACTTCTTCCACTTGGGTAATCACTTCTTCCATGCTACAGTGGTGTTGCTCATGAGTGTTCTCGCCTGTGTCACTGTCCTCATGTGCATCATAGGTATCCAGTACCTAGAGAACTTCAGATCCCCAGGAGTTTCCTGCACTGTCTCCAATTCCTCCCCCCACCCCCCCAACCCCCCCCCCCCCACAACTGACAGTCAACCACTTCCCACCCTCTCCCTCTCTATTCCTCTCTAGCTGCAATGCCCATAAAAAGGAACCTTCCTCCTCCCTTATAGTGCAGAGTGCCTTGTAGAAAACATCACTATTAATTTGACTAGTTCACATTATATATCCCTTAAAATGGCCACAGGTCAATATGCCAGTGGCTTGTAAATATTTCCCATGCAATTTGTGAGCATAGACATATCATCCACTGCCGTTACGAGAGATAATATGAGTGAAGTAGACTGTAGCTGTACAAGAGAGATAATTTGCTGTGAAAACCTTTTATTTTCTTTAGAAACCCATAGAACTTTGTTACAATTATCAAAGATATTTAAACTGACAAAGAATTAAGTACAAATATGCACTTATGCAATACACACTGGATAGAAGCTGACAAGAATTTGTATTTGCTGCTATATGGCCTAAGTGGATCTTATTGTCAACTCCTGTACATGTATGCTACAAACTAGTTAAGTTTATGCTCACCACAGCAAAGGAGTCAATATTTGAGAGTGTGTCAACCTGCGTTGATGATGGAGAGGCCAGTGTCATCTTGGATAGGTACGCCAGCTGTACAAATTAGCCCAGTGTAAAATACAGTCGTAGATGCCTATAGGGAACATATTTGTTCACCTTCTAAGAACTGAATAACTTCAAAGGTATAGTTGTCATTGTGAGGGTGTTATTGACTGGCTATGGATTGCATGGACTGCAGGAGATTCACATGCAGATCAAATAAAGTCTTTCATCAGGGTTCACATGAGCTATTGGTCAATATTTATTAATCACCATCTGTGACTACTTCCCCCCTCTCCTTTCCCCATGGTTTAATAATGCACGTGTAAGTAGTACATAGGCCAAATGAGCTACAGGTCAACAAGTTCATTTTAATCACGTAAACGCAAATAAGCTTAGTTCAGAATTTACTGATTTGCTCTTGTTTCCACTCAGATTTAAGTCCCTCATTTGGCTAGGGAATACTGGCTACTGAGTTTAGAGAAACATAATTACTGGAATATTTGAATCATTAATGTATTTCAGAATGTAAGGCTAATAATCACAGTTCAAAATAGTATAGCTGTGAGTCGACACCCAATCGGACATACGTCTGGCGTTATCTTCTGCTTTCAATCACACTTTCCAGTCCAAGATTGTTATTTTGTATTAAAAAAAATCACATGATGGTGAGATTGTGTAACTGTCAGAATCCCCTGAAATAATTCCCTCGGTGTCATGCACACAGCTGAAATGATGTGAGAGACAATAAAAAGTAAAGCAAGAAACAAACTGAACATTTCTTTTCACCGTCGTCCTTTGCATAAAGTGGCAGCGTTGTTCTATCAGTCTGATTGCCTGCTTCTAAAAGGGCAAGTGTCAGTGTATTAGGGAGTATTTAGACAGGCCAGAAGAGCCTGCTACAAACTACTTCCAGAGCCACCGTTTTAGACACTGCAGCAAGTTTGTGCTATAGGAGGTGCTCGAACCAGTTCAGTGTAAACTCTTTCAAGACACCCTTCATTTTTTTTTGCCTTTGTTTTTATTTAGCTCCAGATGCGATTGACAAAACAACGATGCATGTAAACATGGGGTTGTCCTGAGTTTCTCCTATGGTGACATCAAAAGGTTGTTTCAGGATAAGCCACACAAGGTGAAAGAAATGAGCTTGGTTTACATTTTCCGTTTAGTTTGGTCTGATTTGACTCCGGTCCATGAGAGTGAAAGCTCAAACCAAAATACTGAAACTGCAGGAAACAGTGTAATTGAAAGCTGGGCTCAGCTCCAAGGTTTTGTATATTCAGGTTCAGATTTCTTGACCAACAAAGAAATCACCCATTTTGCAAAAAAGTGAAGCCTGAACTCAGCTTGACCAAGCTGTAATAAGGGTAAAAGGATTTCATAGCCATCAATTTAGTGCAGCCTTTCATTTCTTATGATAATGACAAGCCAGACATGCCATTTGTGGTAGTCAAATGGAAAAAGTAGCAGGTTATCTTGGGGTGCATATCTGTTCATCTACTCCTTGATGATCTAGTAGGGATGATAATAGACATATCAATGTCATGGCAATAAGAGCGTAAGAACATAGGAAAATTTTCCCCTTCAAATATTTATCCAATTGCCTTTGGAAAGTTATTATTGACTGCTTCCACCACCCTTTCAGGCAATGCATTCCTGATCCTAACAATTTGCTGCGTATAAATAATTCTCATCTCACCTCTGGTTCTTTTGCCAATTACCTTAAATCTTTGTCCTCTGCTTACCGACCCTTCTGCCACTGGAAACAGTTTCTTCTTATTTACTCTATCAAAACTCTTCATGATCAAAACCTACAATGTGTTAAATGTGTAGGAACCACCACCATTTGACATGCATACAGCAGTTTTAAAATTTGGCTTCAACTGTGGAGAAACCGAATTTCATACCTTCTGAAGCTGAAGACATACTTTTTGCAAATATTGAAATTAAAGTTGCGCAATTACATTTTGGCTTGATATCACATTTTCCATGTGGTGTAATATAACAAACAAAATATCTCATCCGTGACCATGAGTTCCAGGTGTTTTTTCACTCATGTAGAAGATTGTTGTAACTCACTTGTGACTGCGGTGCTCAGGAGTCTTTCACACTTGTAAAGAAATGCCAAATCCTCTATGTCTCACTGGAGGATCAAACTGAGATCTCCAAAGTCTCCTTTAAGTCCTTGAATCATATAATAAAATCAACAAATTCCAGGGTTGACATTTTGTTTTTACTGACACTGAGAAGTCCAAGATATTAATATACATGAAATCAAGGGGGCATAAACTCACCTCACTGGACTCTCACCCCTGTAATAATTGTCAGATCTGAACCCCTCAGATTGCTGTTTTTCTGCTCGTTTTTTTTTGAAGATTACAATTTGATGATTGGCAGCGCATTCAGCACCTTAAACATCCTTTCCTTCCACTACTGGTGCACTGTGGCTGCAGTGTGTATTTTCTACAGGATGCACTGCAGCAACTCACCAAGGCTTCTTTGGCAGCACCTCCCAAACCTGCAACCTCTACCACCTAGAAGGACAAAGCCCATGGGAACCTCTAAATTCCCCTCCAAGTAATACACCATCCTGACTTTGGCATATATCGTCATTCCTTCATTATCGCTGGGTCAAAATCCTGGGACTCCCTACTTAACTTCACCAGGCAGACTGCAGCAGTTCAAGAAGGCGGCACACCATCACCTTCTCAAGGGTAACTAGGGATGGGCAGCAAATCCTGGCCTTGCAAGTGAAGCCCATATCCAGAGAATGATTTTTTTTTAATTGTCTACTTAGGAACATTTCTTTCTTTACAAAATTCTGCTGAACAGGCACAATCATCCCTCGGCCCACGTATGGCATGATTTTCTTATCCCACTGACCTTCCTGCTGCCATTACAGGCGGTGGTTCTGCTAAACCTGTATTGAACCTTGGTTAGACCACACTTAAAGTACTGCGTGCAGTTCTGGTTGCCATATTATAAAAAGGATATAGAGGCACTGGAGAGGGTGCAGAGAGGATTTACAAGGATGATACCAGAAATGCGAGAGTATACATATCAGGAAAGGATGAACAGGCTGGGTCTCTTTTCTCTTGAAAAAAGAAGGCTGAGGGGTGACCTAATAGAGGTCTATAAAATTATGAACGGTTTTGATAGAGCGGATACAGAGAGAATGTTTCCACTTGTGGGGAAGAGCATAACTAGAGGCCATCAATATAAGATAGTCACCAAGAAATCCAATAGGGAATTCAGAAGAAACTTCTTTACCCAAAGAGTGGTAAGAATGTGGAACTCGCTACCACAGGGAGTGGTTGAAGCGAATAGTATAGATGCATTTAAGGGGAGGCTAGACAAGCATATGAGGGAGAAGGGAATAGAGGGTTATGCTGATAGAGTTAGATGAGGAAAGACGGGAGGAGGCTCGAGTGGAGCATAAACACTGGCATGGACTGGTTGGGCCGAATGGCCTGTTTCTGTGCCGTATATCCTATGTAATCCTATGTAGTCCTCATTGGATTAGTTTTGCCATTTCTTGGCTAGTCCACTAGAGGAAGCACTGCAGGCCAGTACAGTGCTAGTGTGGTCACCAGTATCATATCTTCTCTAGATCATTAATTATGTTGCCAGCAATGGCAGCAGTTTTGAAGCAGTATGCGGCCCAGACAGCCTTGCCCTTGCAGCTGAATTGGGAAGGCATGATGTCAGGTGGGATCACTGGAAATCCCAATGGGAAAATAAACTTACCAGAAAACAGAAAAAAAACAAGTAGTAGCTTCGCACTATGTGTATTTTATTTACGATTATCTTGCAAACACAGCGACTGAATAGTTCTACATCGTATTTCTGGGATCTTGGGTCATAAATGCTAGGCTGTATTTTACTGATAAATGTAACACAAAACAACTCCAGTAATGTAATAAATATAATATTGTACAGTGGATAGGTGTCAGAGGAACACACAAAGCTGTTAACATGCTCCCTCAGTACTGAGCTATAAACCTCCGGTGTTGTTAGGCAGTTCCCCCTCCTCCCTCATCCAGCTCAGCATAAAGTTTCATCTGCTTTTGTCACCGAAGAAATGATGAAAGTGCCACCCTCGCATAGCAGCTCATTCAATGTGATCCTCAATTTTAGCAGGGCACATTTTAATGCAAATACAGCAGCACAATTTCCAGGCCCTAATAGCTTCTTACAAATGATGTGCCATTACAACAAGGTTTATTTAAACAAATTTAATACATCTTTAATCAAGCTGGAGAGAGCTTTCAAAGGTCACACTCCAAATCAGGATCACTGTATAGCCTATCAAGGTATTAGTTCCGAGGAGGGAAAATTATTTCTTGAATGAGTAATTTTTAGCAAATTTGTTTGGTCTTACTTAAACTAAAGCTTAATTACAAGGCCTTTGTCTAAATGAAATGGCGAAACTTATTTTTTTCCCATTAAAATTTAACTCTTCCGCGGCTCTGTATTGCTTCATGATTTGACATTTGTATATAAAGAATAGCTTGGTTAGATGAAACTAACTAAATAAAGGTAGGACCCAGCTGATAGTATGAAAAATGGATTTTCATTACCGTTTCATTGATTCTTGTAAATAACAGCCTAAGGCCTGCTACAAAGGAAGGAAACAGTAATAATTTAATCTGAGGTGACACAAACCAAAATGTATGTGGACAAAATCATCCTTGAATATTAAATAACTGTCTGGAGTCAGAAAAAAAGTATTGCGGGTGAATTTAAATGTATGCAGATAGCTCAGTAATGTCTTAAACAACACAAATTAAACATTCGTGTCATAAATCACATTTGCTACCATGGATATGCCTTGTTATGCAGGAGTTTAAAACCTGAAAGGTTAAAGCACTTGGTGCATTAAATTCCATGAGGATAATTAATACATTTCTTGTGGCTATTTATAAGAAATGGAAAATATAGTCTTCTCGGCTGCGACACTACAGTAATTTGAGAAAAGAAAAAAAAACAAAGCACAAGAAAGGGTTTTAAGCGGACATCTATTACTGCTCATAAAGGTTGGGTGTGATTTCAAGCATTACCGTACTGTATTATGCATGAAATTCAATAGGAAAATATATTATCAAAACCAATGCAGTTGATTTCTTTTAAGTAAGTAAAACCCCTGCCATAGAACAGCAAGATTTCTATAGATATTTCAGCAGCAGAAACCAGATTCAGACCTGTTCCTTATATCTTCTCCCCGTGCTCTCCTGAAGCACTGGCAATTTGCCCTATCATGTACGAAGACACTACCCGGTACCTCGTCTAAGTATCCATTCTTAAAGCCAAGGCAGTGAATATTGGCAGACTATTCAACGGTGGAAGTCACCACAGCCAAGCACAATTTTGCTCTCCTCTGAAATGGACACAGACACTTTCCAGCAGGATTCAGCGGATGCCAATCAGAAACAGTAACCCAAACTGACTTTCCCCCTCCCCACAGTCCAGGAGCAATGAGGCCAGTTGTAATCTCCCAACTACTGCTCCAGCTGACACCGGCCTGTATAGACCAGGGATTGAAACTGAATCCCAGTGCAGGGTTATGGTGCGAGACTGGGAGAAGCCCCGAGGAACCTCAGGGTCATAATAAGGTTTGCTGGTCACCAGGGCGGCCTCCAAAAAGCCAACATTGTTCTTTTTCCACAAAATGCGGCCCAGTGTGCATCAGGCGTGCTAGCCTGCAGAGCCCTGTGATTTATTTTAATGCAAATTAAAATTGAGTCGGAAAAGAATATTTCCCATCTTTTCAGAAAAATGTGAAGCAAAATGGCAGACCTATTGAAAATGGGGAAAATGAAACAAGGATATTAAACTATAAATTCAATGCTATTTTTAAGGAAAAGAGGTCACTTATTAAAAAAACATTATACCTTGTAATTTCCTTGCCTTTTTATCCCTCTTTTGAAGCTATATTTGCATTAGAAGTGTTTGCCTACATAAGAATAGTCACTGCATTTCAAAAATAATTTGTCGCGTGAAGAGCTTTTAGATGCTTCAACAAAATAAGGCATTATTAAATTATAAGCGTTATATTTCAATATTATAAGCGGATTTGCAGCCAGTTTCAGGTCAGGATTGCAGGTTGAAACACTGCTACGAATATATATGCAATTGGAAACCAGAGTAAAAGCACTTGCCTTTGCACTGGTGGTTTTGTCTGAGGCCACGACGCAGGAGATTTGCATAGAGCTGGTGTTAACAGCTAATGCCACTCTCCTGCGGGTCCGATCTATTAATCAAAAGGCAGCTTGTACATGAAGCAGGTAATTTAACACCTCCAGGTACATGAACTGAGTCAGGACAGCCCCTCACATAAAACCCTGGTGGGACTGTATTGATTTCAGGACATCTTGCTCCAAACCGAATGGAGTCCCTTTGGGGTTAAACTATCATCCGGGTTTTGTAGCATTAGGGCTGGCAGTATATAAAGAACTGCAAGGCCACAGACATTGGTTCTGCCCATGTCAGTGCTCTAAAAGGGTCCATTTGACTTGAACATTATAAATATATAATGCTGCAGCATGACTCACGAGATCATATATTAAAAATCGCCCCTGGTAATATTTTTATATAGAATTACAATTTTAACAGCATTCATTCAGCATGGTGAAATCTAAAAGTGTCTTTACAAATCTACAGAGCTGCTCTTACATTTTACATACACAGCAGTCCACTGTATCTGTACTTATCTACGTTTCATGTTACCACAGTAAAATATACATAAACCTTTCAAGATAAAGTGCATTTTTAATGCAGTTTCACGTACACAATTGGGCATTTGTTGACTATTCAGAACAATTAAACAGATAAATACAGTCTGAATGCTTTCTCTTTCAAATGAGTGCAGAGGTAGCCTGCAGCTAGGCAGTAATTATTCCTAACGATAAATTAAATCATTACCTTACTGACTTCCGTTTTTCATTTTGATAGGGAAATTACCTTTTATGCGGAGCTTTACCCGAAAGCGATGGTTTGCATTTTCTGATAAAAAAAAATAATAATAAAAAGTTTTCTCTGACCATCTGGGAAAAGCTACTTGCTTGAGAAAGCAGGGCCATATGTATACTTCATAAAACAATTTAGTGCAGGTTCTGTTGAATTGTTTTAGTTTTAAACATTCATTTTAATTTGGTTTTTTTTGTTATACGTGGCTGAAAGATAATGGAACTTTTGCATTTTTTTCTTGCTGGTGTAAGATTGGATTTTTTATATATATAAAAAAAATAAGACTACATGGCAGTTTTTACCACATGGCGCTGTCACAAATATATTGCAGTAGATTATGCCAAAACCAACTCCCTGCCTTATACGAATGTGAAACTCATTCCAGATTATCTAAAATGTTATGTACAGTGCGACTTCCATTACTCACCAGAGTGGAGGAGATGACCCCAAGTGGATAATGGAAAATGTCAGATCATTGACTGTCCCCCAAATCTGGTCTTGCGTGTAGGGTGCAATACCCTTGGCATGGAAAGGAAGACAAATACAAAAACAAATAACAAATTGAATGCAGTATTTCCCGAGCTTATGTCAATCGGGTGAGATTGGTATCACTGAGGCAGGATCTCACTTTCTTCTGCGGAAATTCTGACGGTTAATCAGAAAAGCGGATAATTGGAGCACAGCTAATAGAAGTTCCATTGGGTCTTCAAAAATGAAGCATAAGAAATCAATCATTTTTAACAGGACAATAACATTCAATTTTAAATTCAAATGCAAAATACTTCAGTAAGGCTAGTAACATACACGCTGTATATTGTTATCAATAAATGTCATCAATAGACATAAATATTGTAATCTGGGAAGGTTACTGATGAGAAATACTTGATTCAGAGTGATAACTCCACTCAGAGAAGCATGTATTTATATTCCTTAATTCTCACTGAATGGAGCATTTGTAAATTAAACCTGCTCGTGGAAAAGATTGAAATATGGGTGTTAATCAGTAATAGAGTACTATTTTGAAACCTGAAAGTAATAGCATTACCATTTTGAGGATGAAATGAAATGTTAGAATTCAAGGGGGTGTTTGAAGAAGAGCTATATTTGATCCACTATTAAACATGGCTAGGGAGGAAAGACTTTCTCTTTCTACTAGCAAGTAGATGTGAGTTCATAAAATGTAAATCAGTCGTTGGCACAAAGCTTCAAGCTGACCCTGCCAAAGATACTTGTGTCCTTAATTGATTCTTCCCATAGACTCACATAGGCACCAGTTTGTTTTGTGCTGATCTAGTTGCCTCACCAGTGGCTTTAGAATGGATTAATCAGAATTGGATTCTGCCCAAGGTGTGCGCGGGTAGAACTCATTTAGATTAATACGACTTGGATGAAAAACCTCAACTTTGCACACATCGTACAAATGACACTGTTGGTCCAAATTCCCATTTGGCTTGATATTAAAGTATTTCCAGTGTATGTAAACAAAGAAAGTGTAGCTGTATTATTTAAAAAACAAATGTGTGAAGAGACTTATCGTCATCTCCATAAAGAGGAAACAGCTTACCCTAGAGAACACTGCCAAATGGCTTTGAAAATGACGTTGTGATTTTAGGTTTCAAATGCTCAGTGCAGCCATAACTCTGCAAAATCCTATTCTTGTACTTTTTGATATATTTTTAAAAAGAGCTACTTATTACTGAATATATTTTTCCACTTTGTCTATTATGTGCTAAAAATCACAAAATAGCAACCTTCCTTTGGGTGCAATTTTCTTCAGATTGGTCCTCAATGGGCACCATTTACACACAAACATCCCTGTAGGGAACAGTGGTGCTTATTGGAGAAAATATAGTAACATTTGAATTTCCGCACATGAAGATCCAAATGTGTTACGGTTAGCAATTTTTTTTTTAAAAAAAGCTTGTTCACGGAATGCTGAAAATAAAGCTAGTCTTAAGCATATTTTCTCACCTCTTCCTTTTTTCTAAATAATATTTATGATCACTGTTGCAAAGGGGAATTTTTTTAAAGCTGTTACTTGGCAAAAAAAATATGTTGCAACACTGTAGGCTGCCACAATGTTTCTATTAAAAGCTACCTGGAAATGTATGCAATGCCAAGCTGCCAACTGTAATTGTACCATTGGGTTCCCCAATACATTGAGGACGTGCATGAGGACAATACAAAGCATAGAGCTAGCTTGAACTCTGTACATGCATTTCATGGAGGTATTTCAAATTAATATGACTAATGTCTGATAGGGTCAATATTTAAAGCAGGAGTGTCTAACCTTTGGATTGTCGTGGGTCCCTTATGTCCATACCATGGACATTTGTGGATCAATTTTAGTTTCCATTATGCTTTATGGATGGTGCACACACACTTCTGGATCTCCTCCAATTTTGCGTCTTGCTGCTAATTTCCGATTGGGACAGCATCGGGCAGCAAACATTCCTGCCCGAAACAGGCAGCACCTTTGTTATAGTTTTATCATTTGGGGAATGTGATATCGTGGAGATACTGTGCCATTTTCTGGCCCAGAGTACACGGCTTCTTAATTTTACCCATATAAATTGGGAGCCTGGGGTTGCGAGGCTGTGCTTTTCAGTACTAATGGCCTGGATTTTGCAGTGGCAATGACGGCGAAACTGTCAGCGTTCGGCGTCATTACCCCTCTGAAGCTGACCGTAACTTCAGGATTTAGCGCATACGCAGATAAACGTGGAAATCCTGAGGTTGCGGTCAGTCATTCCCTGCTCCGCCACAGGGTGCGCTGTGGAACTCCCCAGACCCGGCAATCAATTCAAACCACTTGAACTGACAAAAACTTCCCCTTTTACAATGGAATATCGCTGTTAAAAAAAACCTAAAACGTTCAGCCTAGTTGAAAGAGGTGTAACTGGGTTTTTAACGGTGTACTGACTGCTGAACAACTGTTCTGGCCCTGAAAAAATAATTTTATATTTGTGGAATGTCAAATTTTTCCATTAATATGATTAAGAATTACAAGTTTTTAATATAATATACTTTTTTTTAAAGTTTGTTTATGATTGAAAGGGTTAAAAGTTAGATTAGCGGCTTAACTGACTAGTTGGCTGATATAATAAAGGAGAAGTCTGGCAGAACAAAGACAGTTGCTGACAGTTGGAAAAAGCATATTACTCAATGATTGGGGGAGTGAAAGAAGGCGAAGAGGCCATGCATTGAACAATGGGCCACCAATGTGATTTGAGAAGATGTGGTTAAGTGTACGAAATTGGATAAGAGTAAAGAGTAGAACAATGGCAGATGTGGAAACAGGGCAAATGAAATAAACAAGATGTGTTTTGTGGAGATGTGATTAAGTGTACGTGACTTGGACAATTAATTGGCCAAATCCCGAAGATGTGAAGGAAACAAGATATAAGATTGTATATAAGCCAACTGCTCGAACGTAAAAATTAGACCCCCGTCTCAGCTCAGACTGGGAGGGCCTCTCCCTGCACGTGCTTGAATAAAGATCGCTTGGAACCAGTACACGCTCATCTCCATCTGCTTTGGGGCAGAGAGAAATCCCACAACAATGATATTTCAGCTTCTACCTTAATCCTGTGTGTATGTCCCAATCTTTGTTTTTCTCTGTAAAATTTATTCAACGTAAATTATAATCTGTGCATTTTACTTCCTGGTTTGCTGTCTGTGAGAATTCTTCAATGTGATTGGCTGCTTAGCAAGCTTAATGACATCACTGTTGCTGAACGCTGGTGATTCGCTTGATTTTGCCCCAGATTCAAACTAAGGTCGGGAGAGCTGAAATTGGCGTGACAGAAATTGCTAGATCTTTGTGGGCAGCTTTCTTTGAGGTCCGCTGACTGCAAATTCAGGGCCAAGATATTTAAAGGGACAGCCAGAAACATGCAGGTGCAATTTAAAGTAGTTATTTTCAAGTGTAGTTGATTTTCTTTCTATCTGTTATCAAATCACTTGTGAAGGAGATTTGCAGGAGGGTTTTTGGTGCATCTGTTTTTGAAAGCAACCTAACCCTTGAGAGAATGGGTGTCCCAATGGAAATCCCTCTTTATTTGTCCTGGTGAATGTAAGACAAGATAGAATAGCTTATAGCTTAGAGGAGAACTGCCCCTATCCCCAATTACCCTCCCAAACAAGTATATAGGAAATACCTACACTGGTCAGAGGTCTTGTGACTATCTGTACAAGATCATGCATGTGAATGCCCATTTTGTCGACAGCATTTCCCCTTTATTTGACCTTGACCCTTGCAAGGCAGGATTCTTGAAGACAAAGGCTGCACTCTGCAACCGCAGATTGTGACATTTGAACAGCCTCTTCAGCTGTACCATCTTAAAACTTGGCATGGCACATGTTCTGCCCAGTTGAGTCCTAAAATGGCAATCGGGGCCCTAAATATGCCATAGGCCCCCGATTTGTATATTAAAAGGACCCACTGCCTAAAATAAGTGGACGCTCCAGCCAACCAGCGGTAGGGCCCTTTCAGGATCACGTTGGCAGGATTACTGGCGTGGACAAGAGGTAAGTATTGTACAGCTATTACAACACCGTTACTCCCCCATTTACACCAGGTGGACCAAATTAAAATCTACCCCCATATCCTCTCTGTCACAAAGAGTATAGGGCTAGAAATTCAGTGCAATTGTGCCTCCCGTCAGCGCCTCTGGGCGGTGCTAATGGGGCGCAAACGGCTTTTTGCCCGGGCGTGGCGCTGCTAACAACTCCTGATAAATTCAGTGGGAGCTTAGCGGCGGCAATAACCGATAGTGCCCCACTCCAGTGCGCAGGCGACGACAACGTCATCAGCGTGCGCAACACGTTGTTTTCGCCCCGCCTGCAAAATCTGCGCCAGGCAGGGTGGGAACTGAGCAGCAGGAGGCTCGTGGGGCGGTAAGTAAAGGGGTGGTGGCGGGCGGGAAAAAAAAATCGACCGACTTCCTTGTCGCGGCCCGTTGCGTCTTTCAACGCGGGGTCCATGCCGCGATCTGGCAGCCCGGCACTTCTCTTGAGTGCCGTGCTGCTGGCATGGCACCCCGCGCCCCGATAGTCCAGGTAGGTCCCCGCACAGTTGTGGGCTTGGGCCCTCCCCTTTAATGAGGAGAGGAGCCCTTCCATGCGGCAGCGCTACGCGGCCCAGTGCGTAGCGCTGCAGAATGCACCGGCCCGATATTCGGGGTTAACGCTCTAAGAAGGAAGTGGAGTGCTTGAATGAACGCTCCACCCACCTCTTGGGGTGCTAAAACTGAAATTAGCGACCGCCGGCGCTATTTTTCGCCAGACGCTAAATTTAGCGCGCAGGCGAAGTTAGCGATCCAAAATAGTCGCTAACTAATTTTTCCCCCATATACTTCTACCTCTGTAATATCACCTGCCTCCACCTTTACCTCAGTCTATCCTTCATACTTTCATCACCTTAGACCAAATGTTCACCTGGCCAGCAGTCCAACCCACACCCCCTATTAACTCTATCTTATCCAAAACTCTGTCGCTCATATCCTATCTCACACCAAGTCTTGTTTGCTCAGATTGGCTCCCAGTACTCCAACAGCTCGAGTTTTAAATTGTCCTTGTTTTTAAATCTCTTCATGACCTCCCCACTCCCTTTATCTGTAACCGCCTTGAACCCGAAAACCTCCCCTAAATTGTCATTCCTCTATCTCTGTCGCTTTGTGTATTTCCCTTTCACCTCGGCCCACCATTGGCAGTCATACCTTTAACCTCCTAGGTCTCACTTTCTGGAATTCAATTCCTAAATCCTTCCAGCTCTCCAGCTCCCCTTCCTCCTTTGAAACCTGACTTAAATTCTACCCTTTGACAAAGCGTTTGGTCGCTCCTCCTAATATCTTCTTCTTAGACTGAGCCTCTGCTGTCTTCACATTTCAGTGAAGCAAAGTGGATGTGTTTCTATGTTGAAGGTGCTATATAAATGCAAGTTGTTGATGTTTTAATGTTAGACTGTGGGAGTGATCACTCAGCAGCTGAGAGACACTCCACGGCTATGATTATGGCCCTGAATTTGTAGTCGGAGGCTTCCTGCAGGGAAATGCCTCAGATCCGCAAATAAAATGCCCGCGTACCTGGTGATCCGGGAGGTACGGAGATTCACAGCCCTGGGCTTCTCCGGGTACCCGCAGGTCGAGGCCCACGCAGGTGGTTCGTGAGCGTCCCTGGGATCACGTGGGCCGGCCCAACGAATGAAAGAAGGGAATCCCCATTCATGCTTATGGGGATTCCATATGTACGGAAACCCCATAAACATGAATGGGAATACCCCAAAAAATATATCTACACATCAAATAAATAAAAAATAATTACATATTTAAAATTAATTAAAATGCCATTTAATTAAATATTTAAAACAAAAATTTTATGTTTTGAAAAAATAAATGTAAATGTTTTAAATAAACTTACCTTATTGCATAGGTTTTTTAATGTATAAATGATTGATAAATTATTTTTATGTTTTTTAAACTCTTATGCTGGTAAAAGCAGGTAAGAATTTCACGGGCATTCGCTAGGAAGAACTCTCCGCCCATGGATACCCTTTTCCCGGGGATGCGTTGGATCTGTCAAGAAAATTCTTGACAGATCGCAAGTTCTGGGTTTTCGCGCATGCGCTTCGCATGCCTAAACCCGGAACTTGCGCGGCCCTTACACACCTCATACGCACCTGTAGGGGCCACAAATTTTGGCCCAATGATATTCATATTTAAGGCTTTAATGGGGTCTATCACCTAGTCACACCTGGTGAGGTCATTAAACTCTTTGTGGCACTGCAGCCTGCTCTGAGGGGGATGTTGATCATATATACAGGTTGTGCCACCTCTTGCCAAGCACCCTAACTGACTCACTTTAGCGCCTGACAAACTGTTGGGAAGAGGATTTCCCTTTGCTGCACTTGCTCCAGCCAGTGGATTAGCCTACTGCTCCCACAACTTCCGGTTGACATGGCTGGTGATTCACAATTACTACTGCAGCAAAGCTCCTATAAACTCCTTCAGGGCTTTTAAGACCCTCAGCAGCGCATGGTTTCACTCTAGCAGTGGGCATGTTACTAATCAGAGATGTAATTCCTCATGCAGCTTGTTCACAATATGGTTCGGCTGCTGGTTCCGCCACACCTGCTTCTTGCCAGCTCCACTCACAGAGGCTAAAATTGTCCTCGTAAACTTTCATTCCATTAATTTGCACGTATCGCAAATTACTAACAGACCTTGGTGATCTGATGTAAGATTTATCCATCTTATTAGGCAACGGCACTCAGAACAGCAGTGTTCAAACCTTCAGGCTCATAAAATTCAAACCAATAGATCTTATGGGGATAAATTTTCATGGGTGGGGGGGTGGGTCTCCGGATGGCTGGCTGTAACTTGGACAGAAGAGCTGCAGAAACAATGGAAAAATGGTGTAAATGGTGTTGACACAGTTTTTCCTGGATCCTTCCATCAAATTTACAGTGCATATGGAAGAGAATCCCTCCGCCCAGCGTACCCCCATCCACCCCCCCCCCCCCCCCACCCCGCCCTGGCCCCAGAAATGATCCCTGGTCTCTGTGGGCTGGATTGGCAAGGCAGGAATTTTTCGGGGGTCAGGGGGCGCATTTGGAGGCGGGTCGGCTGGGAAAATGTTTTTTTGACAGCAGGATGGGAACCCGCTGTCAACCCGCCTCCACGCTCGTCTCCCAGATGTCGGGTCTGTCATCGCAGAACAGACCCGACACCAAGTGGTGGGGGAGGCAATTTAGATCATTAGCTGGATTGTTAAGAGGCAATTAACTAGTATTTTATGCTTACCTTTATATTTTTAGAGTTCGCCAACGGCTTCCCCGCTGCTCAGGGATCACGTCAGGTAAGGAGGTCGGGTGTTGTGTCAGCATAGGTTTATTTCTAAACTTGACAGCTGCAAATGGTCTATAAAAGCTCCCATTTCATAGGTGCTCACTTTCCAAGGTTAGAAGCTGTTACTTACTGCATTTGGAAGACAGATTGAGCTTTATGCAGCTTGCAAGTTTTTGGAGCAAACTCTCTATCCAGTGTCAGCTCATTGGAACAACTTCTCTCACCATTGACAGATCGCTTCTGTCATCTCAACCTCACCTGCCATCTATTCCATCAGCATCGGTGCCCTTGAAACTCTCTCACCTTGGTCCTCAGAATCCCACCACGATCAGCCCCAACACCAGCAGCACCAGGCACACCAGCAGCACCAACAACAATGTCGATCTTCTCCGCAATCAGCTGGTGCTGCACAGGACACAGGGCATCAGCACCTGACCACATTGCTGCCCGGGACACCAGCGATGGCCACACCATGGCCACATTTACTTCACTTGACGCTGTACACCTTGGCTGCCACATGATGCGCCAGGTTGGCACCACCCCACACCAACACCATAAAACATCCCTACAATGCCCAAGCCATTCCTTTCACACTCATCACCATTGCGGGGGGAGGGGGGGTGGTACTGTTATGTCTCGCCATTCACTGCAACTCTCTAAGCCACTTCCAAAGGTGCACACAAATCTGTCCAAGAACGCAAAGTGTTGAAAATAAAGATTTCAATGTTGACAGCACATTAACAGAAACTTCACATGAACATTGGCTAAAACACACAAGTGCCTACCCTTGTGTGTTGTTAGTTAATATGATTGGACTAGGATGAGGGTGAGTGTGAGGGGTGGCTATTGAGATGGGGAAGTGATAATGTAGATAGAGAGGGATGGGTGGAGGTTTAAGGTAAGTTGGTGTGAATAAGGATGTGCAGGAGTAGGGTAGGGAAGGCAGAGTGATGGGGATGTGATGGGTGGCACAGCAGGATGAGGTTGAGTGTGGCTTTGCAGTAACGTTTCGTGATCTACCGAGATCATTGAAAGGTTGGCGCCACTGCAGCCTGGTCGTCCTGACGACATCCCTGCTTGAGTCCTCCTGTGCAATGTGCAACCAGGCTGTGTTGATCTCCTGGGGAGGTCTCTTCTGCCCATGGGAAGGGAAGAGAACCTCCCTGCTTGATGTGACTCCCTCCATAAGCATATGGAGGGAGTCATGGGAGAGCCTGGGTGCAGCCGTGCACCTTTGTGCAGTGTTTGTCAGTGTTTGCAGCACCTAAATGCTGTAGAACACTGACAGCACAACTGTCAAAATCAATTTGCGCATGGTCCCTTTAAGGAAACCAGCTGATGACACGTCATCAAATGACATCATCAGTCCCGCTTCCTTCAATTGGCCGGCAAACGCGCTCGGCGGGCTTAACAAGCCCAATCAATGTAAAATTATTTTCACAGAGTGGGATGGAGCCAGCAGCGGGGTCGCACCCCGCCACCGACCCCAGCCGCCCCGGACCCGCCTCGGTAGGCAAAATCACGGCCCAAGGTTCAGGAACCACATGTCAGCCCAATATTAAATCCCATGCCCGACAAGAATGGGACGTGTGGGGGGGTTAAAATAGATGTTGCATCCTTCTGGATTGGTGCGCACTCATGCCTCGCACCAATTTTACAGGCACGTTTGAGGCCACGTGTGAGGGCCTCGCTTGCCTGCAGCATTTGGGATGCAAAAGTCAGGGTCTGATGGTGTCAATCAGACCCCAACACGTTTTAACCTGGTGTGACAAGGTTCGCCCCTGGGGCTTGTCTCGCCAACGTAACCTGGCACCATGGAGAGGGCTGAGAAGGTTAGTTATTTTTATTTTTTAAAGGTTTGTTTGTCAGCCGAGAGGAGCGGGAGTGCATAACGTTGTGTTGGCCCTTTTTTCCTCTTCTGCCTCACCTTGTTCCAGCTGCTCCGCATCAGAGAATGAGTCTACTTGCCCATCTGCCTCCTGCAGCTCCAATCCTCTCTGGATGGCCATGCTGTGTAACACGCAGCAGGGCGCTATTATGCATGAGACTCTGGCCGGAGCATACTGGAGGGAGGCCCCAGACCTATCGAGGCACCAGGACCCCAATGGTGAGCTCAATTTGATCTTCCAAAATTCTCTAGATTCTAGAACGGTCCCAGCAGATTGGAAGGTAGCAAATGTAACCCTGCTATTCAAGAAAGGAGGGAGAGAGAACACAGGGAACTACAGGCCAGTTAGCCTGACATCAGTCATCGGGAAAATGCTGGAATCCATTATTAAGGAAGTGGTAACAGGGCACTTAGAAAATCATAATATGATCAGGCAGAGTCAACATGGTTTTATGAAAGGAAAATCATGTTTAACAAATTTATTAGAGTTTTTTGAGATGTAACTAGCAGGGTAGATAAAGGAGAACCAGTGTAATTGTATATTTGGATTTCCAAAAGGCATTTAATAAGGTGCCACATAAAAGGTTGTTATGCACGATAATGGCTCATGCGGTTGAGGGTAATATATTAGCATGGATAGAGGATTGGTTAACGGACAGAAAACAGCGAGTAGGGATAAATGGGTAATTTTCCGGTTGGCAGGCTGTAACTAGTGGGGTGCAGCAAGGATCAGTGCTTGGGCCTCAGCTATTTACAATCTATATTAATGACTTAGATGAAGCGACCTAGTGTAATGTCTCCAAGTTTACTGACAATACAAAGCTAGGTGGGAAAGTAAGCTGTGAGGAGGACACAAAGAACCTGCAAAGGGATATAGACAGGTTGCGTGAGTGGGCAATAAGGTGGCAGATGTAGTATAATGTAGGGAAATGTGAGGTTATTCACTTTGGTAGGAACAACAGAAAAAGATAATATTTTTTAAATGGTGAGAAACTATTAAATATTGGTGTTCAAAGAGATTTAGGTGTCCTTGTACAGGAAAAACAGAGAGTTAGCATGCAGGTACAGCAAGCAATTAGGAAGGCAAATGGAATGTTGGCCTTTATTGCAAGGGGGTTGGAGTATAAGAGTAAGGAGGTCTTGCTCCAATTGTATAGGGCTTTGGTGAGACCACACCTGGAGTACTGTGCACAGTTTTGGTCTCCTTATTTGGGGAAGGATATACTTGCCTTAGAGGCGGTACAACAAAGGTTTACTAGATTGATTTCTGGGATGAGAGGGTTGTCTTATGAGGAGAGAATGAGCAGATTGAGCCTATACTCTCTGGAGTTTAGAAGAATGAGAGGTGATCTCTTTGAAACATAGAAGATTCTGAGGGGATAACAACAGAAAATGCTGGAAAAACTCAGCAGGCCAGGCAACATCCGTGGAGAGAGAAAGAGAGTTAACGTTTCAGGTCGAAACCCTTCGTCGGAACTGAAAGAGCAAGAAATAAACAGATAAAAATGCAAGGGGGAGGCTGGGGGGAGGAATAAAAGAACAAAAGGGATGGTCTTTAGTGAGTAGAGACATTGAGAGATGCTCAAGGCAAGACGAGATGGTAATGGGACAGGTTGAGAAACAAAAGGTATCAAACACGAGAAGGGAAACTGAAAGCAATGACGATGAACAAGGTTGAAGAGCCAAACGGAAATCCCGTCGAAGAGAAGAGCAGAACTTCTGAGGGGGATTGATAGGGTAGACGCTGAGAGGTTGTTTCCCCTGGCTGGAGAGTCTAGAACTACGGGGCATAGTCTCAGGATAAGGCTGAAATGAAGATGAATTTCTTCACTCAGAGGGTTGTGAATCTTTGGAATTCTCTACCCCAAACAGTTGTGGATGCTGAATAGTTGAGTATATTTAAGGCTGAGATAGATAGATTTTTGGACTCTAGGGGAATCAAGGGATATGGGGATCGGGCAGGAAAGTGGAGTTGAGGTCGATCATCAGCTCTTCTTCTTCTTAGGCAGTCCCTCGGAACCGAGGATGACTTGCTTCCACATTAAAAATGAGTTCGCAGGTGACTGATGAGTCCAATGCAGGACCTACAGTCTCTGTCACAGGTGGGGCAGACGGTGGTTGAAGGGGCAGGTGGGTGGGGTGCTTGGGTTGACGTGCACTCCTTGCACTGCCTGTGCTTGGCTTCCGCTTGCTCCCGGCGAAGAGACTCGAGGTGTTCGGCGCCTTCCCGGATGCTTCTCCTCCACTTTGTACGGTCTTGGGCCAGGGATTCCCAGGTGTCGGTGGGGATGTTACACTTTTTCAAGGAGGCTTTGAGGGTGTCCTTGAAGCGTTTCCTCTGCCCACCTGGCACTCTCTTGCCGTGCCGGAGCTCCGAGTAGAGCGCTTGTTTTGGGAGTCTCGTAT
Organism: Squalus acanthias; assembly: GCA_030390025.1. Lineage (NCBI taxonomy): Eukaryota > Metazoa > Chordata > Chondrichthyes > Squaliformes > Squalidae > Squalus > Squalus acanthias. Next base: position 58,651,442 of record CM059427.1, on the reverse strand, counting down.
TGGGCATGCGGACAATGTGACCCGTCCATCGGAGCTGATCGAGCGTGGTCAAAGCTTCGATGCTGGGGATGTTGGCCTGAGCAAGAACACTGACGTTGGTGCGCCTATCCTGCCAATGGATTTGCAGGATCTTGCGGAGGCAGCGTTGGTGGTACCTCTCCAGTGCTTTGAGGTGCCTGCTGTACATGGTCCATGTCGCTGAGGCATACAGCAGGGCGGGTATCACTGCTGCTCTGTAGACCATGAGCTTAGTGCCGGGTTTGAGGTCCTGGTCTTCAAACAGTCTCTTCCTCAGGCGACTGAAGGCTGCACTGGCACACTGAAAGTGGTGTTGGGCTTCGTCGTCGACGTCTGCCCTTGTTGACAGTAGACTCCCGAGGTATGGAAAGTGGTCCACGTTGTCCAAGGCCTTGTTGTGGATTTTGATAATCGGGGGGCAGTACTGTGTGGCGGGGGCAGGTTGGTAGAGGACCTTTGTCTTACGGATGTTTAGTGTAAAGCCCATGCTCTCGTACGCTTCGGTGAAGGTGTTGACGATGGTTTGGAGTTCGACCTCTGAGTGAGCGCAGACGCAAGCGTCGTCTGCATACTGTAATTCGACGACAGAGGATGGGACGACCTTGGATCTGGACTGGAGGCGATGGAGTTTGAACAGTTTCCCATTTGTTCTGTAAATCAGCTCCATTCCAGCGGGCAGCTTACTGAGGGTGAGATGGAGCATTGCAGCAAGGAAGATCAAGAAGAGCGTTGGTGCAATGACACAGCCTTGCTTGACCCTGGTCCGTACGTGAATTGGGTCTGTGGTGGAACCGTTGGTCAGGATCACGGCTTGCATGTCATCGTGAAGCTGGCGGAGGATGGTGACAAACTTTTGAGGGCAGCCGAATTTGCGGAGGGCACTCCATAATCCCTCACGATTGACAGTGTCGAAGGTCTTTGTGAGGTCAAAGAAGGGCATGTACAGCGGTTAGTGCTGTTCCCTGCATTTCTCTTGTAATTGGCGCGCGGTGAAGATCATGTCCATTATATCCTTTAGTGGGCGGAATCTGCATTGCGACTCTGGGAGGAGCTCTTCGGCCACTGGGAGAAGGCGATTGAGGAAGATTCTTGCGATGACTTTCCCTGTGGCAGACAGCAGGGAAACTCCTCTGTAATTACCACAATCGGACTTGTCACCTTTTTTGAAGATGGTCACAATTACGGCATCTCTGAGATCCCCTGGCATGCTCTCCTCCTTCCATATAAGAGAAATGAGTTCATGAATTCGCGCCAGTAGTGCTTCTCCGCCATGCTTTAGTGCCTCGGCGGGGATTCCATCTGCTCCTGAGGCCTTGTTGTTCTTCAGTTGTCGGATGGCCTTTTCAACCTCATGCCGGGCTGGGGTTGTGCTGAGATGGTGGTGGGTAGCATGCTGCGGGATGGAGTTGAGGACACTCGCGTCAAAGACAGAGTCGCGGTTAAGGAGATCTTCGAAGTGCTCCTTCCAGCGGGGACTGACTGCCTCTCTGCCTATGATCTTATTGAAAGGCAGAACAGGCTCGAAGGGCCTGCTCCTGCTTTTATTTCCTATGGTCTTATGTTCAATGACCCTCCTTGTGCTGGTATAGTGTCGTTATACCTGATCTGTTTAGGTACGGCGGGGTTGCGAAAGGGTGTCAGGAGCCATGTTTGAATAGGGATATTCTTTGTCCCCCAAGTAGCCATCCCTGCCAGGTGGGAAAAGTAGGGAGATATTTGACTGATGCAAGATAAATGAATCAAAAGGCAGCTGCCTGGGAACCGGGCACAAACTTCCATGATGCATTTGGTGCGGTCACATACAAGCTGCACATTGATGGAGTGAAACCCTTCAGTTGCATGGGTGCTGGGATTTTGATCTCTCTCTTTACTGCTATAGTACTATTACCTTCAGTACCCTACCTCCCACTTGTGAAACTGAAAGTACCTTCCTGGTTCTATGGGGAGTCTATACACAGGAGCCTTCTTGTTTTGGTTCATGAAAGCTTCTGGCTAATCCTGAGGTGCCCTAACGGCAGCACGAGTGCAGTCAATCAGGGCCTGCACACAGGGAAAGTGAGCCATTGCTGCGATCAGCAAGGTGCTCTCATTTTGACTGTTGTCATTGTCGGGGAAGGATATGGATTGGCACCCCCTGGCAAATAGTGCATGAGTCACTTTGACACGCTTGCGGATGGACGACAGTAAAATACTTGAGATGGCCCCAGTAGCAGCCTGGAGGGATCCTGAGGTGTAGAAGTTCAGGACGGGGGTAACCATCACCGCTATTGGCATGGCATGGGCCCCTAGTCCAGCAGTCAGCAGGTCTTGCTACAGATCAGGAAATACCTGCCTGGAAAAGCACAGCCTCCTCTGGTACTGCTCCTCAGACAGCTCGAGAAAGATGATCCTTGGACTCTAGACCCTTTTGGGTGGGGAAGGCCTTCCGTGAGCAAATCTCTTCACCTGTTGTTCTGCACTTCTTCCTCCCCTTCCACCCAGAACAGTGCAGAAAACCTCCCCTATTACGCTGGAATATCGTTGTTAAACACCATCCTAAGGTTTTACTGCTTCTTGAGGGTGAGTAACCAGAAGCACGTTAAAATGGAGGCCAAAGTATCAGAAATCCGCAATTTGTAACGTGCCAGATCACTCACAATCCAAAAAGCTGTGTCACACAAAGATGCAACTGATCTGAGTGCCTGCAGCTCATGGCCACTTTAAATCCTTGAGCCTATTCAGTCTTCAGACAATCCCACCAGGTTTCTGCTAATGGGCTGGCCGATGGGCAGGACTTTAAATTCTTTTCTGTTAAAATAGCTGTAAGGTGTTTGGTCTCCTCGTCCTTACAAGGGTTCTTTGACTCTGGGTTTTACAGGAACAAAATGGTAGATGACACAAAGGTTTAGGTTCAACCCAAACTGTTAGTTTATTAAAACCAACAAAACACGGACAAAAACCCTGTTGAGATTTGACTGAAACTTACAATCACCCATCCGGCCAGTCGTTACCATTGTGGATTGTAGGCCTGGATCGGAGATGACCTGTCCCCGTCCTCCTTTATCTGACTGCAGCTGCCTACACAGCGCAAACCCCTTGTAGAGTCAACTGATACTTACAATCACCCGTCCGGCTGGTCGTGGCTGACGTCGATTGCAGGCTGGGGGCTGGAGATGACCGTCTTCCCTTCCTTCTTATACCTGGCAGTTGCTGTAGTCAGAGCTAGCGTCCGAGAGAGAGAGAGAGAGAGAGAGCTGTGGTGTGGTTCCTTTTTACAGCTCTTCTGTCACGCCTTTCCGAGTCTGGGCCTTCCCCCAACTCTTGTTTTCCAATACACACCTAGTAATCCAAACCACAGGATATGTACAGGGCTGAGGGATGGAAGATAATTCCTTACCTTATCTACCCCCCGCCCCCCCAACCCCTGTGGTACATATTTAATGTGATTTAGTCTTACTGCTGATGTGTTTTACCCAAGGTTAAAGTGTTTTCCATTGAGGCCAGGAAGTCCATTGTTACAGCGAAACTGGTATTGTTGTCTTATCCGTTGAAGATCCATCAAAACCCATTAAAACACAAAGTCTCATTGTCCAAAGTTAAATCACCTGTTCACCGTTAAATCACCTATCGAGACGCTCATTGTCCAAAGTAAATGTCTTTTCCAAAGTTAAATTAAAACTCACAGGTGTGTCTGTGCTTCTAGGTTTAACTGTATCATGCCCTTACCACTGGGCCAAACAGGCTTCCAGCGTTTTGCTATTGTACAGGGTTTTTTTGAAATCTACATTTCCCCTTTAATGTCTCTTTATAAACTAGAGACATTACTCTTGACGAATTCTACTTCTTCTTTGCTTTTGGGTGCATTGCCGGTCTCAATCAAATCTTTACATTTCACTTTTATTACATACATACATACATTCGGTTCAAACACTCTGCACCTCCCGTTTCAATCTTTTAAGTTTCCCCCTTCTTGTCTTCCTTTTTAATTTACACAACAAGATTAATAGATACAACATAATACACAATTGTACAATTACCAACACATGCGATGCGATTCGAATCCAAGGAGGGATCTCAATGTTAAGTCCCACATCCCGCCACGGAGGGGTAATCATCTCTTCGATTTCCTCCCTTTCTTTCTCATTCTTTTGCTGTAACGCGTAATAATGTTTTTGGGACAACGCTAGGTTTTTTAATAGCTTAACCAAATGTTCGGGTAACAGCGGGATATAAGAACATAAGAACATAAGAAATAGGAGCAGGAGTAGACCAATCGGCCCCTCGAGCCTGCTCCGCCATTCAATGAGATCATGGCTGATCTGATCCAACCTCAACTCTAAAGAACACAAGAAGTAGGAGCAGGACCAGGCCACTCGGCCCCTGGGCCCGCTCCGCCACCCACAGGGCCTTGACCGATCCGAACTCAAACTCATGTCCAATTTCCAGCCCGCTCCCCGTAACCCCTGATTCCCTTTACTTCTAGGAAACGGTCTATTTCTGTTTTAAATTTATTTAATGAAGTAGCTTCCACAGCTTCCTGGGGTAGCAAATTCCACAGACCCACTACCCTCTGAGTGAAAAAGTTTCTCCTCATCTCAGTTTTGAAAGAGGAGCCCCTTATTCTAAGATTATGTCCCCTAGTTCTAGTTTCACCCATCATTGGGAACATCCGGTCCACAGAGCGGTCGGCAGCGGGGAAGGAGGGGCGGACCTGGTTGGAGCGGCAGAGGCCTGAGGTGAGTCATTAAACTCACCTACGTGGCCTTTTTCCCCAGCGGGGAAAGAGCTTCGCGGGCTTTTTCAAAGGCAGGGGGCGGGGCCAATTCATTGGTACCCGTATATAGGTGGAGCGGTTGCTAAACCCGAGACACTACACTAGTAGTGACTCCCACCCTCCCACCTCCTCTAACCTTTAGGGGTAGAGGGAATTTAAAAGGTAGGTTCGATTTTATATTTTGTTTTCAGGGACTTAACTCCTGGACCTAAGATAAATAAGTTTAAATTTTAGTAATAAAGTAACATAAGGGTTAAGTCATGACAGGAAGTCTCGGACCCGTTTCATGCTCCTCCTGTGCCATGTGGGAAACCAGGGACACTTCCAGTGTCCCTGACAACTACGTGTGCGGGAAGTGTGTCCAGCTGCAGCTCCTGACAGCCCGCATGGCGGTGCTGGAGCTGCGGGTGGACTCACTCTGGAGCATGCACGATGCCGAGAACTCGGTGAATCGCTCATTTAGTGAGTTGTCCACACCGCAGGTAAAGGCTAGGACAGACAGTGAATGGGTGACCAAGAAGCAGGGCAATAGCAGGAAGGTAGTGCAGGAGTCCCCTGTGGTCATCTCCCTCCAAAACAGGTATGCCGCTTTGGATACTGTTGGGGGAGATGGCCTACCAGGGGAAGGCACCAGCAGCCAGGTTCATGGCACCATGGCTGGCTCTGCTGCACAGCAGGGCGGGAAAAAGAGTGGTAGGGCTATAGTGATAGGGGACTCAATTGTAAGGGGAATAGACAGAAGTTTCTGTGGCCGCAACCGAGATTCCAGGATGGTATGTTGCCTCCCTGGTGCAAGGGTCAAGGATGTCTCGGAGCGGCTGCAGAACATTCTGAAGAGGGAGGGTGAACAGCCAGCTGTCGTGGTGCATGTAGGTACCAACGATATAGGTAAAAAGCGGGAAGAGGTCCTACAAGCAGAATTTAGGGAGCTAGGAGCTAAATTAAAAAGTAGGACCTCTAAGGTAGTAATCTCTGGATTGCTACCAGGGCCACGTGCTAATCAGAATAGAGAGAACAGGATAGTGAGATTGAATACGTGGCTTGAGCAGTGGTGCAGGAGGGAGGGATTCAAATTCCTGAGGCATTGGAACCAGTTCTGGGGGAAGTGGGACCTGTACAAAAGGGACGGTCTGCACTTGGGCAGGACTGGAACCGATGTCCTCGGGGCAATATTTGCTAAAGCAGTTCGGGAGGATTTAAACTAATATGGCAGGGGAATGGGAACCTATGTAGCGAAACAGGGGGAAGTAATATGCAGTCAGAAACAAATGTTAGAAGGGTGAGAAACAATAGGGGAAGGCCGAGTAAACAAAGGCAAGAAACACAAAGGGCCATACTAAATCATAAGTCTAAAAGGACAAAGGATGTTAATAAAACAAGCCTAAAGGCTCTGTGTCTTAATGCAAGGAGTATCCGTAATAAGGTGGATGAATTGACTGTGCAAATAGATGTTAATGGATACGATGTGATTGGGATTACAGAGACGTGGCTCCAGAACAATCAAGGCTGGGAACTGAACATCCAGGGGTATTCAACATTCAGAAAGGATAGAATAAAAGGAAAAGGGGGTGGGGTAGCATTGCTGGTTAAAGAGGAGATTAATGCAATAGCTAGGAAGGACATCAGCTTGGAGGATGTGGAATCAATATGGGTTGAGCTGCAGAACACCAAAGGGCAGAAAACGTTAGTGGGAGTTGTGTACAGACCTCCAAACAGCAGTAGTGAGGTGGGGGAGGGTATGAAACAGGAAATCAGAGGTGCGTGCAAAAAAGGCACGGCAGTTATCATGGGTGACTTTAATATGCACATAGATTGGGCTACTCAAACTGGAAGCAATACGGTGGAGGAGGATTTCCTGGAGTGTTTAAGGGATGGTTTCCTAAACCAATATGTTGAGGAACCAACTCGAGGGGAGGCCATCCTGGACTGGGTGTTGTGTAATGAGGAGGGACTAATCAGCAATCTTGTGGTACGAGGCCCCCTGGGGAAGAGTGACCATAGTATGGTGGAGTTCTACATTAGGATGGAGAAGGAAACAGTTAAGTCAGAGACCATGGTCCAGAACTTAAATAAGGGCAACTTTGAGGGTATGAGGCGTGAATTGGCGAGGTTAAATTGGCAAGCGATATTTAAGGGGCTATCAGTGGAAGGGCAATGGCAGACATTTAGAGATCGCATGGATGAACTACAACAATTGTACATCCCGGTCTGGCATAAAAATAAAAAAGGGAAGGTGGCTCAACCATGGCTAACAAGGGAAATCAGGGATAGTATTAAAACCAAGGAAGTTGCATACAAATTGGCCAGAAGTAGCAGCAAACCCGGGGACTGGGAGAACTTCAAATCTCAGCAGAGGAGGACGAAGGGTTTGATTAGGGCAGGGAAAATAAAATATGAAAGGAAGCTTGCAGAGAACATTAAAATGGACTGCAAAAGCTTCTATAAATATGTAAAAAGAAAGAGGTTAGTAAAAACAAACGTAGGTCCCCTGCAGTCGGAAACAGGGGAAGTCGTAATGGGGAACAAGGAAATGGCAGATCAATTGAACAAGTACTTTGGTTCGGTGTTTACTGTGGAGGACACACACAACCTGCCGGAAATAAAAGGGGTCAGAGGATCTGGTAAGAGGGAGGAGCTAAGGGAAATCCTTATTAGTCGGGAAAAGGTATTGGGGAAATTGATGGGACTGAAGGCTGAAAAATCCCCGGGGCCTGATGGTCTGCATCCCAGAGTACTTAAGGAGGTGGCCTTGGAAATAGTGGATGCATTGACGATCATTTTCCAACATTCCTTAGACTCTGGATCAGTTCCGATGGAGTGGAGGGTGGCCAATGTAACCCCTCTTTTTAAAAAAGGAGGGAGGGAGAAAGCAGGGAATTATAGACCGGTCAGCCTGACATCGGTCGTGGGTAAAATGATGGAAGCAATTATTAAAGATGTCATAACAGACCATTTGGAAAGTGGCGACATGATAGGTCCAAGTCAGCATGGATTTGTGAAAGGGAAATCATGCTTGACAAATCTTCTGGAATTTTTTGAGGATGTTTCCAATAGGGTGGACAGGGGGGAACCAGTAGATGTGGTGTATTTGGACTTTCAGAAGGCCTTCGACAAGGTCCCACACAAGAGATTGGTGAGCAAAGTTAAAGCACATGGGATTGGGGGTAATGTGTTGACGTGGATTGAGAACTGGTTGGCACACAGGAAACAAAGAGTAGGAGTAAATGGGTACTTTTCAGAATGGCAGGCAGTGACCAGCGGGGTACCGCAGGGTTCGGTGCTGGGACCCCAGCTGTTTACATTATATATTAATGATTTGGACGAAGGGATTAAATGTAATATCTCCAAATTTGCGGATGACACTAAATTGGGAGGCAGTGTGAACAATGAGGAGGATGCTAGGAGGCTACAGAGTGACTTGGACAGGTTGGGTGAATGGGCAAATGTATGGCAGATGAAGTACAATGTGGATAAATGTGAGGTTATCCACTTTGGTGGTAAAAATAGAGAGGCGGACTATTACCTGAATGGTGGCAGATTAGGGAAAGGGGACGTGCAACGAGACCTGGGCGTCATGGTACATCAGTCACTGAAGGTGGGAATGCAAGTGCAGCAGGCAGTCAAGAAAGCAAACGGAATGATGGCCTTCATAGCAAGGGGATTTGAGTACAGGAGTAGGGAGGTGATGCTACAGTTGTACAGGGCCTTGGTGAGGCCACACCTGGAGTATTGTGCGCAGTTTTGGTCTCCTAACTTAAGGAAGGACATTCTTGCTATTGAGGGAGTGCAGCGAAGGTTCACTAGATTGATTCCTGGGATGGCCGGACTGACATATCAAGAAAGATTGGGTCAACTGAACTTGTATCCTCTGGAGTTCAGAAGAATGAGGGGGGATCTTATAGAGACATTTAAAATCCTGACTGGTTTAGACAAATTAGATGCGGGCAGAATGTTCCCAATGGTAGGGAAAACTAGAACCAGGGGTCACAGTCTAAGGATTAAGGGGAAGCCATTTAGGACTGAGCTGAGGAGGAACTTCTTCACCCAGAGAGTGGTGAATCTATGGAATTCTCTTCCACAGAAGGTTGTTGAGGCCAGTTCGCTAAATATATTCAAAAGGGAGTTAGATATAACACTCACAACTAAGGGGATCAAGGGGTATGGCGAAAAAGCAGGAATGGGGTACTGAGGTAGCATGTTCAGCCATGAACGCATTGAATGGCGGTGCAGGCTCGAAGGACCGAATGGTCTACTCCTGTACCTATTTTCTATGTTTCTATGTTTCCTCACCGCGTCCACCCGATCAAGCCCCTTCACAATCTTATATGTTTCAATAAGATCGCCTCTCATTCTTCTGAACTCCAATGAGTAGAGTCCCAATCTACTCAACCTCTCCTCGTATGTCCACCCCCTCATCACCGGAATTAACCGAGTGAACCTTCTTTGTACTGCCTCGAGAGCAAGTATGTCTTTTCTTAAGTATGGACACCAAAACTGTATGCAGTACTCCAGGTGCGGTCTCACCAATACCCTATACAACTGCAGCAATACCTCCCTGTTTTTATATTCTATCCCCCTAGCAATAAAAGCCAACATTCCATTGGCTTTCTTGATCACCTGCTGCACCTGCATACTAACTTTTTGATTTTCTTGCACCAAGACCCCCAGATCCCTTTGTACTGCAGTACTTTCCAGTTTCTCGCCATTAAGATAATAACTTGCTCTCTGATTTTTCCTGCCAAAGTGCATAACCTCACATTTTCCAATATTGTATTGCATCTGCCAAATCTCTGCCCACTCACCCAGCCTGTCTATATCCCCTTGTAGGTTTTTTATGTCCTCCTCACTCTCTACTTTCCCTCCCATCTTTGTATCATCTGCAAACTTTGATATGTTATCGTATCCAAAACGCGATATGTATTCTTGGAGGTTCAGTAAAGTACCGGTAACTGTGATACCGATGTGTTTGTGGTCTGAGCTGGGGATTATCCTTTCTTGTGCTACTTGTGTCTCTACCTGGGGCTTGAAGCAAAAGGTGGAATCTTGAACTGGACACCAGGTGTCCCTGTGTATTCTGTACCGACTTTCGCTAGTGGTTACACAGTAGGTTCCGTTACCCTTGTACGCAACCTGGGGCGGAACATGGCTGTGAGCCATCACTTCCATGATACAGCTGATAGGCTGCCCGTCTCCGTATTCAAACCCACATACCGGCCAATCGAAAGGATTCAAATGGTAGGGACACATACCGCATGTGTACCTCCTCCCTGACATCCCTCCAGACTAGTGCCGGTTATCGAGTTCTCCAACTTCACCACATACTGAGGGGTTTTATGATGCTTCACATGTAACCCGTTTCGAATTACACCAATGTTTTCTACCCGGTATACCGGTGCGGGTTGTTGCACCTGATCCATCACCGGCATCCTCAGAACTATCCCCATTACCGTTTGTTTATTCTGACCACAGTTGACAGGGACTGGGTACGCTTCGGAGGCCAACCGTAGCTGACACTGATTCATGAGGTTGTTATAAGCGCTTAAAGCCTTTAGGTGCCTGTTACTGATCCACGACAGTACGTGGCCTTGTTTTAAATCCTCTAAATTACTGCACCCCTCGTTTAACAACCAGGCCCCGTACATGACACTCACATCATTTTGGGCAGCCCGATCCGACGCATTTCGGCCCTCCTTTATTAAGACATTGATGGTCTGAGCGTGAGTCTCCAGCTCAGCTACCATTTCCTTTAGATGAATTGTCATCACCTGGTCTTCCTGCAATTCGTGACCCTCAATGTCATTACCCTCCCCCAGTATTTTCCTTAGCTGGTTCCTTTGGGTATTTACTTGTAATTGCAACTGCACGTTGTCCATACTGTTGACCAGTGAGTTCCCTGTATTAAACACCGTGGCCGCATCATTAATCAGTCCCTTTTTTCATCTCCCCCAGCCCGTGTGGCTGTTATTTACTGGTTTGTACACTCCCCCCGACTTTCGTCCCTATAATTTCTCTTGTAGAATTGTCTGAACATTTCTTTTAACAACTTTTCATACAACTTTTCCGTCTCTGGCGGGCACCACCGGGGCAACTGTAACTCTGTTAAATTAAGAATAACCGATGCTACTTCGTAATATACGGTATGATACATCATTTTTCTTGTTGGGATCAACACCAGCCCATTTTTAGGCCCGGGTGCCATTACGGGACATTTGACCTCTGTACCCTGAGTCTCTGGGGCTTTCGGTAGAGGCTTCATCTTGCTCGCGACCAGTTCGGTCGCATTGACTGCTTTTGGAGGATTCGGGGTCACGCAAGAGTCAAAACTCTGAGTCCAATTCACTCCTGACCCGGAGTCCTGCCACTGCCGTTTGAAAGTAATGGCAACCCCCCCTTTGCAGTTGTGCCCCGACCCAACCACGCACACATAAACTCCTTGCTCCTTCCTCCACCATTTATCCCAACACAATTTTACCCCTTCCTTAGTTCCCATGGTCCGCCAGTTTGAAATATTACCCAACTTTTCCCATTCCGTGGATGCGTTATTTTTACCTTTGTCTGTGCTCCCCTTACATTCCAGACAAACCCGTCTACCCTCTTTCACCCATACCCTCTTAGTCGTGATGTTTACCTTTGGGCAAGACACCGACACTTCCCCAATCTTGTCCCCGGTTCGCCTTGAATACTTGGTCGAGTTCGACCCTAGCCAACCCGGCCAATTCCCATCGTGGGAGTATGTAATTGTACCATTATTACCCCGTGTCGCCCCCCCCCGCCCCTGAGCCAGTTCCTCCCATACACCCGTATGTCAAGAATGTCTCGATGTCTCCCCGATCTCCCCAGCCAGCTTTAATCAGGATCATCCACACGCACATCCGCAGCGTCCACCTCATCTCACGTCCTTGATTCACTTCACTTCTATAAAAACAAAACAAGAATAACACTGCTCTGTGAGGGGTCTCCCCTTCACAGGTCACACTTAAATGATACACATATTTACACCTTGGTTCAATCACTGCTTTCATTTTTTCTTGTCCCGATGTTTGGGCTTCTTGAGGCCCGGGGGTGGAGTAGGAGGAGGTGTCCAGAGGACCCTGGGTCTCGGCACCCGACTACTTCATCTCACTGGTCCGCCCTCTGAGTCATCCTCATCATCCCACAGCATGGGAGAAAGGCTCACATTGATCAAACTCATTACGGTTCCTTGGGCCTTGGCCCGTTTTGTGCTTCTCTCTCCGGAGTCGTACAGCTTGCACTGGTTGATGTGAAACCATTTTACTCGCCTCGGCAGCTGGATCACATAGACCACAGGACTTGCCTTATCCACGATATTATAGGGTCCTTTAAATAATGGCTCGAATGCCCCTACTCTGGCATAATTCCTGACCATTATCTAGTTCCCTACCTTCCACTCCTGTGTTACCCGTGGTTCCAACAGCATTTTATTCTGTTGGTGTTGCCTTCCCATATTGTGAGCTGCCTCCCAATGCAGCCCCCTTAGAGTATCGTACAGATCTCTAACAAATCTGTCCCGTGTGACCTCCTTAACCTGTGCTTCGGTCAGGACCGGTACCAACACATGAGTCGGGGTCCTCATCGACCTCCCTGTCATTAACTCATGCGGGGAGTGTCCCGTACTTTTAGAGAGACTGGCAATCAATTCAAATCACAGTTCCTGGAGAAAACTTCCCTTTTGATGCTGGAATATCACTGTTAAACAACACCGCCCCCGCCCCCTGCACCCCCATCCCCAGAAAAGTTCAGCCTTATTGAAAGAGATGCTACTGGGTTTTTAATGGCATATTGACTGCTGAACAACCGTTCTGGCCCTGAAAAGCAAATTAAATATTTGTAGAATGTCAAATTGTTCCATGAATATGATTAAGAATTATATGGTTTTTAAAATAAAATATTTTTTAAAGTTTCTTTATGCTATTTCAGCTTCTACCTTAGCTCTATGTGTCTGTCCCGATCTTTATTTTGCTCCCTGTAAAATTTCTGAAAAGTAAATTAGAATCTGTGCATTTTACTTCCTGGTTTACTATCAGTGAAAATTCTTCAATGGGATTGGCTGCTTAGCATGCTTGATGATATCACTGTTGCTGGATAGTGGTGATTCACTTGATTTGGTGCCAGATTCAAACTAAGGTTGGGAGAGCTGAAATTCATGCCACAGAGATCGCTAGATCTTTGTGAGCAGTTTTCATCGAGGTCAGCGGCGATCGCCGTCGCTTCCTCGCTGACCGCAAATTCCAGACCATCATGTTATCATTGAAGCAAGTGTGAAGAATCTGAAGGTAAATCCTCCAATTTTTGTTGCTTTTTATCCTGAACTTGGAATGCATCTTGACTTTGGCACATAGCCTCCCTCACAGCCAGCCTGTCTCAATTAAAGTCACTTCATGACTCAAAGTTTAATTGAATTAGTCAATAGTGTAGCAGTGGACCCAGACAAGGGCACACATCACTTGTCTAAGGAGGAGATCAATTAACTTTCACAAGAACTCCAGAGCTCAAAGTCCTGAAATATTCAGCTTTCAACATATGGCTGCTGTCGTAGGCAACCCTAATTCAGGCAATCTGTTCTTAATTGTAGCTTTGGCTTTTCAATCTCCCCCATTGACACCACCTTTGCTGCTCTTTACCTCAGTAATACTTTCCGTGATGAAAACCACCAACAGCTCATGTCAGATTCCACATGAAAAGTACAAACATTGATCGTCTTATTGTTCCAGCAATCCAGCAGACAAAGCCTTTCCTCTTATCAGGGACATTCTTCTTGCTTTTCTTAACTTCCCAAGTGCTTCTGAATAATTCCCAATCCTCGCGTGATCTCCTGCAAATCAGATTCTGAGATAGCTCAGCTGGGTGCATCTTCCACTATGGCTTCTCTTCATGGTGAAAACCTTTCTTTCTATTGACAGTTTGTCTCTTTAACAGCAGCAACGTCCCAAGGCACTTCACAGGAGCGATTATCAAACAAAATTTGAAACCGAGCCACATAAGGCGATATTAGGACAGGCGACCGAAAGCTTGGTCAAAGAGGTAGGTTTTAAGGAGCATCTTAAAGGAGGAGAGAGAGGTAGAGAGGCGGAGTGGTTTAGGGAGGGAATTCCAGAGCTTAGGGCCTCAGCAGCTGAAGGCACGGCCACCGATGGTGGAGCAGTGAAAACCGGGAATGTGCAAGAGGCCAGAATCAGAGGAGCGCACAGATCTCAGAGGGTTGTGGGGCTGGAGGAGTTTACAGAGATTGGAGAGGGGTGAGACCACAGAGGGATTTCGAAACAAGGATCAGAATTTTAAGCACAATGTCTGTCCACCTCTGTATAAGCATGACAGCTACTTCCCTGCAGTTCCGCTCCTTCCTCTTCCCTTTCTGAAAGTCGGTGGACTATTCTACCATACTGTAGGCTACAGTAGCAGAGTGGTTATGTCACTAGTAATCCAGAGGCCTGGAATAGGAATCTGGAGACGTGAGCTCAAATTCCTCCATGGCAGTTTGTCAATTTAAATTCAGTTACTTTAATAAATCTGGAATAAAAAGCTAGTATCAGTAATGGTGAGCATGAAGCTATCAGTGCGTCGTGGAAACCCAACTGGTTCACTAATGCCCTTTAGGGAAGGAAATCTGTCGTCCTTACCTGTTCTGGCCTACATGTGACTCCAGACCGACAGCAATATGGTTGGCTCTTAACTGCCCTCTGAAATACCCTAGCAAGCCACTCAGTTGTATCAAACCGCTACAAAAAAGGACAATAAGAATAAAACTGGATGGATCACTCAGCTTCGACCTAGGAATTGGATTCGGACACAACAAAGGCACACCCAGCCCAGTCGACTCTGCAAATTCCTTCTCACTTACATCTGAGAACTTATGCCAAAATTGGGAGAGCTGTCCCACAGACTAGTCAAGCAACAGCGTGATATAGTCATACTCACAGAATCATAGCTATTAGGCAATTTCCCAGACTCCTCTATCACCATCCCTGAGTATGTCCTATCCCACCGACAGGACAGACAACCAGAGGTAGCAGCACAGTCGGGAGGAAGTGGCCCTGGGAGCCCTCAACATTGACTTCGACTCCATGAAATCTCAAGGTGAAACATGGGCAAGGAAACCTTCTGCTGATTACCACCTACTGCCCTCCCTCAGCTGATGAATCAGTACTCCTCCATGTTGAACACCACTTGGAAGAAGCACTAAGGGTAGCAAGGGCACAGAATGTACACTGAGTGCGGGACTTCAATGCCCAACACCAAGAGTGGCTTAGTAGCACCACTACTGACCGAGCTGAAGAACATAGCTGCCAAACTGGGTTTGTGGCAAGTGGAGAGAGAACCAACACGAGGGAAAAGCCTAGTTGACCCCATCCTCATCAATCTACCTGTCGCAGATGCATCTGTCCATGACAGTATTAATAGGAGTGATCATTGCACAGTCTTTGTGGAGACGAAGTCCTGTCTTCACACTGAGGACACCCTCCATCAAGTTGTGTGGCACTACCACCATGCTAAATGAGATAGATTCAGAACAGATCTAGCAGCTCAAAACTGGGCATCCATGAGGCGCTGTGGGCCATAAGCAGCAGCAGAATTGTATTCCACCACAATCTGTAACCTCATGCCCCAGCATATCCCTCACTCTACCATTACCATCAAGCCATGTGGCCAACCCTGGTTCAATGAGGAATGTAGAAGAGCATGCTAGGAGCAAGACCAAGCATATTTGAAAATGAGGCGGCAACTTGGTGAAGCTACAACACAGGACTACATGCTAAATTGCGGAAGCAGCATGCCATAGACAGAGCTAAGCGATCCCACAAACAACAGATCAGATCAAAGCTGTGCAGTCCTGCCACACCCAGTTGTGAATGGTAATGGACAATTACACAACTAACAGAAAGAGGAGGCCTATATGTGAGTCTAGACCCACAGCAATGTGGTTGACTCTTAACTGCCCTCTGAAATGGCCTAGCAAGCCACTCAGTTGTACACAAACGCTACAAAAAACAATGGCCCAAAAATTCGGCCGAGAACGGGTGAGTACACAGTCCGTACTCACCCGTATTCGTTCCCGAAGTGCCGGTTTCCTGCATACACTGCGCATGCGCGGGAAACCGGCACTTCCGGTATGGTGAAGGGGGCGGTTACTAAGTGAAGTGCGTGCGCACTAGAGGCTGCGCGCACGTAGCACACTTAGGTTTTTTTTCAGGTTTCAACGCGAGGGTAAGTATGGAAGATTCTACACAAGTAAAAAGGAGGCGTAAGACCCCTTTTGAACAAGGTAAGTAGTTAATTAAGTATATTTTTTAATTTATTTCAACAGGTTCATCTTTTTTAGAGACTTTAAAGAAAGGTAAGTTTATTTTTATAACTTTAAAAAAAAATTAATTTTTTCAAAAATTTAAATTTTTGTTTAAAGTGGTTAATTTATTTAACTATAGTTATTTTATTAATGTGATGGTTTTTTTTTAAATTTATTTGAGGTTTAGCTGTTCTTTTGGGGTCTCTTTCAATTCACAGATTTGACAGGTCTCCTGTCAAATCTATGAATGAAAGATGGTCTGCTGCCATTGGCTCTCCATGGCCCACGTGATCCCAGAGGTCACATCGCACTAACTGCGCCCCTGGGACACGCACACACTGCACGCCGGCACTAGGGAGAGGCCCAGGACCCGAAGTTCCTGTGGGCCCAAAACACAACGGCCGGCGCGGTGTGTGATATCGCGCGCGATCCTTACCCCCGCGGCAAGCCTCCGAGTCAAATTTCTGGGCCATTAATAAGAATAAAACCGGATGGACCACCTGGCACCGGCTTTGGACAAAACAACGGCACACCCAGCCCAGTTGACCCTGCAAAGTCCTCCTCACTAACATCTGGGGACTTGTGCCAAAATTGGGAGAGCTGTCCTACAGACAAGTCAAGCAACAGCCTGACAAAGTCATACTCACAGAATCATAGCTTTCAGCCAATGTCGCAGATTCCTCCATCACCATCCCTGGGTATTTCCTGTCCCACCGGCAGGACAGACACACCAGAGGTGGCGCCACAGTGGTATACAGTCGGGAGGGAGTGGCCCTGGGAGTCCTCAACATTGACTCCAGACCCCATGAATTCTCATGGCTTCAGGTCGAGCATGGGCAATGAAACCTCCTGCTGATTACCACCTACAGCCCTCCCTCAACTGATGAATCAGTACTTCTCCATGTTGAACACCACTTGGAAGAAGCACTGAGGGTAGCAAGGGCACAGAATGTACTCTGGGTGGGGGACTTCAATGTCCATCACCAAGAGTGGCTCGGTAGCACCACTACTGATCGAGCTGGCCGAGTCCTGAAGGATATAACTGCCAGACTAGGACTGCGACAGGTGGTGAGAGAACCAACACGAGGGAAAAGGCTACTTGACCTCGTCCTCACCAATCTACCTGGTGTAGATGCATCTGTCGATGACAGCATTGGTAGCAGTGACCACCGAAATCCCGTCTTCACACTGAGGACACCCTCCATCGTGTGATGTGGCACTACCACCCTGCTAAATGGGACAGATTCAGAACAGATCTAGCAGCTCAAAACTGGGCATCCATGAGGCACTGTGGGTCATCATCAGCAGCAAAATTGTATTCCACCACAATCTGTAACCTCATGGTCCGGCATATCTCTCACTCTACCATTACCATCAATCCAGGGGACCAACCCTGGTTCAATGAGTAGTGTAGAAGAGCATGCCAGGAACAGCACCAGGTGTACCTAAAAATGAGGTGCCAACCTGGGGAAGCTGCAAAACAGGACTACAAGCATGCTAAACAGCAGAAGCAAAATGTTATAAATAGGGCTAAGTGATCCCACAATCAATGGATTAGATCAAAGCTCTGTAGTCCTGCCACATCCAGTCGTTAATGGTGATGGACAATTAAACAACTAATGAGAGGAGGAGGCTCCATGGATATCCCCATCCTCAATGATGATGGAGCCCAGCACGTGAGTGCAAAAGACTAGGCTGAAGCATTTGCAACCATCTTCAGCCAGAAGTGCCGAGTGGATGATCCATATCGGCCTCATCTTGAAGTCCCCACCATCACAGAAGCCAGTCTTCAGCCAATTCGATTCACTCCATGTGATAGAAACATAAAAACATAGAAAAATAGGAGCAGGAGTAGGCCATTCGGCCCTTCGAGCCTGCTGCGCCATTCAGTATGATCATGGCTGATCCTCTATCTCGATACCATATTCCTGCTCTCTCCCCATACCCCTTGATGCCTTTTGTGTCTAGAAATCTATCTAACTCCTTCTGAAATATATTCAGTGACTTGGCCTCCACAGCCTTCTGTGGTAGAGAATTCCACAGGTTCACCACCCTCTGAGTGAATAAATTTCTCCTCATCTCAGTCCTAAATGTCCTACCCCGTATCCTGAGACTGTGATCCCTCGTTCTAGACCCCCCAGCCAGGGGGTATAGATATCAAGAAACGGTTGAGCGCACTGGATAGAGCAAAGTCTATGGGCCCCGACAACATCCTGGCTATCATGCTGAAGACTTGTGCTCCAGAACTAGCCGCGCCACTAGCCAAGCTGTTCCAGTACAGCTACAACACTGGCATCTACTCAACAATGTGAAAAACTGCCCAGGTATGTCCTGTCCACAAAAGCAGGACAAATCAAATCCGGCCAATTACTGCCCATCAGTCTACTCACAATCATCAGCAAAGTGATGGAAGGTGTCGTCGACAATGCTATCAAGTGGCACTTACTCACCAATAACCTACTCTCCGATGCTCAGTTTGGGTTCCGTCAGGACTACTCGGCTCCAGACCTCATTACAGCCTTGGTCCAAACATGGACAAAAGAGCTGAATTCCAGCGGTGAGGTGAGAGTGACATCAAGGCAGCATTTGACCGAGTGTGGCATCAAGGAGTCCTAGTAAAATTGAAGTCAATGGGAATCCAGGGGGAAACTCTCCACTAGCTGGAGTCATACCTAGCACAAAGGAAGATGTTTGTACAGGAAACTCTTGTTTAACCGGCACCTAAATATCCGGAATTCTCTCTTAACCGGCAAAAATCATACTCCGAAAACTCCTCTCAAATAACCGGCAATGTTGCCGAGTCTGAGTCCGAGTCTCCCGCGAACGCCGAGTACTCCGAAAACTCCTCTCAAATAACCGGCAATGTTGCCGAGTCCGAGTCCGAGTCTCCCGCGAACGCCGAGTTAGTCAGTGGGGGTAGTTCTCCAAAGTGCCACTACTCGGCCTCCTGGCGCTGTCAGAAGTCCGAACACTGCAGTAACAGGAGTCTGATTCTCCCGCGCTGCCGGGAGTCTCTTCTGATCGGCCATTTTACTGTGTGTAAGTTTTGTTTTACTGTTAAGTAATTAAAGAGTTATGGATTACCCTCAACTGGCAGTACTGTACTTAATCAAGCATCTTCCACCATCCATTTAACACAACATTCTGTCGGTGAGTACCCAAATACTGTATACTGCACATTTCTTGATTTTTTTATTTTTGTTTGTTAAAAATAGCCTCGGTAGATATAACTCTCCATTATCCGGAACTTTTGATCAACCGGCACCACGCCGGTCCCGTCGGTGCCGGATACCAAAGAGTTTCCTGTAGTTGTTGGAGGACAATCATCACAGCCCCAGGCCGTCGCTGCAGGAGTCCTCAGGTAATGAAGCAGTCCATGCTCGAATGCAGCAAGACCTGGATAACATTCAGACTGGGTTGATAAGTGGCAAGTAACATTCGCGCCACACAAGTGCCAGGCAATGACTATCTCCGACAAGCGAGAGACTAACCACCGCCCCTTGACATTCAACGGAGGCTGGGTATTCTGTGGCGAGTGTCTCACCTCCTGACTCCCCAAAGCCTTTCCACCATCTACAAGCACAAGTCAGGAGTGTGATGGAATACTCTCCACTTGCCTGGATGAGTGCAGCTCCAACAACACTCAAGAAGCTCGACACCATCCAGGACAAAGCAGCCCGCTTGATTGGCACTCCATCCACCACCTTAAACATTCACTCCCTGCACCATCGGTGCACCATGGCTGCAGTGTGTACCATCTACAAGATGCACTGCAGCAACTCGTCAAGGCTTGTTCGGCAGCACCTCCCAAACCCACGACTCCAACCACCTAGAAGGACAAGGGCATCAGGCGCATGGGAACACCATCACCTGAAAGTTCCCCTCCAAGTTACACACCATCCTGACTTGGAAATATATCGCCGTTCCTTCATCGTCCTTGGGTCAAAATCCTGGAAGTCCCTCTCTAACAGCACTGTGGGAGTACCATCACCACAAGGACTGCAGCTGTTCAAGAAGGCAGCTCACCACCACCTTTTCAAGGGCAATTAGGGATGGGCAATAAATGCTGGCCTTGCCAGTGACACCCACATCCCAGGAATGAATTAAAAAAATTAACCTCTAATTGACCACAGGATCTACCTATTTACAGAAATTAGATCTTTGTGAGCTTAAAGAGAAAGGCTGTTTAAACATAATTGCACCTTAGCAGCAGAATTGTCCATTATACGGTATAACACTCTGATCATTATAAAACAACATACCATCTGACTTATTATAAGCATAGTCATGAGAGATCTGTTTGTACTTTTTTTTATTTGTTCATGGAGTGTGGGCGCCAGCATTTATTGCCCATCCCTAATTGCCCTTGAGAAGGTGGTGGTGAGCTGCCTTCTTGAACAGCTGCTGTCTGTGTGATGAAGGTACTCCCACAGTGCTGTTAGGGAGGGAGTTCCAGGAGTTTGACCCAGCGACGATGAAGGAACGGCCAATATATTTCCAAGTCGGGATGGCGTGGGACTTGGAGGGGAACTTGGAGGTGGTGGTGTTCCCATGCGCCTGCTGCCCTTGTCCTTCTAGGTGGAAGAGGTCGCGAGTTTGGGAGGTGCTGCCGAAGAAAGAAGTACTGTATAAATTGATATTATTATCATTTATATGAACCATGGAAGCAAACAAGGCCATTTGGCCTATCATGTCAGCACTGGAGCTTTGCTTGAGGAATAAAACATTCATCCCAATGCGTTGCTTTTTCCCTATAGCCTTGCATCTTTCTGTGCTTCAAGTATTTTTCTGCTTTTCTCTTAAAAGGTGCAACGGTCTTTGCCTCAAGCGCTCCCTGTGGCAAAGCATTCCATGCTCCAACAGCTCTCTGCATAAAGGAATTTCTCCTAACCTCCCCCCTCACTTTCTTCGTGATAATTTTAAATTGTAGACCTCTCATCACTGATTCCCAACCAGAGGAAATAGGCTTTCCCTATTGACCCCATTAAAAGCCCTCAGAATTCTAAAAACATCTATTAAATCTCTTTTCTGCTGCAATGTAAAGAGCCCCATATCATAAGTCTCTCCTCATAAATATAGTTTTCCAAATTAGTTCTGTCCTCATTATATGTGCTTATTCCTTACATAGGGAATGAAATATAACTAGCTAGAATTCAAGTAATTGGTTACGTGGTTTTCACTTCACACTTGTGCGACAAATCAGTGTCATTTCCAGTCAATAACAATCATCTGGTCTTCGTGTACCTATAACTATATCTTTAGCCTTTTACATGCCACTCTTTAAAGTTGGATGGGGGCTGGTGGGAGACGGAGAGAGTACATTTCTTCTGTTTGCTATTTTTTTCCAAAAAATAGACCTGAGAAGTAAGACAGACAGATTTGTATTTATAAAGTACCTCACATGACAGCGCAGATTTTCCTGTTCCTGCATCTGGGGCTGTTGCATTATCGGAAAATCAAGCGGGAAGAAGCGTGCGCTCCTAAGGAAGCCTGCCCAATTTTTCATCATTAATTTAACCAGCCAGAAAATGGAACAGGGACTCCATTAGGAGCGTGCATCCTCCCTGCCCAATTTTCCTGTATTTGTTGCAACCAGGCGTTCCAATAGTCCCAGTCCCAGAACTGGAAGGTAAGTCCCACAGTGAAGTACTTTGAAGTCTTGTGACTTTTTTTATATAGATAAACATGACAACCATTTTACTCACAGCAAGATTCCGCAAACAGCATATGAGATGAATGACTAATTAATCTATTTTTGGTGGCAGTAGTTGAGGGAGGAATGCGGATGAAAACACAACTAGCATTCCCTGATATAACAACAGAAAACGCTGGAAAAACTCAGCAGGCCAGGCAGCATCCGTGGAGAGAGAAAGAGAGTTAACGTTTCAGGTCGATGACCTTTCATCAGAACTGGGAAGAGCCGGAAATCAAATAGATTTAAGGCCAGGGTAAAGCTGGGAAAAGGGGGAGGGGATAAAGGAACAAAGGGGGAGATGAAGAGACATTAAGAGACATTAAGAGATATGCAAGGCTAGAGGTGGTGT
Organism: Squalus acanthias; assembly: GCA_030390025.1. Taxonomy (NCBI): domain Eukaryota; kingdom Metazoa; phylum Chordata; class Chondrichthyes; order Squaliformes; family Squalidae; genus Squalus; species Squalus acanthias. The sequence goes on along the minus strand of CM059427.1, from coordinate 58,629,325 downwards.
TAATGTGACAGATTAAGGCTGAATGAAGTGTGAAATCCACTGGCTGCTCTTTTTTGAATAGTGCTACTAGCACAGGCAGAGTTAAACATTTGTAGTGTCAGCCACTGGCTCAGTTGGTAGCACTCTCGCCTCTGAGTTAGAAGGTTGTGGGTTCAAAGTCCCAATTGAGCACAAAAATCTAGGCTGACACTCCAGTGCAGTACTGAGGGAGTGCTGCACTGTCAGAGGTGCCGTCTTTCAGATGAAACATTAAACCAATGTCTGCTCTCTCAGGTGGATGTAAAAGATCCCATGGCACTATTTCGAAGAAGAGCAGGGGAGTTATCCCCAGTGTCCTGGCCAATATTTATCCCTCAATCAACGTAACAAAAACAGGTTATCTGATCATTATCACATTGCTGTTTGTGGGAGCTTGCTGTGCGCAAATTGGCTGCTGTGTTTCCTACATTACAACAGTGACTACACTTCAAAATTACTTCATTGGCTGTAAAGCACTTTGGGACATCCAGTGGTTGTGAAACACACTATATAAATGCAAGTCTTTCTTTTTTCTTTTATTCCTCTGTATTCCCTGTTTTATATTGAGGTTTATATTTTCACTATAATTGGCAAATATCAACAGTGATTTCTTGATTCATCAACATTTTTGGTAACATTGTATGGGACACCTTTTTTTGGATGCGCTTAAGCGAGTATTTCAGTGAACAGACATTGCTGGTATTCTGTTGGAGAATCCAAAGTTATTCTTTTCTTTTTATATATAAAACGCTGGAACAATATTTGCAAGTATTTTGCTCAAAAAGGTTATATCCATTGATCCAACTTTGGAGTCAGATACTATTCTCTATAAAGAAAGACTTGCATTTATATAGCGCCTTTCACAACCACAGGATGTTCCAACGCGCTTTACAGTCAATTAAGTACTTTGAAGCCATGGGATCTTTTACTTCCGCCTGAGAGAGCAGATGGGGCCTCGGTTTAACATCTCATCCGAAAGACAGCACTTCTGACAGTGCAGTGCACCCTCAGCACTGCACTGGAGTGTCAGCTTAGATTTTTGTGCTCAAGTCTCTGGAGTGGGACTCGAACCCACAACCTTATGACTCAGAGGGTTTATACTTTACCACTTCTAAGCCATTAACAAAGCAAGTGACGCATTTACAATGATGAGACCATAGAATCATAGAATAGTACAGCACAGAAGGAGGTTATTCGGTCCATCGATTCTGCGCCGGCTCTTTCGAAAAGCAATCAGTTATTCCCACTCCCCCGCTCTTTCCCCCTACCCCTGCAATTTTTTGTCTTTCAAGTATTTATCCAATTCACTTTTGAAAGCTACTATTGAATTTGTATCCATCACCCTATCAGGCAGTGCATCCAAATCCTAACCGCTCGTTGTGTAAAAAAGTTTTTCCTCGTGTCGCCTCTGGTTCTTTTGCTAATCACCTTAAATCTGTGTCCACTGGTTATCGACCCTCCAGCAATTAGAAACAGTTTCTCTTTATTTACTCTATGTAAATCCTTCATGATTTTAAGCACCTCTATCAAATCTTCTCTTAGCCTTCTCGGCTCCAAAGAGAACAACCCCAGCTTCTCAATTTATTCACGTAACTGTAATCCCTCACCCCTGGAACCATTCTAATAAATCTCTTCTGTACCCTCTCCAAAACCTTCATGTCCTTCCTAAAGTGTGGTGCCCAGAATTGGACACAATACTCCAACTGGAGCCGAACTACTAATTTATATAGGTTTAGCTTACTTCCTGGCTTTTTTACTCTATGCCTCTATTTATAAGTCGCACAACACCAGGTTATAGTCCAACAGTTTTATTTGAAATCACAAGCTTTCGGAGCTATCGATTGCTCCTTCCCTTCACCTGAGGAAGGAGCAATCGATAGCTCCGAAAGCTTGTGATTTCAAATAAAACTGTTGGACTATAACCTGGTGTTGTGCGACCTCTCAATTTTGTCCACCCCAGTCCAACACCGGCATCTCCGCATCATGACCTCTATTTATAAGCCCAGGATCCCAGATGCTTTGTTAACCTGTCCTGCCACCTTCAAAGATTTGTGCACAAGCACCCCCAGGTCTCTCTGTTCTGTTCTTACACCCCCCTTAAAAATTGTACCATTTAGTATGTATGGTCTCTCCTCATTCTTCCGAGCGAATGTATCTTCTCTGCATTGAAGTTCAACTGCCACGTGTCCACACATTCCACCAGCCTGTCTATGCCTTCTCGAAGTCTATTACTATCTTCTTCACTGTTTACTACAGTTCCAAGTTTTGTATCATCTGCAAATTTCAAAATTGTGCCCTGTACCCCAAAGTCCAAGTCATTAATGTATATCAAAAACAGCAGTGGTCCGAGTACTGAACCTTGGGGAACACCACTGTATACCTCCCTCCAGTCCAAAAAACCAGCCATTCACCACAACTCTCTGTTTTCTATCCCTTAGCCAATTTTGTATCCATGTTGCTACTGCCCCATAACATAATGATGATAACATCATTTAATCTATTTTAGTATTGGATGGCTTAAATTATCGTCTGTAGTAAATTACGATGTGAAAATGTGGGAAATTGCATTTTCACCCCTCCACCAACGGTAAATATCCATAATTAGTGCTCCTTTACTACAAAAAGTTTTTTACACTGTAAGATGTGTTTGTATTTGAAGCTTTCATTCTGTGTATTTTTGTCCAGCACTTTTTTTTCAGTAGTATATTTATTTGGGTCCAATTTGATATTTAGCAAACATGGGAGTGAAAGTCATTCTGGAGAGCAGTGACAAATAAGACAAGATAAGAAACTGTGAACTAAAGAGAGACTTTACTCGATAATATGAACCCTTACTTTCTTCGCTTTGACAGTATATTTTTCAGACACAGTAAACACCCAGATTTCAAGAGGTGTTATTTTGCTAGAAGCTTTGTCATAATTCCAGAATCAGATGCTGGGGTAAATTTTTAACTTGCCTCCTGGGCATAAAACTGACTCTGTGGATTGGCCTTCTGTTATAGACACCGTCCGATTTTTGTTTCCATTTATTTCAATGGAATTGAAAATTGGGTCAGTTTCTATAATGGATGGCTGATCTGCAACACCAGTTTCACGCCCGAACGGCAAGTTGAAAGAACAACACATTGGGGGCAATTTTGACTTTTGCCGATAGTGTAAAATGGGTGATATCGCATTGGCCACCTGTTGGACACCTCTCCCGATTTTCGTTCGAATTGAAGTCACTGGAAATGAAAATTGGGAGATGTTTAGAATGGCCAGCTGATCCACTATTGCTCGTTTTGCACTATCGGCAAAGGTTAAATTACCCCCCACTGTGTGGGAAATCATAGATTGGACCCTAATGTGTTGGACAACCATGGTGTCTTCTCCCACCAGTTCTAAATGTATATTTTAATTCTGGTGTCTCTCTCTGGGACAATAATGTTTTAGCCTTTCTTGAATTCACCTGATCACCTTGCTGCCTCCCCAGAGATTACCCGCTGTGTTAGAGTAAATTGAAAGATATCGCATAGGATTAGACTAGTTGCCTCTTGTGCAGAAAAATATCAGTGCCAATTTCATGGGCCAAATGCTTGTTTTCTTTGCTGTAACGTTCTATGATTCAATGACCCACAAAGCTTTAGCAAGTGCATCTTCACTATGCTACTTCACTATAACTATAATCATCAATTCTATTCATAATCCAAGTTGTGAGCATATGACTCTGCTTCAGGTTTGCTCAAAACATTATTCTTGTCATTCTCTTGGAGAAGTCTAAGTCTGCAACTAGGTTTCAAAGCACCTAAAATAACTTCCACAGTGTGGAATAATTTTATCACACAAACTGAAAATAAAATTGTCTCTCATTGCAAGACCACTAACAGAGCCAGCTGCAAAACTAAGCTGAAGCACGCACCTGGACCATTGTCTTTCTATGGCACTGAGCCAGATTGATTCTTTCATTGTTAATACAAATCAGTTTGAGATTATCTTAAAATAAAACTAAGTGGAAGTGGAGCTGGTAATATTAGCAATTATGTGTGTTGTTGGAGGCACTTCAGAGACTGATGGCGTCAGTAATAGTTTTATGTAGGATTGCATAGGATATACGACACAGAAACAGGCCATTCGGCCCAACCAGTCCATGCCAGCATTTATGCTTCACTCGAGCCTCCTCCCATCTTATATCATCTAACTCTATCAGCATAACCCTCTATTCCCTTCTCCCTCATATGCTTATCTAGCCTCCCCTTAAATGCATCTATACTATTCGCTTCAACCACTCCCTGTGGTAGCGAGTTCCACATTCTCACCACTCTTTGGGTAAAGAAGTTTCTTCTGAATTTCCTGTTAGATTTCTTGGTGACTATTTTATATTGATGGCTTCTAGTTATGCTCTTCCCCACAAGTGGAAACATTCTCTCTGTATCGACTCTATCAAAACCTTTCATAATTTTAAAGACCTCTATTAGGTCACCCCTCAGCCTTCTTTTTTCAAGAGTATAGAGACCCAGCCTGTTCATCCTTTCCTGATAGGTATACCCTCATATTTCTGGTATCATCCTTGTAAATCTTCTCGGCACCCTCTCCAGTGCCTCTATATCCTTTTTATAATATGGCGACCAGACTTGTACGCAGTGCTCCAAGTGTGGTCTAACCAAGGTTCGATACAGGTTTAGCATAACTGCACTTGTATTGAACCTTGGTAGTAATAATATAGTGGTAGTAATAATGTAAATTCTAGAATTAGTAGTAATAGTTCTAGTAACAATTGCAGTAGCAATTGTAGGAATAGTAGTAATAGAGCTGCTAGTAATAGTAGAGGTAATAGTTAACTGAAGAAATAATAGCCACAGAAATTTTGGTACAGAAGGAGGCCATTTGTGGTACTTTCCCCATTGGATCTGCCCCTGTAATCTCATTTCTCTGCTCATTCCTTGAACCCTTTAATATTTTTGCTTTTCATGTGTTTATCTAATTCCTTATTAACTGTGGTGATTGACCTGTGGTAATGCATTTCATATTCTAATAGCTCATTGCATGAAAAAAATCCTTCTAATCTTCTCCTTTGTGTTTCCAGTGCTAATTCTGAGTTTATGCGCCCTTGGTCTTTAAGCCCTTTCTTAATTTTGAATGTTGCCATTAGATTCCCCCACCCCTCATTTAACTTTCTCTGTTGCAGTGAGGATAGCCCTAGATATTTTTAATGTCTTTCTTCATAAATACATCCTCTCTTCTACTGGTATCATCCTGCATTGCACTCTTTAATCTTTACCAAGGCCCTAATACCCTTTCTATAATGGGCCTAGCCAATGTCTTTTGATTATCATTTCCTTGTGTTTACATTCACTGCCCCAATCCATAAAATCCGGAATCCTAATTGCGCTTTCCATGCCTTTTTCCACTTATGGTCTGGGTATCGGTATCCCTAGATCACTCGGTTTCTTTACTCAATTAAGAATCTTATCATTTTTTGTATATTTCCATGACAGCTTTTGATGTCCAATATTGTTCGACTGAGACAATATAGGATTTAGTTAAATGGATTAACTTTCCTTCTACATGTCTTATCATCTGAATTTTGGTGGCATGTTAATATGTTTTTAGTATCTGCCAAGCTGTAAAATTAAAATTGAGCTTTTTTTTGTAAAGATGATGTAGTTTTATTCACTGAACAATTTACACATAAGGCAGTGCTGGTGGACACAGACCATATTTTAATCAGACGGGTATGCACTGAGGGACTTTCCTGCTATGGTTCACTGGATGTTCTGATGATGATTATGGTGGACTTACATTACTGAAGGTCACGCTGATTGAGGGTGACCATGTGACTGTGAATAGTTGATACAGTCCTTGTTGAATGAGTTCAAATATCTCAATAACATAACAGTTGAGATAATGATCACACACAACAGTGTTACTGTGTTGAAAGCTATGCAGTGAGCTGATTACAAAATGGATTTCATATATGATAAGTCTAGTTGTCATAATACGCTGGGTAACCCAAAAGTAATCAAAATCGTCACCGCAAAACATCCATGGGCATTTTCATCAGTCAGAAAAAAAACTTAATTTACCTGGAATACAATCAAGAAAAGTTAGGCAGCACAAAAACATATCTTATTAAAGATTCTTACAAAGAATTTGAACTCCATATGTTTCACAAGATGTTCCTCCAGGGTAATTGAACACACGATTGCTCGCAACGAAACAAAATTCCTATGTTGTGTTGCTGAGGAGCATCTTTGCCCCAATTTTAACCTGATCCGCCTGGTAGGGATGGGGTTGACGCCGTATTTACACTCCGTCCAATTTTACTGTCCATTGAAGCCAATGGAGAGTAAAACCGGGCGGGTTGTAAAGCAGGCATCCAACCCTGCCGGAGATGTTAGATTAGGTTAAAATTGGGGCTTTATTAATGTTCTGAGGTTATTTAACTAAACCATTTAAGAGCTTTTTTCCAACTCAACCCTATGGAGCATGTATGCTAATGCACAGTGTTTCCAACATCAAATGTTGTCATCTACTGTGTTCATATGCCCAAACAAACAAAATAATTTCCACTTATATCTGTGGAAAAGAGCAGATGCAGTGGGAGATTGGAATGAATTTGGCAGTAAATCCTACAACCATTTAGACTGTATTGGCTCTGAATTGGTCCCAGTGTGAAACTTTCCCAAGATTGGGGTTTACGTAATGCTAGAACTAATTTTCAGCACACAATTTGCTGAGTTTACTCTGGAAAGTGTAAGCAAGCGTAAAAAGCAAATAAAAGCAGCACTATCTGAGTTGGCAAAAAAGTGTTTGCCTGGACTATGTTTCCCCACTAAAGTTCTATGCGTAATTGTTCATGTAATGGCTGATTATGTCTCACCTCATCAAATAAAACCAACTATTTGAACCAATGCTGATTTACTTTACTTGCCAGCTTCCTGTCCTTCACCCTCCATAAACTCCAACTTGTTTAAACACAGCCACCTTTATCCCATCCAGAACTAAATCCTGCTTACCCGTCACCCTCTTCCTTGTTGACCTACATTGGCTCCCTAGCCCCTACCATGCTAAATTTGAAACCCTCGTTCTCATCTTCAAATCTCCACCCCCATCTCTGCAAACTCCTCCAGCCTTATAGTCCCTCCCGTATCCTTTTGTCCTCAGATTCTGCCCCCTGTTCCCCGCCACTTCCTTCACGCCATCATTAGTAGAAGAAGCTTTAGTAATTTCCACCTTACTCTCTGGAACTCTTTCTTGCTCATTCTTTAAAAGCCTCTTAAAAGCCATCCTTTTCGCCATGCTTTCAGTCACCCAACCTCCATGGCTTGGCAACTGTTTCCATTACTGAAACGTCTGAGACATTTTTTATCAGTTGTTGTTTTTGGTGATTCTGCTGCTACATTCTCTGACTGCCAGTTTTAGGCCTAAATTATATTACCTGCTTGCTCCAAATGGACATTCCTGGCTATAGATGGCATCCAAAACCTTGATGAAATCACTCACACTCAAAGCACATCAACTTATGTGGTCGGACTGATTGAGTGAAAAGACTTATGAAGAAAATAAAACTGCATGAGAATTACCTATTTTCATAGAATCATAAAATCATAGAAGTTTACGGCACAGAAGGAGGCCATTCGGTCCATTGTGTCCATCGGCCGACAAAGAGCTACCCAGCCTAATCCCACTTTCCAGCTCTTGGCCCGTAGCCTTGTAGGTTATGGCATTTCGGGTGCATATCCAAGTACTTTTTAAATGCGATGAGGGTTTCTGCCTCTACTACCCTTTCAGGCAGTGAGTTCCAGACCCCCACCACCTTCTGGGTGAAAAGATTTCTCCTCAACTCCCCTCTAATCCTTCTACCAATTACTTTAAATCTATGCCCCCTGGTTATTGACCTCTTTGCTAAGGGAAATAGGTCCTTCCTATCCACTCTATCTAGGCCCCGTATAATTTTATACACTCAATTAAATCTCCCCTCAGCCTCCTCTGTTCCAAAGAAAACAACCCCAGCCTATCCAATCTTTCCTCATAGCTAAAGTTCTCCAGTCATGGCAACACCCTCGTAAATCTCCTCTGAACCCTCTCTAGTGCAATCACATCTTTCCTGTAATGTGGTGACCAGAACTGCACGCAGTACTCTAGTTGTGGCCTAACTAGTGGTTCATTGGAGAGTAGTGAAATGCAATTATTTTTTATCCAAGTGGTAGAGTTCATCTCTTAAAGGCAAAATGTCATTCTGGCCTAGCGAAAATGAACTGATCAAATTAGGGCTCATCTGGTTCCTTGTACTGAATCAGCACTTCTACCTGTACAGCATGAGAGAGGGCAAAAACCTAAATAACAATAACAAATTCATCATATATAGACATGAAAAATTGCTTCAGCAATCAGGAGTTCCAGCTCGGGCTGAGAAAAGAACAACAATATAGGCCATACGGCCTTTAACCTTTTCAACCTGTACCTCCCCACACTAATAGTTGGCAACAGTAAAACAGACACAGCAAGGTTACTGTTCTGCATCCGAGAAAAACCTTACAAGGATTAAATTGTCCTTTTAAATAGGAAGTGAAAGTCATTTAAAGTAAATTAATGCGGGGGGGGGAGGGATGCACCTATTCTGGGTGGTAAAAGTCAGCCATTTAACCTGTAATCTGGAAACATCTGCAAAGAATTATCTGTAGCACTGAAAATATAATTGTTATTTGAAACATCAATCACAGATGAGAAAGGCCTTTCCTAAAACAAACCTAACTTGTGTTTTTTTGCTGTAAATACAAAAGCAAAGCATAATTCTTTTTAATGTAAACGTCAAAGAATTTTGCCGTGTCAAATTAAGAAGGTGAGGCCAGGGTTACAATGCTGGGAATGTTGCCAATCTACATGAATTCTTTAGTGCAGCACTGGCATTTATTAGTTTAGGACTGAGTCGGTTGCTATACATTTTATAAATTCGTTTCTACAGTTTCTTCTGTTCTTTTGAAACTGTGCAGATTGTGATAAGAGTTTTGAGCTGAGAACCCAGCCCATAGCGAAAAGAGAAAGCTTTAAAGGGTTCCCACAGCTGTGAAAACACAGGCCCGGCGGCTGTGTGTAGAGCACATCAAACAGCTGCTTCAGGTGACTGAACACCTTGAGTCCCATTCATCAAGTGTTGTTTACACTAGTTGACAGGCCAGACATTGAGAATTACCTCTCAGCTCCATGGTATGTACACAGGAGAGAGTGTTACTCATTGTGCCATGTGCATATTCACTGAGGTGAGCTCTTTAAAAGACACTTTCACGTGTCATTTGATGAACACCTAGATTTTTCCCAGGATTGGTGTTCAGACACTCACGCGTGGGTTAATTCCAATGAACTGTGTCTGCTAAAGATATTTATAGAATTACTGGTTAAGCTCAGGCGATGCAGAGTGGGGCCATACCGTTCCACTTTTTTTTCACCTAACATTTATTCTGTGTTGAGACTCTGAGGTTGTGTTTTGGCTAGAAGAAGATTTTAATTTATTCTTCTAATAAACAGAACAATGCAAGCATGAATAGGATGTTTTTGTACTCTCCTCACGAACATTGAAAGGTTATAATTATGAAATAATAAGTTTCTATAGAAAAGTGTCACATATGAAAGGTTGAAGCTCAAATTGCGGAGGACCTCTAGAGTAAAGCGAGGAAAATTCACATTTAATAAATGAACATAAATAACACTGGATGTTTGTGATTCATTGTGTTAATACCTGTGATTCATTGTATAAATACTTTCATATGAATTTCAAAAGAAAGGCTCTGGAAACACATATTTTCTGTGGGAGGCATGAGAATGCCAGGCAATTCTAACATTAGAAGACTGTATCTAACCCATTATTATCAATCAGCGGTGAACAAAATTATTTAGTAGCAATGATAAAATGTGCATCGGGATGAACAATACAAATTGAGGAGATGCAATAGGATCGATGGATTATGAAAAACAAACAAAGTGACAGTGGCCCACACAACTCCTGAGAGCCATGGATACCGAATATCAAATACAGGCCATTAGGTGAGGGATAATGCTGACATCAGGCGCAGTTTATTTTTCATAATTTTTCATAATCCATAAAGTCACTGCTATGTATTCTGTTCATATTACAGTTACCTGATTTCACTTGTGTTTTTTAACGTTGCCTTTGAAATGTAATATTTAATTCTAAAACAATGAGCATTTGGCTTTTTATTTTATTAAGTGATATTCAGGCAGAAGTAGACAATTGGTGCATCGAATACACCTTTCCAACTTCCTACAAAATTACCTAGAGGCAATACTAAATCTAATAACCATTTCCTGACAGGAACTTGCCCAGTCCTTTTTTGAACCCAGACAGAGGGGTTGATATTAACCCTCCTCCCACTCCCCACGCCGGACGGCAGAGGGTCGGGGGATAGCGTTAAATATTTCCAATCGCAAGACGTGACCCCAGCCCGCTAAGTACATGCCTGCCGCCATTTGTACGGCGGCGGTTTGCATGGCGTACCTGTGCCCTGCTGTGGAGAGGCGGGACACTTCATTAACATATTTAAATCAGGCTCCCACAGTACGGGCTAGATTTTTCCAACCTCGGCCGATCCAGGGCGAGCGACGTCCGTGGCGTGTGGAAACCCTGCATCTGTGTCGATCCCGGCCTCCAACAAGATTTTCCATTGATGGGGCTTGTTAAACCCACCCTGCGAGGTTCCCAGCCAATTAATAGGAAGCAGGTCTGATGACGTCATTTGATGGCGCGTCATCAGTTGGTTTCCTGAAAGGGGCCATGTCCACAATCATTTTGACAGTTGATCAGTCAGTGTTCTACAGCATTGAGGTGCTGCAAACACTGACAGTCACTGCACAAAGGCACAGGGCTGCACCCAGGCTCTCCCATGACTCCCTCCATATGCTTATGGAGGGAGTCACAGCATAAAGGGAGGTTCTCTTCCCTTCCAATGGGCAGAAGAGATCTCCCCAGGAGACCAATACAGCCTGGTTGCACATTGCACAGGAGGGCACAAACAGGGATGTCGTCAGGAGGACCAGGCTGCAGTGGCGCAAACCTTTCAATGATCTCAGTAGATCACGAAACCTTACTGCAAAGTCACACTCAGCCTCATCCTGCTGTGCCACTCATCACATCCCCATCACTCTGCCTTCCCTACCCTACTCCTGCACATCCTTACTCACACCAACTTACCTTGCACATCCCTCTCTATCTATATTATCACATCCCCATCGCATTAGCCACCCCTCACACTCACCCTCATCCTAGTGCAATCATACCAAATAACAACACACAAGGATAGGCACTTGGGTGTTGTATGCAATGTTCATATAAAGTTTCTGTTAATGTGTTGTCAAATATAAAAATCTTTATTTTCAACACTTTGCCTTCTTGGACAGATCTGTGTGCACCTTTGGAAGTGGCTTAGTGAGTTGCAGTGAATGGTGAGACATAACGGTACCCCCCGCAATGGTGATGAGTGTGAAAGGACCATTGTAAGGCTAAGTAAAGAAATTAAGGATAGTATTCGACTAAAAACAAGGGCATATAAGGTAGCGAAATCTAGTGGGAGGACGGAGGATTGGGAAAACTTTAAAAGGCAGCAAAAAATAACAAAAAGATTGATTAAGAAAGGGAAGATAGATTATGAAAGTAAATTAGCAAAAAATATAAAAACAGATAGTAAGAGTTTTTATAGTTATATAAAAAGAAAAAGGGTGGCTAAAGTAAATGTTGGTCCCTTAGAGGATGAGACCGGGAAATTAATGGTGGGAAATATGGAGATGGCAAAAACACTGAATGAATATTTTGTATCAGTCTTTACAGTAGAAGACACTAAGAATATCCCAACACTGGACAAACAGGGGGCTATAGGGGGAGAGGAGCTAAACACGATCAAAATCACTAAGGAAGTGGTACTCGGTAAAATAATGGGACTCAAGGCGGATAAATCACCTGGACCTGATGGCTTACATCCTAGAGTCTTGAAGGAAGTGGCGGTAGGGATTGTAGATGCATTGGTAATAATTTTTCAAAACTCCCTGGATTCCGCTAAGGTCCCGGCAGACTGGAAAACTGCTAATGTAACACCCTTATTTAAAAAGGGCAGTAGACAGAAGGCTGGTAACTATAGACCGGTTAGCCTAACATCTGTGGTAGGTAAAATTTTGGAGTCCATTATTAAGGAAACAGTAACAGGACATTTGGATAATCATAATTTAATAGGACAAAGTCAGCATGGTTTTACGAAGGGGAAGTCATGTTTGACAAATTTGCTGGAGTTCTTTGAGGAAGTAACATATAGAGTGGATAAAGGGGAACCAGTGGACGTAGTGTATTTAGACTTCCAAAAGGCATTTGACAAGGTGCCACACAAAAGATTATTGCTTAAGGTAAAAAATCACGGGATTGGGGGTAATATTCTGGCATGGATAGAGGATTGGCTATCTAACAGAAAGCAAAGAGTTGGGATAAATGGTTCATTCTCAGACTGGCAATCAGTAACTAGTGGTGTTCCACAGGGGTCAGTGCTGGGTCCCCAACTCTTTACAATCTATATTAACGATTTGGAGGAAGGGACCAAGTGTAACATATCAAAATTTGCAGATGATACTAAGATGGGAGGGAAAGTAGTGAGTGAGGAGGACATAAAAAACCTGCAAGGGGACATAGACAGGCTAAGTAAGTGGGCAGAGATTTGGCAGATGGAATACAACACTGGAAAGTGTGAGGTGATGCACTTTGGCAGGAAAAATCCTAGAGCAATTTATTATCTTAATGGCAAGAAACTGGAGAGTACTGAAGTGCAAAGGGATCTGGGGGTCCTGGTGCACGAAACTCAAAAGGTTAGTATGCAGGTGCAGCAAGTGATTAAGAAGGCAAATGGAATGTTGGCTTTCATTGCTAGGGGGATAGAATATAAAAATAGGGAGGTATTGCTTCAGTTGTACAAGGTATTGGTGAGACCGCACCTGGAATACTGCATACAGTTTTGGTGTCCTTACTTAAGGAAAGACATCCTTGCTCTCGAGGCAGTGCAAAAAAGGTTCACTCGGTTAATCCCGGGGATGAGGGGGTGGTCATATGAGGAGAGGTTGGGTAGATTGGGACTCTACTCATTGGAGTTCAGAAGAATGAGAGGCGATCTTATTGAAACATATAAGATTGTGAAGGGGTTGGATCGGGTGGATGCGGGGAGGATGTTCCCGATGACGGGTGAGACGAGAACTAGGGGACATAGTCTTAGAATAAGGGGCTGCTCTTTCAAAACTGAGATGAGGAGGAACTACTTCACTCAGAGGGTGGTGGGTCCATGGAATATGCTGCCACAAAAAGCTGTAGAAGCTACAACATTAATTAAATTTAAAACAGAAATAGACAGTTTCCTAGAAGTAAAGGGCATTAAGGGTTACGGGGAGCGGGCAGGAATTTGGACATGAGTCTAGGTTCGGATCGGTCATGGCCCTGTGGGTAGTGGAGCGGGCCCAGGGACTGTGTAGCCTGATTCTGCTCCTATTTTGTGTGTGCAATTCTGTTAGATGCAGGAGATGGTTCTGTGATAGATAGTAGATTGGCGGTTAGGATCAGATCAGCCATGATCTTATTGAATGGCGGAGCAGGCTCGAGGGGCCGATTGGCCTACTCCTGCTCCTATTTCTTATGTTCTTATGTTCTTATGTTCTTATTGTAGGGATGCTTTATGGTGTTGGTGTGGGGTGGTGCCAACCTGGCGCATCATGTGGCAGCCAGAGTATACAGTGTCAAGTGAAGTAAATCTGGCCATGGTGAAACCATCCCTGGCCTCCCGGGCAGCAATGTGGTTGGGTGCTGATGCCCTGTGTCCTGTACAGCATCAGGTGATTGCGGAGAAGGTTGGTGCTGTTGTTGGTGCTGCTGGTGTGGCTAGTGATGCTGGTGAGCCTGGTGCTGCTGGTGTTGGGGTTGATCGTGGAGGGATCAGAGGACCAAGGTGAGATTTTTTTCAAGGGCACCGATGCTGATGGAATAGCTGGCAGCTGAAGTTGAGATGACAGAAGCGATCTGTCAATGGTGAGAGAGCTTGCTCCAAGGAGGTGACACTGGATAGAGAGTTTACTCCAAACACTTCAAACCTCCATAAAGATCAAAAGTGCATTCCAAATCCTGAAGGCTCCAGCCTCTGATTGGAAAGTGACCAACTGTGAAATGGTAGCTTTTATACCACTTTTGCGTGACCTATTCACAGAAATGGAGAGTTGTTTAAAACCCGACACACTTACCTGGCATGATCCCCGAGTAACGTGAACCTCGTGGGAAACTTGAGAAAATGGTTTGTACCTGGTAAAATGCTGATTAAATTGTTTTAAACACCCTCTTAGCTATCTGAATTGCCTGACCCGCCGCTTAGTGCCGTGTCTGCAAAGCGCAGGCAGAGCCAGCACTCGGGAAACTCACAAGGAGGCGGGTTCAGAGTGGGATACCGCCCTGCTGTCAATCATTTTGATTTTGACTGCGGACCCGCCTCCGAACCTGCCCTCTGAGCGCCGGCAAAATTCAGCCCCACAGTTGGGAGCCTGATTTAAATTTAACACTGGCCGGCCGGGTTTCCCAGAGCTCGAGAAACCCAGCAGAAAAATGGAGATGGGAGCAGCTGGTTGCAGAAGGTAACTGCTTTTTAGAGCATTCCTTTTTTGCCAGGAGGAGCATGTGTGTTCCCCCTGGACACTCAAGCAAACCTTCTGCCAATTGCGGCTTCTCCTCGCTCCCGTGATCGCCCAACCTCCCTTCCTCCAAACCCCCGATCTCTGCCTCCCTCCCTCCTGATTACCGTGCTCCGATCCCCTCCCACCATGCCCCGATCTCTGCCTCCCTCCCTCCTGATTACCGTGCTCCGATCCTCTCCCGCCATGCCCCGATCTCTCCCTCCCTCCCTCCCGATTACCGTGCTCCGATCCCCTCCCACCATGCCCCGATCTCTGCCTCCCTCCCTCCCTCACAATTACCGTGCTCCGATCCCCTCCCGCCTTGCCGAATCTCTGCCTCCCTCCCTCCTGATTACCGTGCTCCGATCCCCTCCCGCCATGCCCTATCTCTGCCTCCCTCCCTCCCTCCCGCCATGCCCCGATCTCTGCCTCCCTCCCTCCTGATTACCGTGCTCCGATCCCCTCCCACCATGCCCCGATCTCTGCCTCCCTCCCGCCCGATCGCTGTGCTCCGATCCTCTCCCACCATGCCCCGATCTCTGCCTCCCTCCCTCCCTCCTGATTACCGTGCTCCGATCCCCTCCCACCATGCCCCGATCTCTCCCTCCCGATTGCTGTGCTCCGATCCTCTCCTACCATGCCCCGATCTCTCCCTCCCTCCCTGTCGATTGTCATGGCCCGACCCTGCCCCCCCCCAACCAGAGAATTACAGAGAACGTAGAGCACAGAAACAGGCCATTTGGCCCAACTGGTCCATGCCAGTGTTTATGCTCCACATGAACCTCCTCCCATCCCGTTCCATCTAACCTTATTAGCATATCCTTCTATTCCTTTCTCCCTCATGTGTTTATCTAGCTTCTCCTTAATTGCATCTATGCTATTCACCTCAACTGCTCTTTGTGGTAGCGAGTTCCACATTCTAACCACTCTCTGGGTAAAGAAGTTTCTCCTGAATTCCTGATTGGATTTATTAGTGACTATCTTACATTTATGGTCCCTAGTTTTGGTCTCCCCCCACAAGAGGAAACATCATATCATAGTATCATAATTACTATAACAATATCTCAATTAATTATTACATTTTCTTAAATTCTGGTAAATCAGTGGTTTCCTCCAAGAGAGTCCAGTCATTAATGGGGGTCCATGCGATGGACAGTGCCCGGCTTGTACAATGTCCTGTTAAATATGAATAAAAAAACAGATTTCAATTTGTAATATTGTAAAAACTGCTTGGAAACTATCTTAAATGTGCCACCATAAAACAACATCAACCTTCTTTGTTCTGCTGGTTTCATCTCTTTGATATCATTTTCATTCATGGCATCTTTCTTAAATGCCCCGATCTTTGCATCCCTCCCGCCCAATCACCGTGCTCTGATCCGCTCCCACCATTCCCCGATCTCTCCCTCCCGCCCGATTACCGTGCTCTGATCCACTCCCACCATTCCCCGATCTCTCCCTCCCTCTTTCCCGCCAGATTACTGTGCTCTGATCCGCTCCCACCATTCCCCGATCTCTCCCTCCCTCCCTTCCGCCCGATCACCGTGCTCTGATCCGCTCCCACCATTCCCCGATCTTGCCCGATTGCCAGGGACTGTCCCCAGCAATCCCCGGCTGCTGCTGCTTTCTACCACTGGCTTTCCCGCCCAGCAGCCAGCCAGCCTGTCAATCCGGCCGGCTCCCGGACAGGAAACGGAATAAAAAAATGATAATCAGAACCTGTTGTTAAATTCAGCAGAACCTCCACATCCCCGGGATTTCTGGGTTCCCCCCGTTACCACGCTCCCCCACACCCTCCCCGTTTCATCGTAAACATCGGGGCCATAGTTTCTTATTCAACCATCCTACTTGGCTGTCTGCTCCACATATTTATTATCCTTTTACTTAAAAAGAATTGGCTGCATTTTGTCGTCTTTAATTTGAAACAATGGAGGGTGAAAGTCACGCAAAGCGGGGTGATTGCGAATCTACACCGAGCCTGATTAACTTCTCGATTTATGCACAATGGTAATCATCGATTGCCGCTTCTCTCTATTTGGTATTATCGGCAAATTTAGATACCTTGACAATACTTCTTCCTCCAAAACATTTCTAAAAATGAGAAACAATAGCGGTTCTCGTGCCAACCCCTATGGTGCACCATTAACAGCCAGCTGCCACCCAAGTACTAGTCTCATCCCTATTCAGCAGGTCTATAACCACCTCAAAGAATCCAATAAATTGCTTAAACATGATCTGTCAGTCCTGAAACCATGCTGTCTCTAATTAAACCCTGTCCCTCAAGATGATCTCTTGTACTATCTCTCATTGTAGTTTCAACAAGATAAGGCTTGCAGGTCCATAATTTGACGGTTCATCCTTAACTCCCCTTTTCTTGGTTCATAAATTCCGGAGGTGCAGCGAGGAGTCAGTTAGTCTGTGCTGTGAGTTACACAATGAAGTTGAAGTTCTCGCCAGTTTATGAATTTCCCTCATGATGTCTTGATCCTTAAAGGGTTGTCCCAATAGTGATGCCTGCAATATCTATAGTTTACTATGAAGGTTGAAGGCTTTCTTGATTATATGACTCATTTTGTACTGAGGTGAACCTAAGTGCTCTTTATCAATTGCTGTCTCTATCACACAAACGCACAATATTCCCCTTTCCTTAGCCCCTCAATTGTTGCCTCCAAATATAGAATCATAGGGGGAGAAATTCTGTATCGCCCCATTTGGGGCGCAATTATCGGCTGGGCGCAAAGATTGACGCCTGGCGCTAATTATCACCTCCGACTGTAAACTTGGCTTCTATCGCCCCTGTAGGTGATTGGAGCGCTAAATCAGGCGCTACACACCTGTCTTAAGGCGAAAAGGCCGAGGAGCGAGGCGCTAACTCAGAGCGCGGGCGCAGCGCAGGTGCTGTCAGTTAGCGATGGAACACAGACACACTGGCGCCAGACAGTTCTTAAAGGGGATGGTCGATTTTGCACTCCAGCCACACCCTGCTCATTGGAGCCTTGAATCTCGGCCTGGAGAGACCTGTGCCTAAATCTTCCAGCCAAGGACTATGGAGAGGGTGAGAGAACGAGCTCAGCGCTTCGGCGAGCGGGCCTTGGATGCTCTGGTTGGCGCGGTGGAGTGCAGAAGATCTATACGCTTCCCTGAGAGTGGCAGGAGGCCTTTGCCGCGCGAGGACAGAAGAGTGTGGAGGGAGGTGGCTCAGAGCGTCTCCTCCAGGAGCATGGTGCCCAGGACCCATATACAATGTCGAAAAAAGTTCAACGATCTCACTCGGATCGTCAGGGTGAGTGGCTTTTTTTCAATACCTCTCCATCCCTCCATCTCAACCTCACTCTATGGCCAGAGGGTCTTAAAACCCCAATGCACAACACTCATCCAACACGCCACTGGAGACGCCGACCCCGTTCTGGACAGCAATGGTAAGGTCATCACCTTTTTGTCCTCTGTCCTTCCACTTGTCCCTCACAACACAAGCCTTTGACACTTTCAATCCAACTTACTAAATTGCTGCACTCATTCCTCCCTTACTGCCACCCTGTCTTCACGCTAAAGCCACTCTTGTACCTCCCTGCTTTCAGATGGTGATTCACCAGCTGAGGAGACGGGCCCTCAAGCTGCCAGTGGGAGTGAAACTGCAGCCGAGGAGGAAGATGAAGGCAGAGCATCAGCGCCACCCTCTCCCGAGGAAGCCCATGCCCACACTGGGAACACGCCTTCCCTGGAGGGGAGCAGGGGGTGGGGTCTGATGAGGATGAAGCTCCAGGACCCAGTGGGCTGCAGCAACGCCATGGGGGTAGGGAAGCTCGGGGGCCTTCTCCCCGGAGGGAGAGTATGCCAGCGAGTCCTACTGCACTGGACGCAAAGGAGGAGCGGCTCATCGCTGAAATGAACACCCAGGCGGTGGACATGCACACTGAGCTCATGGGTGCAGTGGGAAGGGTATCCGAATGCATTGAATCACTGGCAAGGAGTGTGGAGCACTTCGCTGTAGCACAGGCGGATGCCACGCTAAAGCTTAGTGCTGCAATTCAGTCAATGGCTGCCATAAACCCACCTCTGACTGCTCTCCTGCAGACTCATATTGAGGCCACGCGGCTTTCGGAGCTGCTGCTCTTTCGTCAGGTGAAGCTGCTCACCTGACGAAGGAGCAGCCGCTCCGAAAGCTTGTGATTTCAAATAAAACTGTTGGGCTATAACCTGGTGTTGTGCGACTTCTCAATTTTGTCCACCCCAGTCCAACACCGGCATCTCCGCATCATGACTCTCTCAAGATGACAGCATTCCTGCTGCCACCACTGTCACTTCTTCACTGCACTTGCCACCGCCTGTAGGACAGACTGCTGCCGCCCATGCAGAGTTGGTGCAGTCTGCAGCCGGGCCCTCCAGGCCCAGAGCTGGTCGAGGCCGTCCTTCAAGGGCATCTGCAGTCTCAGGTTCTGACAATCAGCAACCTTCCACCAGCCTTGCTGCAGCCACTGAGGTCCCATTATGGAGGAGCAGTAGGGTGGGAAGGGGGGAAGTGCGCAAGGGAAGGAGATCACCCTCGAAGGGCAAAAAGTAGGAGGTGTGACAAAATGTTGGTCATTTTTTTATTAGACGGCCCTTCCAGTTTCTACATTGTGGGCCTCCCTCCCGCCTTGGTGCTGCTGATGATCATCCTCCTCCTCTTCCTCCTCCTCTTCCTCCTCCTCCTCTGGTGGTGCTCCAAGGCCTGGTGGCATTGGCTGGGTCCTGAGGATTGCTAGGTTATGCAGCATGCAGCACACAACTACGAAGTGGGAAACTCGCTCAGGTGAGTACTGCAGGGCTCCTCCAGAATGGTCCAGACAGCGGAACCATTGCTTGAGCACGCCGATTGTGTGCTCAATGATGTTCCTGGTAGCTTGATGGCTCTCGTTATACCGCAGCTCAGCAGGGGTGTTGGGCGTACGGACCGGTGTCATCAGCCAGGTGCTCAGTGGATATCCCTTGTCCCTGAGAAGCCAACCAACTGGCTGATGCGGTGCCTGGAAAAGTTCTGCCACAGTAGTCTGGCGCAGGATAAATGCATCGTGGCAGCTGCCAGGATAGTGGGCATTGACAGCGAGTATCAGCTGTCTGTGGTCACAGACCAACTGAACATTCAAGGAATGGAACCCCTTTCTGTTGCGGAAATCCTCGGCATTCTCATGCGGAGCACGCAAAGCCACATGCGTGCAGTCAATGGCGCCCTGCACCATGGGGAAGCCCGCTATCCTAGCAAAGCCCATTGCGCATTCTTGCTGCTTGTCTGGGGTCATGGGGAAAGAGATGTACTCTCGTCTCCTTTTAAAGAGGGCATTTGTGACCTGACGGATGCAGCAATGCACCGCGAACTGGGAGATATTGGCGATGTCCCCAGTAGCTGATTGAAATGAGCCAGTGGCATAAAAGTTCAGAGCCACTATGATCTTCACTGCCACCGACAGAGACGTCCTGGACCTCAGTTGAGGCTGCAGCAGGTGGCAGAGCTCAGTGACCACCTCCTTGCTGAAGCGCAGCCTTCGCAAACACAGCTCCTCAGACATATTAATATATGTGAATTGTTGGCGATATACCCTGGGAGGGTAAGGTCTCCTGTACAGAGGCCTGTTGGCCCTCCTCCGTCTGGCCATGATTGCCACTCTCTCTCTGCGTCTCTGTGTCCTCCGATTCTGGTGGCGCAGGACGACGCCCCCAATCAGTGCAGCCTCCATAGTCTCTTGGCAATCAAAGTTATGAAGGTCAAAAACCAAAGTACCTGCAAAGTTATGATCAGTAGCCAAAACTACCTCACACAGCGTTGACTCAACGCAGAAGTCTCTCTTTCTCTCTCTCCGAATCTCTCTCTCTCTCTCTCAGAACGAGTGGTGCAAAAATGTCAACCACAGAGAAAGACAGGAAGAGCCCCCCTTTAAATAGCGCCCCCCCCAGCCCCACAGCGACTGGGGAGCGTTCCAGTCTTCCGGTCGTTGGTTGCGCCAGGCGGAAAGGATGGGGGCGCCACTCAATTTCCGCTCCGGGGCGCCACAAGGGCGTTGCACCCTTGTATGACGTCAAGATCTGCGTGCGCAGGAGATCGCGGCGGTAAAGTTTAGCGCCGCCGCAAAATGTCGAGTTAATTTGCGAGCAGCGCAAACATCGCTGCGCCCAGGCGCTAGTTGCTTTGCGCCCCATTAGCGCCCTCTTAAGGCGCTAACGGGAGGCGCAACCAACTGAATTTTACCCCCATAGAATCATAGAAATTTACGGCACAGAAGAAGGCCATTCGGCCCATCGTGTCTGTGCCGGCCAAATAAGAGCTATCCAGCCTAACCCCACTTTCCAGCTCTTGGTCCATAACCCTGTAGGCTGCAGCACTTCAAGTGCATATCGAAGTACTTTTTAAATGCAATGATGGTTTCTGCCTCTACCACCCTGTCAGGCAGTGAGTTCCAGAACCCCAGCACCTTCTGGGTGAAAAGATTTCTCCTCTACTCCCCTCTAATCCTTCTACCAATTATTTTAAATTTATGCCCCCTGGTTATTGACCTCTCTGCTAAGGGAAATAGATCCTTCCTGTCTAGGCCCTTCATAATTTTATATACTTCAATCAAGTCTCCCCTCAACCTCCTCTGTTCCAAAGAAAACAACTCCAGCCTATCCAATCTTTCCTTATAGCTAAAATTCTGCAGTCCAGGCAACATCCTCAGAAATCTCCTCTGTACCCTCTCTAGTGCAATCACATCTTTCCTGTAATGTGGTGACCAGAACTGTATGCAGTACTCTAGCTGTGGCCCAACTAGAGTTTTATACAGATATAACACTATAACTAGTGTTTTATACAAATATCCTGATTATGTTAAATGGATTAGTCTGGACTTTGTCATATGCAATATCAGTAGTTTTCCAAGCAGGACCATCAGGAAGTATCCAGCTGTTAGACAGGACTTACCCTGACAGCTCTTTCTACCATTTGCAGTAGCAGGTACTGGTGCTACACATCTTGAGTGCCAAGAAACAGCAGAATGCACCCAATGAATCCAGGCAGGCTTGCATATCTGTCAGGGCCTGGCTTTAAACTTGCAACCCTTTGGTTGGAAGTCCAACTCTCTGCCACTTAAGTCCCTAGGCCATCATGAATTAATTACAGATTCAAACCAAACACTGTACAGTGCTTTCAAGTGTTCACTGACAAGTGATACAAAAAACATACCTTTTATCTTTTGCCAAGGAATGATACGATGCTCAGTAAGTCAAGATTCTCGACCACTCATCTCTTGTGTCCTTGACTATGACAACCTGTAATTTGATTTATGCTAGTGTATACTAATTTTGACCTTTTGGAAAAATGAAATCACGTTTCACTACCCACTTTCTTTGCTTTTATCATTCTCATTTATTTCCCAGCTATATTCAAATATTCAATCGCTTGTACCTTATCAATTTTTCTTTGTATGAATCCTCTCTTTACATACAAAAATAATTTCTCAATGTAATTGATATTTCATTTTTAGCTAATATTAAGCATTGTTTATAAGAAATATACAGAAATCTGTAAAGGGCAATCATTTAAATCTTTTTATAAAATGCAAAAAAAACCTACTGCAAGCTGACAATGATAGTTTGAAATGGCAAAAGTAGCTAAAAGTATGTGTTGAACAATTGATTTTAATTTGTTTTATTTAAAAAGATTCTGATTAAGGGTCATACCTGAAATATTAAACTAGTTGTCTTTTTCAGATGCTAAGTGACCTCTGTGCACCTGCAGAATTTTCTGTTTTTATTTCAGATTCCCAGTGTTGCCGATTTTATTTTCACCTCGACGCGTTCTGCCAGCAACAAAAAGGGTAAGATTTTGACCTTTTTTTGGCATATATCATGGCCAGTTAAGAAGTCCTTAGATGATGTACACTAGGAATCTCCTTGGGAATTTTCCGATCGGTGACCGTAACTTTGGTGGAAGTTCGGCAGAAGCCTGATTGCTCGGTGTATCCGGGATTTCCATTAATCTTCAGCCGATCAGGAAAACTTCAGAGGAATTTCCTGGTCATAATTTCCAATGGCACAATCTTACTTCCTATACTTAGAGCTTCCCAGCTTGTCCCATTCAGAATTTCCATCTTCCTTCCATTTGTCTCTACTTAGCATGCACACACAGTCTGGTATCAAGATGTAAAGTTCTGTGTATTGTGCAAAGTATTGCCTGCGTTAAACTTTGATTTATCAAGTGACTATATTTTGTTGTACAGTTTCTCCTCTCCTCATGTGTTCTTTCATAACATTTTAAATATTGAATACGATGAGTTAGAAATAGAAAATATCAGGTCTAAATGAAGGTGAATGACAATAGGGAGATTTTAGCAGACATTTTATTGCAACACGATGTAATGAATGTGCCTATTATCTGTGATTGATTGTATTTCTATGAGAAACACTTAGAGTAGTTGATATAACTAATGACTAGGAAAGAGGCATGAGTAATAAAGCAAACTGAAAATTTTTAACTATCATGATTGTAACAGGTTCAAAGAACATTATTATTTTCTGAGAATTTCATAGAAGTATTGACCTTGAAAATGATATTATTTACAAATATCGATGCACTATTTATATATTATTTAGGCCTTCTTCCAACACTTTTAACTCCAAAGGCAGACTGAATTTCTCATGAACCAAAGCCTGCCCGTTATGTGAGCCATGTGTGTGACAGCATCCCACAGGACTAACAATTACCCTTTAACCAGGTGAGATGTCCATCACAGTCCATCGCCTGTCTACTCTCAAAGGCAGTAAATACCACATTGTCAGACTATTACATTCAAGTTAAAAGTAATGGTCACATTCAACACAGAAGCAGATAGGCACAGCAAGTTACTGATAGTACAAATACTGAGAAAGGAATAAAGATCGAATTAGTTTACAAGGGATTAAAATATCTTCTTCAGAACATACTTCTTATACAGTCTGATAACCGACAAGACCTTTGGAGAAAACAATCCTTTGTAAACTTCCCAATGCAATTCTCGTATTTAGTTGAGGCAATATTTCCTCCTACCTCATGGAATCCAAATGTCATTTTCAAAAGGTCTCTCGGTAGTAAGCTGTCAAGCAATCATATTGGTACATCTCAGACACTCCAGTCCAGTACTGAGGGAGTGCTGCACTGTCGGAAGTGCCGGCTTTCGGATGAAATGTTAAACTGAGTTAGTGTCTGCCCTCTCAGATGGACATAAAAGATCCCATGGCACTATTTCGAGGAAGAGCAGGGGAGCTCTCCCTGGTGTCCTGGCCACTATTTTAGCCTCAACCAACATCACTAAAAAAGATTATCTGGTTATTATCACATTGTTGTTTGTGGGAGCTTGCTGCTGTGTTTCTTACATTGCAACAGTGACAATGCTTCAAAAATACTTCATTGGCTGTAAAGCGTTTTGGGATGTCCTGAGGTCATGAAAGGCGTTATATAAATGTAAGTTCTTTCTTTCTTTTTTTCTTTCATACATAGAATCACTTGACCCGCAGTTGTTCACACCTTTCCCAGACTTTGCATTTCTATTAATACATTGAGCAAAATATTATTATGTTAGTACCTAGGACAACGTTTCTGCATCCTGGCTCATTTGCAGATCAAAGAACATGCTTGCGTTCTCACAAATATTCAGCATTCAGTTTCCACTTTGTACTTCATGAAAGAAAGACAATTGTTTGATAAGGGAAGACAACACAGCCCTTGTTTAATACGCTATGACACTGCTGTGCATCATTGTAAATACATGTGTGTGCATATTTATTCTCAGGGTGTCCAAAGCACTTCACAGCCAATGACTTGTTTTTGAAGTACAGTTACGTTTGTTTTCTAGGCAAATGGCACAACCAATTTGCATAAGTTCCAACAAACAGCAAATGAAATGAATGGCTACCAATCTGTTTTTGGTGGTGTTGGTTGAGGGAGGAATGTTGGTCAGGGCACCAGGAGACCTCTATGGGGTAGACTTTGACTTTGTGCGATAATGTAGAATGGTTGATAGTGAATCAGCAGTCTGTTTTACATCTCTCCTGATCAATGGAAATAAAAATCGGGAGAGATGTAAAATGGGCTGCCGATTCGCTAGCACCCGTTCTGCACAAAGTCAAAATCTACCCCTATGTTTTTTCTCTAAGAAGATTATGGGATCTGTTTTGGCCATTAGAACAGACAAGTTCTCCGTTTAACGTTTAATGTCTCATCTGAAAGATGGCACATTTGACAAACAGCATTCTTTCAGTACAATATTGAATTATGTGCTCAAGTTCTGAAGTGGGGCTTGAACCCAAACATTTAAAATTACAGGTGAGAGTGCAGCCAACTGAGCCAATCTGATTTTCAAAAAGTAAAGTTATGCTGAGTCCTACAGCAAAGGTTGACAGAAACTGAGGTCATTCCTTTGTGATGCTAGATGTCTTGAGATTTTTTTGTGTTGTATTCTTTTCATAAGAACATAAGAAATAGGAGCAGGAGTAGGCCATTTGGCCCTTCGAGCCAGCTCCACCATTCAATAAGATCATGGCTAATCTTCTACCTCATCTCCACTTTCCTGCACTATCGCCATATCCCTTGATTCCCTTAATATTCAAAAATCTATCGATCTCTGTCTTGAATGCATTGGTAATAATTTTTCAAAACTCCCTGGATTCCGCTAAGGTCCCGGCAGACTGGAAAACTGCTAATGTAACACCCTTATTTAAAAAGGGCAGTAGACAGAAGGCTGGTAACTATAGACCGGTTAGCCTAACATCTGTGGTAGGTAAAATTTTGGAGTCCATTATTAAGGAAACAGTAACAGGACATTTGGATAATCATAATTTAATAGGACAAAGTCAGCATGGTTTTACGAAGGGGAAGTCATGTTTGACAAATTTGCTGGAGTTCTTTGAGTAAGTAACATATAGAGTGGATAAAGGGGAACCAGTGGACGTAGTGTATTTAGACTTCCAAAAGGCATTTGACAAGGTGCCACATAAAAGATTATTGCTTAAGGTAAAAAAATCACGGGATTGGGGGTAATATTCTGGCATGGATAGAGGATTGGCTATCTAACAGAAAGCAAAGAGTTGGGATAAATGGTTCATTCTCAGACTGGCAATCAGTAACTAGTGGTGTTCCACAGGGGTCAGTGCTGGGTCCCCAACTCTTTACAATCTATATTAACGATTTGGAGGAAGGGACCAAGTGTAACATATCAAAATTTGCAGATGATACAAAGATGGGAGGGAAAGTAGTGAGTGAGGAGGACATAAAAAACCTGCAAGGGGACATAGACAGGCTAAGTAAGTGGGCAGAGATTTGGCAGATGGAATACAACACTGGAAAGTGTGAGGTGATGCACTTTGGCAGGAAAAATCCTAGAGCAATTTATTATCTTAATGGCAAGAAACTGGAGAGTACTGAAGTGCAAAGGGATCTGGGGGTCCTGGTGCACGAAACTCAAAAGGTTAGTATGCAGGTGCAGCAAGTGATTAAGAAGGCAAATGGAATGTTGGCTTTCATTGCTAGGGGGATAGAATATAAAAATAGGGAGGTATTGCTTCAGTTGTACAAGGTATTGGTGAGACCGCACCTGGAATACTGCATACAGTTTTGGTGTCCTTACTTAAGGAAAGACATCCTTGCTCTCGAGGCAGTGCAAAAAAGGTTCACTCGGTTAATCCCGGGGATGAGGGGGTGGTCATATGAGGAGAGGTTGTGTAGATTGGGACTCTACTCATTGGAGTTCAGAAGAATGAGATGCGATCTTATTGAAACATATAAGATTGTGAAGGGGTTGGATCGGGTGGATGCGGGGAGGATGTTCCCGATGACGGGTGAGACTAGAACTAGGGGACATAGTCTTAGAATAAGGGGCTGCTCTTTCAAAACTGAGATGAGGAGGAACTACTTCACTCAGAGGGTGGTAGGTCCATGGAATATGCTGCCACAAAAAGCTGTAGAAGCTACATCATTAAATAAATTTAAAACAGAAATAGACAGTTTCCTAGAAGTAAAGGGCATTAAGGGTTACGGGGAGCGGGCAGGAATTTGGACATGAGTCTAGGTTCGGATCGGTCATGGCCCTGTGGGTAGTGGAGCGGGCCCAGGGACCGTGTAGCCTGATTCTGCTCCTATTTCGTGTGTGCAATTCTGTTAGATGCAGGAGATGGTTCTGTGATAGTAGATTGGCGGTTAGGATCAGATCAGCCATGATCTTATTGAATGGCGGAGCAGGCTCGAGGGGCCGATTGGCCTACTCCTGCTCCAATTTCTTATGTTCTTATGTTCTTATGAATATACTCAACGACTGAGCCTCCAGAGCCCTCTGGGGTAGAAAATTCCAAAGATTCAACACCCTCTGAGTGAAGAAATTTCTCCTCATCTCAGTCCTAAATGGCCGACCCCTTATTCTGAGACTGTGAGCCCTGGTTCTAGACTCCCCAGCCAGTGAAACATCCTCCCTGCATCTACCCTGTCAAGCCCTGTAAGAATTTTGTATGTTTCAATGAGATCACCTCTCATTCTTCTAAACTCTAGAGAATATAGGCCTAGTCTACTCAATCTCTCCTCATAGGACAATCCCCCCATCCTAGGAACCAGTCTGGTGAACCTTTGCTGCACTCCCTCTATGGCAAGTATATCCTTCCTTAGGTAAGGAGACCAAAACTGTACACAATACTCCAGGTGTGGTCTCACCAGGGCTCTATATAATTGCAGTAAGACGTTTTTACTCTTATACTTAAATCCTCTTGTAATAAAGGCCAACAGACCATTTGCTTTCCTAATTGCTTGCTGTACCTGCATGTTAACTTTCAGTGATTCGTGTACAAGGACACCCAGGTCCCTCTGAACACCAACATTTCCCAATCTCTCACCATTTAAAAAATACTCTGCTTTTCTATTTTTCCTACCAAAGTGGATAACTTCACATTTCTCCACATTATATTCCATTTGCCATGTTCTTGCCCACTCACGTAGCCTGTCTATATCCCCTTGAAGCCTCCTTGCATCCTCCTCACAACTTACATTCCCACCTAGCTTTTTATCATCAGCAAACTTGGATATATTGCATTTGGTCCCCTCATCCAAATCATTGATGTAGATTGTGAATAGCTGAGGCTCAAGCACTGATCCTTGCAGTACCCCACTAGTTACAGCCTGCCAACCCGAAAATGACCCGTTTATTCCTACTCTCTGTTTTCTGTTTGTTAACCAATCCTCAATACATGCTAATATATTACCCCCAATCCCATGAGCCCTAATTTTGTTTAATTACCTCTTGTGTGGCACCTTATCGAATGCCTTCTGAAAATCCAAATACACCACATCCACTGGTTCCCCCTTATCTATTCTGCTAGTTACATCCTCAAAAAACTCTAATAGATTTGTCAAACACGATTTCCCTTTCATAAATCTGTGCTGACTCTGCCCAATCCTATTATTATTTTCTAAGTGCCCTGTTACCATGTCCTTAATAATAGATTCTATAATTTTCCCTCCTACTGATGTCAGGCTAACTGGTCTGTAGTTCCCCGTTTTCTCTCTCCCTCCTTTCTTAAATAGTGGGGTTACATTTGCTACC